>OX463757.1:105821369-107021369 GCA_949824845.1 Rhingia rostrata
GATATGAACTTGAAGGACATGTGGTTCCAACAGGACGGCGCCACAAGCCAGCGAATGCCACAATCAATTTATTGGAAACCAAGTTTGGAGGACGTGTTATCTCACGAAATGGTCCAGTCGCTTGGCCGCCTCGTTCGTGCGATTTGACGCCGTTAGACTATTTCCTGTGGGTCTACGTCAAGTCTATGGTCTATGCCAACAAGCCAGCGACGATTGATGAACTTCGTACGAATATCGAACGTGGAATTGCACAGTATCGGCCGATTTACGCTTGAAAACCGTCGAAAATTGTGTTCAGCGTCTGGACTTCTGCAAGCGTGCCCGTGGTGGCCATGCAAAAGAAATCGAGTTCCATACATAATGGCATCGAACGTACTTTCACAGGAATAAAGAATTTCGTTGATATGCAAAACCGTTTTTGTTTTATTTTAAAAAAAAACTTTTGTAGCGCTCTTATTGAAAAACCCTTTAGTAATTGAATCGTTTCTCTGGCTGTATGGCATGTGACACTATCTTGTTGAAACCACATTTTAATCACATCCATATCTTGAAATTTAGGTATTAAGTACTGGGTTACGATATCACGATAACGAACACCATTAATTGTTACTGAATTGACCAGTCGCATTTTCAAAGAAGAATGGTCCAAAAATGCCTCCTACCAAAAATTCGCACCAAAGTCACGCGTTGTGGATGCGTTTGTTGCTCAACAATTGGTGGTGGGTTATCTGAACACTAAATGCGACTATTTTGACGATTTTGTGGATGCGTTTGTTTCTCCACAATTACTGCTTTGTTTTCTAAACCCCAAATCCATCAGGATGAAAATGAGCTTGATCACTGAAGATGATTTTGTTCGAGTTTTGCGTGAGTTATGGGACACCAAATACTTATGTAAACGAAAAACAAGAAATATGATTTTTTGTACGTATCTACATTTGATCTAAATTTATCTACTGAAAAATGGATCAGCACCCAAGTTCCTTACAAGAAACAATCCTAGGTACTTGGCGTCAAAATCAACTAACCCAACGTTGACATATCCCTTACATTACTAAGGTTCACAACAAATTTCTTCACGTTCCGTCGTGTCAAGCTAATGAAAATTTACACTATAGGGCAAATCAATCAAACTAAACATTGCGTCGCCGATACCTATACTCAACATTATCATTATTTTTATCACAAACGTAATTAAACCACCACTCGATGGCACGAACACGAATCCGTTTAGCATCCATATCAATGCACATACGAATAGCGAACCAATTCTCTACAAACTCTACAAGTTGTTCGTAGCACAGCACAAGTGACAAGCGTAGCACAGACGAATGCTTGTTGCTTCTCTTTTTCTCTGTCATGCGCACTGCTCAGCGACGTCTACAGCTGTTTCGCGCGTGCAGATGTTTGTATTGGCATGGCATAGCCGTGCCGGCACAGCTATTGCTTGTCACTACCTCTGCGATGGAAAATATCGATTTTGCCACAAGAGACTGACATTTTGCAAAGTGATGCTGATGACATTTCAAGGGCGACAAACACATTAGTCATGACACAGTGAAATGTCACAAGTGTGACTGCAATGGAAAATATATTGCAGCACAAACGACTGCAACTCTGTGTTTATCACTCGGTGTGAGATATTCTATCGCATTCCCACATACAAAGGTGGATATTGTGTGATTGTGAAACTCTCCGCGGTGCTTCGCGGGCGTTTGGAATGGATTTTGAGCGGTTTGATATATTTAGTTGCTCGATGACGTCGTCTCATTAGGCTGCGTCGCGTCGTTTGTTTGTGCGTGAAGTGTGCTTTCGTTTAATCACTTTTAAATGTCGAGGGATATTATGTGCGATCAGAAGTCGTACTATCCAATTAATGCCAAACTGTGTCGTTTGGTGCAGGCCAATCCCTGCATGTATGATCGATCATCACCGAATTACCCACGCAAGGATTATGTGGACCGCGCTTGGGCAAATATCGCAAAGGAGTTGAATGACTCGGGTAAGTCTACACCGTGATGATGTCATCGTAGAGTAGGTAATGCGTGTGTGATGGAAGGGAAATAATATCTAATTTGATGTTTTATTTATTTTTATTTTATTTTTAGAGGTGAAAAAGTGACGAATTGAAATTGTGGGTTCGTAAATAAAATTGATAAGAAAACTGTATCTGTCGAAAAAGTTTACAAAAAAAAGGGCTATTTTATGTATATTTAGAAACTTTTTTCGGATCGACTGATTTAATGCACATGATCAAATTAAGTACAGAGTTCAAGGGCTAATTTGTTTTTCGCTTTTAATTTGAGGGGTTAGCTAGGAAGGATCAATGTTTTTATTCGTTAAAGTGAGTTTCTGCTGATATTAGAATGTGTGCTGAACGGCAGAAGCAATATTTTCAGCACGTTGCAATAGAAGTGTTGTAATAAAAATTATTTCTAAAAACTCTTATATGCGTATTGTAGTGTTTTTGACATTAAATTTCAACAGTAATGCATGGGTAAGTATTCTGTTACAGGTGCGTATGCTGTCCTCGTAAATTCTGGACTAATTCTCAAATGCTCTCATAGATCCATTCCAATCTACATATATATATTGTCTCCTTTGAATGTAGGTAAGGTACCATAAGAAGTACACCAGTCATAATCAGACAGCCAGCGTGCATTGGCGACAAGACAAAAATAAACTTTAATAATAAAACATAATTAAATAAATAAACATTGTCAAAACAAAGCAATGATAATCCAAAAATATTTTAATATTTAATTATTAATTGAAATGTCACCCCCATATCTTCTTGTAGGAATTGTTGGAAAATTCCGTTTTAGTTGGGTTTACTTCACTAAAATAAATCTTGATCAGTGAAAAATAAGAACTAATTTTCTGCGAAAAGTGTAATCAAAAATTAAAATATTTTTGGCTAATCATGTTTTAAAGCAAGCTGTGTTTTGACACCAACTCGCCAATGGTTGGATTTATAAAAAAAGCCGCAAGAAGTAAAAGAACATTTCCAATGCGGCTTTTCAGTGATAGCTATAACTGGGCCATTAAATTCCTTTCCATTTTTTTCTTTTTCAACAATAGCAGCATCATAAAACTTTTCATCTTCATATAAAACGATCAACTAAAGTCATTTGTTCCTTATTATATTTGTCAAAAAAAGTCTGTCAAATGCTTATCTTAGTTCACATTAAAGAAACTCACAATAACAGTATCTTAGTATTTTTTATCAATTTAATTTCACAAAATCACAAAACCGAAATTGGTTTCAGTTGACTAATTGTATGTATCAATCGTCAATTGGTTGTCAGTTGACCTTCGCAATAAGGGTGGACATTACCAACCAAACTAATTTCATCTAAAGTTTTGTCGGATTTCCTTAAATTTAAAAAAAAAAAGGTGGGCATAGTCACTTTATATGATTAAAATATAGGCAATAACATTGTCTAAATATCGTGCTCAGATACAGGGTGTTTTCATAAACGTCGAAAATCTGCTAGTCCAATCGTCTTCCTTCCTTGTTGCAAAAATGAACACACTCATTCTGCAGAACGTGTGCAGGCCTGCTTAAGTACAATTTAAAGAATGGAATTTTTATAAGCTTCAGGAAAAAATTAGTAAAGACCGCGAAAGAAGTTCTGCTTAATCTTACTTGTGAATTTACCTCCTTCCTCTCCCTCCTCAACTAACACTGGCTCGGATTAAGGTGTCAAACGAAAAGGATTATCTAGCCTTACCTGTGTACTGCGGATCTCTGCACAGATGGGCCTCCTTTTCCGATACTAGTGGGACCATCATCAAAATTTAAAAAATAAATAAAGAGACCAGTTCTTCTTTTAAACCGGCCGGCAGCGGAATCTCAGAACCTGCTGCTGCAGTAGCTGGAGTACTGCCAAGTCTCGAGCTCGCTCCCTCAAAGTGTAAGAGAATCCTGGAAGCAAAGGCCTGCAAAGCCATAAGATGGATGAACATTGAATTGACCAAATAGAAGAGAAGGCGGATTCCGTGGAGGAAGAAACATTGGCTGGCGACATAACTCTAAGTATTTAAATAAAAGAAGCTAACACGAAGCAGATAGTAAAACAGCAGTTTGAGAATTGTGTAGACAAGCTCTGTAGGCCAAGACACTAAGATAATGAAAAATTACATTGGAGAAAATAGTTACCGACCAAAAGATATAAATGAGGCATGGATGAATTTCGATATTAATAAGGTTTTGCCTTTAGATGCGTAGCACTATTTATATACGGAGATTTCAATATTGTCATCTTTCGAAGAAAACCGTGGAAAGAAAAAGTATAACGTGCAATATGGAAAGGAACTCTAGTTAACCATAACTTTGCATTGATATCTCTAATATTGATATTCATTTGGCATACATTACTGCTTAAACAATAGTGACCAACAATATTATTTTTTGGTAGGTGTGATTCAGATTCAGACAAATTATTATGTAATCGTAGGTAATGTTTATCAGAAATAAACAAACAATCTAACGTACTCATACAGTAATTTGTATTGTAAATAGCAACCATACGCCAAATAAATACTTTTAAAATACTTAAAAAAATATATATATATATAACCTTCTATACTATTCATCCGAATGCAATGAAAAATTGTTCTTGATTATATGTCAACGATAATTTCTTAAGCAAGACTAATTATTGAACATAGGCGAGCAAGCCTGTATTATCTTAATAAGCTATACTTTCTTTGTGATACCAATTACGCTGTTATTTTAAGTCCTAACTTTCTGCAATATGGACCAAGTGCAGAATTTATTTAAGTTTTGTCTATCTATTGGCCCGAGTTATTTCCATTCGTTGCATCTTTCTGATGCGTTTTTTGGCGAGGTAGAACATAATTCTCCAATCTCTAACAATTTCATAGGATTTATTTTTTAATTTTTTTTATCTTGCAGTTGGATCTTGCAAAGAACGTTGGCGCAACATACGTACAGCATATGCTCGATCGGTAAATATTTACAAAACACCCGCCGGACCTAATCGACACAAACGCTATTACCTTCATGATGAGCTGCATTTTCTAACAAAGCACATTGCACCGGGATTGCCAAGCTTACAGCTTCGTGTCCTTACGCCAACAGAAACTGATGATAACAAAGATACCCCGCGTCAATCGGTCGATGAAACTGACGACAATTGCACCTATGAAATGAATCTGGATTCATCCTCACCGCCTCCCACAATACATCATGCTGAGTCACCACCACCAACCATGCAGCATTCTGAAGAAGAACCAGATCCTGATTATGATGATCAAACAACAAGGCCAAACATCAAAAGACGAAAACCTGCAGAGATTGACAATGGAAATGTGACGTTGCATAGCCAAAGAGATCCGGATTTAGAATTCCTAAATAGCCTACTTCCCGAGATGAAGGCCATGAATGGCAGGCAGAAAATTCTCTTCAAAGGGAAAATATTTCGCGCTTTGCAGGAGGTTTTTGATGACTATACGGATTTTCCACGTAGCGTTGAAACTACAGCAGCAACACATAGTAGCCCTGGAAGATCAACTCAAACGTGTAATAAAAGTTCGGTGATGAATGGAGCAACTATGCCAAATCCTTTTCAGGAAGCACTGAGTGCAGAAAGTGATGCTCTTACTAGACCGAATACGGCATTCAACCAGCAGGTTCCAATGGTTTCGCTAGGTCCCAGCACCGATGTAAATATCAAACGCGAGTGCATAAATTTGGATGAATAAACTCAAGAGCAGTATAGTTCCTTTAAATGTGTTAGAGTAAATGTTAAAAAAAAATAAATATCTCCTAAGTCTGAATATTGTGTTTGAAGAATTTTTAGTGAACTTGGTAGAGTAAGGTAACTTATTTTATAACATACGCAGACTCATATGCACTGACCGAGAAGCAATAAGTGCTTATTTTTAAGGGATCATGGTGGTACCAGCAAAGCATGCCATGACAAGCATGAATGAGAAATAAATAACCAAAATATACACCCCTATTGAGGTACCCGTTCGGAACAAAATTTTCTCCGATTTAAATTCCGATCGGAACTGACTTTCATTTCGGAAATTTTTTGAACAGATACATCGATAGGGCTGATAATGTTTCGTTTGAAGTTGTTTGTTTGTTTAGAGCCACCCCTAGATCATAAATAAGTCCATTTTGGTACCGATTGGAGTTATATGGTTACTTTCCTTAAGCTTCCACTAAAACCAATTTTACAAATCTGTTTAGGCTGGCCGTACTTACAAGACATATTCAAAGGAAATGTCCAATTGTTGTAGGTATTTGGTCAACCTCTTCTCTCCGATATCTCACCACATTTGAAATTGAATTGATAATTAGAGCTGTTTGTGTCAAATTCTGGTGAAGTTTAGCAAAAGATGTAAAAGATGTAAAAGATGCACAGATGTCGTCAATATGTATACCATTAGACAGCTTTACCTTCAGTTTTCTTAAGACCGAACAACGGCCAAGTAAAATGCAACCATTAACACGAAGCAAAAAAAGAGTGAGAGAAAATTGAGCCTTAAGGCACAGGGTTGCTAAAGAATCTGTCAGAAGTTTGCCAGCATTGACCAGATTAGCCTTTTCCGATTCCGTTTTGGCACTGAGCTTATGGTTTTCTTTGCTTAACATATTGAAAAAATTCAAGACAACAGCTCTTAATATCCATGTTGTTCCATTGCAACCAGAGGTAACATAATTCAGAAAACCACCATTGACCCTTTATTACAACACACTTGGTGTATAGATCACAAGGAGATAACAAGTAAATGTCGGGTTTTTCTATAAGAGCGCTACAAAAGATTTTTTTTTAAATAAAACAAAAACTGTTTTGGATATCAATGAAATTCTTTATTCCTGTGAAAGTACGTTTGATGCCATTATGTATGGAACTCGATTTCTTTTGCATGGCCACCACGGGCACGCTTACAGAAGTCCAGACGCTGAACCCAATTTTCTACGGTTTTCAAGCATAAAACGGCCGATACTGCTGCAAGTTCACGTTCGATATTCGTACGAAGTTCATCAATCGTCGCTGGCTTGTTGGCATAGACCATAGACTTGACGTAGCCCCACAGGAAATAGTCTAACGGCGTCAAATCGCACGGCCGAGGCGGCCAAGCGACTGGACCATTTCGTGAGATAACACGTTCTCCAAACTTAGTTTTCGTCCTGTTGGAACCACATGTCCTCCAAGTTCATATCATCCAATTGGGCCAAAAATATTCGGTTATCATTGAACGGTAGCGATTCCCATTCACAGTAACGTGCCGGTCTTTATCATCACGGAAGAAGTACGGCCCAATGACGCCGACGGCCCATAAACCACACCAAACAGTAATTTTTTCGGGATGCAATGATGACTCATGGAGTACGTGTGGATTGCTGCCTGACCAATACCGCATATTTCGTTTATTGACGAAGCCATTCACCCAGAAATGAGCCTCATCGCTGAAGATGATTTTTCGATGAAAATCCGAATCATTTTCAAGTTGTTGCTCAGCCCAATTCACGAATATACGACGCTTCTGGTGGTCAAGCGGCTTCAGTTCTTGCGTCAACTTAATCTTGTAAGAATGTAGACCAAGATCTTTTCGCAAAATTCGCCACAACGACGTCACAGAGATGCCCAACGCTTGAGAACGACGTGTGAGAGACACATTTGTTCTTTCTTCAACTGAAGCCTCAAAGGCAGCAATATTCTCTACACTACGGTCACTTCTTTATCTCACTGGCACGGGAACATTTTGTACTGTGCCTGTGGATTAAAATTTTTCCACTAGACGCTCAATTGTTGATCTGCTAGGACGATTATGACGACCATAAATTAGACGTAGCGCTCTTAACGTTGAGGCCACTGACTCCGAATTCCGGTTGTAAATTTTAATAATTTCCACTCTTTGTTAGATCGTATATCTTTCCATCATGAAAAGGCAAACCTTACTGAAGAGAAATGTCAAAAGAGCGGCAAGAAATATGGCGTCGTTTGCTGTTTTTGTCGCTCAACTTTCGTAGCGTCCCTGTTGAAAAACCCGATAGAAACAACTGAACACTCATTTCTACTGGTGTGAAAAACTTGTGAATCCACCTGGAATAGGATATTGATACCGAGCCGAAAAATTTTCTTTTTCGACAGCTGATAAAATACCAAACAAACAATATTTTCAATTTCATTTGTGTGGACATTTAATAAAATTTTTAGCAACTAAATATGTACGTGTACGTTATATTTAAATTCATATCCCAGCGACTCAAAACTGTTTTAAATATTGTGTTGGACTGTTTTAAAAAGAAAACGACTTGTAAGATCGCGACAAAAGCCATTTTCATTGGTTTGGGTAAAAATAAACCAAACAGCTGATAACTGAGCTGTTGCAGGTTCTTTACATTTCAATAAATTTTTGACAACCAAACCGATTAATCAAGAGTGCTTCGGAATAACATTTAATCCCGCACTGAAAAACGTCTTCATGAGTTAAATCTGGATTAAATTTATTCCGGTGTTAGTAAACTCTAGTTAACTCAGCAACAATCCAACGAATTTCCATCAACTACTCGTAGTAGATACTTGATTGATGGAACTGCAGGTACCACATCAGAGGTTCGACCCCAACAAAGAAACCATCAAGAAGGTTTTGTTTGTGTTTTTTTATGAGCACCACGCCATAGCCGGTCTTTTTTCAGGTCATCATCTGCACACAGCATTATCGTCATTATCACCTCACTCTTCCAAAAAAAAAGGTAAAAGATAGCTTACCAATACTACAGCACAATTAATACATAAGCGGCAGATGTTCAGTGTCGTGGATTTCAGCTCCACATCCACAGGCAAGGGAGAGACAAACGATCGCTTAACCACCAGGCAGAACCGGCCGATACAATGCCCATGTAGCTTCCACTCAACTTCAAACATCTAAAACTACGATACGAGACCAACAATGTACACGAAGGCGATCGCCGAGCAAGTACCGTTCAGCTGAGTTTGAGCTTGAATTCATTACATTTACTTTGAGCTGAACTGAGCTGGTTGTGTATTTCATTTTGAACAAGCGTCGCTACTTGAAGTTTCATATCTGTCTGCCATGCCCTTTTCCTCTTGATGGAAGTGAGTTTCCTCATAAATGCGTTCTCAAGCGGAGTGATCGCTCGCTGCTCAGAAACTTCTTTGTTTGCTTTCGCTATGTACATACCACAGGCGAGGGCGACGCATGTACAGATATGTGTGCTCGATTGTTGGGAGTGTGTAGCGAAATTGTTTGCATCGAATCGTGTTAAAGCGATTAACAGTGTAGACTTGTAGAGCTATAAGCGAGAGTGCGGATTAGGTGGAACGCTGTGACATACAAATATAGTCATATGTATCTACAAGCGTTCGCTTCGCAAGCTATTGCGTTGTTTTATAAAAGTCGAAACATTTCTTAGATAAAACGAAGTTTCAATGCCGGAGATGCATATTCAAGCGCTTTTCAGCTAGCTAGCTCTCTTTCAGGTGAAATGGCTCAAATACATCCGGATGTGCTTCTAATCCGATTAGATTGTGGGTAGGGAAAATAAATTCCAAATATCCATTGTACAAACTGGCTTTTGTCCTTGACCCCCTATCTACCACACCAGACGAGACGTAATAATTCCAACAAAGCACAACTCGCCACGCTACGAATATGCCACTCTCCCAACCATAGCTAGCTGTAGTTTGCCAGCCCTAATCCCCCTCTACGACTACGACTAAACCTTCCCACCGACAAGCTTTATGTGAATCGCGACTGTAGCGAATAGCATACAGCTTACCACTGCTAAGTGACCCAGCCTGAGAGTTCTTTGTTGTTTCGTACAATTCGCCAACGTTCCGACGGACAGTTGTAGTTGCCTCCCTGTGGAAGAACTCCGTCTCTGTATATTTTTTGTTGGTGTTGTTCTTTCAATCGAAACTTCGAATTGTCACTCAGCTGAGGCGGCGGCGGTTGGAGCGCGAGGAAATGTGTTGGCTATGGTTGGGTAGTTGTTAGATATGACGATTTCAGCCTGCTTTTGCTGGTTCCAGGCGCTATGTAAACCATTGGGCTTAGCTATGTGAAACTCTCGCTGTGCGGATACTCTTGGGTAGATGGATGGATGACAATGGTAGTTGTATTGCCGCGTATGTACACCGCATTGCTCAGGCTGCCGAATAAAATCCAGAGAGCGAGCGAGCAAGCGAGAGAATGTATACCAATAACTTCTTCCATTCACCAGCAGTAGTGACGGCAGCGACGGAGTGTATCTGTGGGATACACAAAGCTGGTTGGGATGGTTGGTTGAATCTGTGCAGCTAGCTATATGCTTGTGTATCATTTACCTACCTGCCTCGTCTGCCCGTTACGTCGCTTCGGTCGTCTTCGTCATCATCATCGTCGGTCGATGTCGATTTAACTCAATCTGTCGTAGCCATAGCTGGTGTAATTTATAAAAGAGGGCGCAAAGACAAACACAGTTGCGGAAGAAAATCGTGTTACACATGAAGACAGGTTCGAAGTCCGAAATACAAATTGTTGGGGCAACAGGTTCGTGAGGACCCAGACCAGGCTTTTTCTCATAACCATTTTACAGATGTGGGTACCACAATAGTGCCGAATCTGAACGTCTGAGTTGAGGTATATTTTTGGTGAGAATTGATATTACTCGAATGATTTGTAAGATCACATGTGAAAATCATCTAGAAACGGCATCCAAGCGAATAACATATTCAATGTTCAAATACTGGAATCACTATAGGAACGATGGATCTCATGAGGTCAATTCCATGAATGTTTCGGATTTTAGAAATTATATTGGACATATCCTGTAAGTGTTAAAGATTGATTACTTACATAACCTAACTCGGGACATATCGCTATTCAGCTCGTATAATTCTTGGTTGACCAACAATTTTTTCGAAGAATTTTTCCCTCGAATCGACTAAGGCTTTCTCGTCCGCTTTTAACACTGCCCACGCTTCAGTGCCGTACAGCAGGAATCGATTGACCAGTGTCTTAAATAGAATCTCCTTAGTATTTCGAGTGAAGGCTTTATAACTGAATTGCCTACTTAGTCCGAAGAAACAGTGGTCGGCAAGAGTAATTATTCGTTTAATTTCTGACGAGATGTCGTTGTCAGAGTTAATAGCGGAGCCGAGGTAAACAAAGTCCCGAACTACCTCAAAGCTATATCTGTCAATGGTGACGTTCTGTCCAATTCCTCGATGTTGTGTGTCATTTCGTATTGACAGTATATACTTGGTCTTACTCTCATTTCCAGTCAAACCCATTTTTACCGCTTCCTTCTCTATACAAGCAAACGCGGCTTTGACATCACGTTGAACTTGAAAGATCGGTTCGTAAGTGTAAAACTTTTGAATCAAAAGTTCCTTTTTTATACCAAATTTAGAGGATAACATTACCCCAACAAATGGTTGTATCTCAAGACTATCTAAAGATGAAATATAGACAACCCCATTGTCGAAATAAAATGATGACGACAAGGTTTGACCCAAGACACGGTGTCATTATAAATCACTTTCATGTTATAGCTCTATGAATTAAGGCCCTCTTGATATGCGAAAACTTAACTATTGAGCTACGAAGTTGTTTTTTATAAGTTTCGCTGGAAGCAAAAATCATCGGAAGACATTTCAGAGGTGTTATCGCGAGGACACCTTCTGCAATATTGAGGGACTTGAACCCGATCTAAAAGTCCTCCCGAAGACAGACTTTTGAATGTCTTCAAGGGATCAATCGTGGCTAGTCTTTAGGCTAATCAGCAATTTATATTTAATTTGTATTATATGATATATACAACTTAAAAGAAAAGCCGCTGTTGGTGAGATTTCTATAAGTTTTGTCTGAAAGTGTTCTTGAGTATCTCTAGCTACACAGGTCCAGAGGTTTGACCCGTATTAGTCTCTTTCCATTTCAATACATAGATATCTATTTAGATCGGCGTATGTACCATGGTGCGTTAACTATGCTCTATAGTACTTTGTTTTGGAAGATTTGTATCGTTAGTAAATTTGTCGGAACGGTACATGCCCACAGTTTTAGTTTGTTGTAATTTAATAGGGAATAGTATCTCCCAAAAAGCCAATACATGTTCCTGTAGCGCATGTTTAATTCATTTTTTTTTATCCGTCTCTCTCTGTTGTATAAATGTCTTGATATGTCCCAGCCGATGACCTCAGTCGCTAGTGCTGTTATGTGTCTGTAGTTCGTTGCATTCATGATCGAAGTGCTGTGATGTCAATGTCAATGTCATCTCTTTTTTATACCCTATCCCATAGTATATTAGTTTTGATACATAGTTTGTAAGGCCGTGTGTCAATTGCGTTAAAATTTTAGCCAGTGGATAATTTTTAACATTAGTATAGTGCAGATAAGTCAAAAATTAAACAGTTAAACAACTTTATCCACAAGCAAATTTTTGACATTTCTGCAGGTGCTTTCCACTTCTGTCACCCCTCAGTAGGTATATCAAATGTTAAAAATTATCCACTGGATACATTTTAGGGAACTGTTGACTAGGTTAAAATATTGATGTCTCTATTCACCATACTAATGTCAAAATTTATCCACTGGCTAAAATTTTAACGCAATTGACACACAGCCTTGGTGGCTAGCGAATATTATACTGCAACATTTCCCTTGAGCACCACTGTATCTGGCACTTTTTTGGGGGCAGACGCAAAAACAAAAAAAAAAAAACAGAGAGAAGAAAATTGAGCAAAACAAAAATAAAGGAAAAGAAAAAAGGAATGAGCGAGTGTATACCGAAAGCGTGTTTCGGCTATGATGGCGATGGGCGGCTGGAAATGAGAATTCACCAACCCGCAGCCAAGCAGCTGCTCGTTTCATCGTCGCCGCGCCGTTGTTGTTCGTGCGATTTGCTTTTCCCTGCTCTGTTGCTGCTGTTCCATGCCGATGCCAGCAACCACCAGCACAAGCACAAGCACCAGCAGCAGCTGTGAGCTGAGGTGTCCACGAACCGTATGTATGTCGCACGCTGGTATATTGCTTGCTTTGGGATTGGGTCGTTTTTCTGTGGAACTGGATGATGACGATGACTGGGCTCTATCTAGCTGGGACTGCATAGCTTGGCTGCCAACGCTGAAACGTTCAGTTGAGCGTGGACTCTCCGCTAGAGAAGGTTTGCTATTTCATCTCTCTCGCTGTTCGTCCCAATCGTTGTGCATACTCGTTATTTGTTAGTGTGTTCTGTTTTTGTTTTTATTTTTCACTGTTCGTCTTCCTGTTCCTCTTTCGGGTCATTCTGTGTATTTACCTGGCTGACAGTCTGAGGATTAACTGACGTGACGACGCCGGCTGCGACTCCCAAAAAAAAGACTGCCAGACAGACCAAGCCAAGTCAGTTCGAAGCAATAACAAACCGGAGACGCACATACACACACTCTGGGCCGAGAGCAGTAGACCATCCATCGCATTCCTTGTAGATTGCCAGCTGACACTCTCGGCAACGAACGAACGAACGACCACGACGACAGTCAACAACGTTGGTGGTGGTGCTTCTGGTGGTGGTTGGTTGCTTTCATATAGCTGGGCAATCGGCATTTCCTGCTGACACTCTGCTACTGCCGTTGCCTTTCCTTGCTTTGCTGCCCCTAAGGAGCACACAGATAGGTATATAGGCTTACTGACTGGGTAGCTACGCACACAGCGACGAGCGTAGTTCGTGGAGAACATTTTCGCTTTGCTAACGTGAACGTTCTCAATCATTCATTGGAGTGTAGCGAGCGCGCAACAACCGCCGGTACAGCACAGCTTACAGAGCTATCATGGCATTAAAGGGCAATTCATCGATTGTGCTGAATGTGGAGAAATTTATCAAAGATGTGGAGAATCGACCTGCGATATGGAATCGCAATTATCACTGCAACAAGCCGTTTTTGGAGCAGATGTGGGAAGAGCTGTCATCCATTCATCAGTTGCCAAGTAGGTTTTTGATCTCCATGCCTAGATACTGTTTCTATGAGTCAGCGTAATTATTGAGTTGTTTTAACCTTTTTTTGCGTTTCTTTGCAGAGGTGGTGCTCAAGGCAAAGTGGAAAGGTTTGCGTGACAATTTTCGCGTTGAGTACAAACGCATACCGCGAGCGGATAATGGCGAATTTCTGATCCAACCGGCACAGCATGAGTCGAAGTGGATACACTACTATGCCCTGCTGTTTCTAAGTGAGTTTTGTTTCGTTTTCTTTGTGTTGTTGTTGGGGAGCTATTTGGAATTAGATATTGGGATGTTGTGTTGTGAGTGAGTAGAGGGTTAAACGAGTGAAAACGTTAGAGTACTGAGTTGAAAGGGTGGATTATGACAGCTGAGAGGTGATTATAATTTCGAGTGAGTTATTTTTGTTGGCAAAATTTTTGTAACAAAAAGGATTTGTTTGTTGTGTTTAAGTAGTAAAGCAGTACGGCAGCATTCGAGTGGAAATACGGTTTTAAGCGTGAATACCTTTGAGTGAGATGTGAATTTGTTTTTTTTTTACGTGTTCAACTGAAGGTCGATGAGTAAAAGCAGATAGGTATATTCTAAGAGTTGAGTACAAAATATACCGGAACAGGAAATGTGTTTTGATTTGATTTATTAATGTTTGGATCAGTTGAATTTACACATTATCGATAGTGGAACATCATTTTGTAAAAGATGGTAACTTGTATTATCCATTTAAAGAGTTACCACAGCAATAAGAATTATTTAAAAAAAAATGTTATATCCTCTAAAGTTTTAAATTTAATTGAGTTGATAGCTCTTTTTTAGGTTTGCTGTATGTCTCACAACAGTAGAATACTGTTTTTTTTTTTAATCTACAATTTTGACTAATATTAACATCATCTCATAATTGAAATTGCATGTCGTTGTTTTTACGTTAAGTTTATCTAAAGATGTGAAAAAGCTAAATCGGGATAACGACCACCTCCTAGACTGACGCTCTTTGAGCTCTTTTTAGGTTTTGAATTATTGCTTGCAAAACAACGTCTAAGGTTTGGTGTTTTCCAATGTTGTCTCTGAAGACTTGCAAGGTTTCTGGTTTTATGTGGGATAATTAAAAGAAAGCTTCACAGCAAAGTCTTCGTTAAAACAGAACAGAAATTGGTTAAATCCTTACAATATTTCGCGTTGTCAGACAGGTAGTTATCGCTCTTTTATTTGTAGTTAACTTAATACTCTATCTGTCCACATATTTTAAAGTTCAGTGAGAACATTTGCGTTTTTTGGTATTGGCTAAGACTGAAAATTCAGTAAATTGACTTTAAGGCTGAAACTAGTTATAATGGATTGTTACAAATGTCAACAGTATTGATTTTCGATTTCATTCAACTATTGTTCATGAAAAATTTATCTTTTTTTAAATATATTTATATGAAATACAAAACTCGATATAATCAGTTTTATTTTAAACATTTATGTTAATAATCGTGATTAGCTTAATCAAAAGCATTAGAGAACTTTTTGAGAAATTTTGGTTTTACCAAAACTGTTATATGGTAGCAAAGATTATAAAACAATACAGATGACACACTACATACAAGAAAAATTGTTATATGGCGGCCATATATTTGGATCTCGTTTCTCATGTGTGCACGTGCACACCACCCAGCCGTACCCTGAAGCTCGTGAGCAAAAGTTTCTGTTTTTTTTTTTTGTTCTAAATGCGTCATCTGCATGGCTTTATAATATTTGAAGCTAAATACCATCAGTAATGGTCCTTAAACACAAACAAAAAACAACTCTACGTATCTTCCCAAGAACGTAGTTTATCATATTTGATTCACGCCCACTTTTTGGATGTGTTTTCCTACAAAAGCAATTTTCATAACCTACACCATATCACGTTGTTTTAACGAACCATCAAATATTTTGAACTGTTTAGGCAGGGGATGTTTGATTTGAGAATTGAATGGGATAGGGTACGATCCGCACAGTGCGTTGTAGCCTTGTGATATGTTTTTATTCGCCTTATCGAAAAGCTTGTCTGGAGCTCGTTTAGATCCCCAAAGACATTAGAGGAGTAATAATCATACGCAAACCTGGTAGAAGTTAAAACGTTAGTCAAAAGTACCGGAGACAGGTAACAAATCATGAAATAAAAAACGTCATATATTGCATTTGCGCTCAACACAGGGCCTTAAACCTAGCTAATGCATTGCAAATTTATAGAACAGAATGCAACCTTAAGAAACTGATCTAAGAAGCTCACTCAATATATCCATATGCACACAGTGCCTTTCAATTCCCAGTGTCACTTTTATCTTTAAACCATGTCCTTGCAACTGTCAGAATCAACAACCAAAAGCATAAATATTTTAAAAACTATCAGCACCTACATATTCCACCAAATGTCCTTCTATTACACGTATCGCCATACTAACGACACTACTTTTCTCTTTCCAGCTGAACACATGCGCCATCGGCTTCCAAAGACCGAACAAGATACCATGTTCTACTTCTCCCAGTCCACTACACAAGAGTACGAACAAACTCTTGTCGAACCCGATCTCACAAATGGATTGATACGCATACCCGACAGCGACGAAGAATTCGATGAGGACGACGTCGACGATGATGACATGGAAGATCCACCGAAGCCGCAAATTCAGAAAGGTCCGGAATTCAATTCGAAAAAACGTTCGCCAACACATCCGTCCACAAACAACAGCATGTCGGATAGCACCAGCCTTTACAATGAAAAGTCGCCATCGTTTGCAAGTAATATTCCTTCGCTAAAACTCAAGCGACAGCGTCTCTCCGAGGACAGTAACTTCAACGGTTCATCGACAATGGAAACATCTGCAGTTCCCGAGGATGACGACTACCATTACCTCCTGAGTCTGCATCCATACATGAAGCAACTGAATTCCGCCCAAAAGCTCCGGATTCGTACAAAGATACAGAAGTTAATTTTTAAGGAGCTGTACAAGGAGGACATCGAGGAGAGGTGTTAAGCTCGTTAATGTTTTTTTTTTTTTTCTTTATCATTCCAAGGATTTAAAGGGGTAAGATAACCCAACACCCCGGATAGTCATTAGATCAGGAACTAGTTATAAGCTTTTTAGCTTTTCTTAATGTTAAGACTGTTTTGTTAAGATATTTATTTGTTTTAGTATTTTTAAGAATCCATGTAAATTGATGTAGAAGTTAGTCATTGTCCACTGAAGTGCATCTGTACTTTAGGGATTGGAGTATTTTTATATTAAACTGTTGGAAATGCCTTTCAAAGCATATGTCAAAATTAAGTCGTTGTTTATTTTGTGATGAATTGTATAATCAAATCTTATTATGCGACGTACGCACAATTTTAGGAAATGGATCAAAGGTCGAAACAAACGAGAAGAACATCTACACAACTGTCATTGATTCTCTCGGGAAGGACTTACTCGTTATGAGCTTCGATGCAAATACTGAGAACGATACACTCTTTGAAAAATAAGATGTCCTCACTAGTGAATACAAATTGGCTAGGGGTCGATACAAAAACTATGTGAACGACTAACCAGGTCTGGTTATTCAAATGCAGTAACTTCATGGAATACACTTTTTCAGGGAATAACTGATTGGGTTCATGGTTAGTACGGACTTAAGGCAATTGCGTTGTGAAATCCCGATTCTCAACAACTTTACGGGGCTGGATTTTTTCGTATGATGGTGGTTTGTATATTGATGAAGACTGTTTTGAAGAAATCAAATACGATCTTGAAATATTTTTGTCCAAAATAATTTGTATTTCAAATAACGTTTTAATTTTGTATGCAGACCCGTTTATTATTGGTATTGGCAGAGAGCGCTACTTTCTACCCAACGAACATTGAAATCCCTGCTTCGTTTGTCCGATCTACGAGCCCGATCTACCTTTGAACTGCGCCAACTGCAGGAATGTCCTTCGGCTAGTCAAAAAGATTTAATTTCTTTGGCTCAAGCTCTCGAAAGTGCACAGTTGATAAAATTGTCTGCAAACAATACAAAGCATTGCAGCATTTGTAGGAAGGAACTATACGGAGAAAAGTTTATTGATGGCATAACGCCCAAACTCCTACGTGTGTGGAGGATAACGTTGGACACTTATTGCTGCTACATCAAAGTTGAAAATGACCACGCCAACTTAATCAATACCGAGAACATTTTTAGACAAGGTGACTATATTGCTTCAACATAGTACATGGAAGTATGTATTGAGAAAAACTACCGAGCATGGACCACCTTCCGTAAATTTGTACAAATACTTGCCCAACTATATTGAAATCATTGCTTGAAATTAACGTGATGTCAAACAAAGGATGGCTAGGGCATATGGACATTAATACTTTGTCCAGCAGTTTCTCGTTATAGAGAAAGAGCACGCCTTAATTGGCTTAATACGCGCAAGTTGAGTGGAAATCTTCCCTATTGAAAATAGAATAGCATGATTTTAACCAGCTTGGGGGTGCAACACTGGATCCATTTAGCTAAGGACTGGCATGTTAGGTGAGGCCCGGGTTCACCCAGACAGAAGCGGTATTTAAGAATCATGATAACATTTATATAGAACAATACAAACCCAAGTAAAGTGTTGGTGTAGCTTCCAAACTCATCA
The DNA here is from genome assembly GCA_949824845.1 of Rhingia rostrata. Lineage (NCBI taxonomy): Eukaryota > Metazoa > Arthropoda > Insecta > Diptera > Syrphidae > Rhingia > Rhingia rostrata. The sequence goes on from OX463757.1 coordinate 105,839,960, forward strand.
ATCCGTGCAGGATGACGTTGAAGAATGTTCCCTATTACACCAGGACATAGCCGCCATGTCTTTAACATTGTACTTGAAAAGATTAAGCAAAACTCCAGAAACAACAGAACAAACACAATCTTTTATAAATCTATGAAACTGCGAGCCGACAACATTAAGAACTCTGGCCGAAATCAATATGAAGATACCGACACGTTCGAGAGTCATTTGCCAGGTGTAGCTTTGAGGTAATAAGAGACTGATATGGACGTTTAGATTTCGCATTATTTAGCGCGCACCGGTGAAAACCGAGGGCAAGTAAACCCGCGTGCGCAGCTAACTGCTAACAAGTAAGCCACGTTGGTTGATTTTAATGTTTGTTGCGGCTTGAAGTCCAGTATGTATGTTTTGTAAATAAGAGAAATCATGAAATTGTCTATGTTGTGGGAAACATAACAGCAGATATGGAACCAACAATGTATAATCCGTGGACCTAGCTTTAAATAACAGTGCCTACGTAAAATAACGAATAAAATACGTATACGTTGCCGTAGTTGTAGACAACAGAGTTCACAATTGATATAATATCAAGTACTCCATTATATTCAGTTGAAGATGCTCTTTTGGAAGAAATGATTCTTCTAATTCTGATTCTTTTGTGGTCCTATGTACTTTCAGAAATATGTAATGTAAGCAACAAGTATCCTTGAAATATATGTACATAAATAGTTTGACTCAATGGCCACTCACCTGCTACTATGCAAGATTGATCATTTTCTCGGACTTCTATGCTAAGCAGGTGCCTTGGTTTTTGTTGAAGATTTTCCCAGCACAAAATTCAATTTAAAGAAACAGAGATAATTGAGGTAAGAACTGCAAATTTAAACACCTTTTATGGAGCACTTCGACGATTTAAACTAAATTAAAATGGGCCAAATAAAGGATGATGACAGAAATATTTAAATATCTAACTATGCAACAAGATTAGGAAACAAGAAAACACTTCTTAATATAACACTAGCTACATCAAAACGTTGGACAAATCTGCAATTAGAAATCAAATTTAGCTAAAGTTTGCACAACACAAATATTGAAAAAAATTACCTGCTTTCACAGGGTAAAAGAAAATGCATTCAGACCATCACAATAATGCAATTACATTTCCAATAAATATTTATTTTATTTCACATTCTTATTTTTTTAGAACCAATTTTGTATCGCTAAATAATTCAGGAAATGCTTGATTGATCTTATTTTTTGTACACTTTAGAATAGAATTTGGCAGGTGGCTTTCATTTTTGATAGAAATAACCGTACATTTTATCCTTGCAAGCGGGAAAATCGGCGTTCATAGTGCAATGAAATTATTCGTGGGTACATTTTTTCAATGCTGCCAAACAAGAATAGAACCCTTTAAGAGAAAAATTTCCCCAACTGGTTACATTGGTTATGTGAAATATGTAATTTACTGGAGGGAGAGTTATATCTATCATGGAGAAGTGTACCAAATAATATTAGTTTTCCTTTCTTACTTGTCATGTTCATGTATTGCCAGCAGCCTTTTTTTTTTTTAAAGGAGGCGGTAGTAAATATTTACATAAAACATTTGTTGGAATCTAGAAATGGCGAATTGCATTGAACGTCTGAACTAACGCAGAAAAAAACGCGCTTAATTATAAGGGTTATTTTACTACGAACGAAAGATTGTAATTTACGACGACTTTTCATAAATGACCATGAAACTGTACGACTAAACACTGCAGTAACCCACTCATTTTAGTAATTTATTTATTGATAGAATATTGTTCCTCTTTCCGTTCTACGTATTTTTTTCAGTTTAGCGAATACGTTTAATGTGTGAAAGTGACTGTAAAATATTAAAATAGCAATTCATAAGTTTGCAACGTTTAACATCTCAATTTACACATCCAACTCCTATGACAAAAATTTCGATATTGTTGGAAAATATTTCTTATAGAAATTTTGACAATTCATTTTTCACATCGTACTTTTATCACGTTTAAAACGTTAACAACGACTTTCCGACGTTGCATGAATATGCCTTATGACCGTATGAGATTTTGAACACAATACAAAGTTTTTGATTAATATTAAAATGAAATATCAATTTAATACTACTATTAATTTATCCCCAAATTGTCACCTTCGTCACGAACATATCGTGCCTGTTTAGAAATAGTTTTTTACACAGTTTTCTGAATAGGTGCAAATTTATATATGAAGCAAAATAAAGTCTTAAAATCTGTTTGATGCGCTAATACACTATTCGCAATACCTAATTTGGTCGAAATTTATCTCTTGAGGATCCATTAGTTGAACACGCCTAATAATTGAATTGTGGATTGTTTAATTCGTTTTAATGAGGGTGGTCTACACCAACTCTTATTAAACATTCTCTCTGATGCCGTTTTCCATTATTAAATCTGCATTTTGATCTGAAATTTGATCTTTTTTGTTAACATTGGAACAAGAATTTAGATTTATTTATTTTCTGTGGTTTTATTGTTGTAATTTCGTGTCTGTGCAGTTAGTGTCGGTGTAGCTGTCAAGTTTCTAGTAACACAGGTTGTTTGTTTTTGATTTTATTTATATTTGACATGGTACGGCTACATTTTTAATAGTTAATAATAGTTTTTCATAACCGAAATAATCTTAAATCAAAACGAAAATCACTCTGGTCAAACTGACAGCTATTATTTGTACTAGTGATAGTGCAATTAGGCGTAAATCTGCTGAAATTCAGATCTGCAAAATTGATCTTAGATACAAAAAAATCAATTTTTTTGCCGACTGGAACTTAGTATATTTACTAAGGCCGTGTGTCAGTTGCGTAAAAAAGAGCGTTAAATTTTATCCAATGTTTAATTTTTGACTTTTCTGCACCATACTAATGTGAAAAATTATCCACTGGCTAACATTTTAACGCAATTGACAAACGGCCTAAGGAGTTACAGCACGCTCATGGATTATTCCTCATTACCAGTGCTCACATATGGCGGGAAAACAGTATATCATTCATATTATTAAATAAAAATGTCAGAAAATGTTATGAAAGTTGTAAAATAAAATTAAATTCGATTTAAAAAAAAAAGGTGGTTTCAAAAATATTATGATAACATTCGTTTTACTATATGTAAAATATGTTTAACATGAATAAAGTAGGCGGATATCTTTAATCATTAGTACGATTGCACAACAAAACTTGTTCTACTGACAAAAACCCATAATTAAGTGTTTGAAGATCTTTCTGAAATCCATTCTGCATATTTTTTTTGTAAATAAACGGAACTTAATAGGCCTGTTCCAATTACTTTTGTCTCTGACATCTCCGTAAGTAAAACAATCTCCTCATTTATTTTGTAGTTATCATGTTTTTAATGCATCATTATTGTAAGCTACGAAATAAGGAAATCGATTTGTTTGTCAGCTCTGCTGAGAATGCTGTTCCAATGAATAAATAATTGCAGCTGTGGTAGTGCGAGAAAATCTTTGCAGAGTCTCGTAGTGGAACACGTCTAATAAACTCAATTGAGTTTTTCTGTACCCAAAACCTTAATAAACTAATAATCCCAAATCGCCTTCACCATCTTATCTTGATTTGGAATGTTGTTCCGATGAATAAAATTATTCTCAGCAGCATGAAAAATCTATGAGGGATCCGTTAGTGGAAAAAATTAGGTACTACTGAATTGTGGATTATTTTATTATTTACAAAAAGGGTGGTCTACACCAACTCTTATGAAACTATTATTCTGTCTGAGATGTTAAACCAATTTAAAGTTGAATATATTAGCAGAAAGACGTGCGACCAGGCGTGCAATTATCAATTTATATGAACTGAATCAAAAAATCAGAAAATTATTGTTAATCAGTGCATTATCCTAGCTCAAAATGTATAAGTCGAAGACGTACACCGGTATATAATGAGCGTATACAGCGAGAACTTAGTATTATTGTCAGTTGTGTTTGGTTTGTTATAGTTGCTCCAAATTGAAATCTATATTTTTCTGAATTTATCCATATCAAAAATAAAATAATTTTGTTTTCTCTAATTAGATTAAAAATTCGATTTAGAAAGAAAAGGTCTATATAAAAAGTAGATACTTTTTAAAAATCAAAAACCAATTAGATATATACTTTCATATAAACACTTTTTAAAATTACACAGCATATAAATTTCGTACGAAAATCCAATCGTGGCAAAATTTTAATGGCACATCATTTGGTGACATATTTACTGAACATTTTTGTGGAGTTTGGTAGCACTGATAATAATTCACACTTGCAAACATTTTTGCTGCACATTGCAATTGCACTCCGATTTTCTCGATCGATATTTTTAATATAAAAGGAAATTGAAATAAAAAGTTTTATTTTTGTTAATATCACTGTACGCTTCTTATACTGTTCATAGAAAAATGCCTGCCGAAATGTTGATCTATGCGATACCAGGATTTTTATGCAGGAACATAAATTTACGGTTATTCATGTCGATGAACATGAAACCACTTTGCAATATTATATTATCAAACGTAAAATGAAGATCAATATCAAGGATTTGCTAAATTATTTGTCGATACAAATTTGTTTCGAATGGAAGTAAAAAAAAAGAATGGTAAAACAATGGGATGTAATTGGATCAGTGATGGCCTGACCACATTTTCATATAACCTATAAAGAGGAGGTAAATTTTTTCAATATCATGCAAACATTTGCTTAACAGTTTTTCTGATTGCAGATTAATACACCATTAGTTATACAATTATATGTGCTTTTATTTGTTCTAAACCTGCTTGCGTAATTGTAAAATCATTCCCGCTTTCATATTCCTATATTTGCATTTCGTCCTCATTTTAATCAAGTGTTGTAGTGTTTCACAAAAGGTGTTTAAATTTGCATTTGATCATTTCTAATTTTGTAAATTTATTGTGTACTGGAGAAACTTACAAGAAAAACAAACCATGGCACCTGCACAGCATCGGAGTCCGACAAAATTATCAACCTTGTAGAGTCTAAGGTGAGTGGCCATTGAGTCGAAACTATTTACATATTATTTCAAGGTTTCTTGTAGCATTACATACTTCTAAAAGTAGGTATATGGGACCACAATAATAGATTTGCCAAAATTAATTCATTCTAATTTTACAAATTTGTATCTGGGATTTCATTACGCAACTCTGGAGACGTATACGTAATTTATTTGTTATCATAATCCAGTTCTGTTAGTTGAAACTGAGATCAAGGGTTGTATATTTTTGTTTCCATATCTGCTATCAAGTTTATCAAGTAACTGTTGATATATTTAAATTTATTTCTGATGTTTATTTCTGTTATTTACAAAATACTTACATAAAAGAACTTATAGTCCAGAATAAAAGAGGCCCATATTCAGTAGAGCCACAGAATGTGAAGTCTTATACAATGTCTCATTGAAAGTCCCTTAATACATACGTCCAAAGTAGTTGCTGTTTATTGTGGCACTCCAATCAATTAGTCGATTTAATTAGTCTCAAGTATTTACCTCATATGCCAAGTCTGTTCTTTGATTACTGTAAAACTCAGTTTAGCCTCATTTTTGTCTTAACTTTCGAAAGCGTCGGTGTCTAGGTATTGATTTCCAAAGATTTTAATACCATCGGTATATGCTAGTAGTAGATTGGCGAATTGTCCTTGTGTTGGCTTTGGATATGTGCTAAATCTTTTCATGTACAATGAAAAGGCATGGGCGCACCTTTTCCTATCCTGGTGGTCGACCTTGATCCATCTGTCGATTAAGTAGTCGAACTAATCCACTTGGAATTAATCATAGATAAGCAGTTAGGTTAATTAAAAAAACTGTAGTACATCCACTTCAAGTTAAATAAAAATAACTAGATGGTCGATTTGAAAATACTTTGAGACAAATTACACGAGTTGGCTTAACTAGAAAAAGGATCCAGCTTATCCCACAAAATCGCATTAAAATGCCCCCAAATTCCACAAACTCGTTTGAATTGCCATCGAGGCATGTTTTTTTTAGGAACCGACAAGAAAATCCTAGAATATCCCCCAACGATATACCTTTGTAGTCTAGACTCGAATTCATTTCAATTCCAATGCAAAAGTGGGCCTTCGCCCAAACATTGAACCACTCATTAGCCAAGAGTACATCATTATCGCTACAGAAAGAAAACCTACTCCCAAAAAGATAACCAAAACACATCTCCTCGTCAAAGCATCTTATGGCTGATATCTGGAAAACATCCAATTCGGCTTATATCTAATTTAGCATAAAATATTTAAATACAAATCCCTAATACAAACGAATGGTCCAACCCATCGCCTTCGCATAAAAAGCGAATTCAGCCCATCCGACATGCTTAGGACGAGATTGAAAGCCAGCACAGCAAGCAAGCAACCGTACTATAATGAAATGGAATTTCAATGAGAAATGATTTAAAGAAATATCCTTTTCCTTATCGCATCGAAGATGGAATATTTTGTGTGTTTGGTTCATACCAATATACCGTCATCAATTCGCTTGCACGCACATCTTGGAGTATGGTAGAAGCCCAAAAATCGATCCCAAAAAGGATATCGTCATGTGATTTGTTTTAATACAAATGCGATGATGAACGCAATTCATTCATCACCTTGATGACAGTGCTTTCGAGTTTAACAAAATAAGAAAATTGCGCAAGGGGGTATTTAAATAAGAAACCAGCCCTTATTGCCGACTCCTGCCTGATATTGAATGAAAACACTAACGTCGACAGAAAAATATTATTCCATCAATAAAATTTACTCCTCGTCGTTTGTCGTCAATGTTCCATGTCCTTCATGGTTTGGTTATTTAGCTGCGTTTTATTTTAACCTCCATCTACACTCCTCCGTATGATGGATTTGATTGTTGTTTCATATGCTACACATATAAACTGTTTTAATATGATATGTATCCTTGTTCGTCACTGAAACAAAGCATTGTAATAAAAAACTGACAGGATATTGGGCTTTTTCCACGATACGAGTATGGAGCGAGAAGAATCTCTTCCACTGTTTCGGGTTTATGGCCTTCCATTCGTTATTCCCTTTCAGGATCTTCCGTCACACACGACAAGGAGTACCGCCAAATCATAAAAATGTCATTTACAAAAGTGCATAATACGACGAGTTCTTCTCCACTCCCATTCGTTTAATAACCTTGGACAGAAATTGCTCTGTAAATCGGTGAATGTTGAATCCTTTTCGACTTTGCGAACGTACTCGAGAGAAAGGAAAGCGCATACACATATCCGTATCCGAAGCGACACTCGTCCTTCAGTGCTTATGAAATTGCGGCGGGAAAAATCATTATTTTCTCATATTCTCCTTTCCGTTTTGTCTACGCTAGGGATTGAGTTTTCTTTTTGCACACATTTCGAACTTTTTTTTTTGTTTTCTTTTCAAGCATTTGAAAGTTGGTTATATTATATCCTTGATTCGTTCACAGTGGTGTTTTCCTTTTCAAGGAGTAAAAATGTTTTTTACGAGTTCATAAATCTTTTTCTTTGTCATGCAGTACCCGTGTATGCACGGGTACATGTCTACTTTGTGCGGTGTTATTGTTGCAAGGACTTTATGAAAAATGAAAAATTTTCTCCGTCCCGTATAACAATATTTTCTCAAGAAACATGAGTCTCCTCTCTGACATGATGCTGTGTAGAGTCGATGGCGAATGCACTGCATTGGAAAAGATAAATACTACCATCATTGGTACGCGGAAGCGGAAACGACGTGTACATGTTGAGTTTTTGATGAAAAAGATAAAATTATAAATTAAAAAGGATGTATTTAGAAGGAGGGTGGACAAGGAGCAGATAGACGAAGCTGTTTTCGGAATCCATATATTGGTAGAACGGCCTCGACTTTATTTGCCGGTAGAGCGATTGCACAAAAAATTATTCGACTTTGGTAACTTGTGTTGCAGAGCACCTTGAATTTGACACAAATATCTAGGGAAAAGAACAGTAGATCGACGATCAATCCGGGTTGGTAGTTGTTAATTATGCAAATAGTATCTGTTCATCTTCATCTCAAGGGGTGTAGGGTGTACCTGAGTCACATTTAACATGCCTTTCCAGTGAGCCTGTTCCGTAACAATCTAAGGATAACGAGCTCAAACGTATTTACTCAACTATCCAGTATTTTTTATGTTGATTTTTGTTGTTGAGGTCGTTTTTACTGTTCGTGCCTTTTAGGCGATGTCTGTATTTAGTGCTTCTTCCATCTGTTTGGAAATCGTGCCCATTTGCACACCTTTCAATCATCTCTGACCGACAATTCCAAAAGATGCAACTTAAACGTTACTAACGTTTTTATAAAAACATTTCAGCTTAACAAGGTTCAATCATCTCTTCATCTGCTGTGGTTGAGGTCCATGGTTTAAAATTCTTAAGAAGGACCTTTATGACTCAAATGTCTTCCTTAGCCGGAAAAAACACCGACTGGTAAAGAATTATTCGTTAAATTTCTGACGAGATGTGCTTGCATATTTAAGTAGCGCTACAGTTGGGAATGAACCTGGGCCTCAAGCAACATGACTCTCCAATTTGCCCGGTTCTTAGCTAACTGGCTCCAGTTGCGCGCTCCAAGTCGGTTTCTACTTGTGTGCGCCAAGGACATGACGTGATTGCAAGCATATATAATGGAAGCCGAGGAACACATAATTCCTAATGTCATGCAGGCGATGGTAGTGTTCTCCAATCGCATTCAGGTCAATGATGTACAATCAGCTTATACGTGTGGATGGCTAATTCGGATGGCTCATGGAATAAGTTTGTGTTTCTTTATTATCGCAACCTCTACAAAGGCCATCATCAATAATCTGAGTTCTTAATTTATGCCTTTTGTAAAAGTTATGTCCAATGGAAATAGATTTTCTATTTTTTAGAGAGAGTTTCTAAACTTTGGCCACATCTTGGCCATTTAACGAATCCTGTTTTATTAGATGCCCCGTATTTTCCCTTGCGGCATTGAAAATAATACGCTTTACAGGCATTGAGGTATTCTATGAGGTACTTTATGTGTCATAGCCCAGGTTGCCAGGTCGACAGCTTGTGTTAAACCGTTAACTAGCCTGCAAAAGTGGTTCCCATATATTTTAACTATTGAATTTGACCGAATTATGATTCTTTATCGCGACATGATCGCACTTTTTTATTGTTCTCTTTTCTTCTTTCAAAGCAGATTTAGCTATAACCTCAATGGTTAGTTTCTGCGAGAATCCTTCGCTATTCTTCGTTAAAAAAAGGATTTCAGAAAGCGGACAAATCAGTTGCAGCTGTGCATGTTTATAAGCTTCTTGCATCTCTACTGTATCACTTTGTTTAGAATTACCATATTACGCAGGTTTATTTTTAAAACTAAATCTCCACTGGTTGCTTTGCGATATTATTATCTTTATCTACAACCAAGCAGTGCACATAAGGATACCTCCATAAAATTGAGTAACCAATCAAACTTTTATCTGAAAACCCCACCAACCCAAGAAGGAAACTCCTTCCAATTCACATACGTCTTTGTAGTGTGCAAAGTGCATCCTTTATAAATTATTTATTATTGTCTCTTACGGAAATGAGTTTTCAAAACTCTGTCATTGCTCCAAAGAGGACATTTCCTACTCCTTTTTTGTATCGCACAAACACAATACCGACTCTAATTTGGATTGAAAACAAGAATTTATTTGTCACAAAAGATTCGATTGCAAAAATTCTTAGCAATCTCGGATTTGCCAATTCTCAAAGGATAAAAAGGACACACTGCATGGACCAGTCGTGTACATATATAGTGATAAGCACACAAAAACATACCGAAATAGGGAAATTTCTCATCTGGTGTGCGCCAAAGCTGGAATGTGTTTCATTTAATTGAACTGCAGACGCACACGAGGAAGGAATGCGAAAGTATTCAATACTGTGGAATCTAGGACTTTAGGAGATGCGAAGGACAAAAAAGATGTGCATCCTTTACTCTATATACGCAATCGAATTATTTCCGCAAACGTGGGTGTGTGAAGGGGACGGTTATCTATTCTGGTATAGCTTAGCTATTACCCTTTAGCAAATTTGGATATTCATAGGAGGGAGTATATGAGGAAAAGTCCGTTCGTTTAAGGATGTCCACTTGATTCCGCATAATACCCAAGGACACAACAAAATGAATTATCATGAAACCAAATCAGCCTTTTTTGTGTGTGCGGGGTGTGTGTATAGGCAAAAAGGGCACAAAAGTCCTTTTGTGATCGCATATCGAATCAAAAATTGCCGAGATTAAATTTTGAATCCTTTTTTTTTTTGTTTAGTTGGTAGGTAGAGACCAAAATACTTTTCGGCATACACGCGCTGGAACAAAAGGGTTTAGTTGTGATATTTTTCAAGAGAGAGATCCTGTAGTCCTGATTGCGGAGCTCCAATCTCCAATCACACAAAAGAAACGAGGATTTCCGAAAATTTTCGATTGAAAAAGGATTTTCACGGCGGGTGGTAGTTGTGCGACGGCCGGTGAATGGGCGGTTGCTTTTGGTCAGTTATGAGCCGTACAGCTTATCGATGAAGGATATCCTTGGCGACATACGAACAAGTATATACATACGTATATGTCAGTGGCGACCGGGGTGAATAATAAATGTGTATTTGTCCATGTGCGCTGTCAACGGGTGGTGGTAATAGTATGGTCAGCTATCCAAAAAGGATATTAAAGAGTGCGAGCCTGACAAAACGAATTTAAATAAAACTCAATCGGATTCGCAATCGGAAATTGACATTTTCCAGCTGTGCACCGGAGGCTTAGTGCTTCGGTTTTTCATTGAGTCGTTCACATTTACATTCGCTTGGTCGTAACCAGTTTTGTATCCTTTTTGTTGCCGCTGCCTGCAAAATTCTTTACTCAGTTTACGTTAATATCCGTCGGTTCGTGGGTGAGTCAGAGCAAATTTATAGCTTTTAAATACCAGTTTTCCGAAAGGATTAAGGGTAGATGGCGCATAGGAGGCGGTGACGGCCTACGAATCCATTAATATTAATAGAAGGGAATCCTTCAGAGAGAATGTCGAGGATAGCGGGCGTAATCCATCACTGTCATCACGGTTTGGCCTCGCACTTGTATGGGGGAAGGTCATTGAATCATCAGCGCGCGAAACAAGGTCGCTTATATTGGCCATTTTTTGAACCTGTCGAACCCTTTTTCAGCCTCTTAACCGCAACGCAGTGGTATGACACACTGTTGGCATAACAAAGAGTCATTTATTTTTCAGCAATGCCATAGAATTGGCATAAAATTGGGGTGTTATGCGACTTTGTGCCGAAAATTTCGAAGAAATACGGCGACGTTTCCGTCAATAGCTCATCAATCTAATCGGTTAATGTAGTCTTATTTCCTTGTCTTCCCCCAGATTTGTGATTGTTAACGCTTGATCTAGTCCCTGCGAACGCAAACACTGTGTTGTTATACTTTGCTGTTGCCCCCCATAGAATCACTGGAACTAGCACCATCATTATCAACGCCACATCCACCCACTGATGATGTCCTTTGAATTGATGTATTTTTCCTTTGGTTCCTTCATTTGTATGCGTACGTATATGATAGGCAGGATTAAAAGTCATTTACTTAATGTAGTTTTGCCTTCTTGTTATTCCCTGTTACGAGTGTGTTTGTTGTTGCTGTTGTTCGGTTCCCTAATGTATTCCTTTGGCCTTTATCAAGCGTTAGCGATAAGACCGAAAGTGGATTGTGTCAGATATCCTTGCAAGATGATGAAAGTGGGGGAAAGGAGGCGATGGAGACGTTAATGTGAGATTGCAATGTCATTATTATCATGCCATGATGACTTTCAGACATCGATTTCGGATTCATTCACCCGTGTATGCAAAGATCCTGACTGTCGTTCATATCTCCGATGTGCCTATGTTTGGGCACGTCATGTGGTCCTTGTAATGTTTGGCAGTTCTAAGCAGAATATTTTGTCAACGTCAATGTGATGTCACATAATAATTAATCAAATGTTTAGTGTGTTTAGGTTTTGAATTGAAGCCTTGACAGCCTAAAAGCTGAACAGTTTATAAGAATCTTTGATCATATTTATTAGTTTGGTTTGGAAAATTGTTTTGAAGGAGGCTTGGAATGTTGGCAGAAAGACAACTAAGATAATGTATGGATGGTACTGCAGAATGCTATTAGGATTTGGAAAACAATTGCAGCAGTATGGAGCATGGCAATAAGGGTTCTCTGTAACTGTGTTTGGGTAAACGACTTGACTCATGGTGACATCATTTCTCTTTTTATATTCAGATGTTGCAAAGCTGGCGCCGTGCAGAATCTTTTCTGTTAAGAAATTGAATAATAATTAATCGATTCTTTCCCGTTGAGTTTGTAATCCTTGGATACGTTCAAACTGAAGGTCAAAAACACTTTGTTGTCTTCATAACCTTGCCTAGTAACAAGGTTAGTGCAAAATCAAATAAAAATTAAATAAAACTTTTTCATTCGAAACTTTCATAGTTGTATCTCTCCCCACTGAAGCCACCCTACCCCGTTTTATTCACTTCCACCACATAACTCAGCATACCTTACCTTCTCATAAATCTTAAATCATATCGCATCACGTCTTCAAAAGATATGTATGTCATTAAAAACATTAAGCGTCCGGAAGATACTATAAAGCAATAGTAAATGGTAATACAGAAACCGCTATGATTGCATCAGTGAACAAACTAAATCTAAAATTATGTTTTTGTTTAACTGCCTCATTCATAAGGTCATGTATTCAGCTTTCCAATGAAACACAATCAAACATCTTGGTCTGTGTCTATGCATTTTTATCAAAGGCCAAGTATTCGGAGTTCAGACACCGAATCCGATTAACAACGTTTTCCAGTCGGGAGAGACTACCCCTACATATTGAATAAGAAATATATCTTCTTGGGTACCCCTAAAGTATGCAACCATAAACTTATTGCTATCGGGAAAGAGAATCCTAAAACTATGTGACAACAATTTTATCAGATACGATCTTGTCCTAGATACAACTTCACTTTTAATTACTTTAACTTGCAAAAAAAAAAAAAACATTTCACTGAGTCCCTTACTGGTTACCTTACCGGCTACACATATTATGTCCATTAATCCTATAAATGTCCACGAGGATATACCAATTTGACTTTTCCTGTTTGTGTGCCCATGCCTCTTTGTGTATTCTTTCCCCAAGAGAAAGGGTCGACATCGAGCCAGGAATGAATAGAAACAAAAATGATAAATGAATGATCTAAGGACATTTATCATACTTACGCAATTATTTATAATGCGCTTTGGACATTTTGCTATTTATTGCCATTCTTTTAACGTGACTACTACTATTTTTTAGTTGATACCCGTCCGAGTATAGGATAAGTTTTCAACAACAGATTCGAGTTAGGTTTAGGATTTTGTCACGCATTATTTGTGTTACAATGTAAGTGTGTAGAGGACTAATCGTCTGGAAGGATAACAATATTTTGTTGTTGTTGTTATGGGGTTCCTTACATCTTTTATGTAAGGATCTATTCCTAATCGTAAATAAGGGATTAATCAGATAAATCAGGGGTGAACAACCAAACATTTGTTTGATTTATTTCGCGATTTTATAGTCGAATAATACATTTGGTGTCAGAAAGGGGCTGTTTTTTAGCTAACAAAATAATGCGGAAAAGTGTTTTGAAGAAAAGACGTACACAGAGTGCGTGAGTTACGACCCTCCAACAGTGAGGAAAGAAGCGAGCTTTTTGTTTAACTCGAGTCTAAGATAGAAGGGATACGAAGAAACATGACAACTATGTTAATGGAATAAGGATGTTGATTATGAAATTATTATCATATAAAGTGTGCCATTTGGCACAAAAAATAATGATTTAGCATAGATGGACGCAAACGGGTCTGGAATGGAAGTATTTGTTTTGTTGGTTAGACTTTAAAGAGAAACTTTTTGTAATTTAATAAAAAGCCTTTTTGTACCAAAAGATGAGACTAGGATAATGGGGTGGACTTTAAGGGCGCATTTTCATGTACTAACACTTGCGCAGATGCGCGAGTTGCATCAACAAAGAGAATGTGACGCGGCCAGCAAGACATTGCTCACAACGACAGGCATATCTTAGTTAGCACAAAATGAGGTACGTTTCGGATCTTCGGAGCATGACATCAAATAAATTTTACGAATTGAAGTATTAGAATTCTATTTGTATTTACTCACAAATAGAATTCTATTACTAGCTATGGCCTGAACAAGTCTGTTCGCCAAACATGTATTAACTCAATATAGTCATTAGATTGCTAATCTGCATTCGTCCTTGAAGTCCAGACCAAGGAATATGCTTATTTAATTAATCGGGCTTCTGATGCGGCAAAGTCAATCCTTGTAGTCAATCTTAATAGATTGAATTAGAGCAGAAATATAGGTCTGCAAAATATTTGACACCGAAGGCGCAAGGTCTTTGTTTGTGGCGCAGCACTGGAAACATGCCGGTGGAATTTGCATTGACGACCAGTGATGCTAGTGCTACTGAGGAATTGAATGCGCACCTGCAACTCTATTTTGTAAAGCCGGCGATTGGTGGTGGAACTAAAAATTTCTCATAGGGCCTATCAGTCACTAAAGTCTCTTCACAATGAGAATTAAAAGAGATCTCGCGAAGAATAAAATAACCCATCGATCTATCATCTTAATATGGCGACATTCACAATAGCAAACAGAGTAGAATAATGTGCCACAAAACGAAGTGTGATTTTCGGACTCAAAGCTCGATTGTTTTTCGTGTCTGATTGCACCTTTGGTGAGTTGTTTTAGTGCATGGTGCTAATCGACTATGGAAACGTTGGACATAAGTCATATTTTTTGTCTAGCGCCTTTGATACTTGGAAAATGACTTGGAATACTACTCTGATATTAGAATCGTTAAAAATATATCACAGTTTACAACCTATGAAACTAAATAGAGCCCGCCAACATTCCGACGAAATAAAAATAAAGTCTTTCCGAAACTTTGCGTTTAACGAGTTATCATCTATAGTCAATAAATGAATACCATAAAAAAATCGTCCAATTTAAATACCATAGCAGATTTAGGTATGTAATTCATTTCACTTTGAATTGGTTTTCTTTTTTGCCATATTAGCTATTGTCTATGATCCAACACACATTCTTCATGTATTTTTTATATTCCGCTTAGTAAATTTGCCAATTTTCCCTTACAAAATGGCCTCCCTTTCATTGGCTATAAAGTGAAATAAAAAAGCTGGTACACATATAAACTCATATCGAGGGAAAACTATCAAAGTCCGAATGGGCGTTTATTTCTCTGCAATTGGCTCTATTTTTTTATGAACGCATTCCGAGTTATTCAAAAACTTTCCTAAGTATCCAATTTCTATTTGTTTCTGCTTAGTAAAATTTCGCCTGTGTTCCCTGAGATGTTTGGTTTTTTTTTTACGATTCTCGGCGCAAATAAAAGTACAGAGAAAAGCGAAATTCTGTTTGTTTTTATTTTGGCTTAACCCTTTTCCACTGGCTGAGGGTGGTCTGCACAAACACACATCTAACACTTCAATTATTTCCGGCGGGGTTTACGAGCCATTTCTAAATTTTATTTCCCGCTCGCCAGAAGGTTCCATCTCCCAGAGGCTGTCATCATCTTCGTCGTCGTAGTCTACGACGCAGTCGTCATTGTCGTCATCATCATCATTTGAATCACGGTCACGTAGTCTTTGGTTTCTGGCTTAATTCAAAAACATTTGAATCTTATTAACTCTGCAAGTCGCCGAGGAGTGTTGTTTAGGATGACTGGAAGGAGGTGGGTAGTTTACGACTTTGCCATTATTCAATGGCTCGAAAACTAAGACATCATTCAAATATAAAGTGGAAATAAAAATTGAAATAGACAAAGACATGAGTGTATAGGGTGGGACTCAGCTTTGAATTGGGGAATTGATTCAGAAAGCGCAACGATTGGTAATGATTGAGATGATGGAATGTTATTCTCGGTAGCGGCGTATAGTATTAGTATTAGAGAAGAATTTGCTTGGTTGATTTTTTATTAACTTGTGGAACTTGGAATTTCTGGTTTGTTAAGTGGACTTTTGTCTTGTGCTTTGACTTGTGTTTCAGTAAGAATTTTTCACTGGTGCAGGTTATCCATGCTAATTTTATTTTTTTTTTTTCATGAAGAAACATCTTACGATAAAATTTGTTAAATAAGTTAAAACAAAAGAAGTTTTTATTTCAATTACAATCTCTTTAGCAAACCATGAAATGATTTCAAATATTACTAAGCTCTTCTGAGATATTAAATACATAGGACATGCCAAGGGAATATATACTTTGTTCAGGATACATTTTTGATTAAAGTTACATTCCTTATCGATGGTGTTATGATCTACGTAGGGGTCAGAAGTATATAACAGCCTTCCATCTGTAATTTAATTAACTTTTCGTTGACAGTTTCAAGATGTTAAACATGTTGCAAATTCATCAGTGTGCTAAAATATTATTTATGTTTGTTGTGTGAGGACATGTCTTGTCTGGGTCCTTGTCTGCATATACGTCATTCACTCCTGTTTGATGTAGAAGCATATGTTCTCTCTGGTCACTTTGTTTCCGTGCCCTTAATCACAATTCCGCATAGATAACCTCTTTAGCTGTCCACCCAGGCTTTTGCGCGTATTCACGATAAACAATTTTCATGACATATATGCCTGGGTGTTTCTCTAATATCCCTTAATATTTTATCCTCTGGCTTGTTGGGCAGAAATTCCTTGCAACCTGCTCTCGGGAACGTTCAAATTCTGCTTGCGATAACGAATGGATGTGACTAGAAAATCTTTACAGAAACGAAGAATTTCGTTCTTAATCTTCACTGTTCCATAATGAAACATCCTGAAGTTTAATTTAAACAAAAAAAACATGATAGGCCTTTAATCCATTGTGCGAACCGTTTAATATCCCATCCAATACAACCCTTAAAATAGTGGGGCTGAGTAAAAAAGGAATTGGGATGAAATATTGAACATGACAGTGTCACCAGATTTTTTTCAGACATTTTATTTAACCCATTTTCGGGTTGTCAAAAAGCGACATTGTTTCCATACTATGCGGTTGGGTGTACAAATTGTTTTTATAAGAAAATGCACCTTAAAAGTGTGCGTTGGTTAAAATGATGTATAAACAACATGTTCATAGTGATATTCTCTCGGGCGGATTTTAAAGTTTTTTACACTTATTCTGCGTTGTCAAACAAAGAGTCTACTATATACTAAATTTCATCATTCTAGCTAAAAATGTAAGACCCGAAATCGATGACATACAGGACAGATAGACAATTAATATGCCTCTGTAGGCTAGCGATTTTTAGTAGATCCGTATTCTATAAGGTATATCTATTAAAAATAATTCTCTATCTTACTTACTACATATGTATCAAAACTAAAAGTAGAACAAAAGGCGAATCTCGCATTTTTACTTTGTCTTGCCCATAGTTAAACGACTATTGTCGGAACATGAATAAGAATAATCGTAAAAACGTTCCCTTTTTGTTTAGGATTCATTGTAAGCATATTCCAATTAACTTATCTATTCCATACCCGAAGCGTATGAGACGCCTTGTGACAATTTTGCCCAATGGAACAGCTGACCTTGATAACCGTCCTTCGTTAGAAACAATTTAATTCAAATAGATATTTCATGCACAACAAAAAGACACAATGAGTGCCACTCCTCTCTTCCATGACTTGCCTTAAAAAATGTATTAATATGCATAAAAAAAGGTAAAAGTGCCATGTTCGTATAATCACGGGTAAAATGGTCGTTACGTTGGTCCTTGTGCGAATGCCTCCTTTCTAAAGGATCATAAATTTGGATTAATATCTTAATTTCATTTCTTCCTTGTTTTTCAGCCCTAAAAATTCGCCTTTTGTCTTTCCTGGAAAGAGAGAACAAAATTCATAAACGCCACGTCCTTCGTGATAAGCAAAGGCCCGTTACAATTCATCCATATAGCCAGGATAGCTCTTTGTTTTGTTTAACATGAACAAAATCTTCACAGTTTGTTCAAATTACACTTGAAATCTCATTTGTTATGCCGCGAACAGCCGAAAAAAGGTACAAAGAAAATAAATAAATTTTAAATTTAATTTTGAAAAAATCTTACTTACGGTGGGGGTGTGAAGTCACCCTTTTTTTTATAGAAAAAAACCTTTTTCGCCTACCTTTGCCACATAGGCAATTCTTTAAGGCCTGTCAATGCGTAATATCGTTTTAGCTTCAACCGTCAATTATTTCCAACAATCGAGTCCTTACCCTTTTGAGCCCAATATCCATCATTTTGTGTGTGTTCATCGTTTTATTCTTCATCGTCTGTTGTAAACGATTTATCCGAGCGATAAAAAGGCGTACAAAAAACTACAAACAATTTCTCCGATAACATCCTGTTTGGATTTGCTTTATGTATACAGTGCTTTTTTCTAGTCAGTTTGATCCTTTAAGTCGGCTTGGCCTGTTTAATGACTTCAACTCGCACAACAAGAATAATTGATCATTTTGAGTAATTTTCTAGTCTTCCCAGTGCGGGTTAAAGTGGAAAAGTTTTTGTGATTCAGTGTTTTCGCAGTCGGCGTATTGTGACGTTATTTTAACTTTTTAGGCTGCAAAAGGGGTCTGCGGAGAGGTGTGCCCTTAGATGGGTGGTCTATTCACTTTATGTAATTGTCCTTTCTCTATGGAGATCATGGGTTAAAATTGTGTGCATTCTTTGCGCAAGATTTGGGAGAGACATTCAGACGTACATGGTGAGGTGAAACTTTTCCAAGAAGTATAAATCTTGCTGGGCCCCCGAAAAGTGTAGAAAGGATGATGTAAGCTCTTTGGCTCTAGGGGGAACAATTTTCTAAAGTAAAATGAGGAAAGTTCGGACGCATAGAAAAGCAAAGGAAGGACTTTTTTTTTTACTATTATTGCATCGTTATAATAAATCAGTTGGTCTGGTTAATAAAACAAAAGAGTCTTAATCTGACACAGTGGGGCGGTGAATTGATAAGTGGTTGTTGGGCGATGATGTTTAGTATTGTCGTGCGGTTTGAAAATAACGTCATGGTGTTAGTATTGAGTTTTTAGAAGTTCACTAATAGATGGAATTTTAGTTCGGTCACAGTCAGAACCGCTACAGGTTTCTATTAGTAGCTAGTCCTTAGATGTACATACTGTGCACTTCAAGTTTGCAAAGCTAACATTTTGGTAGTGTCGCGAAATAACGACAATCGAAATAAGGCCAAATTACAAAACTAATTTCCATTTTGCCTCTTGAATAATTCACGGTTCATGCAGGAACTATTGACCAAGAAAACTGTTGATATTGACTCTTGCCAGAAAATGAAAAAAGAAATCGCGGTTTAGTTTCCCCACATGATACTGAGCTAATGGAATCTATGAATGATCACCCAAAACCGATGCCAAATTTTTTTAAGTCGTTAATTTGTATTTAGGACATAATATCATACTAAGCTATCTATTAATAGACGAATCTTATTTTTTACTTTTTGAAGTGATTACCTGTGTTATAAATAAGGATGGGGTTACAAAGCATAGAATACAAAAAATACATTAAATGAGTAAAATTTTCAATCCATTCAGTATACGCGCATCAGTCTTCTTTTGCGACATTTAAAAATGTTGGTACAAAAAATCCCTTTTCCACCGCACAGTTTAGTTGCAAAAATGAAATAAGTACTACGTAGGGATATACATCGACAGAGCCGAACAAAAGTTTTATAAGAAAATGCACCTTAAAAGTGTGCGTTGGTTAAAATGATGTATAAACAACATGTTCATAGTGATATTCTCTCGGGCGGATTTTAAAGTTTTTTACACTTATTCTGCGTTGTCAAACAAAGAGTCTACTATATACTAAATTTCATCATTCTAGCTAAAAATGTAAGACCCGAAATCGATGACATACAGGACAGATAGACAATTAATATGCCTCTGTAGGCTAGCGATTTTTAGTAGATCCGTATTCTATAAGGTATATCTATTAAAAATAATTCTCTATCTTACTTACTACATATGTATCAAAACTAAAAGTAGAACAAAAGGCGAATCTCGCATTTTTACTTTGTCTTGCCCATAGTTAAACGACTATTGTCGGAACATGAATAAGAATAATCGTAAAAACGTTCCCTTTTTGTTTAGGATTCATTGTAAGCATATTCCAATTAACTTATCTATTCCATACCCGAAGCGTATGAGACGCCTTGTGACAATTTTGCCCAATGGAACAGCTGACCTTGATAACCGTCCTTCGTTAGAAACAATTTAATTCAAATAGATATTTCATGCACAACAAAAAGACACAATGAGTGCCACTCCTCTCTTCCATGACTTGCCTTAAAAAATGTATTAATATGCATAAAAAAAGGTAAAAGTGCCATGTTCGTATAATCACGGGTAAAATGGTCGTTACGTTGGTCCTTGTGCGAATGCCTCCTTTCTAAAGGATCATAAATTTGGATTAATATCTTAATTTCATTTCTTCCTTGTTTTTCAGCCCTAAAAATTCGCCTTTTGTCTTTCCTGGAAAGAGAGAACAAAATTCATAAACGCCACGTCCTTCGTGATAAGCAAAGGCCCGTTACAATTCATCCATATAGCCAGGATAGCTCTTTGTTTTGTTTAACATGAACAAAATCTTCACAGTTTGTTCAAATTACACTTGAAATCTCATTTGTTATGCCGCGAACAGCCGAAAAAAGGTACAAAGAAAATAAATAAATTTTAAATTTAATTTTGAAAAAATCTTACTTACGGTGGGGGTGTGAAGTCACCCTTTTTTTTATAGAAAAAAACCTTTTTCGCCTACCTTTGCCACATAGGCAATTCTTTAAGGCCTGTCAATGCGTAATATCGTTTTAGCTTCAACCGTCAATTATTTCCAACAATCGAGTCCTTACCCTTTTGAGCCCAATATCCATCATTTTGTGTGTGTTCATCGTTTTATTCTTCATCGTCTGTTGTAAACGATTTATCCGAGCGATAAAAAGGCGTACAAAAAACTACAAACAATTTCTCCGATAACATCCTGTTTGGATTTGCTTTATGTATACAGTGCTTTTTTCTAGTCAGTTTGATCCTTTAAGTCGGCTTGGCCTGTTTAATGACTTCAACTCGCACAACAAGAATAATTGATCATTTTGAGTAATTTTCTAGTCTTCCCAGTGCGGGTTAAAGTGGAAAAGTTTTTGTGATTCAGTGTTTTCGCAGTCGGCGTATTGTGACGTTATTTTAACTTTTTAGGCTGCAAAAGGGGTCTGCGGAGAGGTGTGCCCTTAGATGGGTGGTCTATTCACTTTATGTAATTGTCCTTTCTCTATGGAGATCATGGGTTAAAATTGTGTGCATTCTTTGCGCAAGATTTGGGAGAGACATTCAGACGTACATGGTGAGGTGAAACTTTTCCAAGAAGTATAAATCTTGCTGGGCCCCCGAAAAGTGTAGAAAGGATGATGTAAGCTCTTTGGCTCTAGGGGGAACAATTTTCTAAAGTAAAATGAGGAAAGTTCGGACGCATAGAAAAGCAAAGGAAGGACTTTTTTTTTTACTATTATTGCATCGTTATAATAAATCAGTTGGTCTGGTTAATAAAACAAAAGAGTCTTAATCTGACACAGTGGGGCGGTGAATTGATAAGTGGTTGTTGGGCGATGATGTTTAGTATTGTCGTGCGGTTTGAAAATAACGTCATGGTGTTAGTATTGAGTTTTTAGAAGTTCACTAATAGATGGAATTTTAGTTCGGTCACAGTCAGAACCGCTACAGGTTTCTATTAGTAGCTAGTCCTTAGATGTACATACTGTGCACTTCAAGTTTGCAAAGCTAACATTTTGGTAGTGTCGCGAAATAACGACAATCGAAATAAGGCCAAATTACAAAACTAATTTCCATTTTGCCTCTTGAATAATTCACGGTTCATGCAGGAACTATTGACCAAGAAAACTGTTGATATTGACTCTTGCCAGAAAATGAAAAAAGAAATCGCGGTTTAGTTTCCCCACATGATACTGAGCTAATGGAATCTATGAATGATCACCCAAAACCGATGCCAAATTTTTTTAAGTCGTTAATTTGTATTTAGGACATAATATCATACTAAGCTATCTATTAATAGACGAATCTTATTTTTTACTTTTTGAAGTGATTACCTGTGTTATAAATAAGGATGGGGTTACAAAGCATAGAATACAAAAAATACATTAAATGAGTAAAATTTTCAATCCATTCAGTATACGCGCATCAGTCTTCTTTTGCGACATTTAAAAATGTTGGTACAAAAAATCCCTTTTCCACCGCACAGTTTAGTTGCAAAAATGAAATAAGTACTACGTAGGGATATACATCGACAGAGCCGAACAAAAAGTCGTAAAAGCGTAAAAAAAAGTACTTACAACGTTTCTAGCCCCTTACATTCTCTTCCTGCTGGTTTTGAGTATGTCGAAAGGCGTAAAATTTGCATTTCACCATTTATGCCGGCTTTAGACTAGGTACTTGTGTTCCGTTTTCTTTTTTCCATTTAATTAAATCAGTTTTTTTTATCAGCCCTTACAGGGTGCGTCCTTTTTCTCGCCCTTTTTGCCTTGATCTCGCTGTCAGTGTGCTGCATTTGTCCTTGAGGTATGAAGATGATGACATTTGCTCTCTCCAATTTAACGATTCCCGGATGTTAAGTTAAAGGCTAACTTCTTGCTTAATACTTTGAAGGATGTTTCTGTTTTACAAGTCCTCCTCTAACTCCTGTTATTTGAAACGAAAAACGAAATAGATATGATTTGAGGCATAAGATGGGGCTAGGTATATTTCATTAGCGATATTAATCAGCCCAAAGGCGGGTAAAAATTCGAATTTTTCGTTGTCGTGCCGTTTTTCTTTTTTTGCGTCGCACATTTAATGACGATTTTAAAAAGTCGTAAAACGTTTTTCTATCGTTTTGATTCAACTAGGAAAAGAGAGGTGGTGATGACACCGAAAACCCCACCCCTCACGCCCATCTTTCAAGGACCTCGAAGAGTGTGGAAAAGTCATAAAAAAACATTCTTTATCCTGAAACGTTGGAGTGTGAGGTTTTACAAATTAGAAACACTCTCGAACGCTTAAGAATTGTTTTTTTTTATATATTTTATTTCTGTTCTTCAAAGAATGAGATTGATGCGGAAGATGGGCGCGGACGGGATGCCATGGCTTCTTCCTTGTGCTATTTATTGTACAATTCCAAATACCGTTGAGTGTAATGAGATACATTTTTTTTTAAATTTATTAATATTTGAAATTTTCCATAGTTGAATGAACACGAAGCATTTCTCTGGAATGAAAGGAGGGTGGGCAATTTATTATTCAGAATTTTCTATAGAAACACCCCTCTGGGGGTGGTACTTTGCATTGGTAAGTAAAATTTGGGAGAAGTATTGCTTTACGATTTCGAACGACAAATTGAACGAGAATGGTCAAAGGTATCTTCAATTAGTTTATTGAACAAACATTTCAGCGCAAGGACATGACTTTACATAGATTTCTACACTGCAGAAGTGGATCTATTGCACATATGAAAAGTTTTTCGTATATCTGATGTATTTCAATATTGATTTTGTTTTTTGGAACAAATATTAGTTGAATTTTGGAAAGATATATATTGAGTGTGGGACTTGGGTCTATTTGGATGCCTGCACACGTTGCATAGAGAATTTCAATATCGACATTCCGAAAGGTATCTCGAGCATATTCTAAGATGATATTTCAATAGCCATCATGTATTAATGTAAGTGTACACAATGACCTTGTAGATATAAGGTCTTGATGGACAGAAATAATGCAAACGGATGTCGACATTGGGAACGGCTCACAATGGGGATTTTGCGGAAAGAAAATTCTATAAAAAAAGGTAGTCGAATTATATTTCTAAATTCCAGAATAAAATCTGAATCGAAATCAAAAAGAATTACTGAAATCGGACTTGTAGTTTCCTTTTAGTAGCTTTGTGGGGGGACTAGTTGTTGAAAGTATGAAATAACCGGTGAAAATCCTGTGAAATTAAAGTTGTATCGTGTTTTTTGCTTGAGCCGACTTAGTTAAGGAATTACATTTGATTTACTGTGCATCATGACCTAATTTATATATTGGTCAACACTTTTTTCTTAGCAGTAACAGAACAATTTATCCTAGTTATCGTTATCAGTCAACAGTACATAGTAAAAAAAAAAAAAACAACAGAGAAAAGAAAAGTTTGATTACAAATATACTACAAAACATATGAAAAGGCTACAATCCGCTGTGCGAATCGGTAAATACCGTATCTCATGCCATTTTTAAATTAAAGATCCCCAAAAAGTTGGCGTGTCTAAAAACGTTACAGGAACGAAATATAAAAAATAACATTGTCGCAACAGTTTATCAAAATATTTTATGGTTCGACAAAAAACAACATTTTACTTTGCATATGTCTTGCGGCAAGGAATACAAATGGTTTTTGTAAGAAAACGCCCACAAAAAGTGGGCGTGTTTTGAAATGACCTATTGATAAAATGTTCTTATTAACTTTATAAATGTTTTTCAATCAAATGTTTTTTAAATTTGATCGAAAACAGTTTTTACAGAAAACGCCTTAGAAGTGGGCGTGGCAAAAAGTGTTATATTAACGAAATACATATATTAATATTTTCTAAATATCTTATTCACACTTTTTTAAAATTCCGAACCGTTTTTTATCGTTTTTTTTCCTAAAAAGTGGACGTGGAAGTAGGTGGAATTTTGTTAAGTTGTCATCCCTAAAAGTATCATCCAAATCTGTTGAGTGGTTCAGTTTTTATTCAGTTATTTTCCGCACCCCCATACGAATTTCACAAGTGTGTGGCGTGTACTTTTAAATTTAATGTGTGTTACATTAATACATGCATATCCAGTCGAAAACGCAAAAAAGCATAAATGAGACCTTTTAGCTAAAGCAGTAATCCAAAATGGAAAATGGAAATGAAAACATTCCTATGCCTCTTACTTAATTTGCACCCAGGACATGGCCTTCCTCTTATATTCTGGACTTTGAGAACCATCTCTCATTACAATGAATTTTAAAATTAAATCAAGACTCCAATTTATGTAACCAATTTTCGAATTCTTCTTAAAATCCTTTCAACTCCAAGCTTCTTAATGCAAATATTTACTCTCTAACAAGCGACGATTCTGTTGATTAATATTTCCAAGAAAACAACCTACTCCCCACCTCACTACCCGTTACTGCATTTGATATACTTTCCCATGGGAGAAATCTTTTTCCCTATCTCACACAACACCTTGAGGGATGTAAATTAAAGTCATCTATTCTCCGGGCCCCATCAAAAATATTGATTATTTGAGCAAGTGTCATCCTAAATCAAATCGAATCGCTTGAGGTGAACCCTTAAAAAACCAACTTCTCAAGCTCACTGGTTTAAATATTCTCCAAGGATCCACACGAAACCCATTTAATTTTGATAAGTTCACAATTTCTGTTTTTTTATCTTATCCATTGCCTCGGTGCTTGTCAAACCCAAACTTTTGACAGGAAGGACGTTGGCTTAGTAATGTAATACCGATCACTGTTTTATCTTTACCTCAATGTCACTATTATATATACGCATAAATATAGATAAACTATCAACCACTTTGACGAAAAATCCCTTCTCAAGGACCTTCCATAATTAATTAGGACTTTTTAGTTTGACGTGAATTTTGCAAGAGAAGCCGCAGCCACTGATGTCTCCGTGAGTATCTGGTTAAGCCTACTTTGGGTTTAGCTAAAGGATTAATTTGTCTCCTGTAAATGGATTTCTTAGTCGTCCTTCTACACGAATTTATTATTAATATGTTCCATCTCGCTCTCTTTGCCATCACTCACTGTTATGGCATTAAATTGTTATTAACGATGTGATGTGTTGGGCAGAAAAATGTCGCCAGCCTATGGCATAGCAAGTACTATCCTTTAAATGTGCTGTGTGGACATCTAGGCGATATGTTAAGCATAATCGAAAAAAGAACACCAGTATGTGACTCATTATTGTTCGATGGTGAGAGTATATATTTTTCGAGGATGTAAAAATTCATTTTGATTGATGATATCAACTTCCGATGACATCATATATGTATGTGTGCGGGAATAATGGCTTTTTACATATATATATTGTATATATATATCTAAGTATTCAAGGTAGATCCTATACAATCCTTCAATCCGATTATGGGAAAAAACAAAGCACGTATATCGTAACCAAAAAAAAAATGGAAAACTGAAATGTAATGTTGGAAAAGGAAATCAGGATATGTTAACATATCCTTTTTTTAAGCGGATTATCCTTTGTTCAGAGTAATTGAAAATAGGATATATTGTTTTTTTTTTATCCCAATGTATGCATGTGGATAGCTTTGAGGGGGCTAATATTTTAATTATAAAATGTATGACAAAAACGGGTTCTTAGCGATGTAGCGATTAATTGCAACAATTTCAATCCTAATTGAAATCAATATAAGTATGTAATTTATATTGATTATGATTGAATACAATTAACGAATTTAATCAACTTAATTTGACAATCTGTTGGTGACGGGTTGATTTATGCTTAGGGTGCTTTTTTTTCAATTATTCACTTGAATTACTTTTATTAACCAAAAATGTGCCATCACTGATTTAGCGATGAAATTCTTCATTTTCTTCCACCATGTGCAGAGTCCAAGTCGAGAACGTACGTCGCTTCATATGATCAAGTGGCTTTAGTTCATGAGTCAACATGTTCTTGGTGAGGGTAGGGTGTAGGCCAAGATCCTTACACGAAATTCACCATAATGTGGTCTTGTAGAGGCCCAATTCTTGAGAACGTTGTGAAATTGACTGATTTGTCTCCTTTGCGAAGGACGCCTCTACGGCAGCAACATTAAGCAGCGAATGTTCTGATTACATTTTTTTCACTAATGAATCGCTAGTCTACTAGGATGAGAATTACGGCCGAAAGCTGGCGTTAACGCTCTTAAAGTTGCGACCATCGACTCGGAATTTCGACCGTAAATTTTTATTAATTATTTTAAAACGCTGTATCTTCGTGTACTTTACCATGATAAAAATGTTGATTTTACTGAATGTTTTGAAATTGACAGTTTGCTAATCGGTTTTCACGCTGAAGGTTTAAAGTTGTCAAGTCGCTTATGAAAGACGCTTAACTATAAGAAAATGGACATGTGTATTTTGTGTCTTGTGTCACCGTATCCACATTATGATGCCCTCACTTCGATATCTCCACAAGGATATTTTGTTTTTCGGACAGACAAATAACCACAATATACTTTTCTCATATTTAGAACATGCGATAATTCCACAGGTAATGAGGGATTGCCTACACTTTGGAATTATATGGACAGTTAATATCTGTAATTTATTAAAATTCTCATTTTTTTTTCGACTGATCCGCATTACCCGCCTACACATCTGAAATATTGCTACACATTTTGACTATACTGTCTGGTTTAATGTCAGTTATGAGCAAATTTTCGAACATTTTTTTTTTAATCGAGGAAGCACAGCCGCCTTTAGATCACAATCTTGCAAAATTGCTCAAATTTGGAGAAGTATTTGTTTTACCAAGTTAGAAGTCAATATCCACTGAAAAATTTTCTGTTTATTGAACAGAATATGTGAGACAATAATTCCATTAATATTTGCACAGCTTTGGATTGTAGTCCCATTTTCTTCTAATGTTAAGTACAAAACTATTGGAAAACTGTTCCCTTCACATTTTTCGACACAGTGGGCGATAGAGCATAAAAATAACTCATGTCAAATAGATCCGAAAAAAATACTCTCAAAATCATATATAAATCTTGGAAAAGTGGCAATTTAATAAGAAATTGTGTCACAATCTAGCAAATAAATCACCCTTCCACATAGAAGTCCTGACACATATGCTGACCTAGTCTTTTACCATCAACTGAAATACCAATATTCCCGTATATACCAAGAGTTAATGCAATCGCTAGCAGTTAATAACACAATGTAAAGGACTTTTGTATGTTTTCCTCTCAAACCGGAAATGAATTCTTCCGTCGAAAGAATGTATAAACCTTCCAAGGTTCTATCATGTCTTCGCATACAAAAGGTACATAATGTTGAAGACAACGAACGAATAAAAAAAAACCTCGAACAGAATTTTAATTTATGTGACTGGGAGGGATGTTTGCCCAATGCGGAAGGTCGACAGCCCAGACAGGATATAGAGAAATATCCACACCATCAAATGCCTCCATGGAGCCATCATAAATTCATATTTTCTCTCCTGCGTCCTCATTTTGTTTGTCAAAAGTATGAAGGGTGGAGGGGGGGGGGGGGGGGGGGGCAACAGCAAGTGAAATCGCGGCAAAGTGCTTTGTTTCCGGTATTGTGAACACTCGCAAAAGATCCATGCAAATACGAGCACAAGTATAACAGTCAGAGAGACAGACAGACTACCACCAGCCAAGAAAGAGTACAGCGTCTGGGGATATTTTTTTCGTTTCATTTCCCATGCAGCACTATGACGTACATGCATCTGACTATATCCAGGTAATTTATCCATTTGGCTGCATTTTAATTGGAAACTCTCATGTAATTGCCGCTCACATGTCGAGGCGATACAATTCCTCATATCTATCAAACTCCTTGAGTGTGGGAGGACTGGGAGGAACTCGGTACTCGGCATTATCCAGTCAGTTTCATGAATGTTTGATAAGGTGCCTGCTGCTAACTGCTCCTTTGTCGCCTTAACGTTGTGAGGTTTTGTTTTATTTAAAGGATCTGGACTGCCGTCGGCGTCGGCTAGAGTTAAATCCGGCCGGTCTAACAACCCACCACCCACACATAACAACATCATCGATTCGAAAATTGTTTGTGCAAATGCAATTTCCTGTAATAACAGTTCACCACGACCATTACCAACATGGCCATTACCGCAAAAACGGAGCTAAATCCTTATTATACGGTATTTTGATAACGAAACTCATTTCGTTTGTCGGGCTCGGTTTTTGGAACGACTATATTCGGGTGGCAGAAGTGTTGTGGCAACTTCTTTGGTAGGTTGGTCGGTAAGCATTGTTTGTCGTTTCACCTGCATTGCTATATAAAATAGCCTGCAGGACCTAACGGTAGTGCTAGTATTACTCAAAATCCTCCTTCAAGCTCCTGTACTGCAGCAGTGCAATGGCTGCGGTAGGGGAACCTTATTCAACTCTAGAATAAATCCATCTTTGAACTTAGTACCAGGTCCATTCAACCGCCTTTTAGCAATCTACCTATACACACACACACATGTATAGAAATACACTTCTAGAGGGAAGCAACCGACGGACAGAACAAAAGGAGCACAAGGAAACAAGAACAGCTTTTACCCAAGTCCATTTCACAATAATTCACTGTTATGTGAGAGAAAGGCGATTGCCCATGATCCCTTTTTCGGTTTATAAATGTGATGGAGTGGCGCTCTAGGTGGTAGGTGTAAGGGTGACGGTATAGCGAGAAGCGATGGGGGTGCTCTTGTGCAACCGCCCCCGGGTAATGGTGCCTGGTAAGTATTTCGGGCATCATCAAATGAATGCAGATGCTTGGGATAAGCTCTGCCTCTGACCCGAAATGAACAATGGGAGGCGGTTACTATTTGTTGGTCTTATTTTTATTTAGCCCTATTTAAGGCTGATGTATTGGTTTGGGATGAAGTCGATATAAATCAATAATGCCACCTACGAAGCAATGGTGTGGTGTACAACTGTTTGTAAAGGAAAAACTGCTTTTGAACATTTGAATAAGAAATACTTACGGCCAGTTTAAGGGCCTCTGTTTTAGGATTACCCCGAGTTGACCCGATAAACATAAGTTAACTCGGAGATAATGCTACCACTGTAACTCTAGATTAAATCTGGTTCGACTAAGAGTTAACCAATCATTGAAAACATGGTGGCGTTAGGCTGGCTTAAACTCGTTAATGGAGATCCGAAGTTCTACGTAATTTAATTATTTGTTCATTTATTGTTGTGCAATGAACTGCCGCGCAGAAGGTCTGGGTTCGATTCCCAGTTGTAGGAACACCTAAATAAGTTTTCACTGGCGCTCCTCTCGTAATGATCTGACAAATCATCCGTGTAGTATCAATTATTGTCAAGAAAACCATCATTATCTCAAATTCGCCGTTAGGAGTCGGCATAAAACAGGAGGTTCCGCCATTGTGTAAGAAGTACACACGCACACATGAATGGTTGCGAGAAAGCTCGGACCTGGGTACTAACGAGCCTGTTGCGCCAAATTTATTGCTGTACCACCTGGTAGTATCGTCATCAAACATGTTTCCATATATCTGATTGGTGCACGATTGATCCAAGGAGAATTCCTTGGGAAAAATTGCCATTATATCTAACTGCGAATATTCATTTCCATGTTTCCAGGAATCTAATGACAGCTTTTATATAAATTTTCAAGCAGAACTTGCCTTGATTTGCATTTTAGGCCTTTATCATGGGCTTGCGAGACTAAAGAAATACTACACAGGAAGTTTTCTTTTCTCTTGTTGAATGACACTCAATATTGAGGACTCGGAATATATACAGTATACTTAATTCTTTGTTTTCTTTAAACTAACAAACATAACGAGCACCTTCTCACAACCAACTGGCACACTTAAAAGTTATCTGTACTCGGAATAATGGCAGAAATAGTATTCGGATAGTAAAAGTTGGGGTTTAACGGTATGGTAAATTGAAAATTTTATGGATTTCGAAAGGATAATAAGGATGAAATTACCCTGCGAGCACTTGATGGTCTCTGTATGTTTTGTGCATATAAACGAGCAACACAGCTATATGTTGTGGATATTTGGACTATTTGTGTGTGCCTGCAATAAAATTTGGACCGATAATGAGGGTTGTTTACACGAGACCATTCATCAGAGTTAACCGCACTTTTTCGGTAACTTTTGCTACTGGAATTAAGTCCTTAATAGCGGATAGACATTGTCGTTTATTATTTCTCAACTTGAAGTGCAATTACATCGAAGGCTTGTTTGTTTAATGGACAAGCACACATCCGTATATTCCCTGATTAAGTTTCAAATTAAATGGTCCGAACAAAAAGGATAAAGCCCGTTAACTTTCTGTATTATTGTTAGAGAAATTTTGTGAGAATGCAAAAATAATGTTTTGAAACTTTGCAGAAAAAATAACTCTGATTAAATAGGACATAATTGGTGGTATTTTTATTTAAAAAAAAAACGGCAACACATATTTCAATGCATCACTATTATGAAATGATTTCGAAAAAATGAAGTGTTTATTTTACTAGGATGTAGTTGAAACTACAAACCATAGGGATTGTGTCACATTTGTTTGCTCATTTATTGTGATGTAATTAAACTTAAAAAGAAGATTAAAAGATTTCTCTGATGATGCTAATCTATTTATAAGAATTTCACACGGTAAAGAACCACGTAAGTCGTATAGAAGCATTATTTTTGCTAAGAAGAATAACAACTCCAACTCGATTGTGCCATAGTATGTACTAACTCCCCACACCATTTCACCTGATGTTCGATTAGGATGTCTTTCCAAAATAAGCTCCTCCTTTCTTAGATCATGGCAATAAAAGTTGTAACCATGCGGGCCTTCAAGGTTAAACATTTTTCTTAATCCGAAAGACAACGCGATTATTCCATTCGCTGCTCCAAGAGGCATGTTCTCCTGACAAATTCATTCGATGCTCCCTGTGAATTTGCTTCAAAACAGGTTTATTTTTGATTGTGTTCTTCCCTGCATAGTAGCACTTGTTTGTATGTATGCCTGCTGCTAACTTAACGTTGTATTGTTTTGTTTTATTCAAAGGATCTGGACTGCGGTCGGCGTCTGCTAGAGTTAAATCCGGTCGGTCTAACAACCCACCATCCACACATAACAACATCATCGATTCGAAAATTGTTTGTGCAAATGCAATTTCCTGTAATAACAGTTCACCACGACCATTACCGCAAAAACGGAGCTAAATCCTTATTGTACGGTATTTTGATAACGAAACTCATTTCGTTTGTCGGGCTCGGTTTTTGGAACGACTATTTTCGGGTGGCAGAAGTGTTGTGGCAACTTCTTTGGTAGGTTGGTCGGTAAGCATTGTTTGTCGTTTCACCTGCATTGCTATATAAAATAGCCCGCAGGACCTAACGGTAGTGCTAGTATTACTCAAAATCCTCCTTCAAGCGGGCCTTCAAGGTTAAACATTTTTCTTAATCCGAAAGACAAAGCGATTATTCCATTCGCTGCTCCAAGAGGCATGTTCTCCTGACAAATTCATTCGATGCTCCTTGTGTATTTGCTTCACCCAAACATCTGAGAATATGTTTAAATCAAAATATTCCACATACGCCCTGTGAGTCTAGATTTTCAATAGTTAAGTTAATGGTTGACGCATTTTGTTTATGAGCTGTGTTGACCCTATCCATTTAGTTGCATAATTAGTAAATATGTTTGTATATTTAATATCCGAGTAAGCAACATCGGTTTTCATACGACTATGTCCAATATTTGTTTTTCAAAACAATAATCTTCTTTTTTTCGAAAAGCATAAATACAATTAGCAAGCTATTTATGTATATTTATGCATATTTTTACGAATGTACACATACATCAAAAGCTAATCAGTGCGTAAAAAAAACACTGAAATCTAATCTTAAACTATTATATCTTATCGCTATTGACAAGGAGGGCATATTCAAAGTACCGCTCTTAATCGCAATTCAAATATGAACCTAATCATATGAAAAGACTGCAATCTACCGTCCCATATAAGTCCATGCAAACAAGAAGACAACTAACAACAGGGCGGAGTTAAAGTACCACATGCAGATTATTACAATACGATCTTTGTAATAATCTTTCATGTTAAACATATTACTCAAACGTGCTCTTTTAAAGTTTGGAGAGTTTAGTTTTCATTAAGGGTATGAAAATAATACATACAGGGCTCAAAAGACCTTGATGCCTTAGGAACTGGTGAAATGCGGGTGGCCACCAGGTTATTTCGAACAACGTATCAGCACTCTATGTTACGAACAATGTATCAGCACTCTATGCGACAGCATATAAATAGACTGGTGGATACTCTACATCTCATAGTTTATTTTGAGTAACTATCAAGTGTCATCCCCCATATTAGCCAGTGGAAACTTCATGCCCCCTGGGTGACAACTGCCCGGCTAGCTCAGTCGGTAGAGCATGAGACTCTTAATCTCAGGGTCGTGGGTTCGAGCCCCACGTTGGGCGAAGTAATTTTTTTTTTAAATTTTAGCTGTTTAATGATTTTCTCTAATTGATCAAACTCAAAAAATAAATTAAGATAAACCAAAGGATCATACCATCACGATTAAATCTACACAAGCTCATTCCTTTTTTTACGACAACATTAAACCCGTTTTTCGCACATCAGTACACGCACTTCATTTGTCATTCGAGAAGACTGATGTGGAGTGCCGGAAATAAGCTCCCACCTTGGATGACTTTATAATTACATTCTTTGAGATGGTTTCTTGCTCCTATCCCAGTCAAGCACTCGTATTGTATAGTTATCATCCATCAGACAATGTGTGTATGGGTGTGTGTACGCACACGATACACAACACTGCTGCCGCCTATATATGCTGAAAGACTATTTAATGTATGACCGCAATAATTCATTGCTGGAACCGAATTAATTACTTGCACATTTTCCATTTGTGAATGTGGTTAACCACAAAGCCCGTCGGATGGTTCTGGAAAGGTAACATCGGTCTACCTATCGTTCTATATGCATCACCACCACCCCATAGATATTGTCATGACAAGGCCTGGGATGAGATGATAATTGGATTTTACTACTAAATGATAATCATACGTGAAGGCAGGATTGTAGGGGAGACCCCAATGGTAGTGGCACCGATACTGGTGCTGGAAGTGGTGGTGGTCGTTCGACCAAAATAGTATGCTAATTAATTCAAACCGCAAATCGAAGATGAGTGGGTATACATGCCGTACTCCCTATACAAGATGACACTGTAGATATAGTTGTACCAAGAGTGTTATATATGTGTGGGATGAAATGGGATGAATACACGCGTCATTCACTTTTATGTGTATCCCCAAACTTCCTTCCACCTTCAGCGCTGTCATTCTAAAATCCAATTGTTTTCATGAGTTGTACTGCTGCATATATAACCCATTAAACACCCCGTCGAGGCACATATAAATTGCGAGTGGAATTATTTTTATGAGCACCGATAAAACTTGCAACCCTATTACCAAGCACAAAATGTTGATATGTACATGCGCCAGGGGTTGACATCCAGACAGATTGGGGGCGCGATGACACCGTCATCACCAATGCTACCGACGACTCCAAAAACGAACACAAACAACACAAATTAGAAACCCCTAAAACCCCGACACACAGCCAACGGAAATGGGTCCATTTTCTCTGTGTAACCATCCCAATATATTCGCAACATCTCAGTGTGTGCGGTGTACTACACCCCCAATGGGAAAGAGGGCACTTCCTATTGTCAGTTTAATCACTGGCAACATTAATGACGTGTCTCACAACTAAGCGTTCTCTCGCTACTGCTCCTGGTGGCGACGACTACTACGTCTACGCGTACACAAGCATGCAGCAACAATCACCTACATAAAGTATTCCTATTCAATGTCCCAACTGTCTCTCCGTACCGAGGGCTTAGGAAGCAGCGAAATCGAAAATAATCGTAAAATTTTATGTGATTTTATCGTTGCGCAGCCGATTCGTCGGAAAGTTTCGTTTTGTTGGCACTGTCATGAAGCGCCGCTACGCCATTGATGTCGTCATACGTTGCAATAAAATTCAATGAGGTTTTGATCTTGCGGTGTTCGAGGATTCAATTAGCCGTACGGTATTTTAAGTCTGCTTGCATGACTGCCTGTCTCCCTGCCGGGCCAAGTTGTTTTCGTTGTTGTTAAGACTTAAATCGAAAAAAAAAACTGAGCGCAAGCACAGATATCCTTGTGGCTAGGAGGACATCAGGTCAAAAAATTATCCCGGTGTACAGCAAAACATGTTGTTTTGATAATATGTGGATATGGCTGCCTTTGTTAAAGATTATTATGGACTTTTATTTCGGAATGAACAAATGGCGACTATTATGTTATATTTTATGTTCAAATAGGATACAATGCGAACATAGATTTGGGAAATACATCCTACCGAAAATACAAAAAAATTGGATGAGTTAACAAAAAGTCAATGGCCCATGGGGGGATCGAACCCACGACCTTCGCGTTATTAGCACGACGCTCTAACCAACTGAGCTAATGGGCCGGTTGGCAAACTTTTGTCAAAGTAGACATATCAGTCAAAGTATTGTTCGAACTTACCGTAACTTACCCGCCACTGCCTGTGCTTAAACCTGTACCTTGCTATTTATATGTGTTCCGTTTGGTTTTAAACTCATTTGTAGCTATACCCATCAGTGTAGAGGAAAAATAATACGAAGACAACTCAACTTAAGACATATAATCCCAAGATATCTTTTCGCCATAATTGGAAAGTGATTTATTGATGGTAACTAAAGGGTGATCCATTTCGAGGTTCCCTACTTTTTTAAAGAAAAAAACACAGAAAATTCAAATTTAATGGAGAATGTTTATTATCATTTGAAAGAACATTCTTTGGCATTTATTTTTTGAAGATTATGTCTATCAAATGTTGGCCGTTGCTACGTCGCAGATGGTCCATCCGTTGAGTCCAATTTTCGATCACTCGTTCGAGCATTTCGACTGGTAACTGGCGAATGACACGCGTGATGTTTTCCTCTAAGGCCTGAATCGAAGCGGGTTTGTCGGCATAAGCTTTTGACTTTACATATCCCCACAGGAAAAAGTCTAACGGTGTGATATCACACGATCTTGGTGTGATATCTGGGTGTGATATCGACCGGCCCAAAACGTGAAATTATGTGCTCACCGAAATGTTCTCTCAATAAGTCCATTGATTGATGCGATGTGTGGGAAGTGGCGCCGTCTTGCTGAAACCAAATGTCGCCGAGATCACGAGCTTCAATTTCAGGCATCAAATAGTCACTTATCATGGCACGATAACGGTCGCCATTGACGATTACGTTCGCTCCGGAATAATTTTTAAACCGTTGTTGTTTTTTTCTGGATGAAGTGGCAGTTCTTCAATCTCTTCAGGTTGCTCTTCGTCCCAAATGCGGCAATTTTGTTTGTTTACATACCCATTGAGCCAGAAATGGGCCTCATCGCTATACAAAATTTGCCTCGAAAACGTCGGATCTTCTTGGAACTTTTCAAGAGCCCATAGAGCGAAGCGATGTCGCTTGGGAAGGTCGAGCGGCTTCAGTTGTTGCACAAGCTGTATTTTGGACGCTTTCAATTTAAGATCTTGACGTAAAATGCGCCAAGTCGTTCCATACGTCAGTCCGAGTTGCTGCGAACGGCACCGAATCGACTCTCTACGGTCTTCGTGTACACTCTCAGCTACGGCCGCTATATTTTCTTGACAGCGTGCTGGACGTGGTCTATTCGGTCGAATATTATCCAATAATGAATGCCGGGTCTCAAAATGGGTGATGGTGTTGCGAATAGTACGCTCAGTAGGCCGATTATGTTGACCATAAGTTGAGCGAAGTGCACGAAACACATTCCTCACAGAACGTGAATTTTCATTATAAAGTTGAACAATTTGTAAACGTTGTTCACGCGTAAGTCTTTCCATTATGAAATGCCAAACAATACTAAACAAAAATAACATGACAGCATGACACGACTCACACGTGATCTGTCAAAAAGGCTATATTTGCAAAGGGTCCTGAGATCAATCCTGCTTCTGGTAAAACTTGAGGATTGTGAAATCACAATTCCGATGACGTAGCGCTACGCATTTAGTTCCGAATTCCTCATCCAAAATCGGCAAACACTCTTAAGACCATTTCAGTATAAACGCCTTTCGGTCTCATTACCCAATGTAATGTAAACGCCGAAAGGCTTTATTGCAAATAATCTGAACAGTTCAGACACATTTCCCACATCATCGAAATTAATAAAAAAAACGTCCACTCGTTTTACTAATTGCCTCAGACACGCAGACGAAAAAAAATTTGATTAATATGTAATCGGTAATTCTAAATTCAGCACGTCACCAAATCTAAAGGGAATTCACTTCTATCCTCTTCCAAAGTACAAATCGCACCACAAAGCGTCATGTCTACAGTTTTTTTTCTGTTTTCACAATTTCACTAAGGCCTGTCATATTCGCCAATTCAGTGCAGACACTGGAGAATCCTATGAAGCGCGATAAAAATCTCTGTCCATTTCCTCTCCCATCATTTTAGCCGTTATCCTGACAAAAGTAAATGTTGTCCTTTCACTTCATGAATAGACAAAAAATAAATAGAGAAAAATCCACACTTAAAAGTGCCACCGTAGAAGGATTAAAAAAAGAAACGCTGAAGGATTGACGCTGAAGATACATCGAGGAAGCCAAACATATCCTTCGCTACACTACACTGTGCACTGTCTGGACGATGTCAAGAGTGCTTCCTTTTGCCTATACCTACATCTCTATATACATTTTTTCTTTTCATTTTGTCCATGTATACTTTTATTTTATATTTTCCAATCCTACTTTCATTTTCTGCCAATTCCTGTACTGTTAGCTGGCTTTAATGCGTGTGGGCAACGGCATAAGCAGTCCGAACAAGTCAAATGGCCAGTGAGGAGGTAAAAGGAAAGTTTTTACCTACCTTCATAGACAGCCAAGGCAAGACCAGAACCCAGAGTGTTGCAATTATAATCAAGGGAAAATTATTTATTTCCTAGCAACTCCAGTGTGAAGAGGCGAGTCGTCTACATGGTTCTTTTCGTTCGTGTTTTTATCTACAAAGTCTTAATTTTTGTTTTCTCTTCTTGCTCCCGGTAGACTTTGTTGTCGGGATGGCCTGAAAGGTCCCTCTTTCGTTTTCTCTGTTGAATGAACCGAAAAATAATAATAATCCCCATGGAACAGAAAGAACAGTTTGCGGCGGTATGGCATTGGTCGTCTTTCCGTTCTGTGGGTTAGAGCTCGTCTGACCGATCAGATATTCGTGGAGCTGGTGCAGAGCTTCTTCGTATATACAGCCGGGAAGTTTGATGGAGAGAAATGGATGTGGAAAAATTCGAGAGAAAAAAAGGACATTGTCTATGTGGTATAGCTTATAGACAAAAATAAAACCTGGGGTAGCTACATAGCAGAAATTAGTTTCACGGCTCATTTTAAGGAAGTTGTATTGAATTTTCAATTAGAAATGAGGATTCACACCGCAACTGGAATTTGCTATCCTTGTGTGAGGCCGGTGTGTCTGTTGATTCGGTTTAGTCAGTTGTCGGCGAACAAGGCGGTGAAAACTTAATGAGTGATTTTTCATAATCATTTTGCAGACATTTTAATTTTTTTTTAGGGAAGAGAGTATTCCATCCAACAACATCCTTCCTTCCGGTGGGTAATGAGTTCCTAGTAGACTAGAATGTAGATAGGTATGGTTTTTGTATGAACTTTGAAAAGATATCAAAACATTATGAACGAATTAGAAAAATTATATTTTTTGGGTGTATAAATGAAAAAGATAACTATACCTGAATTAAAATTGAATGTGTCTGGAAGAAGAGACAAAGACGAGCAATCAGTTTTTTTAGATGATTCAAATAAATTTCCCGTTTCCCAACAGCTACAAGATCTTACTTTGGTTTGCCATTTAAAGAAAGCTTATTTGCTCGCTCCTGGATTGATTAAGAGTGCATAATCATAAGATAATAGTAACTTTGTTTGGTACCACTGGTATAAACTAAAAGCTTAACGCAATAAAAAAAATCGTCTTAAGGTCGTCATATCGCACGTTCATAGCTGCCGATTGCTGTAACTCCTTCTCAGATTACGCGATCGGGAAGTTTGCTTCGATATCTTCAGTGTTGTGTGGCATGGTCTTAACGTTTTGTGTTAACAATCAATTTCTGGTAAAACCAAGAGGGTAATTGTATTCCAGAACTGCAGCTCCCTATCGTCCCGTTTATGATGTTGCTTTTGTTGCTCTAGAATTGTTATTGGTTCAAAATCGACACTCATGAAGACATTCCCCTAAACACGGATTCAACATCCTTTAGCCTTTTTTTTTATACAAACATACACTCATAGAAATATTTAATCTGAAATCAAAAACTTGAAATAAAAAGGTTTTTTCGTGGTAAATTGTTTTACATCATTACATTACACTTTGCCAAAAGTATCCTAACGATTATTCTTTTTTTCTGGCAACATATTTAAACAGTTTAAAGTGTATATAACACATGCCCTATTTTCTGCAGAATAATCCTATCCTCTGTACCCTTCAATCTGAAATCTAATTAAAAAAAGAGAAAAAATGTATCTACCAACATCTGCAGGCAGCTTAGTTCACTTTCCATGCATACTAAACGGTTCCAAGTAAAAGGGTATTTATGTGGACAATACCTCTCTACGTGACGACTCGAATTTCGTAACTCAAGCTCGTTGCTTCGACACAATTCATCACAAACAAAAACTCAAAAGCCTCTCTTTCCCCTTCAATTAACTGAAATGATTTTCACCCAACTAAGTTGTTGTTTCCCTCCTACAAGAACAGTGAAATATCTTAAAATCCTGAGAATGATTGCTCTAATTGCTGGAATACTTCTGCAAATGATGTAAAATAAGGGTGCGGGTGTATCGAAGCACACCGAGGACTCCCTGCACACTGACTCATTGATTTGCCTCCCCCGCTATCATAATGATGGAAACGACAACCATACCCTTAAAAACAGAGAAAGAAAAGACTGTTACCAACTGAAGTCCTAATGAAAACCAGCGTCGTTTTCTCAAGAGAAGATGGACATCGCGGAGCCCTCAATTGAATACAAGATGATTAAGATTTCCACACCGGAACCGCGGGGGTATGCGCTGAGGGTGCGAAAATTAATTTGAGGGATATCCTCGTTCCTTTTTAGAGTTTCTTATAAACTTGTTTTTTTTTTCTTGAAAATATTTCATCTGTGACGGCTTTATTCGCGTAATTTTCCAAATGAATGGTTACCCAGAAGATGAAAAGATGAAATGACGTCCACACTGGTGGAACGAGAAGTGGGCACACCAAGTAGCTCGGAGTAGGATTTGCGTTCTTTAATTGAAATGTGTAATTACTCATTCTGAGTCTCATCCTTTTCACTCGTTCGTCTTAGGGATTTCTCGCTGGTGTATGGAGTTATTAGAAGCTTGATGAGTTCCTGCCATCACCAGTTGAAAGGAACATTGCCAGTGCTGCCGTATATTCTGCTGTTCTCCTTTTTGAAGTGACATAGCAATCTGTTCATAAATTATGAAAGGACATTTATTACCATCATGGCGGAAGCATTAGCTGCCTTTTCTTCCTTGTACCAATGAAATGAGATAAGATTATTATTCTCGGGAATATCCACTGTTACTCGTGGTTATGAAATACGAAATATCGTGTCGGTAATGTTTACGCAAATGTGACAAGCAGCTTTTGCCTGTATTCGAGAAAAGTTGTCATGACTCCGATGCTAATTGAGTTCCGACGTCGAAACCAAACAGATCCATGCATTTAAAATACTTAGCGTGTGGGTGACGAAAGTAATCCGCTCCAATAAATTCACAGAATAAATTGTGTCCTTTCAAATAAGACGCTTTCCACCGCACGACCAAAACACACATCAAATTCACTTAACCAAATTAAGCCGCCGAATAAAATAAAAACGAAAACAAAAATGAAATTCAAGCTAACAAGGTACATCTTCCATCTCAGTGCTCCATAGTTGACAAAAACATAATAAAAAAAGGATATTCTCGTATGTTTATAAAAAAAACATCCTAGGATACTACACATAAAACATGAAAAAAGGTCAACTGCTTTGCTCTCTCATACCAGGACGAACGAACTCGGCAAACAACTTAATTTCATTACGTGTGCTCTCTGCCGTAGATAAAGTGAAACATCGCAACGAATAGCAAAAACAAAATCCTTCGTTCAGCGAAACGAGGACGATGGCATGACGGAAAAACAGACAAATAAGAGAAATTCATTTGAATATTGTTTTAAAAAAAATGTGTACCCAGCACCAGTAACACGAATCAGATTTTTTTTAAATATAAAAAAAAAATCCCGAAGGATATGGCTGCACAATTCAATGCTCACCCACTGGCTTGTAGCGTGTTTCTCATTTCTTATCCCAATAAAGTGGGCGAACAGGAACAACACAAAATGTTTCAAATCTCAACCGTATGTTGCCTTGGTAGTGGTCCCAGTCGTCATTCTTCCTAATGAATTTCAGGATATATCCAAAATAGGTGTCTCACAAAAATGCGAACAGTGGAGAGTAAAAGCAATCAGAAAAATAATATTTGCTACAAATCTTGTAAAATATTGCGTTGCATGCATTTTTATTTTCCTTCAGAATTTATGAATGATTACTGTTTACTTCGACGAAGAAAATTTGTTTTCAAAAGTGCTTACGTACAACACCATGATGCTGTAGGTCTAGTAGGATCAGAGTCCGATAGAGCAAGCGTTTAAACATTCAAGTAAGGTGTTTTGAATTTGTCATGTAAACGCCATAAAAGCTTATACATCGGTTCGAATGGAGCTGATACTCAAGCCTTTGTGCATTTTTTCATCCATGCAACATTGGTTTGTGGTATTGTTCCAAATTGTTGAAGTATATTCTACTGGGTACTCATTCCGTAACCTTTAAAACGATTATTATCGTTAATGATATTGTAAGATACTTGCTTTGTACATGTTCGTATACTACTAAATTTGTTTTTATAACTGAAATATATTCTATAAAAACATCTGCTGGAATACTTTCAACCTTCAGTGTGTGTGTACAATGAACAACGACTAGAATACTTGTTATTCGGAAACATATACAAAAAAAAAACATCTCACCCTATTCATATCCTTCTCAGACCCCACCCGCTCAGCGACAAAACATGCAACAATTTCACACATGCCCTTGCTTACTCTGTAGCGTGCGGTGGTTCGGGTTGAAAATTAATTTGCTTCAATATCCTGCTGGGATGGCCAAAGCTACCTCGTTGCCGCCCAACCATCACTACACTGCCGCCGTCACTAAACCACCATCTTATCCTTGCACGACAAAATTTACTAAAAAGTGCCTGAATGCGCGCATATGAATCCTGAACGCAAACATGCTCTGTTTTGGTTTCCCACCGCACGATGGAATGAGAAAAGATGGAAATGAAACAATTAATTTCCCGTACAAGCCCCCGCAGTACTCACTATAGCGTACATCGAATTAAAAAGCTGTGCCGCTGTTCGCGGAAGCGTCGGTGAGAGTGACGTTCTAAATAAATATCTCGCGTTAAATAAACATCGTTTCTGATGTGAGCGCGCTCCCCCGAAATAAAACATAAATACATAGAGGTACACAATACACATAACGACTTAGAGTTCGTTACCCAGCAGTGGGTATGCTTACTTACACATGTGAGTACGATTCGCTGTATCCTTTTGCTCATGCACGACTTGCATGATGAACTTATTGGGTAGGGACGACCAACGCTACAACGATGATTATGATGGATTGGTTAATTCGCTTAGCGAACGACTTTGAGACGGGGAAAAAAAAAACTAAATGGAACAAGAAATTATGTGAAAATGGAAAAACATGTTCGTGTAATGTCCTTCTCTTTTGGATTTTGGGCGATGATTTAATCAAATTTACGCCAAATGACGGTCCCCCATGGCAAATATGTGAGCAACTGACAGGTAAGTTATAGTTGACCATGCATATTTGTGTTTTTCGTTTGTTGACATACCCTTTTTCGCGATTGGCAGGACGAACCTGCAGAAGTTTAATCACGTGTTCTGAGACTGAGATGGATATGTATATATCCTTGGATGCTGTTGTTCTGCTATTTGTTTAGTGCCACAAGAGAGTATCTGGGGTCCTGCTTTTTTTTTCTGAAAAGTTTATTATTATGGTTCGTCATATGAGTCGTGGACGGTTAGACCCGTTTTGTAATCTATTTTTATTTGCAATGTTTTTGTTTAAATATGCCATTTTAAGCGAACTGATGCTAATGTTATTCGTTGACTCGCATGCTTTCGTTATCTTCTGTTAATTCATCAATCACTGGTATTCAATAAAGGTAGATGTCTACCGTCGAGGTTTCAGGTATAGTTTTCAATCCGACATCTTCTTACAATACACCTACCTTGGATCAAAGTGGCTTAAGTGTGTGACATCATCTTGATCCATCTGATGATGGATAAAACAGTTACAATTGTTAACTGACATTTGCTGATCACTGTTATTATCACAGCTGGCTAATGTTTTATTGCAGAATTTGATAATAACAGTTTCTACTTCTTCTTTGCTCACGACCGTCGAGCTTCTGCGCCGCCGTTGGTCCGCCAGTGGTGTTCTTTGGTTCGAATTCAAAATGGGGCTTACACCCATCCCAACACTTCAACTAATATGCCAGATAATCTTCAATCGTCTTCCATTTATTACAGACCCAAACACAATCGATATTTAAAAATATATAAAATCTGGTCGCCACTATCAACCTTACGGCGCTCCATTCTATATTTTTTACAGTCAAAGCCACCCACTTTTATACATTAGCTACCTACCTTTCTCGTACACCCCATAACTAAAACTTATCTGGAAGCACCGCATTTGTCTCCGTTTTCTCATTTACGTTCGCTTAGTGCCCTGCCAACAATTTACTCCATCAATCTAATGTCAGTCATTAGTGGAAAACAGGTTTTGAGAACCACAAAAAGGCGCACTTAAGGTGAGTTTACGTTAATTTACCCATCCCGTACCGCATAAACTTTACTTTCCGGGCTGTGGGAAATTAATGAAAGACACCACCAATCTTTATAATGTCTCTCTACAGGATAGAAAGAACTGGCAAGGGCGGTGGGCCGTCCTCTATATATACGTCTGCCTTAGCAAGTAAAAACTTAATTTGCCAACAGTGATCGAAATTAATTGGAAATGTTAAGCCAGAGCAATAAATTCCCGAATGAACAATAAAAAGGAGGAATCCTTTTTGCCATTTATCTATATACCAACAACGTATGTATGTTCATATCCTGCTGGAGTACCTTCGTTATCTACATCATTTTCTATACGTTGTCATGGTACAAGCATGCCTTAAAATTTGTTTTATTTCCTTATAGCATCGATGTAGAGAAAACTATGACTGGAGGATAGAATCCTTAAAGCACTTCAAGCACTATTGTCAATCCTTTTACACAGAAACCCCAACAACACGACTTGCCCAAATAAATAATACCCAGAGATCATGTAGCATGAAGGACATTCAACCCTATTGGAGAGCGAAGGCACGTTTTCAAAATTTCTCCAATAAAATAAGCATTGAGGCAGCGCTGATGGCTAATGGCACACAGTAACGACATCGTCGCCACCACCAACACCATTACTC
Organism: Rhingia rostrata; assembly: GCA_949824845.1. Classification (NCBI taxonomy): domain Eukaryota; kingdom Metazoa; phylum Arthropoda; class Insecta; order Diptera; family Syrphidae; genus Rhingia; species Rhingia rostrata. The sequence goes on from OX463757.1 coordinate 105,884,572, forward strand.
GAAGCGGCTTTATAACCAAGATAAGGAAGCGCACAAGCCAGCAATCGTTTTATGATCGTCTTTACTGCGTGTAATCAGTGGAATCGCATCATTATCCTTCATAAATTTTACCCAGCTATAACATATCCTGACAGCTATTCATCGGTGGCGTGGCAATATTGCTTTGCTGCGTGTATTAAAGGCATCTTCGCACAGCCAAAAGTTGCAATTCACCTTGGACCGTGTATTCGGGGAAGGTTGTCGTTCGTCGACATTTGGTTTTGCTATAGGAAATAATATAAAATCCTGCATTTATGGCGTTTGCTTTGAGTCCGCAAGCGAAGACATATCCCCTTACCACACAATCATCGAGAGCAGTAAAATATTTTTTTTCGTGCTCGACAGTGTGTGTGTCTTGTCCATACCGTGGACAAATGCGTGACAGTTAATAGTGGACATAAAAATTGTTCCCCATGTCCTTTTGCGAATCTGGTTGAATGACTGAACTCTTGAGTGACGTATGGTCAGATCGTAAATTTATATCCAATCCTGTGAGAGGGCGCACTGAGTAGACATTGATAGGGTCCGGCCAGTGATGGTAATTAAAAAAAATGTCGTTCGTTTCGCTTTTATTTTATTTTTTTTTATTAGAAAGGCCAGGCCTATAAAAATGTGTTCCTAATGTGTTGGCAGCTGTCCAAACAGATATATCCTATGGGGGCATGGTAATATTAATATTTTTTTTTATTTGGATAGGTGTTCACAATGGGGATGCAGAGAAGGACACTGGGCGCGATAAGGATGTAGGTAACAATGGGTATGGCAAATTAGCTGTGCAAAAGTAAATTGAATTTTATTAGATGCTTTGCCTTTTGTTTTGTTTGCATGGTAATATCAATTTTACTGTCGCAGATTTTTTTAACTCCTGTTGTATTTGAATGCTAATGTGCAAAACGATAAACTTTAACGACCATAAGAATTCCGGGACTGCTTAAAGTAAATACAAAGGGAGCTCTGTATTTTCTTTTACCAAGACCTAATCTTGAATTTATGTCAACAATTAAAAACAATTTTCCTTGGAGTGTACATTCTAGCGTAAAGCGATTTTGTTAGTGCATAGTCCTGGTTCGATTCCCAGTCGTAGTAATACAAAATGTTTTTCACTAGACCTTTTCTTTCGATGATCTGACAAATAATCCCAGTATCCATTGTTATGAAAAGCTTATCTCAAGTTTTTAAAAATTAACACTGAAGTGAACCACCGTTATTGTTTAACATTTTCTATGACACCTTCCATGGTTTTTGTTTTTCGAAACTAATATTTCGCGTTTTTGATAGACCCAGATTCATAGTGGCATATCGTTGGATAGGTCTTCATGTTGTGTTTTCAAATGTGAACGTTAGTTCGTGGTTATGGCTTTTCGATAAAATATGTTTAGCAAACCTGTCTTCCAAATTTAGTCACTGATTGAAAACATCCGTAAACTTTAATCAATTAATGGCATAGGATATAAGTTAACTGGTATAAGTAAAGCGTTTAAAGTCACAAGGACATGTCCGCCTGTGTGTGTTTTATAAACCTAAAATGTTTCACTTCCAACATCCTGCCGAAGTCTAACAAAGGTTATCAAAAATGCCGTTCAAAATCTACTTTAAACTCCCAAGTCCCATAGGCTAGGTTAGGTTAGACCATAAAGGCCACGTGGTATCACGTGGATCTGTCGACTTTTCCTATATTGCCTTGATATTTACACGTTGTACCGTCTATCCATCTGCGGTTTGTTCTCTTGATGGCATCCAGTTTGAGCTGTAATTTACATGTAGCGAAAAGCATTTCCAGGCAGGACAAGGCTTCTTTATTTGACATGATTTCCGCCTAAAAAACGCTGCAATAATCGGAAAGCAGTAGGATATGCTAAGGTTAAGCGCATGGGAGAAAACATGTTTGCTTAGTGCTCCCATTGTTTGCTCCAAAAATATAACTTCGCAAATTTGTGTGCAATGGAGAACCTAGGAATTACTTTTTTGTTTGTGTAGGTGTGCAGGTATATACCAGGTATTTACCATTTGACAGATGTCTTAAGTCCCGTCATTGCCTTTCAATATCTGTATACTTAGTTGTGAAATCTTGGTAAGACCAGTATATCTATATATACCGCCATGCCATATTCTACCATTTCAGCTTTTAAAATTAATCTGCACTTCTATTGACCTTCCAATATACAGACAATCGTAAAAGACATTCGAACAAACGCCAATTGAGGAAACAATCAAGCTCCCCAAATTGACAGAAAAAACTGTCATCTCCTTTATTTGCATTATCCGTGAAATTGTGTCCCAACAAATTGAATAAAATTTCACTATTCGAACAATATGCTCGTTCTATTGAATCTTCTCAGAATATCGTCCAATAAGCCTCAGTCCATCCAGCCAGTTCTGTCCAATTTGCCAGCAACTGATTGGGATAATGAGCTACCATCATACTTATTGCCGAGAGTCAAATCGGAGGCGCTCCTCGTATTTCCCTCTGGCCAGAGTTGGCCGGGCCATATTGATGAAGAGTTTTGTGTGACTTTCTCTCCAATTACCCCCCCACTTTTTGATTTACGCCTGATGATAGGCCACAACTATACCACCCGACCCGTTTTCCGTTTGTCCTTCGATGTACCATCATTTTTGGGAGAGCAATATACTCCCAAAGGATGTTATTAGCCGAATCCCATATATCTAAAGTTGTGTTGGCTTTCATAGGAGGGAAATTGAAAGGAAAATAAAAAGCAAAGGATATATACTATACACACACCGTGTGGCATGATACTTTCTGTTTTTGGGAGAGCAATTCATATTCTTTTCTTATTTCATCGTCCTTTATTATGTGTCCCTTGTCTATGAGGCTAGAGTCAATTGCCCCGAAAGTTAACACGAGCGCGACTATCATACCCCCCGAACACAGAGTGGGAAATAGCCATAGAAGTAGGTCAACTTGTGTATATATGCTGCTGGAGAATGTCCTTTCTTTCATATTTTCTGCACAATATGCAATTTTTTTGTCCTCTCTCTATGAATGTTCATGAATTTCCTTTCTACCAAATTCAATTTGGATGCATGAATTGTGCGACCGACAATGTCCTTTTGCCCACTAATCACTGGTCACACAGTTGGAATATATGGATGTGAAAAATGAATAAGCCAGCAGCACAGCAATAGAGAACGAATTTATTACGCAATATTTTATAAAGTAAATCACCTTCGGGGGGTGTACAAAGCGGATTTTAAGTAATTTATCAGGAAATTTCCATGCGAACCCTTTTTGCCGAATGTTGTAGGTATATAGCCTTCTTCGACTTTTATCGTACTCGAGCAGGATATGGTCGAAGCACAGTAGGTAACTTAACACAATCGTTCTACCTTTAATCCTAGGTGATTAAAGAGTGAAATTGCTAACTGAGGCCACTGTGTAAGATTTATCTTTCTTTGCTTGTATCGCGCGTTGTCTCCCTATACATATTGTAAGGACACCATCCCTACACCTATGTGAATGAATAAATAAAGCCATCAATGAACTGGAAATTTTAATGCAATGAATTATTGCTCACTCATAATTCATATATTGTTCTGCTAACGTCGTCGTCGTAGTCGCGTTTACAGGATATGAGTCACAAAGTTTTCTTTTTACGCTTCTTGCGCATTGTTTCATTGTTTCATCTTTTACAGGAGTCGCGTCGAGTTACATCGCTGGTTTGGCTTTTGTTTTCGAAATGTGTTTTTTTTTGTGTCCTTGCGCTGCCGATACACGATGATGCACATACACAATAAGCAGTTCAAACGATACATATATATGAATTTGGCGGAAGGAAGCCCAAGGATATGTGTTGGAATACGACGACAAGGCGGAGAGATGTATTATTGTTGCTTATATTCTGTCAGTTTTTTGTGTTTGTTTTCAATTTTCTTTTAACAGGAGTGTTATCAATTTTTATTAGGTGGTGGCTTCCATAAATTTCCCGCAAGTACACAGTGAATCCAGAGATGGTATTGTTACTCGTTTTTATTCTCAGATGAATAAATCATTGCGTGCCGCATATGTCAGTAAACGAAGTTCTTATTGTAGTTTCCGGTCTAGCACTCTTCAGATGGTCCTTTATCGCAATTGTTTTTATAGAAAACATACTTCTAGGCTAGGAATCAATCCTTTTTATATTAAATGTGGATAGTATCATTCGCGAAAAAGAAACCCACCCAACTACAGCATTTTAGCGATCGTTAAATAGTTAAAAAGTATCTAAATTTAAATTTAAAACATAAAATCACCCGGAGAACCGAGATAATAATCAGACAAAAGCTTGAGGTGAATCTAGGTACAAGTACTTATCCTGGGGAATTTAACACCCGTGTGCCCATATTCTGCGTCATACCTGTCCGCGATCGTAGTTTGAAGCAGACTGCGTTGCTTAACTACGCGCTAAGATGTGCCGTTGAATTTTATTACCCAATTAGAGATGATGGCACGAAGAATCAAGTTGCGGATTCTGCGGTGACTTCATTTGATTGCCTCCATTCCAGGCCAATAAATTTAATCCGACCAATGCCAACATTTCCAACAGGCGCTCCCCCCACTGCTATACATGCCAATCGACGACTAGAAGCTAAATTCTTCCATCGTCCTTCGCTTGGGTTATTTCTTTTTCTCGCCACCACACAAACACCTTTCGATTGAGAAGAAGGTACTTTGGCACGTGGATAAAATTTTGCATACCCCACCACCGTCAGGAGATTGAAATGCCGCATGGTTGCTGGTTTATTGAAATAAATATTTTCTTCGATTTGTTATTTGCATAAACAGTGTGGCAAGGCTTCAGGAGGGTTGTGTTCTTGTGTGATAGATTTTAAGCATCTTATTATTGACAGTTGATAGATTCTCAGATAGATTTTCCCCATTTGATTCTAAAATTCCACATGTGTGTGTGCCTACACGTGGGAGATTTATGTCGATAGGAAAATTGTTTACCTATCGATCTGCGGCGAGGAAATTGGATTTTTGTTTGGTTCCTTCTCCCGTCTTTGCCGCAGAAAAGGAAGATATATATATAGAATTGTATAGGACAACAAAAAATTAGTGCGGAGGATGTTTAAACGCAAAAACAAGGAGGATGGCCCATGGGGGGATCGAACCCACGACCTTCGCGTTATTAGCACGACGCTCTAACCAACTGAGCTAATGGGGTATGGTATTCGCTCCACAAATCACCGATGATGGTCAAGTTGATCGAAATAGAAATTATTTGGGTTATCTCGAAACGTTAAAAAAAAAAAGCTGCTGGGGGGTTATCTTTAAAATTCGTTCTTAGTATGTAATGGAAATATTGGTTGGTGGGAACTGTTAACATCTAATGTGAACTGTAATTTTTTTCTACTATTTCCAACTTTGCTCTTTATATCGTGTCAGATACCCCTGACTGAGGACCTCAACCAGGAAGATGTTAATTGGGCAGTTTAGGGAAGTAGCTGCTCAACTGTGACATACCCTATAGTCTGGGGCTCGTCACTCTGTATTTGAAAGGATTACTACTCGACCCTACTCAATCATTGACTTGGGTTATCCACCAAAAGTAATAATTAGGATTGCTTCTGGGTAAATGTATGTTTACCTTTGCATATGGGTGTAGGTGATACATCATTAATATAGGCCGGCAAATATAACATATATGTAATGTTACAGGTATAGTAAGTTAAGTTAAAGTTTATTCAGTGAAATTTCAAAGCCCCTTACAGGTTTCTGATATGATTGTCAGGTTTACTTGAGGAGGAAAGCCAAGTCTGACTAATTGTTCACCTCGGAGTAATGAAAATGAATTCAGTTCACTCGGCTGGCAAAAAATATTCATTTAGCACACTGAAACTCACAGCATGTTGCGGAATCGCACAAACTGCTATGGGTGTACACAGAATTTTGTGAAACTTGTAGACAGGCAGAAAACTCACGCTTGCGGAATTTGGCCCCAGGTTTGAAATTCAGAATATAAGGGTCAGTTAGTTGGGTTTCATGTATATAGTCGTTGGAATTGTTGAAAAATCCTGCGGGAGTTGAATCGGCGATGTTGCGATTGCGACCATATTATTTTATTTTGACTGCCTTGCACATTGAAACATTTTAAACTAATTAACGCAGTATACATCCAAAATTTGCATCGCTTTGAACCGTTATTAGCCTCAGTTTTCGACCTCCGTTGTTTCTCTTAAAAAATCCTGAGGTAAAATATGGTCTGCTGCGGTCGATGTCATGTATCCCACAAATTGCTTCATTCATTTATATGTTTTGCGAACATGCAGCTGACTTTCTTGTATGGTCCTCTTACCCCCAGCAACTGCAATATATTGGAAGTTCTTCAAAGTTTGTCAATTTTTAAGAAGCTTCCCTTTCACCCCTCCTTGCACCACTAAATCCCACTCAAGAAACATTAACTTCAAATAAGATTCCCATTCGTAATCGTTTTAAAACTACGCTCACCCGGTTCGCTGAATCTCGAAATTAAATTCCAAATCCGGTCCATGTATCTACCGGCACCCCTACATTCGAAAAAATACTGAGAATGTCTGTAAATTTAGCCATAAAAATCCTCTCAAAGGGACATTTTGCCCCATCATGTTTCCATGCACAGCTATTTGACACCCTTTGTTAAGACAAACAGAAAAAAAGAACCCCATGCACACAGAGGAACAGCTTTTGTCCTTATTCGAAGCGGTCGTTAAAAATTAAATAAAAAGAAATAAACGCGTACCAAACGAACAAAACAGACAATATACTATGTAAATAAGTAATATAAAATGAAAATTGAAAGGAAAATGCAAAACAGTTTATTGCTACCATAAAAAAAAGCAAAGAAGTATCCTCCTCCTCCCCTCCCCTTGCAAAAGGATAATAAACATTCGCATATTTAATGCGAGTGTGGAAAGCGTTTACCATAATGCAACTGCTTCTATTGCGCTTCATCTATTCGAATTCAAATTCAGAGAGAGAGAGAGAGCGCCGGGAAATGCATTTGCACCATAAAAGGACAGAGTTTCCATCTCGGTCGTCGTGCTGATCCTGTGAGATACAAAACTGGAAAAACTGCAATTGTGTTTGGGTTTACTTGCGCAAAGCATGCACTTAAACAAACTGCGAGGAGGCAACTGTTTTCATTGTTGGCATCCGGTTCATCAATCTCATCGTCCTGTCGGTTGTCCCGTAATAATAATCACTGCTGGATCTCATTGCACACTCTTTGTAAGTAATTTCGCTACGCCACGGCCCCTTTCCTTTGTTGAATTGAATTACTAATAAAAAGGACGCACCGCGTTTTCACGTGCGGGAAAACTAATAACTACAACACAGCTTGAGTGCTTTGTGCCAGTAAATTCAAAAGTAAATCCATGTTGAATCCTTTTTATTGTTTTCGAGGAAAATAGCGCTGGCAAATACGGAATCTAGTCCGCGATTAATAGAGAGCTACCGCGTCAAGCGGTTTCGCTTTGCGAGCAGAGGAATCCTGTGTTTCAAAAACTTGAAATGCAATGTTGTTACCCGCGGATGGATTGAAGCGGTACAACAGTGTGATTGGATATCCTTGAATTGGTTTCTATTTTTTTTTGTTCGTTGAATTGCGTTCGAATTGCAAATAAAAGGAATCTCGAGAGTCGGTCTAGGGGTTGTCCTAGATTTTGTTTTATGCTGAATGGTGATGAGGGAAAATAACGAAACATGAATAAAGTCTAAGCCCAGACGAGGAGCAGTCGGGGGATATGTGTGTACATGTGTGGAAAACGCATTTCAGTGTAATGGTTTTCGAGTGCAATCCGCTCGCTGCGACTTTGATTGAAGGCATTTTTTGCCGTTCAAACATGGTTCCACTGGTGTTTCGGAATGCTTTTAGGCCCTTTGTGGGCTTGTCACTCGAGTAAAAAGCGCTCTCATTGTTTCTGATGTAGTATGCACTATATTTAGATTACGTTGGGAATGTGTGTGGTAGGTAGGTATCCTGGAAGGTTCGAGATTGTGAAATGGAAATTTTTTGTCAATCAGAATTTGCCGTAGGGTAGATTAATTATCGACATCACACCTTGTTGAGCAATCAAGCGCTTGAGGATAGGATATATCAAATGGAATATTGGTATTGTGTCGAAAATGTTCGCAATGAGGGATTGTGATGAGTATAAGAGCTACCTATCGTGTAGAGAGACAATTTTACGTACAGAAATCCTTTTGAACAGTCACGAGTACCCAGCATATTGCTTATCGAACAATTTAAGAGGTCAGCCAATTTTAAAGAAAACGAGTGGATGCACGACTGGGTCTTACGCAACTTTTTCTTATACTTTGAAGTAGTCGTAAGATCAATACCACCAACGCGAGAATTGGATGATTTGCAGATTTTTTATCAAAATACACAGTAACATTAATTTGATTGATTTTTTGATTTTCAGTTGCGCCAGAAAGTGAGAAAAACTCAAGGATACCATTGGTCCGTACCATTGGTTTTGCCAACCATCCCATCTCAATTCTGTCACAAAGAAGGGTTTTCCTTCTAAATTTTGCAAAAATTAATTTTTTTTCTTTTATAAAAGGAGATGAAGGAGGATTGATCTGATTGATGGCTAGTTAAGATCGATGCCATTGTTCTTCGACATTATGGTGGAATGATATTAATCGAATGATTGAGGGATAGGCGGCTGGCAATGGCGTGATCGGTTCCTTGCCACTATAATTACAGTAATTCGCATTTATTGTGCCTTGATGGATATCCGCATCCTTATCTTGACTGCAACCAGATATTGGTCCGAAATAGTTAGCCACTCCGAATTTCCGGACATCCAAAAACTGGATGCGTGGTTCTTCTCTATCGCAATGCGATCAAATTTGTTCACTGTTTCACTGGAGACCGCCAAGTCCCTTTAAGGATATCGAGGTGATCGAGATAGTGCGTGATGTCATGTAGGCTGTGCTTTCCTACAATACTGCTAAAAATGTTATCATCGTATGTATTTTGGTAGTCGCTCATCAATTTGTCCAAGAGCTGGTAGAAACAGAAATGTCAACTCATTTCTTCGTCTCAACGTGAGCTCAAATAAGGCTTATATTGGTAAATGTTCTCACATTTCATGTGAAGATACGAACGTCGTTGTCATTTTTTCGTTTAGCAGGGTCGTTTACGAGGCTCTTGGTTGCTTCGAAACAAGCCTTTACCGGCGTAATTTGAATTTTTATCCGTTAAAAAAATTGTACTATAATCTTGATAAGAAAGGAGTTGATTGGATATTAAAAGATGGATTCAGGGCGTGGAAGGATGTTTGAAGGATTTTTAATTTTTTGGTTCGAAAAGGAGGATTATTCTCCCAAAAGGAGGTTAGATGGTATGGTTAGCTATGCCCGATTCATATAATTTCTGGCCTGACAATGCTATTAGTGTCAGTCAATATATGACTACGTGCTAAACCTTGTAGTGCCCCTCAGAGAGGCACTACAAAAAAAAAAAAATGCCGCGCGCTAATAGTAATATGAAATTTGTTCCTGTCATTTTTAAAAAAAAATTTTTGTGATGAATAAGACTATGTTATTTAAACAAGTAGTTTACGCTTCTGTACTATTAATCGCGTTTTTAGGTTGCTTTACATCGAAAACACCTACTAATGCCGTCTTAAGTAGGTGTTGTTCTTTGTAGTCGGCGCTCAAGCTTTGTTGTTTTGATCCTCGGTCAAAATAATCTAGAAAGTCGATACTTACCAAACACAGCCCACATTATAGGGGATATTTTTATATGTGCAAACTGACAGTTCTTATCAGTGGCATAGAGTCGAAAAGAGTTAATTAATTTCAAAATTGTTCAATTGTGTTTCAATTGTGCCGACTACTGACCTATTTATTGAGCTAAGATATGGTTATCAATCCTTTCATTTCTTATGCTTTAAAAAGAATAGCAGTTCATGTTATAATGGTTTTTGACCACATACATTTGTCTCCATGATCACAACTTATAACAAAACAAATTTAAAGCAAGCGGAAGCAGAAATGACAAAGGGGTTCTTAAACAAAAAAAAATTCAGATTGATTCATTGGACATAATTTTCTCATAAAACAAGCCCCTACTGGTAACAAGTAGCATGTAAAGGATACTTTAAGCCGCACAGCATGATGCGCATGACCCAAATAAAGTGATCCCATCATCCATCAAGTGCCCTAAGACGTTCCTATTCAATTGATATCCTGCAACACATTAATCGATCTCTCCCTTCTTGGGTAAGCGAGTATAATATTTAAATTAAAAAAGAACAACGGCTCTTAGTCAAGAGAAACGTCGACGATATCATCTCAATGTCGTACTAGAATGTATGTCAACATCGGTGTATCCTCACGAGAATTAATATTTTTATGATTTCCCCCTCAAAATTAATCCTTCGAAATTGCATTCACTGAGTCGTGCACTTATCCTTTTGTTGTCCTTGTCAAAAACCAAAACTATTATACTCATACTTCCCATCCACTATGTATATGATCAAAAGAAAACCCGTAATGCACGGGAATTAGCGCATTGAAGGGCGAATCAAATCAACAAACAAAGGACACCATTAAACAAAAGAAAAGAATAAGCGGACGAGAACATTTTTTACGAGAAAGTGGGAATATAGCGGCATTGTCCTTTCGCGATTGCATAATCCGTGGGGAAAGGTGCTGCATACAAGTCCCGCGGGTCTGTTTTCCTTTCGTTATTAAAAATGAAAAAGTGTTTTATTCCTTTATTATGATTTCAATTTATTCCACCGCTACGCGAGAAATATGCTAATGAAGCAGCGGGTAGGTAGGCATACTGTACCTATACCCCAGCCCCTGTTCGGTGTATATTTTCCCGTTTTTCGCAAAGGATATTATATTTTTTTGTTATACTTTGCACAACACATGGCGCGCAAGGGGTTATACGCGAGTATGTTATTGTGTATTTCGCCGATCCGCTGATGATGATTGTTGCTACCTATAGCAATCCCGTGGTATGTAGGGATCCTTACCCTCGAGCGTTTTGATATTTCATCTTCAACCCCTCTGAGCCGAACGCTGTAATACTACTTGTTGAAATTTTCGAAATGCCATTATGCAATCGAGAGAAGGTGCACACAGCCAAATACAGAAATATGGAACAGGACACTGTTGCTATGCCAGCAGGGTTTCGCTTGATGATTAGTATTATGATTCTCGATTTCTATTTTTGTCCCATGGCAACAGTGAGTTCTATGTGTGGAGAGTCCTTGATGTTCTACAGGAAGTGTCCACTGTTTGGTCATTGTATCGATGAGGGTTGATGATGAAAGTGAAGGGTGGAAAAAAGATTTGCGTTTGCTCTCATTGATCATATTCCCGAAACAGGATTTTTGAAGGACAATGTGCGCGTAGTACGTGACTTTGTTTAGAATTAAGTTAATGGACGGGTCAACAGCATCCATATCCATACATACCAACCCTTTTCCATGAGGTTTTCACCGATAGAGATGAATTAATCTATACCTCAAAGAAGGATACTATTGTATCGTAGATACAAGCGAGGAGTGTTATTTGAAATGGGAAAACTGGATTATTAGGTTGCTGGTTCAAGGAGTTCAGGAGTTATAATTACAATCTTGCTTCAACGACTTGTATCATAGCGAAAGGAACATTCTTGAAGTAGATTTTGACTAACTATCCGCAAGAAATGAATCAAGGCATTTTTCGGTTTAAAGATTTTATGCACTCATATACGTTTTGGAACATTTTAACTAATGACCTTGGGGAATTGGTCACATATTTTGAAGTCTTCGACTTGGGTTATATCCAAATTTCAAGGAAGTGATTCATGGTCAAAGATAATTGTCATGTTGTGATAAGCGCTCCATCCTCTTATCCATCCATGTTTAGCTATTACAATGATTTTTATCTGAACTGCCATCAATTTTCTTTCTTCTTTATGTACATTGTCCAACATTACTACCCGTATGTTAGCGCTGGATGCAAAACTGGCGTGTAAAGCGTTCCTTTCCAAAAAAGTGAAATTTTTCGGCCACTTCCCTCGGCATACTAGATGATCGATGGCGTCAGCGCATGCATCCCAAATATATTTTTTCAGGGGACGACTATTCAAAAACATGTCTGATAATACTCTTATATACGCAACTTCACAACGTTTTTTGGATACTTGATATCTGCATTTAATGCTGCATCTTCACGTAAAAAAAATATTTGTAAACGCATTTTATATCGAATTTTATGTTCACTTAGGGCTTTATGCAAGTAGAACCCTTGACTGTCTAATTTACACATCAAATCTGTAAATGCCTTAAATTATAGTCTCCATTTCTGTGATAATCTTCTCCCATTCTAACCCTTCCTGTTATGATTCATCGCATAATCCCTCACCTTGGTATACACCACTGCATCTCATCTCAATTCCGCAAACAAATTTGTTCCATTTACATCTGGTATTTGCCTCACATCTCTTTTTTCCTCATCACCCACTCAGCTCGAAAGGGAAACTATAGGTTGTACATTCTCCGCAGTTGAATTTGACCTGCCTAGCATCCTGGACCAACCACCTTAACTCTCCAGTACAAGTTTAGCAGACCAAAGTCGATGGTTTTCTCTCCCGCATTGTTAACAACGTATTCATCACCCAAATCCTAGCTTGGAACAGACAAGGATGCAGATATGTGTAGTGCAAAAGCAAATATTTACGCAAATCACGCCCCAAATATGCAAAGCAAGTCAACTGAACCGAACATTGGCAATCATTCCAGTGTCCCTCAATCATCGCCCACTATGTCACCCCTTTTTCGGAGAGGAAGTCAAATCAGCCCTCATCCTTCTGCTACCGCACCGCCCTCGTGACATCTGTCCGAAAATTCAATTCACTTTTAAACGCAACAATTTATACCCAGGGCTTTTGGGTACCCGGTGTTGAATTTTAAACTCGATTCCACCAACGACGCAGTTCCTATTTGGCCACCCAAACCCGCCCCAATAAATGCTTTATCAAAAGTACAGTTCGTAAAAAAAAACCACCCCAAAACGAGTCATGTCATCTGAGGATTTATTTGTGCAAGGATATTGAAACTGTACCTTCACGCTACACGAAGTACGAGTGTCCTTCGAAGCATACACAAAATAAACCTTTGAATTAAGTTTTTGGCAAATTTTTGTATGTGTCCTTTACGCAACGCGGCTGGGTCGCATCCCCTTGCTCTATGCTTAATCCTATAAGAAAATCTATTACGCAATATCCTCGAATTGCGTCATAATTTAGTGGCAACAAGCTTCGCTGCAGACTGTACAGTATATACACCCTTTTAATGTTGAGCAGGACGGGGTTGCTATGTCAATGAAAGTGAAAGACGTGCCGGCAGGGAGTTTTAACTTCAACTAACGGTGAACAAAGGACGCGGATTCACGGGGTAAGAAAAAGAAGGACGCAACAAACAAAAGGCAGCTTAAAAAAAAGACCTAAAGACCCACATTCCACATTGAATTACAATGAGAATGAGGATGATTTTTGCGTATACATGGAAAAGGGGTGGAAACGCGCTTTACCTGTATGACATACATTCCTTCCTTTGTTACGCTTTCTAAAGCACATTGCTGCTTCACAATATTCTCCAAACCAGAATCCATTTAATATGTGTGTAGTTTTCTATGAACAATACATACACATTCCGAGCAGGAAAAGTTCAAATCACAATGATTTATGTCAATCTGTGCGCGCATGAAGGAATTTTATTTTTCTGTAATCCTCGTGCTTAGTCGATTTCAAACATGGCAGGTGTATGGGATGACATTTTGAATTAATAATTATTTCGATGTAAGAATTGGTTTCGTTGAAAAAACGTATTCTGAACTAAATTTCTCACATACTCGTATATCATCGTATATTAACTAGCAAACTTGATCCTCGATTTACTAACCTAGTTGTACAATATAAAATTGGAGGGAGGATATAAGGTACCAAACATCGGGAAGATCAAGTATATGGGTCTACATAGGATGCTACAGAGAAATGGTTACAAATGATGGCCCAAGTTTAACGCACTGGCCTACTTTTTTCTCATAAACTGCACATGAGCACATCGAATCCGAAAATATTTTAGTCCTCGTCTTTTACTTAAAAAAATAACTTTAAAGAACGGATAAAATACAATGTCAGAAGAACATATTTCTTATAAAAAAAAAAATTTGCCATGCTCTGTTTTTGGGTATTTTCCTATCTCATTGGGGTGTATTAGTCTTGAAATTAAGTTTGTAACAGAGAGAAATAATTTTCATAGATATTCCTGTAAGTTATGGGTCGACTCAGAATCGCTAGCTGAGTCGTTACCAATTTTAAGGCCTTTAACTTTGAGCTAGAGGGATGGAATTTGGTATATAGACAGTATGTCCGACAGAATGGGATAAGCTGTTCAACGATTCGCACAGCCTTACCATATGTTTTATCGATTACAATTCATAAATATTTATTAAAATGTCCAAATTTTACGAAACTACTACTTAGGGAATTGCATAATTTTAGGTGCTTTTTTTTTTTTTTTTTTAATAAATCCTTTTTTTATAAAACTTATTTTTACTAGTTGCTGTATTTATAAAAAAGTATTTCGCCCAACGTGGGGCTCGAACCCACGACCCTGAGATTAAGAGTCTCATGCTCTACCGACTGAGCTAGCCGGGCAGTTGTTGAGATGATGTCAAATGACACAATTCTGCATGAAAGAAGCATCTACGTGGCATTTGATGTCTAAAAATAGATCGTGGTGGGAATTTTTATATAAGTAATGTTGGAAAAGAATAATCTAACTGTGTAGAATCCCTGCAATTCAATAAGTTAAAAGCGTTTTGTGAGCATTTGTCAAATGAAAGACAGCCTTTTTAGAGGCTCAGTCATAGACCCATTTTATAGTTATACCTTAATTTTTTATTTCATTTGTTGTTTTTTTATACCTACATAATATTTAAATAATATAACCACACAATTCAAGCAATTTTTTAAAAAGTATGGGATTATTTTTCTCAGGAAGAATATTCTGTAAGTATTCTTAGGTCATTTAGATTCCCAAAATGTAAGGCTTTTATTGAGATTCCCAAAATGTCAGAAAACTTTGTCTGTCTGTTGGTCGTTTCGTAAAATTCTAAAGCATATCGATATAATTATGGAATAGGGTATAGCATGTATATCTTTGCATCAAACGTAGGCCTACGCGCAACGTTTACCCGTTAACACCGTACCACCAACATCGAAGGTCGAAGAAAAATGACAACGATGCCAACAAGCCATTAGATCAGCCGCAACTGATGTGCTAGCTTTCTCGCGCCCACCAGCAAGAATGCCGTGGCTTGATGAGGAATGCTGACGGGTACTCACAGCCTGCAAGGCTAAGTTCCATGTGCAGACCTGTGCTGCCAATGAGCTCAATAGGCAGAAAAGAAGGGAAGAATAACCGTTTTGAGGAAAAATAAAAAAGAGCTGGAAAAGTGCGCGATCGAGGATATAGAGAGGTGCCACTCCGGGAATCGTGTTCGCAAGTATTACCAAAGTGTTAAATGCCAAAATCAAGGATACAAGGAGAATCCTGTCCAGATGAACAAGGAAATATAGTAGTTGAGACACAGTCGATGCTGCAGAAGAAACACTTCTGCAGACTTTTAAACGGCGATGACGAACAACATTCCGCTGTTAGGTAAAACGAACCATTCAAAATTGGCGACGACAGCAAAAACTACCAACCACCAGGCCTAATTCAAGTCAGGATAACAATATATGACCTCCAGGCTGTCGGAAATGACGGTGTTCCCGCCGAGCTTTATAAAGCCGTCGGAAATGACTTGGCAAGTTACACCCACTAACTCATAAGCCAAATCTGGTAGGATATTCAACCGACCAAACTTATCCTCAGCATTGTTTGCCCGATTCACAAAAAGAAGACCCTCTTAACTGCGACATTTACATCCGTCTGTCCCCTCAACATCGCCTACAAGATCTTATCTGCCGTAATATGTGAACCATTGAAACCGTTTACCAACAAACTGATCTTCAGTGTGGTTTCAGGCCAGGAAAGCCCACAATTGATCACACATTTCGACAGATCCTGGAAAAAAAAACCGAAAAAGTCCAAATCTATACCCACCACCATCGATTTCAAAGCTGCATACGACAGCATTTATAGAGACGAACTATACGGAGCCATGTCTAGTTTTGGTATACTGCCGAAACTCTTTCGTATGTGTGTGTAAGATGACGATGGAGAATTTGCCTTCATTAATCTGATTTATGAGAGGAACGTGCAAAACTCCCGAGCCAACACCAGAGGCTCAATTTTCCAGAAATCGGTGCAACTATGTACTAGCATACGCCGACAATATTGACATCATTGGTAGGACTCCACGTGATGTTATAGCCACGTCTGCTAGTATAGAGCAGGAGCGGCAAAAACGGGTTTAGCAGTAAATGAGGGTAAGACTAAGTATATTCGTCTAGTATTGACGAATCAGACAGAGCTTCACCATTGACAGATATAATTTTGGGGAGGTACGGAAATTTGTCTACCTCAGCTCCGCTATTAACTTTGAGAACAACATCTAGTTAAAAATTAAACGAAGAATTAATCTTGCCAACCGGGCTAAGAAGGCAATTTAGTAGAAAAACACTCACTAGAACTACTAAGGAGATCCTGAATAAGACCCCGGTCATTCAGAGCCCTGCTCTACGGCGCTGAAGCATAAACAGTGTCAAAAATAGATGAATAAATCTTTGGTCGATTCGAAAAAAAATTCTTCGAAAAATCTTTGGTCCAGTTTGCGTTGACGGGCTATGGAGACGGAAGATTCAACCGAGAACTATACGCGTTGGACGTTTAAGTTCGATAGGACATGTTGAACGAGTGAACACCAATACTCCGGCTCGCACAGTATGCGATTCCCAGTCAGATGGTGTAGAGGAAGACCTCGCCTTAAGTGGAGTGCACAACTAACTTGGAGTGCGCAGTTATATATAGTACAGGGCAGTTAGCTAAGGACAGGGCTGATGCCCATGTTGCGGACTATAGCGCCACTTAAATCAGTAAGTACTAAACGTAGTGTTTGGCGAAAAATTTGTTTATAAGATTAGATATATGTACATTTTCTAAAACAACCAAAAAGTTTCTGGCCCATGGGGGGATCGATCGAACCCACGACCTTCGCGTTATTAGCACGACGCTCTAACCAACTGAGCTAATAGGCCGGGGAAACAGGTTTCCAGCTGATGGATCTTACGCACTAAAATAATCAGAAAAATAATAGGATACCTATATAATTTTTTTTTATATTCTATCTTAAAACGTGTTGTAATTTTTATACAAAGCACATCAAATTATACTCTTTAAACTTGAATTTACCAAACCCCAAGGCGCAAACTCCTCATTGTCCTGCGCGGTCAATTCTAACGCGCACATACAATATTGCTTTTCTCTGCATTTCCTTAAGGATTTGGAAGGACTCGTCTCTGTTTACATCGCCAACAAACAACAACCACTTTCGATAAGCAGGGCCCGCAGCAATAGGTACAATCGGGGAGGGTTATGTGCACGAAGCTCAATTAATATGAAACGAATGGTATGTCGACGAAATCCCTTTTCAAATGCATAATGGTACTTCAGGACAAAGAATGAATCTCCCTTGCACTAAGATGTGTCCCTTTCCGCAGAAAACTGTCAATGATGAATAGAACTCGCAGCATAAGCATCGAACCACCAGCCAAAAGGGAAGAACGACAAAGAATCAGCAGTGACAAAAAAGCTAAGCCAACCAACCCTATAAGATCAAATCGCTTTCGTCCTTTCGTACACATTTATTTATTTTTCTTTATTTTTGTCCGCTGGAGAAGGGAGCAAGCAAGCTGGATAAATGAATGAATGAATGGTGGTGGTGTTGCAGAGAGAACAAAGACAAATAGCGGTTCTTAGTAATGGTATACTAACCTATAATTGATTACGTCACATAAGGATTACACAAGTCGTTACACAAGCTTCTTCACCGGTCTCTGTGTGCGCGAGCTACAATAAGGACGTGGACAGTCGTTTTTGTTTTTTTTTATACCATCTCCTCTCATCGTCTCTGCACTGAGTGTAGTGTGCGTAAAGTGGTGGAGAATAGCATTGTGCGTTGGATTATTAGTCCTTTTTGTTAGAAAAGTTTTTTTTCTTCTTCATTGTTGCCTTGTGACCGGTGTGATAAATGGCCAGGATTTCTATAGCGAATGAGTCGAATTTCCTTCCCTGTCGTTTTTTAACGAATCTTTTTTTCGGACCAATTTACCTTTTTCGTAATTGGTTAGGCAGGTAGTGTGCGGTTGGTGGTGGGGGGTTTTGCTGGGTAAAGGTCTTATAAAAAAGGACAACCGCATCACCGGCGTTAGTTCAAATGGGGGATAATATGGATATTTACTGTGTTATTATCATTTGATAGAGCTCATTGTGGAGATCTCCGTAAAAATAGGCAAACACCAACGCAAGTCGTTGGAACAAATGCAAAACGGCTTAAAACATGCAAACGGGCTTTTTTTTTGTGTTTTGTGTTGTTTGCAGACCCAAATATTTAATTTTTGAATTGCCCACCCAATCAATTGGATTTTTCTTCTTGTCGCTTTTTCAATTTTCTATCCCATTTCAGCAGTGTCACCGAAACACTATGCTTTGATGGAAAACATCTCTAATGTCCTTGCACAAATTACATTTATTCGCAGCAGAGCCGCCTCGATGTGGCTTTGTTTGTTTTCATGTTCATGTTTATCCTGGGATGAAAGGAAGACGAAAACAAATATCCCGTAGGTGGACGAAATGGAAATACGCAAAGAATTGAATTTGACAGTTTGATAGGTCCCGGGCACACTTCTTTTCGAAAGAGAGAAAGGCTCCATTTCGAATTTGGCTTTCAATTGCTTCCCTGGCTTTTATTTCGGGTTTTTGTTCGTCCTTTTTTTTTGAAGTGGATGCTCCCTGTGTTTCCAGTCGATGATTGTTGTGACAATTTACCAGGGGATATAACGGAAATAACACGAACAACATGATACTTTATGCTTCGTATATATACGTACATCACTGGTAAATGGACGAAGGTATATTCGGTTTCACTCGGGTTGTTATTATTTATGGTTCAGCGCTTGGCAACAGGATTTTGGCATTTGTAAGGATATTCGCCGCAAACATTTTGTTAGCATAAATTTGAATTTTCAAAATGTTGTTCTGAATTTGCCATTGGTAGGGATAAGCCAAGTGAATCACAGTGCAATGGCTTTGACACTGTTGAACAATTTTTGCAAGAGTGCTGATGTACACACATTTTAAAGACCAAAAAACAACATCAACAAAAAAATATGGAAATTATTTCGATCCCTGTATAGGCTGTTTAACTGTCAAAATCATAAGGAGAAAAGGAATAACCCAAAGAGCAAATTATTAACGCCTGTCAGCCTCATACACACATAGGGAAAAAAATCCATTCGGCTCGGAACTCAGAAGGACTTTTGTGTGGCTTTCTGGATGAATGCCAGGACGAAGTGCTCGCCGGAACAAAATATATCCACAGAATGGAAGTGATGTGGCATTGGCCACGAAAACCACTAGGGAATGTAGTTTCCAGTTTTTTTTAAAATTCGTTCAACGCTTCCAGCAGTCAGTCAACTGTCATATTGTTGATGCCTTTGGAGATTCGTACTCCAACCCTCGCTTGTACATATATCGGATATTAGATGGATTACAACACGGGGAAGGGTAGTTTTTTTGATATTTGGAGCACACATATAGAAAGCAATTGATGTATTGCCATCGATCGTATCTGCTTTTGGTGCGCTGTAAATATTTGAGGTCCTCTTTTTCTCGATTCGTTTATTTTCTCCATCATCATCATTTCCATCAGGGAAAAGTGTATACAGAACGAATATGGATATCTGGGATCTAGTTTTATAAAAAAAACGGAAACATTTATTTGATGAGTTCCTTTCTTCGTGCTCAGCAGGATTATATGGGTATTGCGCGCTGTTTTATTCTTCGCTCAAATGTGCGGATACTAATTTATTTGATGATTCAAACCATTAAGTCGGTGATGCATATAATCGGAGGTATTGGGACATATATATTACATTCAGTTGATTGCAATACCGCAGCAGTCGAATTGGTTATGACATGGATGACTGAAGAGGCAATGAGTAAGCGAAAGCCTCTCAAAACTATGATTTTAAAAATGTAACGAGTAAGACACTTTGAAAGATATCTGATCTTATTAAGTCCTCATTCGTTTTTTGAATCTTTTATATTACTTTTAGACCTGAGTGACCATCCCTGGCCTCAATCAACAAATTCTTGTATTGCTGTGTCTACCATTTGCCTTAGAATCATCGACTCTTCAGGTTCATAATGAAGCAGACCTCACTGCGAGGTTCAACCGTCGGCCTTTAGAGTTCAATTACAAGGAACATTTAAACGATGTTGAAGAAACTTATGCCTATCTACCAAGTGCAGTTCATTTCCTGTAATGGAACTGAGAGCTGAGACTTTCCTTGTTTACCTGGATAGGATTCTATTCTGTTTTAATAAAGATTTTTTCCATTCCCGAGGAGAAAACTATGTTTTCAAATTGTTGGAAATTGTACATTGGGGTATTCCTAGCTTTAGCGTTTTCTTCGTTTATAGAAATTTACAACATCATCCATAGAGAATCACTTCTGTTATATCCTCATTCATAGGCCATTATGTTGTTTCTCATTTTATAGGACTTATAAAAGAGCTCGACAAAGATACTATCGTATTCTTCCCATTGAAGGGTGAGCGAACAAAAAGTTTATGTTGATATTGCAGTGCGGTTACATCGTCGAATTAGGAGATTTCTTACCTATGTATGTCTACTATGAATCTGATTATAAATAATCACTGACTCCGCTCACAAATACTGTCCGTTTGTCGCAGTTAAAATCTTCCAATCTTAAGATTCCCATCATATTTCCTGGGTGGCAGTATTGTCTGATTTGCTTCAAAGCCTTCTATACTAAAGTGTTCTCTTGTACCATTCTTGTTAAGTGTCCCTACATTCAATGTACGTATACATATTCGTTTAAAGTTGCATATATCACCAAGTGATTCAGCAGAAATCCAATAGCAATAGCTTCTTTATCTTCTAGAAATGCATACGCTGCCTTATTCCTTAGTGCAAAAATTATGCGCATGGGTAATCAGTTCAACTTCCACCTGTTTTCCAATAATACGCTTCTCTGCAAACAAATAATTAATGCGATCGCATAATAGCATCAAATGCAAAATCGATACTGGCACAATACGGTGCACCCAATGAGACTGATAACACATGCGTATTCCTCATAAATAGTTTTAAATAGGATTACAATAAAAAAATCCCATTTCCGACTGACACTCTGAATTTAGAGCGGCTCATAATCTACCGTCACAAAAGCCAATCGGAAGTCAAATACCCAAAGCACGCATTCCATTCCGACCGCCTCTCTTTAACAAAATAAGTTCCAATTTTAACGCCCCCTGTAGATTCGAATCAGTGCTATTTCATTTCCCCTTGCAGTCCAATCTACCAGCGTACTTCCGCTTCCTTTGCTATATATAAACAGCTAAGTGTAGTCGCTCTCCTGCCAAAAACGAATAAAATTAATGTTCGTGACCAAAAAGCATTCACTAGGCTCGGGTCATGTGTCGTAGGCAGCTACGGAATGAGTGGAGAAAACCACCCGGTAGGTAGGCTGGTTCTTAAGGTAATTTTTTTTTCGTTTTCAATTTTACTTAAAAATACGCACCGTCTCCTGTGGAGTTTGAGTCTTTGTTGGAGTTGGCTGCCATCAATCCAATTGTAGCACTTCCTTAATTAATACATTCAGGCAAATATTACGGCCATAACTTTAGGCTTCAAGTCCCTAACACCGTAAAACACTCGTTTTATTCAAATGACCGCCAAGCTGGTGGCGAAAACGATCGACGGAATATATTCACATACCAGCGTAAGTGTATGTGGTGGGGATAATTGATGGTTGATATTAGGACAACGATTTTTCTGCGGAGCACAGTTCCGGTATAGAGAAAAACCCACACTACAGCTCTTTGTAGATCACTATCTCAGGCAAGGGATAGAGAGCGGATTGTAACAACCTGTTAATTAGTTTTTTTTTAAATGCTAATCACTCTCTCGATTGTGGTGGGTTGTGTGAATTTCCTTGTTCCAGTGACTTAATTAGAATGTTCTGGGAAGCACAATAAGGGTGATGGCTGACCCAGGAGAACCTTTCTTCTTTCCTGGCAGGTTTTTCGCACTCACTGATGACATCATGCTTGACTTGGGTTTTGGATGGATTTTGTTTGCGGTGCGGTGCGGTGCGGTGCGGTGCGGTGAATTTGAATTTAATTCCTTGTGTCGAGCTCATTAGCACCTTGTATGCAGGTATGTAGTATACGCAGAGTGAAAATTTGTCGACAATCAATGAAACAATGACAATGATATTAGATGCTTACGCGAACACGAAAGCCAACCATTCGACTAAGGCGGATTTGGTAAAGTTAATCGTCAATAAAATATGAAATGAAAATCTAGGACCTATTCGGCAAATCAAAGGCAGTTATTACAAAATCATTTTTTCTTTCTGAATATATTTCCAGATCTAACAGATAATCTCGTAACAGAGATCACAAATGCATAGCAAATAGATCTTAC
Organism: Rhingia rostrata; assembly: GCA_949824845.1. Taxonomy (NCBI): domain Eukaryota; kingdom Metazoa; phylum Arthropoda; class Insecta; order Diptera; family Syrphidae; genus Rhingia; species Rhingia rostrata. The sequence goes on from OX463757.1 coordinate 105,907,286, forward strand.
TTTTTTATGTTATGTAAAGAGGGAGAGAGTACCGACTTTCATTCCGCTTGTGGTAATTATTCATTACCGAGACGCTTCATAAGTAGTGTGTACTAATTATTGATTACACCGATGACCTAGTCATTTTATTAGGCCAAAGGTAGCATGAAAGTTGCAACAGATCCCTTCAAATGAGGGGCTTAAAGATACCTAATAGATCCTCAGTTAAGAAGCATGGCTTATACACGATGGTATCAATGTTCTTTGCACAGAAATCTATAGATATTGTAAAGGTCCACATGGCACCCAAGATTTAATCGCCTAGGTGTGTCAAAGGATTAATTATTATGATAAAAGGCGAGACAATCAGAAGTCCTGTACCTTAGAACTTCAAGTCAATGGCCATCCGCTAATATTAATTACCAGGGGCTTTACTACATCTCATGATGAACTGCCTTGTATTAAGGTTCCTCGCAAACCAGAGTACTGGGACAAGTAGTACCGCAATATATGTACTCGGATTCGATATCCGTCGGCTTTGTATTGAAAATGGTATCAGTGAACCATCATGAATCATGTTATCAAACAAAAATTGTTAACATTTTACAGATTGTAGAGTTAGTCGTTTTACCAGCTTCCATCTAAACGCACAGTGAATAGGTCAAACAAATTACAAAAATGTCCCTATTCGACAAAAAATTCTATTCTAGCAGAATTTCATCTCTAACGTTGTACTTAGTTTCCATAAGGTGATTCATCTTGGTCCCCCTAATTTGTTCCCATTTGTTTCTTTTATTGCAGTTGAAATTGCTTTCCTTTGTTTTTTTTTCTGCCGTCCCAGGGATGTCATAAATTATTCACTGCCTCAATTCTTTTACAGAACTAGTAACCTGTAACATTATGGCTTAAAAAAGAAGCGGAACTTTTCAAAACTATGAATAAGTCGTTTACGTCATCTTGACTGCAAATTGCGTCAATCGTATCGTTAGTTTCGGTGCCTTCATTTTAACACCCTCTCCGGTAGTGCCAATCCTGTATTACTTTTTGGCCGGTACATTTGTAGAACGAACAAAAAATAACATCTTCTGCGGAACAGTAAGTTACTACGCAAGGAGGTGTTACGTATAACGAACGTGGCAAATAGTTGTGCCAAAGTAATTTCGAAAATTTCTTGTCGCATAACTTCCAACCAAAGTTCTTCTCTCTTTGTTGTGGAACAAGAGCATAGGAGCACAGGGACGGGTACGACTCCAAGTACTCTTATGCGATGCTATATGCGTGTATTTTGTAATGTGTGTGTGTAACAAAAAAATGAGTGGAAAAAATAAATCAAACTGCAAAAATGTTCTATAAATCATCAAGCGGCACAAGAAACACCAGGGTATACGATGGTCGAAGCAAAAGGAGCAACAAAAAAATGTTACTTCACCAGCAGTCAACAAGTTTTAATGAAAAAGTTTGCGCGACCCGGAAATTACTTTGACTTTGAAATTGGTCCCTGCACTATGACGGTGGGTGGCCAACAGCGGGTGTTGGTTCAATAATATAGCGTGGCAGTGTGTAATTTGCGTCCTTATTCCATGGTCCCATATTAGCCGTCTTGTGTCTACATATTTCTCAAGTGTTATTTTTGCCGGAAAGACAATTTTCGTCTAATGTTGCCAAGGCTATGGTCGATGATGTAATTGGCCTCCGGCTAGGTAACTAAAGCTTATCCTGTTTACATCTACCCTTGCCCTGTCCTCGGGTAAAGTGGATATAAAACTTTTTCGAGTTAATTGAAAAATTTGCAAAATTCTGAGCGTGATCTATCAAGGAGAGTTGTTTTTCCAGAGTTTGTTTTGTTTTCCTCCCTAAATAGAAAATGAGGAAACTTTTGCAACTATAGGGACTAAGGATAAGTGACCATTTGAAGGCAGAAAAAATGTTTGTCTCCTTGCCTTTTGCCTTTTCCTCGTACAATTTCGGAAATGGGAATGACAGACAATGCAAAAAAGAAGAACAAAATGAATTGAGTGGAACACGTGTGACAACCACCTACGTCTATCTCAATTTCTTGTGTTCTCCCTTGCCGCATAGAAAAACCTGCAGCTTCACCATGGTGTTTTTTTGTTTGTTATGTCGCCGAGTTTCTTCTCCTCCGTAAAGTTATTCTTCCGGTTAATATCAAAGTCATGTCCCTTTATTGCAGAGTTCTTATTTTGTCACATTTTCTATTACTGTTCAGTCTACTGTCCTGGACCATTTGTGGTGGTACTGTGTGCGTTACAAGTAAACATACTGTGCAGCGTTAAAACTTAAAAAAATGTGTCCCTCGTCCAAGCAGGACAAGGATAAACGAAATTATATATATATATAAAACTTTTCGACGTTTAGACTTGGTCTTCTTTTTTTCCTCAATGAAAATGTTAAGTTTTTTTAGGTTTCCTTTTCACCACCACCCTCGCTCTATTTAGTTTTTTTGTTGGCTTTTCAAAGTTTAGTTCCTTTTAAAAAAAGTTAAAAAAAAAACTTTTCAAAAGATGCATTTGTGCAGAGGATGTTGCTTTTTCTGTTAGACAAAGACGTACAAAAAAAGTTTGCAAGTATATATATAGAGTTGGACACTGGACATGCATTTAGAGTGCTCGCTGTGCGCGCTCTGGGGGGATAATATCGTTCTTTCAGCTGACTTTTTTGTTCAAGTTAAGTACAAAATTAAAAATTCAGTAGAAATAAGTTTTGACACAATATACCACTAATTAAAAATTAAGAGAAAACTGAATCGACGTTGAAGCATTTCCGTCTGCAATGGTGAGGTTCCAATAGAAACGAAAAATACTAAAAAGAAACGCGTGAGAGTTTGACTGAGTGACTAAGAATTCTTCGTTGGTTTTTTAAAGCTCACTTCAAGTTTATTAATTTAAACATTTGTTTACTGAAAAAATGTAATAATTCACTGGTTTAGTTATACATGAAATTTTGGTGAAACGTTTTAAAAGCATTCAAAGTGTTCCCAAACTTTGTTGGCCCGTCTCTTCAAACAAATTTATAACTCTTTGCCATACACTGTGCAAAAATCATACCTATTTTCGATACTCGAAATCTGCCATTTTGCCAACTTGGTGACTAGCAATCTAAAAAATGTGTCAGTAAATTGTTGCTCAGTTGAAAAGTGCGCCGCCATACAATTAAACAATTAAGAAGAATGTCCCATTTTCCTATTTGTCGAATAGGAAACACTTGCCTGTTATAATGGTGTTGGATGCCGTATTAGAATGATATACATTATGTCCTGAATTCGTGGTATACATATAATGCCATATATGTGGAACGTGAAATGAAAAAAAAAATTGAATGACTAGAATTCTTGTCATTCACTTAGTTCCATTTAAAAGTGTAAGGGCGCCATGAAATGGGACACGTGGGCCTCAACCAAAATGCCTCTCCAAATAGCCCGGTAAATGACTAACTGCCTCCAGTTGCGCACTGCAAGTTGTTTGAGGTCGGTTTCTAATTGTGCGTACCATTTAAAGCGAGGTCTTCCTCTACTGCGTCCGACGTCTGACTGGGAATCGAAGACAGCGAGCCAGAGTATTGATGTTCATTCATTTTAAATGTCCAATTCGTCAATGCTTGTGCCCTTTCATGTTGACAGAATATACTTAGTCTTACCCTCATTTACTCCTTTCTACCAATTTTTGAACTGCCGAAGTGTGAATATTTGAGCCGTTGTGGACTTTATCCTGGCCTTAATCCACACTGATATGGACCGATCAGGATGTTGGTAATCGGTAGATAGGATCTTATAGTTGATGTTGAGGAGAAGTATGCCTCTGTAGTTGGCGCAGTTCTGAGGGTCTTCTTCTTGGTGGATCGGACAAACGACGATGAGGTTCCAATCTTCAAGCATACATTCATCTGACCAAAGTTTGCTTATTAAAATCGTCGCTAGTATTGAACAGATCTTGTTGCCTAACAGCGGAATGTTGTCCATCGCCGAATAACAGTCTAGGTTCCCCAGAAGTGGTTATTCCATATCCTCAGAACCGACTGTGTCTCAACTACGATATTTCCTTGTTCATCTAGACAGACAGGATTCTGTTCGAGTATATTATCCATGGCTTTGAAGTTTTACACATTGGTAGAACTTGCAAACATCATTCCTGAAGTGCCTCTCAGGAATTATGGCACATCCTCGATTGAGCTCTTTTTTTGATTTTGTTCATCCTGCTAAAAAGCCGGTATTCTTCCCACCTCCTTCACCTACAGAGATCAATGCAGCTATCGCCTTCCTCCATGTCAGGAGTTAATCCTCATCAGTCACCAGTTGGAAGTTGTTTCACCCTCTGACGACAAATAGGCTCCTGGTTGTAGAATAAAGCGTCTTCATCCTGTGCAGCTGTTGCTTTGATATATTTACCCTTGTTAACATTTACATTTTAGTGTACTGCTGTGCTCTCTGTAGCTGCTGCAATAAGTACTATCCCAAATCTGCAGACAGCCTTGTGCTTATTATTCTTCAACAATAAAACTACTATGCTACGGTTACGAATCTTCAGTGGTCGTCCATATCTTTATTCTACGAACTGCTGATTCCATTGGATTATAAGTTGAGAGGTATTTTAGCTAATTGCAATTATAATACTGGTGCTAATAGTAGTTAATAGTTCTTATATCCGCTTCATCCTTGCGGCGTTATCGCTTCCAGCCCAGTCATTCGTATCGTCCTCATTTCATTAAAAACATCTCTCATTCCTTTCGTCATCCATAATTGCAGTTAAATCCATCAATGCGATTACTTCCAAATGTCTAAAAACTTATCGCTAAACCACAATTTCATATTAACGACATTCGAGTCCATAAGACATTTGGTTTGGCACGTTTGTTCAATATAAAACTATAAACCGATTGACGATTGTCTGTCATGTCGACGTTTGTATTTGAAAGATACATGCAACTTTTGTATGAGTGTTGCGACAATTCTGGTTCGTGTCAAGGAATCGTTTTATCAGCGTGGCCCTCCATTTATTTTTTTGGACTATGAATTATGATTGGACGGTCAATATATGGGCAGTGGTCATGTCAAAAGGCCCTAAAAAAAACATTGGAAAACCTATTTTAACTACAATTTGTTCAATTAAATGATTTTTTCTCCGTTTTTGAACGTTTCCTTTGTAGAATGTTTCGATTATCTCTGGGTGGAAATGCGTGTGGAAAGGTAATATTCCACTAAATTGAACACATACACATTTTGTGTGATGAAAAGAGGACAACATGTAATGAAAATAGAATCAGGAAAACGATACTGTCCTGTAGATTATGACCAAAAAATTACCCAAGGGAAAACAATGAGTTGTATATTTTGACAAAGCATTTGTCAGAAGTCAAAACCAAGAATTATGAAGGATTGGGGCCTCTGTGGAATTCCAATTCGACGGGGCTTGCAGATACCGCTAAGTATCGTAAACCGCAATTAAGGGCTATTCATACACCAATTTAGATCTGACACTTCAAGATTTAAATTTTGCAATTTGGCCTTTGTCTTTTCTGTTGACTCTGAAATGTGTATGAAGTCTCTCGACCAAACTGTTTTTTGTTCTCAATGCTTCATCTGTATGACTTTATAATCTTTGAGTGAAACACAACCGATGAAGTTCATTTTACTGCTTCCCATAAAAAAAACCCTGGATTCTGTTAGATAACAGGGAGGGGATGCTCACCTGATACCTATGTAGGTCATTTGATTGAAAATTATTTTGTTAACTCAAAACAAATTGCTTCACTTTTGCTTGTAGTGGACGAAATGTTCATAAAGTAGTCTACAACAGCCACCCCTTTTGAGAGAAATTCATTAGAAAAACCCCACAGCGTTCTTATTATTTTAAAGCCCACTTCGCTAACATGCTTCAGTTCCATTAACAATTTCAAGTATCTATCTACCAATCCCATCCATGATGTGCTGATAAAATCACAGCACCATAAAATCACATCAGTCATTTTAATTAATCACAGAAATCCTTTTGCAAAAGTTTCCCCGTCATGAGTGAATTGTGACAAAATAAAAAGGACAAAATGCCACCTTAACGATCCTACTGAACATGACAAACGACTTTAATTTCTAGGGTTGGGTTCTGGTACGTCTATCACTCACTCTGTGGATGTGAAAAATCGTTTCACATTAAGCGGGTTTTCATGAAAAAACAAACGAGGATACGTATTATTTTTTAAAATTAATTAAAAAATCGTCCCACTCGTCAATATGTTTATAATATAACTCACGGGTCCTTTTTACTTTCTAAAATTTTTTTTGCCTTGTCAATGATATGTTGGTTCGCCTCCCCAAAGAGCACTTACTTAGCTTACTCATGCGACGACTCGAGCCGAGCTCGTTTGCCTATATTGAGACAACAGACCTGCGAGACTGGATAGGCAACTACGACATAACGAACATAAGTAAATTTCCGGAAACATGAATAATTGCACGATAGCAAAACGTAATATTATCCTTTTTAATGGCGGGGAATCTTTTCCCTGCCTCGACATCATCATACTCATACAAGTATCCATAAGATACACTAAGCAATGGCTGAAAGCGAGCACACGTCGCGTAGTCATTCTCAGCTCTATCCATTCCCTTGGATATGATGTACTTCTGCTTGTTGTGCTCTCATAAATGAAAGTCATACTTGTACTTGCCAACCGACTCTCGTCCGCCTCCCTACCGCACAACTCATCCGATTAATTCCGAAAAGTTTCATCCTTTCGCATGATCAAATTTTTTCCATGTTCACTTAATTACTTTTCCGCATATCATTGCTGTTTCTGCCGCCAGTTCATCCCCATCATCCCTTTTCAGTGAATCCTGCGACTGTGTGTCTGTGCTGGCTGGCGCTGTTAATGAGGCTCTCTAGAGTTGAGGCAGTGAGGCGCACATGTAGGCATAGTTAATTGAGTAATATTTTCGAATGGAAATTTTGAATATTCCCATTTTGGACCAATAAGTTTGGGTGTTGGTGTGAGTGCGAGTATAACAAAGTATGTCGACGACGGCGAGAAGGAAGACGACTGGATTTTGATGGAAGCCAATTAATCAGCTTGACGCCCTCAAAAGGACGGCTCTTTGGAGGTTGCCATATAGTACCACCCCACCCATTCCTATTTGCGCGTGGTGTTTGCATAACTACGATATTCTGGCGTGTGAAGTTTCAGTTAAAAGTTAATCATGTTGATGTTCGAGTTGATTTTCGTCCTTTGTGCGTTTCGTCGTATCGCGACGCTGAAAAGGGATTACTTTTACCCGGTGGTGATTCAGCCCACCGTCGTCGTATTCATTGAAAAAGCGAGTTGCGTGGATTCGAATTGGAGAACCGAACGCTGGCAAACTTGTTTGATTTGTCACGTGAAAAAGTTTGTGTTTGCGTGTAACTATGGCCGGAGGTTAATTACACATACACGCAGAAAGTTTTCCACGGTGGTATTCAATGTGTGTCCTGCTAGGCGAAACTTTTCGAAGCCAATTAAGAGAAAGGTGTTTTGATCGATTTGTGGAAGCCGTTGACGTCTTCGGCAATCGTGTCATCGTATAGGAACACGTAGCCTCATGTGGTAGGTACCTCTCTATCAACTTTAAGTAGGAGTGCCTCGGGTAACTATTGCACGTAATAATGTTGAGTGACTTTGACCGGTGGCAGTTGTTGCCAGGGGCAGAATATTAATAATTTCTGGCCATGGCGCATGTAATAGTAGGGGTGCATCTGAACCGCTCATTCGTTTTTTTTTTTGTGTGCTGTGATTGATTTTTCTTACGTGGCGCATGAAATAAGTAAAATGTTGCAATGAGGATGAGTTGATTGATAAATGATAAGAAAAGAACACTTGATGGTATTTTACAACCAATATTGGTAAATTGTTTCTGAATTTGCTAGCCAATCCAGGTTATGGGGTGTGTAAGGTGTATTGTATGTATCTACAGTAAGCTTTGACATAATGAAGGTTGGATTTGCTGTAGGATTTGAAAACACAAACGTTGAACAAACAGTTTATAAAAATTGTTACTGTTCGCGAATCTCCTTAGCATGCTAGAAGTTTATTGCCACTTGTTCGCATCGTTTATTGAATGTCTCTTTACCGAGGAGAATGACCTCTAGTACTGGCTCTACGTAAACATTGATCAGTCTATCGAAATAAACTTAAAAAGTATCACAGAGCCATAAAAGGCTCAGAGATTGTGACTTAGAATTTAGCTGGATATGAAGTGAAAAAAACTACATATTTTGATTGTAACGGCCAGAATGTGTGACCTTCCTCTTTGAAAATATTAATGTCCGTAGGGACAATAACGTTGGTATGCCTTAGACATGGATATAGTAAGTCTGTTGATATTATTGTTGCGTCAATATTATTTATTTTCAAAATCTTCTAATGTGCATTAAATGGCATCCGGTACGAATAACCTTTAGAAGCCCTTTAAAAGACGAATTGTTCTTGCAATCTTCTCTTTCACTTCATTCATATGCAAAAACAATCAAGTCTCGAAATAGCCTTTTTTTGTGTCCTTTACTTCTAAAGTAGAATCCATTGTTCCACTGAATCCATTTACTCCGTTATTTTGCAACAATTCGCGTCTCTTCGGTCAGTACACTTAGTTTAATTAAATTCGAATCATAATCACCGCCCATCCTCATCTCGAGCGATGAAATCACTGAATTCACATTTTCCACCCGAGATCCTATTGTTATGTGTACTATGGAGCTGTGCAAGTTTCATTCTGCTTCCATTTTTTTGGATCAAATTCAGATGAAAGCCATTCACTTCATGTACTAATTACAGACAACGACCATCATTATCGTCATCGTTGAATCCATTCAACGCCCTATCATTATCATCACCATGACCATGAGTTTGAGTCCTAAGGACTATCTTCCAGCACACACAAACCAAGAGAAATGAGAAAAGGAAAACAAAAGGATAAGCTGCATGGAGGTATACATAAATTGATTCCATTCGACGAGCATAAATCATTCTGCGTGGGATTATAATTGATATGACAAAACTATAATGTACATCACTTCGTATCCATGCACCCTCACTTTGTTAGTATTGTTCGATATCTTGTCGGGTTGTCCTTACCTGGGCACATACAATGGACGACAGAGAAACCAAATGCTGGCTCCTTTTGTCTGATTAATAACATGATACTCCTCTCCAGCTTATACATCACTAACCAAGCGACCGACAACACCGACAGCCTAGCCAGTACCGAGTATAGATAGTCGCAAGGATGTTATTAAAAGCGACATCCATAGAGGTATGGAACGGCACGGTAATGGTGGTTGTAGCGCCATTATCATCATCATCGTAATCAACACTAGCAGCACCCATCCAAGCTGAGCACAGACAGTGCCAGTAATTACTATTGTTTCACATGATATCATCCATGGGCGCTCCTCAATCAATCTTCCATTATTATTATGAGATGTTTGTCATAATGTTATCGTAAAATAATTGTAACTCTCCTGTATGTTTGTGTATTTTTTTTGTGAATTTTCTGGTGTTGCTTAGGATTCCGAATTTGGTGTGGAAAATGATGGGTTTGTCTCAAAATATGTGAAACTTGTAGAAAAGGGTGTAGTAAATTGCGAATGCTAGATAAAAATCTAATTTGCCTAAAAGCTTTTGAGCCCTGAGTTTTATTATATATACATAAGACTCCCGTTTTAATTCTTCATGCTTAAAATAAATACAAACCGGGTTTATAACGCTTTTTCTCATAGCCTTTAAACACCTTTATTGTGTGTAACCTTTTCCCCCATAATCGACAAATTGAGTTCTCTTTAAGCAAACCCCTTGTCAACTCGCAAATTCTCTATAAAGCACACTAATAACCTTTATGGCTGGCAACGAAAAAATGCCATCTATGCTAAAAAAAGGACACCCTTGAAAAAAACTCTAAAATGTACACAAACGCAATAAAAGTCCAGCTTCGCTCGTTCGCCATATGCATAATTCATCAACTAAGCTGCCTGCTGCAGCCATCCACGTCCAGTCGAACTATGCATACATTTCATAAAACTGTGCCCGTCATTTGTCTGCTTTCTGCCACATCCACTAACCCTTACATCACACTCTTTGGGCTCTCAACTCTCGACAATCAAAACATAAATCGCAGCCCGCTTCCAAAACACACACACACGAAATCCAATAAAAGCCTGTGTGCTATAAAAAAGGGATTTTAATATTCGCGTTTGCCACCCGGTGAACGGCGACGTGATTAAAATTCACGCGTTAAACCATACAACGACACACTAAAAAAAATATGAAAATGCCCGCTCCCCCCCCCGAAACTCACCCACCACCACTAACGTTGACATCACCCAAATCGATTGTTCGTTTGACAGTTGACACTGTCACGGCTGATCCGCAAGAGCCCAATCTAAAAGGCAAAACAATGTAAGACGCGGAAACTTTCTTCCTGGAATTAGCCAGAGAATGATCGCAATCATTCTCCTTACTTGTCACGTAGGACACATTCGCCATGGGTACACGCTGATGGTGCACATTAGTCTCCGGAGCTCCCTTTAGCCTATGGTATAGGGGTGCCGGTGACGGTGACATAAAGTTGGAGGTTCTGGTTGTGACTTTGCTTCTTTCTTTTTTTTCCTATTTTGTGTTCCCTCTCCAGAGTTGAACGCGCGCACGTCGTCTTCCACTGCCTTGGCCTGGTGGCTATGTAGCTGTAGCTGGTGACATAAAGTTTTGCTGTCGCTGCCTCGAGAATCTTTCGCTGTTTTCTGTTATTTTGAATGCATGAGTTCACGAGAAGAGAATGCATCACGTTCTCATTAAAACATTAAAAAGTTCTTGGGATTCATGGATTTATAATTTTTGCAGAGACATGCCACAGTGAGATACTTAATTTGTAAATTGACAAACTGGTGTCGCGCAACGGGTAGAAGGAAGAGTTGTTTGTGATATCACATTGTCACACACAATAATAAAAGGGTGCACCTCGAAGGAGCATCGCGATGGCAAAAGTTGTTTTCGCGCAAAATGTCGCTACCAACAACGGAGAGTGTGCTGGGTTGATAGGGCTTGTATATTTTCCCGAAGGCTTATATATGGCAACATTTCCCAAGTGGGATAATGAAAGCAAATACATACACTCATTTGGGTTTTTTTCAGGACTTTTAATTATTCAGCTTAGGTTCAAAAATGTTAAATTTTTTTTATGAATTTTAATTTTCTGTCATTGACACTTGGAAACTTTTTAATAGACAAGAATACCTCATTTTGGCTGGTTTTCTGATTAAATTTCATGAAGCACAATACGTGTTGAAGAAAAAACTGTACGGATTAATGATATACGTTTTAAAGAAACCCTTACGCAGCTAAATCTACTTACCTTAGTGGATTGAACATTTTGTATGTACTTACTCATCGACAGGCGAAATGAAATGAGCCCGAATCTTTTAAATGACTTCAGGTTTGGTAGGCGAAGGCTTTACCCTTACCTATGATCAATTCAGATGTTATTGGATTAAGTTCTCTGCAAGAGAAAGTGCAATAAATTCGTTTTCTTTAGGTAAAAATTATTAGATTTGTGAAAAATGTTCCACTATATTCGATTGTAAATAACTACTCTATCGAGTAACAAACAAGCAAACAATTCGAAAGGCGAAACACTGTCAGATATAACTCTTGTGTCAACTTCAACCTCTTCATTACTTTATCCCACGGATTTCCTCAGTTTAATATTCTCCTCATTATCATTCTAATTGAAAACCTCGCCATCCAAACGCCGCTAAGTGCATCACTTTATCAAATATGTAGAATGCCACTTCCGCTTAGGGATCCACCATTACGGCCGTTTCATCACATTTAATTATACCAATCTTCATCAAAACTAAGTCTTATTTTAACCAAATTACAACCCATCCAACAGAGGGTTTCATTCAAAGGTACACCCTCCATACGCAGGCCTTGACGGTCTGTACAGAAATGCCACTTTCGCCCCTCTGAACGTAATAACAAACTACTGCTACAACCATTTGTATTGTACGTTTCTGGTTGTGTATTATTAAAACTCTATAATCGTTGCGTTTTATGTGCAAAAATTAATTTAACTACCTGTTTTCGAATGCGGTCCGTTCCACCTTTTCCTTCCTCTTTTGCTTTGCTGGCTATAATTCGTATGTATATTTTTGTGTTGCATCGCATACGCCCACTTATTAAGTGGGAAATGGAAGACCCCGTGGAACCGGGATAAGAAAGAAAAGAGACGTCGGTTGGACGGAGAGAGACCCTATGCAATCACCACACCATAAAACTTTCAATTCGACTGAAATTTACAAACCCAATATTGCGAACACAATACAAAACGACATCGACGATGGTTAACATTACAGAAGTAGAAATATACATGGCTCCTGCTTCTCTACAATATAGCTCGAGGGGTAATTCACCTCACCTCACCTCGCCACAACAGGCCGGTTTACTGCTGCGAAATGGAGAAATGGCAACAGCGGCAGCAACGCATCGAATGTGCCATTAACATAATGCAGCGGCATGTAATCTGCATTTGATTCTAGGTTTTGTACCGTGGCGTCAGTTAAATGATGCTGAATGCATATAGTTGTCGGTTTAACTATGTTAATGGAGGATAGGTTAGGATTCCATTGGGGCTTTGAGATTGAAAAATAAAGCTTTGGATTATTGTTACTTTTGAACTTTGAAGTTTAATTTTTATTATTTTTTTCATAATAACTCAAAGCTCCCTTTAAAATCATCTTGTCGTGGCTCTAAATATAATCAGTTTTATAGAGGTGAAAAGTTGTCCCCAATTCGGAGAGGATCAAATGTGACATGGTGGTCTAGGAGATTTACTTTCAGGTGCAACAGATAAGTATAAAGTTTCTTTGTTGGTTTCATAACAAATCGCGAGAAACCTGTGCTTCTGACTGTCCTTAGTTATAAACTGCACGTTGACCTAGAAGATCATTACTGCCATATGAGCACAAAAATATTAAATTTCCAATCTTTGTATTTATCTCTTAATCTCTTACAAAATTGTTTAACTTCTTCGGTACCCAATGAAGGACATATTCCTTTTTATATTATATAAGGCGGGACATTTTTGTGTGTTCATTTCTTGAAAGCATACCCTTCAGTTTTGAGAGTCCACTAACTTTATATTGTTTTGGTGGTAAGATAACTCTGCTGTTTAGTGCTTAAATTTTAATCATTTGGGGTTGTTAAAGGGTTCAATTATCAATTATTGAATCTTCCATTTTAAAGCCAGATGGTGGCGACCTTTTCGATGGATTTTTACTGTCTTTATTTGTGAATTTACACTTTCTGCCCTTCATACCATCAAGAACTTCAGTATAAACCCAAGATTCAACAAATCTTACGATTTTATAAACAGACTGCACTAAAAACATGGTCGTAAGTTTTCTTAGCTGGTATGGTATGTTTCGCCAAAAATCTTTGGCAAATTAACATTTGGCCGTGGTTCATTTCGCGATTTTTCTTTTTGCAGTTTTTTTTATTTAGCATTTTGGTTTCACATCCCATGTAATATGGCAAATAATCATTTCGCAATGTTCATCTAGTTTTTTAGGGTAAGCTTTTTTATTTGTCGTTGTGTTGTCTTGCATTTTTCTATTAGGTATTTCTTTAATCGACAATTTTTTTTGCTATTTTTTGTTTGGCAATTTACTGTTGATCTTATTTTTCGTGTAATTTAATAATGACAACAAATTGCAAAAGAATTGCATGCCAAATAAAAAAAATCCTAACCAAAATACATTTCCAAAGCTGGTGATAAGGAATATTCAAACGATCAAAACAGCTAATCGGCCTATCAGCGAAATAATAAATCGTCGTAACGCTGTTTTGCGAAATAACTTTACTGCGAAGCAATATTTGTCGAAAAAACACTTGTCCATATACCTATCAAACATTAAAAAATATAATGAATATATAAATAAAAACGTAAATTTGTAGTTTTCTAACAAAAAATAATTATTCTGAAAAGATAAAAGTTGATAGTTTGACATTTACATCACCATTTACGAGATTTTGCGTTCCACGTAACCTGTTCCGGACTGTTCCGCGACTAAAAAATAAGGTAAATTTTAAATTACTTGCAGTGTTTATTTAATGTTTTTCAAAAGTTGAGTTTAAAGGCTTATCATAGTCCATACGATTCATATTTATGATAATTCGCGCTTTAAAAATGCTTACCCCTATAAAAAATAGTGTTACAATAAATATATCACACATGATTGAATAGTTCTGCAACTTCTTCCTTAACGTTGCTCAAAATAAAAAATCATGAGACTTAGTTTTTAGCCATAATTGAATATGATAGCCATGCCACTTCATTGTATTTTTGTGTCAATTATTTTTATGTCCACATTATTATGACAAAACTAACGTACACGCACTATCAAAATGCATTCTTTTAATTTTTCAAACACTAAAATATTAGAAATGATGTAACCGCGGGTGAAACGCAAATTCTCCTAAGTATGTTAATGATAATATATCCTATGTCCATCAACACGTGGGAAAAACAAAACAAACTATAAATTACCACCACACCAATCTCATCTATATCTATACATTTCAGCTGACAGCAGCAGTTCCCGATAAATTCGCCTGCGATGAGCAATGTACCGCATTTCCAGATCACGTATACAAATCTCATTTCAGGCCGCACAAAATAATTGCACCGTTAGCATAGGCTGTGCCAGCCTGTAGTTGGGTTGCCCCTCTCGGTGTGACGAAAGCAAAACACAATGTAGGCTCCAATGATCCCACAGCATTGCCGGTGAGGTCTGCGTGGAAGTCGGTATCGCATATACAACGTGCAAGGCAATTATGTTATATGCCACCGCCTCGGCCTCATATATTCGTACCAAAAACCTCGCATAATTGAATTTAGCCAACTCGGTTACATCGAATTAATTTGAATCCGACTTCGACATGGCGAGAGCCTGAGCACTGAGCATAGAGGAGAAGACTACGCGGTTCGCCTAAATCACACACCGTGCCAAAGTAAGCGAACCTTTCTCTAATTCGCAGCCACACAATGACGACTCGCATTCGTAACTATTGCGCTGTTCGCGCACAATTTTCCTACAGCTCAGAGATTTCCCAACCAAATACAAAACAAATAGAAAACCCAGGGAAAGCGTCACCATCAAAATTGGTAGTGGCTGTGGCACTGCAAAGGAACTTCAGCGAAATATATTTGGGGCTGAAACGTGCGGTCATCATCCTGAACAATGGCGTGATGAATCGCCGGGAAGCAGTTAGCCGCATGACTTTAAAATCTCGGCGTACTCTCGACTTTCGCTCGATTTGCATAGAGTCATCCTCCCTCTTTATATTTAGATAGAAGGCAGCTTAGATACTTGTAGATACTCGCACTTGTATTAGTGCGAACAAAAAAACAGAAAACAATTTCTGTATAAAGTATAATCCATCAAAGTCACTTTAAGACAACAAAAATCATCCCTTCAATCAGTCGGGGGTGGGGGTTAGAGTTTGTCCTGCCAGCCGCCGCGCCATTGGTTTTCCCATATCACCGGTACTGGGTCTCTCCGTTTGGAAGACTAATGGTTTATTAATACAATGGCTGGACATTTATCATTTCTAGCGCGATACTCTTTTCCATTCATACTATCGCACTTGGTCTTGGTCCTTCTGTAGTCTATACCCACTGGGCTAAAGGAAAGTTGGCTCGAGAGTATTATTAACCCGGACTGACACGCTGTCGCTCACACTTTCTGAGCCTGATGGACTGGCTATTGTCATTATCCATCTAGGACATGAAAGTGGTGGCGGTAGCCGATTTGCTTTTTTTTCAGTTGCTTTGTTGTTGTATTTAGAATGTTTTTGTTAATGGATCTGTATCGTTTAGATACCGGTAAACGATTTGGGTCTAAGAGAGAGAAAGAGAGGGCTGGAAAAGGTTAACGGATCACCCATGCTGTTCATTTTTCAAGTGGCATAGCCTAATGTCCCATTTATATGGCTGAATTGCATGATTGCTGAGTTTGAGTTTTCGTTCCGGGGGGATGGTGTGTAGTGATGATGAATCCTAAATCGGTTATGGAATATCGAGTGTCTTCTTGTTTCTGTTTGTTTGTGTTGTTGATGGGAGTAATGGGTGATTAAGGTGTTGTTATCATGCAGTAGCTTAGGGATGGTATTTGGGGGGAGGTTAAGTCCACGACGCGTTGTGATTGATGAATTGGGTTCTGCTAATAATGTCTGGGATGCGTTCGGAAAACAATGAAATATTAACGGGAACCGATATGGGTAATGATAAATACAATTTTTTAAATCAGAGGTGGACCTCAATAAATCGTACATCGATGTAAAAATAAAATTGGCAAGCTAATGCTGTCAGGATATAATTTGTGGATAAACATGATAATTATATAGATAGTCCTTAATATTAAATTTATAATATCGACCTGCCGATTGAATGCAAGGATAAATGCTTGCATCTTCGCAAATGAAGTAAAGTGAAGCCTTTGTAAAAAGAAGTTTGCTGTTACTAAGACAGTTGCAAAGCGAATTTTATATCAAAGCTAGACAATTATTGATAGCTTACGAAAAACTACTCAAATCCGATATTTTCTTACGTACAAAACCGTGCATTTAACAGATCATTTGGACGGCGTAGCGTAGCCTTAGTTTAGCCTCATCCAACAATCAAATATGGTTTACTCAAGTTCAGCCTGTAATGAAAATTACTTAGCTACGACCCGCTAATAGGTAGTAGCAGGCGCACTTTTGTCAAATGCATCAAATCACACCGCCAGGCTAAGTTGCACTCAAGCGCATAACGAAAACAAAACCACAACAACAAACTAGAACTCAAGACAAGCGTGATTCCGTCCAACAGTGTCTATCATATGTCGACACAAAAACTAAAACTAGAGCGATGAACTTTCCAAAACCAAGCCAAAGATTGCCTGAGCCTGAGTCTGAGCCTGAGTCCGCACCAAAGCAACAAGAAACCTGCTCTATAGAAACTTTGTCTCACCGACTAGGTACCTCGACGACGACGACCGACGACTAAAGTTTTTTTCATTTCTATTTTGTTAACTATCTTGGCTGTCCGAGAGCTCACGTAGAACATACAACATAAATGGTAGGTGCGGCAAATGACAGGTCTAGTACACAGATAAACTTCTCCTTAGCTGCAGGTTACACCAGTCAAAGTAAACACGGCAAAAAGCCAAACTCGTACCAATCGTAGATACAGATACAACAGACAAATAAAAAATAAAAAAAGAGTCGAAAGGAACAATGACACTATGACTCTGGTAATGATACTTTGTGTGCATTAGGATGTGGAGATTATGAGAAAGAGAAGTAGTTGCATGCTGCCGCCGCACCAAAACATCAATTCCCGACGACCGAAGTGGTAAGGTGAAGGGTGAACCGAGCTCCAACGAATGATGGATGCAACAGCCTAAGGCCAACTTATAGCCCGACTAAGCCAGAAGAAGTTGTATATTGCAAAAGACTCTGCACGACTACTAGTATCGGAACGGGTTTTTCGCAGCACCAAAGGAGAACCAAAAGTCAAAAAGAAACATTCAAAAAAGGCAAACCTCTTGGGCTAGGTCGGCCCCGCTGCCGCTGCATTGGAGGAACTCTAAGGCTGTGTGTGCAGTTGCAGCTATATGACGCGACGACGAGTATTGGCTAGTTTTTCGTTTGCCTCTTTGGCGCAAATAAATTGCCATCGCCACAGAGGTGAGTGTGTACCTATATTCTGGTGTCCACTAACGGTCGCGCGGTCAGCGCAATCTCAATAGCTTTGGCCTAATGCTAGGCTTTTCAGTCAGCAGCCACTGTTACCTATAACGATGCCAATTAAGATTGATACAAATCGTTGTCGTCGTCGTCGTAGTCATCGTCCAACATCCAAGTTGTTGTCGGCCGAGAAATGTTGAAGCCGTGCGCGAGTGCTCTCATAGAAGTGACAAGAGAGGCTACGACCACGTCGACTTCGAGAGGAGCCATTCGCAATTGGCGGTGTTGAGCTCTGTGTATTGTGTCAGGAGATTGAATTTAAGAGCCGTTGCCATATCGTAAATCGTTTGCGCCTTGCCGTTGCCTCTGCCCGTTACCACTGCCGAAAGAATTGTTTTGTCGATGGTTGACGTTTTGTCATTGCGATAATTCAAGTGTTATGGCTCGTTGATTTGTTAGCAATGGTGTTTGTGTATCGTCCAAAGTTAATCGCTGGTGGATTTTCTCTTTGATTTCCTGGTTTTATTTCTTTTTTAAGTTGACTTCCTAGAAGCGGACATTATACACAGTGTCGGGTAATTTGCACACTTGCCTTAGGGGGCGATTCGGTTGATTTGTTAAAGAAAGTTTTCGAACAACGTTGCAGTTGCAAGGTGGTTTTGTATAAAAGAGGAAGGACAATCGAAATTTAGGTGGTGATCCGAAAACTGATGCGTAAGATTGCGTTTCTCCATTTCGATATCATAAAACTCCCCTTGAGCTTCTATTTCTAGCTTAAAAGTAAATAAACTATCTTCTGAGAAACATTTTGAGCTGTACCAAATTAAAAAGAAATTGATAAACTGAAATTATATTACGTGTTTGGTATCATAACCCTAGGTTCCATAAAAGATACCGCAAGCATTAGTTCTGGTTGGCAGGGTAAGTTCCTTGTACTTTAAAATATCAGAACAGATCTAAACAATACCAATCTCAAGAAAATTTTCTGGAATATAAAGAACACAAAAAAACTGTCCGCACTCTGAAACAATTAGACCTGTTGACATGGCTACTATAATGTTCCCTCGTCCCAATTTTCTTACTCATCATGATCGCTAAACACATTTGTGTGGAAACTAAGTTCAACATCATCCCTCATAGTGTGGCCGCGGTGCAGTGATAATATGCTGCCTGCTGAGCTTGAACCCTACAAATTATTTAAAGTGCACAACTGGAGGTTGTAAGCGCGCAATCTGGCTTATTGGAGGTGAATTTTAGATGCCGTTCGCCACCTTAATTATGACTTTTATATTTGAAAATCTTTTGGACGGATTAAAGCTCTTTTTATCTGAAGTTTAACCTTTAATATTTGCTCAGAATGGTGTGAAGATATGGACAATTCCCTTGATGGTAGATAGGGTGGTTAGAAACGATCATATGATTTCAGAATTTTGAACGACGATTTGAAAACATTGTGACTTTGGAAATGTTTGTCTATTTGAACGGAGATATCTCTTGAGTATAGAAATCATCCGATTCTCTGTCTTTCGTAACGTGCCATGAAAGTGTGTACCAAGACCGCTAATAAATAATTATTTTCCCGATCGTTTTCGACCATAGTCGCAGAAGATTTATGCTTGATGTGAGAGAATTCGATGTCAAGAATTATCAACAGGAACAGTCAATACCTTAATAATGAAGAGGCACCCTTTCGAAAAAGATGAGAATGAAGATGATTTCAAGGCGAACCAGGCATGGCGTTTCTGATTTTTCAATCAAACAGCTACATATGTGAATAATCATATCGGCAAAAACGACAAAACCCTTGTCATCTTACATGTGATCTAACCCACCCACATGGATAGCTTTTGCTGCGTTTGTGTTGAAATAAATTCTTCCAGTCCATAACCCTAGAAAACAGTCCCATTTATTGGTTTACTATTAGAGGATTTTGTGACTAAAATTTTATGTTTTGTAAACACGATAAAGTACAGCGGTTTATTGAGCTCAAGTGTCCTTGCCAGTGGACATCTCTATCCTGCATAGGATAAATCGTCTTTGTATCGTAATTTATTGTCAGCTTTCCTTTTAATTGACACTAGTATGCCTTTTTTGAAACTTCCCACCCGTAAAGTCTTCACTTGGGCCAACACGTCACACGAAGCATGTAAAAGTCATTAAAATGCCATAAAACCTATAAATACCCCAAAATAGAAGATATGTTATCAAATACGTTTGACGGGCCTGCTGCAGCAAATCTCATCCACCCGGCAAATCATCGTGATTATGTTTATTCCTCTTACATTCGAGCTCCTCCACCACCACCACAATCACCATCAGCACCATCATAGTCTTTGTAGTCGTTGTTAGGCATTGTCTTCGCCGGGAAATCGAACAAGTTTTGTTTACTTCATCCGATCAAAACCTTTTATTGCATATATGGATGCTCAGCTCACGCTCGATGATGTTCCTCCATATCTGCTGTGGTAGCATAATTCTGTTGGGCTCCTTTCCACTGTTCAGTGTTCAAATTTAATTGATTTCCTGTCATTTTGAGAAACAGAGTTTTCCCTCTAAAGAAACCACTGGGTGAATGTGTGCAGTGAAGAAGATACGAGGAAAGAATTTTACTACTTTTTTATAGCTTTTTGCGCGCTCTTGGAA
This sequence comes from Rhingia rostrata, assembly GCA_949824845.1. Classification (NCBI taxonomy): domain Eukaryota; kingdom Metazoa; phylum Arthropoda; class Insecta; order Diptera; family Syrphidae; genus Rhingia; species Rhingia rostrata. Next base: position 105,927,671 of record OX463757.1, read on the forward strand.
TTGTATACACATCAATCCGGAACCATAAAACTAGAATAGAAGAGATATGAGCCGGGGAGTAATACAAATACAAATTTCACTTTCTCGCTCGGGAGATAAACATTAACGATAAAAATTTAAAATTTATTGATTTGGTACTTCATTATAAAAATAATCGGGTATTTTTAGTAGGAGCTACATACACGCACCTTGAATCAGATTGCTGGTTTTTCGCTGCCATGGCAGAGGCTGTAAAGATGTGAATTTATTCGTTTTTTGGTGTAATAAAAACGGACTAGCGAATACAAGTTGACCGGGTCATTAGTTAGTTGTGGCTCTTCAGTGGACCTTATGTGAATCTTTTTGACACTGCACAGCACAGCGAGCATGGCATCAGTGATGGGACAAGGATGTCCTTGGTTGTAAAAAAAGACCAGAAGCAACAGGCCAAGCAGTATCTAAATAAATATACAACATTGACTTTTGTGTTGAAAATGATGGAATGGATTTGAAAAATAATTATTTATCACTTTTGAATATGATAAACCGACCAATGATTTGGGTCTGATATTTTATCATACAGATTGGTGGGCGCGTAACATGCAATCAAAGATGACTGTGTTATCGAGTAGATCACAGTATTTTGGTGTTACAGTTGTGTTATCAACCTGTTACCAAACTATAATTCGATTTCCATAAATCCTTTGAAATGAAGCGCTGTAATACCACCAGCGTAGAAACTAATCCATACAGTGCATATAGAGGGTATAATGGTATCTGAAGCGTTACTTGCTGATGATTTGAAATTTCACTTAATGACCAATCCCATTGAGCCTTAAGGTGCCTGTCAATAAACACATTTTGGCAATCAAATTTGGCAACATCATAAAATTGGTTTTAAAACTTTTTAGACCAGGTATGATGCGTGATAATCAACGACATATACAAATTCTTAACAGCCATTAAATGCTCAGAATAGCTAAGCAAAAAGAGTGTCCCATAATTTACGCAAAATGTAATTTTTATGGAAACTACAGATTTTTTTTAAACTAGGAAGCTTAATTGGTTTAATTAATTCATAGAGTATACAGATTGGGGTTATGTATGGAATAGCACATCGGCTAAATGGCCGTCACGGTTTCATTTGCAAGTACGTACTCTTTTATGGAAATGTCTATGACCGTTTCGTATAAATTTTATCATCGTCCTGTTGAAATCACATGTTGGTCACATCCATATCTTGTTATTATGGCACATAAACCTGGGTTATGATGTCACAATAACGAACACCATTAACTGTCGCATTTTCGAAGAAGACTGATAATGCCTCCAGTCCAAAACCAGCACCAAACGGTCACGCGTTGTGTATGCATTTGTTTCTCAACAACTACCCGTTTGATTTTTTAACCCTAAATGCGATAATTTTGACTACTACACGGTCAGTAGTCTCCAGCTCTACAATCAATTGAACTTTGTAAGCATACAATTTCAAGTTTTTCATGAGAATTCGCTGTAGAGTGCTTTATAAAATACCCAATTCTTGACTACGGTGCCGAATTGATGTTCCTGGACTGGGCTGTCCACAGTACTCTAGCGTACTGCTTCAATGTATTCTGTTGAACAACTCAGAGTGTCTATGATAAACTAATTGATCCAGTCCCCCTTAATTTAACAATTATTCTCTTCACAGTTGATGGTTGGAAATCACTTTGAGGATCATATTTTTTTACGAAAATTGCGGACTTTAGCTGACAAACCTTTAGTATTTAAAAAATATGTTTTGCTCAAAATGCAAGTTTTAGTGCTGATTTTTGATTGAATTTAGATCTAAACTGTTGGTATAGAACCCTGTCTACCGCAATTTTTAGGTACGATTAAATCTTCAAAATGAAATTCGAAAATATTCAATTTAAGAGTTTAAATTGAATTAATCTTGTAGGAAGGGTTTAAATTTGGTTTGACTGAACCAAAGTAAAATTTGAGATCTGAAAACAAATTCAAAATCGTTCTTCTGGGAAAAAACCTTCCCAAACCAATATACATTCAGCATTTTTGGGTGTCTAATAGTTAGAAACTTTCATAGCCGAAGCTTTCCTAACGTACGAGAATAAAAAAATAATAATTAAATAAATAATTAATTTACATGCAATAGAGTAATGTTTTTTTTAATTCATAGTATCACTTAAGGTACGTCGCACGTCGGGCATTCATATATATTTTTGTAAGGGCCCCGACTCACAGGTTTTATTTCATTTCCGAAAACATTATTTTTTCTATAATGAAATCCAAAAAGAAACGACCACCAATTTACATGTATAACCTATTGAAGCCCTCTCCTAGACTTCACTCGTAGCCAATTCAACATCTCAAACCAATTACATTTTCCATTATTCAAAACTCCAATAGTTGATATATACCAACAATAACCTGAACCAAAAATTATTCACATCTTATCCCAAATCCTTCAACTATAGATCTTCTCATGGCCCCAAGAACAGGCCAAATTGCTTTGACCCTATGTGCATCTCGATGCGTGTAAAATCCCATTTCATTACGATTATGTTTGCAGGAGTATAAATAACATCTCACTAATTCATTGTACATCCCCTTATTGAACTGACCTTGTTGTTGCTACATGCCTCCAACGAATAAGTTTGTACCAGGCATGTGGTATACACGCAGCCGAATGATGCTTACCCTATCATCACAATTATCATCATCATCTTAAAAAAAGAAAAAGAAACGTGATCATCGACAGAAGCCCCTTTTGGTCGTATTGGCTGGTACCCCAAACTCCAATCCAGACCTACATCGATACGACTGCCGTCAAAGTCCTCAAACGATGGATTTGGTACGTCCAAAAAAGACCAAAACAAAACCGACGATGGAAAATTTATGGAACTTAAAAAATTGAATCCAATTATATGTTCAAGTTGTTTAATTAGATCATAAAACAAATTGTGTCCTATGCTCACGCGATTCGTCTGTGTTGACCACGACAACGACGACGACAGTTTAACGAGTTTGTTCCTCCAGACGTAACTTTGTCGAGAGGGATGAAAAGCAATCCCCCCCACCCCGTGGGGCTGCAATTTTCGGCTCGGTCATGCACCCGGTGGCCAGTGGATAAGTTTGTCTATTAGCTTCAATTGACAAACACAAGGCTGCCATGTATGCCATATGTGTTCCGCAGTTTGACTTGCTAATTGGCCCGAAATTTAGTACGCTCTTTATGTACATAAAGAACGGTCGCTTCGATGGAAGGAAGAAAAAGTTTTTATGGTCGAAACGTTTGCTGTGGAGGGTGAGGTGATTGAAAAGAAATCGAAATTAATTTCCTCTCTGTGTTTTTCTTTGGCGAGCAGCGCGAAAAGTTTAATTAAAATGTTTCTATTTGCAGTTTTTTGTTTTTGTTGTTATGGTATGGAGAAGACGCCGGCTGCCATCACACCATCACCATCGCCACGGTCGACGCTGACGTAGCTATGGTGGAACAGTGGTGACTACTGAGTTATTTCATTCGCGTAAACATCGGAATCGAAAGATTGTTTACATTTCCATCGCCATGCCGCTTGATCTGGTGAAATTGTCTTCCCTTAGCTTGGGTTTAATGAAAGCGATTTCCTCTTTGGCTGTCATTTTGAAGTTCTGGAGGTGGGCTTCTCCTTCAAGAACGCGGTGCAGCGGGCTATCGAATGAAAGTGCTAAAGATGCTAGAGGTTGATCAGAGCAACATTTTTGAAATTCTGGAAATGAGCCGGGTGGATGTTATAATTTGCAGAGATTCCTTTGATTTCCGTGATTGCAATTCATGGGAAATTTTAATTTGAATTTTAGTTTTGTCCAAGGCTGCGCATAGTTGCAAGGATGCTGCAGTTGAAATAAGATTGTATTTTTAGGGACCACACTTTTTCGTCATAAGAGTTTTGGGTGTTCGTGGCAATCATTTCAATGTCCTCCCTGTTAACTGCATCTATGGCTATCAGCGAAGTTCAAAATACTTCAAAAATAAATTGTCTCAAGCAACTCGAAATACTTTTTTTTACGGTGTCCACAAATTAAAAACTAGAGTTTCGGAACGATGCACACGAATACCAGTTCTCTTTTTCCTGTTTCCAAACATGTAACATTTTATACCCTATCCCATAGGGGTATTTTGATAAATAGTTTGTAACATAATTAGAAATAATTATGCTAGACATACCTCAAGTATATGGATCGACTCAGAATCGCTAGCTGAGTGGAATTAAATATGTCTGTCTATCCGTCCTTCTGTTCTGTTCTGATTTTTAGTATTTCAATTTTGAGCTAGGATAATGAAAGTTGGTATGTAGGAACCAAAAATTCAAAATCCACCTACTACCAAGCCCACTTTTTAGAAAAACGATTTTTTTGGTCAGACGGTTAAGAATTTTGAAAAGTTTTTGAATCTTGTAACAAATTTTGCCATGCCCTCTTTTTGGGGGCGTTTCTGTAAAAAAAAAAAAATGTTTTCGATAAATTTTCTAAAACTTCCGATGCAAAAACATTTGTAAAGTTAATATGAACATTTCGTCAGTAGGTATATGCATATGCAATTAAGAGCGTTGTTTTCTTGTCGAAATATATTGTGACAATGTCATGCAGACATTTTAGGGATGTTTAATTTAAGGATGGAATGGGCAAGGATGCTCAACGATTCGCACAGCGGAACGTAGCATTCTCATATGTTTGAGACACTTGTTTTCTGTACTATATGAGACTCGGATGTGACTACTGGGTTTAATTAATCTTTTCGGGCCTTTTATCACCTGCTTTGAGGTTTTATCAGGTGTTAAAAATTTCCGAATATAACTCCTTATTTAGCATCTATTTATATCCTTAATCGTCTGCCTTCCCTAATATTTCTTCGATTTCTAAAAAGAATTTTAGATTGTCTTCTATCTTCTTTGCCTATGAGCTCAAAGGCAGTTCTCGCAATAGATCTCATCTTTAACTATTGCATCGTTTATCCTATGACTATATAGCACATTTCTGTTAAATGAATATCCATATTGAGAATATCACTCTAATCGATCGTGTTTGAATTCTGAAAAAAAATCGCTCTATCTATGAAAACATTTTCTTTATTAAAGAAACAATCTTTCGATTTAGATCAGAAATAAGATTCCAGTATTTGGTGCCATCTGCATCTAAATTGTCTCTGCCAATACGAGCTTATTTCAGAAATTCGCTTCCAATCACATTTCATGGTGTTCCGCTGCTAAATCACGATAAACTCTGACAGAAGACTAACAAAAAAGGGATCATACTTCATACTATCTAGCTCCAAGCTAGTCAAATTAATTGCATTACGCCAGCGGTTATTCGCCTACCAGCTGTCAGACGTCATCGCGCACCAAATCAACTTTCTAAATGTGTGAGTTTTCCACATAGTGCGGTGTGCGATGTGCGGTGTACCATGTGCCCGCGAATCTCTTTCATCTCTTTGTCTCATTGGCCGTTTGTTAATTGTAATCGCAATTATGGTAATTATGATTAAATTGTTATAAAACACTAAATTGGCACATTACGTTAATTGTGACGGCTCTCTGGCTTTCTGCGCCATTGATTTTCCACCAACGCTCGCGCGAGAACCGGCCCACTAACTTGCCAGTGCCGACAAAGCCCCTTGCACCCGCGGTTGGTTTGGCCAACCTCATTTGAGTTCAGCGATCGATTTTTTTTCTTAATTTTCCTTCTTTTTTTTAATTTCATTTGTAGGAAAAAAAACTTAAAAAAAGAAAGAAAATTGATTTAAACGAATGACGGAGCCCCTGGGGGGTATTACAGCGGGAGGAGGGCGCTCCAATAGACAGAGTGTTAGTTGAGTGGGGTATCCATAGTTGGATTATCGCTGTGTGACTGCGTTCAATGCACGCCTAAAGCCTTGACTTAGAGTGGTTTATTCAACTTGTTGCCGCAATTGCTATGTTCTTATGGTTGCATGTACGAATGCATAGAGCTGAAATGTATTATTTTTTTTTACTTTTTAATGTTTATTGAGTTTTAATTGGGGGTACTGTGTTGTTGTGCTGCAAGAGAAGCTTGCAAAAGTTTACACGTATATGTGTTTCTGTGCGAGTTTTACCAAACTTAAAGGTTAATTTTAAATGGGACTTTGTATGCCATAAATAATGTTGGCAATCTGAAATGTCTTATAGATACATGGTGCTTGTTAGGTAGTCGGCAATTTTGCATGGCCTACTGTGCAATGCCCTTTTTTATTATTGGCAGTACGAGTTTGCGTAAAGGTTATGGTGTAAACATGGTCCTTAGTTTGTGTATATGTATTACTTTCCTTAAGTAGAATACCTTTTCAACTTTTGAAGAAGTTACTGAAGTCTGTGAATGGATTATAAAGATTCATAAAAGTCTCTGTCTAGGTGGTCTAGAGAACCACACGCTGTTGGTGTGATCCTTAGACATGGCTCATGTCCTTCACGATTTGCTAAGGAGAAGATAATATGATTTTGGGAAGTTATTGATTATTTTGAAAATAATCCTTCATTCCTGTCAGCTAAGTAGTCGTTTTTGCGTCACAAGGTTGAAGATACAGCCGATCTCGCTCTCCCTAGAAATCTGTATATTTTTAGAAATTACTTGGAAGTATACCTTCCTTCTTTTTAGGTAAAAGTAGGTATTTGTACCATCCAGTAGCTTTTGAGTGTAACGCTCACAGACATGATCCTAGTTATATATTATTATGATATGCGTAGATTTCTTAACTATACCTTTTCATCATCTTTCTCATTCCAGAATCCAAAAACACGGACTTCGTTACTGTAAGCATAAATGTAAATATGTGAGGCAAGTCCTTTAATATTAATGTCCTCAGTATTAGAAAAAAAATAGGTTTTAGATTATAAAATTCATATTCGTCGATAAAACCCTAACAAGCTACAAAGATGATCTAACTTTGCAATTACAAACTCACTTTTCTGGATTAGAAGCGATCGATGCTGTCTAGTTTGAATTAGTAATCATAAATCTCTTTTCGCAAAAAAGAATTCACAAAATCATATCCTGCATAAATAATTCAAATTGGATTGTAAAGTTTTGAGAAGAACTATCACAAACACATTTCTATGAACTGGCTGTCATCTCTTGTCTTCTGGTAAGACTCGTTATCCGTTTTGGCAAATTTACCAATCTTAAAGAATTTACTCTGAATCCGATGAGGTTGTTGTATAAAATGAAATCACTGTCACTGTTTGGGTATATCGAAGGCCAGAATTTTTGAGAATTTAACTACGAAATACGAATAAATGCTTGAAAATGCGTGCGTAGATTTGTTCAATACAGATAAAATCTATCAGCGAATTGTATTTATATGAACCTTTGCAATCTAGCTAAAGATTTACATGCCAATTCCACCATTCAAACATACGAGGATCCCAGAAACAATAAGGAAACCGAATCAACTCGCCCTCCCATTTTCTCTAACATAATTCTAGAACAAGGTTTTCGCCCTTATTGGGGAAACGTCTGAAAACATAAAAAAAACTTAAACAAAATAATGCAGAAACTAGACAAATCTCTGCGCCACCACACTAAAAAGGCCAACGCCCTCCGTCCGTGCGTGTTGATTCAACCAACCAGTTGTGCAAAATAGAAAATTACACTCTGTACACTCCCTAATTATGAAAAATATTCAATATTCAAACAAATAATATTAAAAATAAACAAAAGTCAAAACATTTTCTATGTTTTGGTCACGTTTGTCGAGTGATGTTGTGAAACCTAAACAGGGTTCCTTCTAACCGCCTAGCCAAGCAGCCAGCCTATCCATGAAGTTAGTGCCGCACCACTTCTGAACTGAAAACAAAACAACAAAAAATTGAAAATGTGAAAAACAAATTAATTAGCCATGCATCAAAGCAACAAAGCATTCGCATGTATAATGTATCTAGGCAGTGCGAGCCGGCCCCCACGATAAGGCCCAACATCATAATTACATCGTGCCGGGCTAAACACAACACCGAAATGCGTTGCGTTGTTTTTTTTATATCTCTCATATGGAAATGAAAATACGTATATTATATTCGTGATCTCCATGCCGGACCCAAGTGTGGACGGCGAAGGCTTGTTTTTTAAATTCATAATTTATTCGGATAGTACGTGACCAAATTTTGAAAAGATAATTTTAAAGGCAAGTCGTTGTTTTCATTTTCTGTTTGAATTTAGATCAAAAAGTCATATGTGGGAGGTAGATGGATTTCTACTTGTCTGTTCTTTATTTTTTCTATTCACTTGTCGTATTCCTTATTCGTATGAGCAGACTCCGTTATCTAATGTTGAACATTAGTATTATCAAAAAGGTGGACGTCGGCTTGCAATCACTTATGTGGTGTTGGTTTTGTTCCCCATATATTTCAGTTTGGGTAGATGAGTTGATAAGGTCTGGACAGGTGCGTTTGGCAGTTGGCTGTATCTATATGAGTTATGATGACCCTTATTTCTATGCTGGAAGTGGGTGATTTACAAATCGATTGCATAATGTTTCGTAGGCTGCAGTGGGTGCGGTGGGATGTTATCTGTATCTATGTATAGTTCGAGAACGTGTGAGAACCTAATTGTAGATACCCTCATATTCCATTATAGCGATTGAAATGTTAACCTCGTTATGGGCGCCAACAAGATAGTAACATCTGTGACAATTATGTGGCTTACGCTTATGGTGGAGATATTGAGCAAAATCGGGGACAAATAAAGTTTTCAATGTTACAACACCCAAATAGAAAAAAAAATTACGCATAATGAAGAAGGTAGATTGAATTCTTATGAAGCTCTGCATTTCTACCACTTCACCAGACGAAACGCTGATAGAGATAGTCACCATATCAAGTTATCCCTTAGGAAGTATTTTCGAAACGAAAAACATTTCTAATTGGAATTCAGTTTTATTTCCGTTGCGCATTAAAAATGAGGGTTACAATCGCGTTCAACCCGTACCTGTCAAAAGTCGTAGATTATACGCTGTGCGATCACGTGCGATATATTTCGTCGGAAGATCTGCTCGAAACGATTTCGAACAAATCGTAGAAAATGTTATTCCGATCGGATATCTCTATAGGCCTAAGTATCTAGATAAGATTGTCATCCTAAAGTCATGCAATCGATTCAAAGGGGTGTGAATGAGACAAAAAATGCTTTTGTAAAATGAGATCAAAGCATTTTTATCTCTAACTGGAATTTATTGTAAGCCACAATATGTCAATATGCCTAAATCGTCAACTAAAGATTGTTTTTGTTCCCGCGCGCATTGAGTATCCGAAATTGATTACTTACAAATAAATTTTTACAACTGTACGAATCGCAGCAGTCTATATAACATATATTTCCAATCATATATAACCAAGATCAAATTAAGAAAATTATTTCGTAGTAAAGGGTGATCCATTTTGAGGTTCCCTACTTTTTTAAAGAAAAAAAAACACAGAAAATTCAAATTTAATGGAGAATGTTTATTATCATTTGAAAGAACATTCTTTGGCATTTATTTTCTTGAAGATTATGTCTATCAAATGTTGGCCGTTGCTACGTCGCAGATGGTCCATCCGTTGAGTCCAATTTTCGATCACTCGTTCGAGCATTTCGACTGGTAACTGGCGAATGACACGCAAGATGTTTTCCTCCAAGGCCTGAATCGAAGCGGGTTTGTCGGCATAAGCTTTTGACTTTACATATCCCCACAGGAAAAAGTCTAACGGTGTGATATCACACGATCTTGGTGGCCAATCGACCGGCCGGTGATGGTGTTGCGAATATTACGCTCAGTAGGCCGATTATGTTGACCATAAGTTGAGCAAAGTGCACGAAACACATTCCTCACAGAACGTGAATTTTCATAATAAAGTTGAACAATTTGTACGTTGTTCACGCGTAAGTCTTTCCATTATGAAATGCCAAACAATACTAAACAAAAATAACATGACAGCATGACACGACTCACACGTGATCTGTCAAAAAAGGCAATTGAAAAAAGTATCTCTACTTGGATCAACCGTTAGTATTATAAGATTAAAGCATAAATTGTGTTCCCATGCGGCACCCAAACACTTTGAATTCTAACAGGGATAGAGCTGTAGGATATACCTTATATGTTATTCAGCGTAACCTGAAAGGTAGGCGTAATAGCTTCGTGCATAAAGCCTGATTATTCCACCCTGCGTCATTATATATAAATAGACAAAGCCTTGTATGTGCTATTTGCACTTAGTAATATTTTTGAGGAGCTCATCTTATTCCACATGACAATGATTTATTGTTCACTACGATGATCGCTTTTGTTGTGATCACTTTCCCAATAACAATTGCCAGCAACTCTATTAATAGGCATCTCTCCCAAGCACCAACCATTGTGCTCCCATCTTCGTGACAAGTATACTAATCTAACAAAGAATCATCCATAAGACTCAGAAAGTGGATCCAATTTGTTCCATCTGAACTTTGGATTCACTTATCTTGATCTTATTCTGCTCGTTGGCCAAAGTCCCTCCGAAAATAAGCCAATTGTCCTCTCATCGTTCTAATCGTATCCCATGCCACACATTCCCAACAATGCAAAATCATAAAACACACAAAGACTCTGGCCTTATAACGGGACATGTACGAAAAGCAGATATAAAAATTGTATGGTCGTACATAAGTCAAAAATAATAAACAACAATTTAGTGGCCAAACAAAGACGCCTTTTGATCGTGCTTCGCTCGAGGCAGATCGCCGTGCAAATATGGCAGAACGACGGCGACGAGCAAGATGCCAAGCGACAACAACGGCGACCAAGACAATGATGATGATGATGGATTCAAGTCAATAAGTCATGTCAATTCGATTGGAGCGACCCCATCTACCCAAGGGTCCGCGGAGGAGTAGCTATAAAAATGGAAAAACGAAGCCAACACAACCACAACGATGAACGATGAATGACGACAACGACGACGATCAAGTCCCAGAAAAAGGGCATCGATTGTGTGTTTATTACGACATAAATTTTCATCATCGTCATCATGATGATGATCGCTGTTGATCACAGTGATTAAGATGATGATAATCGGTATCCAACGCACGCAGCTGGGGGTGATCTGATTCTCTGTGTCGCTATTGCCGTAGGTTGGATGCGATAAATTTCTTGAAGGAGAAGAGAAACTTGACAGTACGGGGAGCAAGATCACCACGCATGTTTGCTTTAGTAAATAAATAGGGAAATGGAGCATTGATTGGATAAAAAATCGAATAAATTCATTGATTTGATTAATCGACTATTTGGCAACTATCTGACAATTAGTACAGGTACAGTACATACTAAATCGTCATGAAAACAAGGGTTTGATTTCCCAATGATAGTTTATTTTTCTCAAGTAATATTTTCTATTGCACCCAAAACATATTCGTCCCAATGATGTGTTTTCACTTCTTCATTTTATCCTATTCTGTCAACCGCCGCAGAAGGTATTGGTTCGATTTCCATCCGCAGCAACACGTTAATAATTTTCCACTGGCCTTGATATTTTAAAGGCATTTGACAGGGTTTGGCAACAAGCCCTTTTGTCGAAGATGAGTGCTTTTGGAATCAATGATACTCTTCCTTTATGTATAAGAAATTATCTTTCGAAACGGTCAATTCAAGTTGTTTTGGACAGGTTTAAGTCTGCTACTCACCAAATAAATGTGAGTACCCATTTTTATTAATGTCCTCTTGTCTGCAACTTATAGTCCAATCCATTCTTCTGCTGATGGCAGCACTCTTAGCTTTTCATAATCGTTCTCCAATCCAAATCACTTTATTTTGGGACGTAAAACTAAAACGGCAAAATATGTTAAGCTCATTAAAATCCGACAGCATCATTAAATTAGGTAATTCTAATAGAGTGGAACTTAATGCTTCCAAAACACAATCAGCTATTACTCATATGATTTGCCGGGTCATTGAATAGGTTGGTCATTGAAAAATGTTCAACTCATTCGTTGGAAATATGCATCAATCAGGAGGTCCCACCATTATGAATGGTTGTGAAAAAAGCAAGGCCCTGGGTAGGTACTAACGAGCCTGTTATGCCAACAATATAAGCGTTTATAAGCGTCCGATCATTTCCAAGATCTATATACTGCAGGTCTGCAGGGTTTGAAGAAACTCATGCCTGCTAGTTGATGTGATGCTGTAAGACTCAAGGCGGTATAAGAATTCATATATGATATTTGAAAGGGATATGCTAGATATGATTTTGTTTAGTTTTTAACGTTGATACACCAATCTTTAGCAGGTTTTTCAGGGTCGGAAATACTTAGGCAGTTGATCGTTTTTTTTTTCAGTGATTTTTCTGTTTTCGTTCAACAGCTGTTGCAAATGCTACTGTTCTGTTCGTTTTTAAATATATCTTTCCAGCTTCGAGGAATGCTCAGCTGCTTGGCATTAATGTAAATAACTACCGGTTTTTGTTTCTGTTGTGAGACTCTTTGAATTTCTTGAACGTTTTATATGTAGCATTTTCTTCCCTTGTTACACGTCCTTTTTCGCACTGCAGAGTTTCTGCATTTGCAGACCTTATAAAGGGTGATCCATTTCGAGGTTCCCAACTTTTTCAAAGAAAAAAACACAGAAAATTCAAATTTAATGGAGAATTTTTATTATCATTTGAAAGAACATTCTTTGGCATTTATTTTTTGAAGATTATGTCTATCAAATGTTGGCCGTTGCTACGTCGCAGATGGTATATCCGTTGAGTCCAATTTTCGATCACTCGTTCGAGCATTTCGACTGGTAACTGGCGAATGACACGCGTGATGTTTTCCTTCAAGGCCTGAATCGAAGCGGGTTTGTCGGCATAAGCTTTTGACTTTACATATCACACCGTTAGACTTTTTCCTGTGGGGATATGTAAAGTCAAAAGCTTATGCCGACAAACATTTGAATGAAATGCTCGAACGAGTGATCGAAAATTGGACTCAACGGATGGACCATCTGCGACGTAGCAACGGCCAACATTTGATAGACATAATCTTCAAAAAATAAATGCCAAAGAAAGTTCTTTCAAATGATAATAAACGTTCTCCATTAAATTTGAATTTTCTGTGTTTTTTTCTTTAAAAAAGTTGGGAACCTCGAAATGGATCACCCTTTATATCAGTCACAGACATCTTGAGAAACAATTAGTAGGGAAAAGTTACAAATTATTCTTATTATTCACATTCCCGTTCTATTTGACGACTTAATCAGAGGAAAATTTGCAATTATTATTAAATTATTTTTACAATCGATTTATTTCAAATGTTGATCTCTTTCTTGCCAGCCCCATTACCAAGAGCAATAAAAAGTTGATTTCATCCAAAGCTGTTTACTTGTGCTTCTTCCGTCCGACCCCCGTCGTGAATACTTAGATTAACTTTTTTATGCGTAAACGCCATTGTGTTAGAACGTCCAACGAATTGGTAGATTTTAACCTTGGCCCGTAGCAAGATACAAATCTTTCCACATCATGTCGTGTCTTCAGGGTACTCACTATAGGCAAGAGAAAGGGTCCATATGAATTGAAACTTTAGCTCTGTACATCAGACCCTGCTTGCCGACTAATTTGATCGTTTGTATATACCTCTTCGTACGTATCCGTATCTCGATCTAAACGTTTTATTTTTAATAATAAATTAGTTTTTCTTTACACCATCGCGTACGTGATCGCAAATAGTTAATGGATCATTTGACCCGCTTAGATCGCCCCTTCTAATGCAGGCAGCAACTTTCAAGACGACGTACTCTTTACCTCTCCAGCCTAGAGCATTTATCAGTTGATGTAGATGTGATGTGTCGTCAGTCTTTTCGTCGATTCCTACGACTCTCTTCGTCTTTGCTGGAGCTCGCAAAGTGAAACATTTTGTAGGCGCTTTTTGTGAATTCGCATTCACAGTGTGCCGTCGGCCGCTAGTAGCTAGCCTGTCATGACTTTTAAATCGACTCAATTATAGCACATTAGGTGGACTTTTGTTGCTGTCTCGATCCAATGCACAAAGCAGAATTATGGTAGGCTGCTGCAATAAATAAACGGTCGTTTGGCTGTTTGTATGCCATTTAGCACTGTTGCAGGTCACCGTTGCTGTCTTTATTGTCGTAAGCAACTTTGTGCATAAACAACTGTGTGACAATGTATGTCTCGTGCAATTGTCGAGTTAGCGGTGATATTAAAGGTGTGATATCACGAAGATGTAGATGGAGGAATTGTTGGACTGGTTAGTGACATCCACCCATATATAGATATCCATTGATATTTTAGATACTTCAATAGCAGGAAACGTATGTGTGGTGATGAAACTATCTCAAACTTTACAAAGGTTATCAACATTACAGCGATATTTAAATTTTGTTTATATAGCTTCATGAGAGACCTTCACCATGACTTCTAGCATACATCGTAGCCTTGTGCACGTCCACACGATAACAATCACCACGAGTTGAAGGTTTGCTTTGTAAAATGTGTTAAGGTTCACTTGGATTCTCAATTTGCCACTCAAAAACGAAAAAAAAAAAAAAAACATTTCCCAAATCAAACAAACCTCTCTCACCTCCATGTAACCGGAATTCAAGTCGCTATATACCCCCCTTTCATCACGCCTATATGCAATGGCAAACAACAAACTAATTTGAAATTCAATTCAAGCGCCTATTAGAATACCTAAGCTCAACTACCCTCTTCTCTTACGTGTATCTGAGTATTTAAGTATCTGTATCTATCTATCTATTTGCTGAGCTACTGCTTACATAAAAAATGATGTCATATTGAGTTTGCAAATTCGCACAAACAAATTCGCTCGAATGGATACGACAAGCACGACGAGGTCCAAGTGATTCCATGATTCCATCCACCTCTGGTGGAACCGAGACCGAGGCTGGAGCAGCATCGAGTTCTATAGAGGGCGGCGGCACGATGTGCGGCGTTGTTCTACACTTTTGAAATTAGAATATACAATCTCAAGTGTTTACGCCGACACGGTTCGTTGGATCGCTGAATAGCACAGAACCAGTGGAGCACTTTTGTGTGGAGATCTCGAGTAGAGACGTGCGGCATGCGGACACACTAGTGTTCAGCCAGCGCTAGGGGTTGCGGCGCGGTGAGAGCCGACTCAGAATCTCTGAATGTCGGAATTGTGATGGATGGTCGGATGAATTGTGCGATAGTTGCATCACACGGAGAGAGTGACCAATTAGATTTATCTGAGAGGATTCATCAACGTCAATATCATCGCACAGAAGCCGCCTTTATTAGGACTGTACACGGGGACGCCTGAAGGGTAAAGTTAAATGCACTCGCAGTCGGAATGTGGGTTAGCTGGGCATTCGAATGCTATTCAAGGACTTTGCTGGGGCGTGGGCGGTCGGCATATTTCTATGCGAATTTGAATTGTGAATTTTTGGCGCTGATTGACTTAGAATTGTGGTAGGTAGGATAGGTGTTGCTGGAGGGGTATGAGTTTGAATGGAATTAAATACGTAAATGTGGTGGTGTCGCTGAATCGATTCTACGGTTATATTGTGCAACAATGTGAAGCGAATTTATCCAAGGACATTAGGAATGGGACATGTTAGCATTGGGATATCACGTGCTGTCGGTTACTTTAATTTTGATGTCCAGCTTTTCAAAATACGGAAAGTTGTTTTCGACTGAATGCTTACTAATGTTGGTCTATAGACTAGACATACGGACACTTGGACTAACATTTATCGTACTTTGTCTTGCTTGATTCTAACCCACTCGACCTATACCAATTTCGAATCGAGTTCATTTAGGTTGAATCTCGGTTAAAGCGCGTTACCAGATTCCGTTTTGCTTTTCACTTCAGTTCTCTCCAACTCCTTCCCAAACACATGGACTGCGCTTCTACAGGTTTTCGAGCTGAGAGGCTAAAGTTTCAAGCTACTTTGCGAAAACTCTAGAAACACAAATCTTTAAACTAAAAAAAGCATGACTGATAAGTCGGTTCAGCAGTTGTAGAAATGGGAGCCCTTTATCGCAAATATCCCACACAGCACAGATTTAATTATGATTTTATAATCAATTTTGCTCTTATGGCTGAAATTCGTGCATCGATTCTTGTCTTGGAGTATGTACCAGGTATATGGCTGACTAATACTCATGTTGCCACAAATGTTGATGCGATTGAAGTAAATGTCACCCTCCTCGAAGAAATTGTTGGGTTTTGGATAGGCCATTGTCATGTTCCAAGAAACATTATCAGTCACCAACTTTGCACATTTGCTTTCCTTTAAAACTTATAGTAGACCCAAAAAATTTTTTTAATGTGTTTTCATGTCAACGTTGGAGTAAACGTAAATTGCTAAAAAAGCCAACAATACCAGTTTCCAGAAGGTTTGTTGAAGCCATTGAAAGATTTTAAGTAAGTATAAATGTCTTCTTAGAAACAGCAAGTAAATATAAGCTCCAACAATATTTCAGTTCCCTATTTCTGTTTTAAATTTAGTATCTTAGATGATCTCATTGATCATACGCTGCATCCATCAGTTCGTGGTTTTTTTCCACTATCTGATGAATAATCAATTTTTTTTCTACTATGCTAAAGTTTGTAAAAAAAAACAAAATAATTCTTGAACGTATTAATTTTGTTTTCAATTGAACTCGTTCTTTATGTAGATACAAAAGCCTTACAAACATGTACATCACTTGAAACTGACAGCCGTATCATGTCCCAAATTATTAACCCAAACCGAGCAAGACATATAATATCATTTTGATTTGTGCAAACAGCACTCAATGAAGCTATTGATTACAACCACTAACAATCCAATCAAATTAAATCTCAATTACATGCTGCTCTCCTCCAATCGTGAGGATCATGACATTGCCTTGCGAATAGGAAACATACAAACTAACAACCCCTATATCAAGGGTTACACAAATCACAAGTCGTTCTTTCTGCATGGCTTTTATCTGTCCACATTATCTACATGAAAACAGCTTTTAAATCCATTCATTCATTGTGTGTGTCAAGCAAATGGAAATGTTTGATTAGTGACAGATCACTTCAGATTCAAACCGATCGCTTACCATATTCTAGTCACGTTTGTTTTTGTACAAGTACTTTCTGGCTCAGTGTTTCTATGGCGAACTTTTAGCCCACAATTGTATATGACACTGACAGCTGAAATCTTCAAATCCAAATCATTTGTCAAGTAGTGTGGACGAGGAAGTTGTGGAGATTATAGGGTGGCATGGCAGTGCCAGTGGGAACATTGCATCTGCTCTACCCGTGTCGATGTTGATGGCGGTTATGGTTGGTTGGGGGCAAATTAATTACTCATTAGCATATTTTATTAATTTATTTTCCTGTTGTTTGCTGTTATTGTTTATCGTTCGCTCCGCTCCCCCGTCGCCATCGTCATTGTCGCTTCGGTCAAATGTAATTGTACAACATCCATCAAGGATTAATTTGCATAAATTGTAGTATACTAGTACACAATCACAAACAGCAAACACCAAACACTGATGTATAATTATATCACCCGCATCAAGTTGTCAGTTGTAATTTATCGCCGAGTCATAGCGAACAAATTAGAAAAACGAGGCACAGCAGCGACAACGGCACGATATACTGGCCACCGTCGCCGCCGACGACGACGTGGCAGAGTGTATGTCTCAATTAATCTTCGTATTTTTTTTAAATGCTGTCTTGAGAGACGTTTTCGGTTCCCGGAGCGAGTTCGCTTGTTTAAACATGGGGCTTGGGCTTAATTGGGCACAACTAAGCTCCGTTTGGGAGAGCAAAAAATGCGATCGTTATAATGAACTCGTTTGTTGTTCGACGTGATGTATAAGTGTCAGTTTTCTCCGATATATCAGCGTAGCTCTGACTGCCCTAAACCAGGATTAATACAAATTAATTATGCTGGCCAATGAATTATCGTTATATCTTCTGATAATTAGTAGTGTGCTGATGAAATTATAGATGGTTATTGTAAAAACGGGTGAATACTCACCTTTCTACAAAAGGTCTAAATTCATAAAGGACAATATGATGGAGAAGATGATTTTTACGAGCATGCTGATACTTATTTTAATTTTTTACCGTCACGATAATTGAGCAGTAGGCAGTTTACCTGCAATATCTATAAAACTTCCGCCTGGTTTCATGGGAAAGGTGCATGTGAAGAGGAATTATAAAATGAGTTCGAACTTGGTTTAGTTTTCGAATAAAGTCAAAACGTTGGGCAATCGATTTTCAAATCGGATTAAAATCATCATCGGCAATAAATGTTCCCCAGCAACTTCAAGTCATTAACACCATCAGTTTGCAAACCAAGCTAAAGTTGTTGTTTTTCATTGGACTGTCGCGGCGCATGACTAAGGAATAACCTCAGGATACTTCTGGAGCATTATAGGTTCGCCTCACATGAGAAAAGTTTATAAAAAGTAGGATATTAAGTAGATTTATAGGAACAAACTTAAGAAAGAGTAAAGAAAGCGTAAGTCGCACTTTGTCTTGGCATCAAACTCAGCCATACGTCTTAAAGCATAGTGACAATCCAGGGAACTGTAAGACTGACAGACATGGGACTAAATAACCAGTCGTACCCGACACGGGTGCAATGGTCTATCGCTACATCCAAAAGCTTACTAGCGCATCATGCTAACAGCAAATCAAATCTCAGATGGAGTCTCTCGGCACTACGTATCAAATAACCAAACAAATTTTTCTGACCCGGAGAATACACCGGGGTATAGAACAATCACCACTTATATGTATTAGTGCTTACGTAACAGAAACGACTGCCAGTTGTTTGCCTCCGAATTGACCTGCGTATTGGTTGGAAAGGATTTTGACATTTAGGTATTGTTTTTCTCTGTTGCACCAGAGCGCATGCTGGTCAAACCCAATATGATTTACTTGTTCTAAGTAAATCAGCAAAGTGTAGCTCCAGGGTTAAGGAACATTGAATACGTGACAATGTCAGCAATATACCCTATTGCTCCTTCTCCAATTTAGTGTCTAAATTAAATTTCATTTTAAAGTCAAAAACGGCTTTTTTTTACTGAAAACGTTGGTTTCCAATTTAATGTCTTCTTAAAATGAATCCACACATAAATTTGCATCTTCCACTTTTTATATTTGCATCGTGCCCTCATTAGTGGCAGTTCGCACCTCTCAACAAGACCAATGTTTGTCCTCGTCAACTGTGCATACACCGCAAACCCATCATTCAGGATAGGCACAACGATCTATTGGAACAGGTGACGTCTGATGTATATGTCCAGTTCCAATCGCACCCAGCGAAAGAGAGTACGTTACATTCGTGCACTCTCCAGCAACATCACCACAACGCTGAGCCTAGCTCGAGTACTGTTTACCTCGGGCTAATATTGAATTTCGAAATTAGCATAATGGACACTCCATTCGGACGCCATCCATTCCCATGTACATAGTATATTCCATTAGCAGAACAATTCAACTATTGTTTAACCAATTATTGCCTCGGCAGCAGCACCGCGTAGCCCGGCCTCGCCCTGGTGTACCACATCTTGAAGATTCGTATTTCATATAAGAACGTTTTCTACTTTTCCGTAGAGCTCTATCTATCTGTCTGTCTGTCGTTTCTTGTGTCGTCGTCGTCGTCATCGTCGTTTATGTTTCCTACAATATGTTTGTTGGTTTTGAATATTGCAGCACTTCGACACAAATTTATATCAGAGACAGCACCTTTGTATACTGGAACTGGGAGTACCTGTGGCTTGGCCTCTTGTACCCGTCGCGTCTTTGTCCGCGGTATAGCCCCACAACCCAGTCCCGCAGCGGAGGCGGTTCAGAGTTGTTGGTTTCTTTGGATTTCTTTTCGTTTTCTTCTTGTGATTGCCATGATTAGGTTGCCACTTTGAATACATAATAATCCAATCTGAAATGCAAAGTGTGTCTCCCTCGATTATATTGTTCGAGTGATAATTTATGGGTTTTCAAGTTGTTTTCTATTGTGTTTCGACTCTCTGTGTGACTGTGTGTATTTTGGACTGTTGTATGCGCTTGCTCTGGCTTCAGCTGTTTGGGTCGAGACGTTTGGAATTGTCTGCTGACTTATGCGCGAATCCATATCAATTTACGCTTGTGAGATGGTATTTTCGTTGAGTAACGATCCCAAACGCCAAATGTGGGTGGATGGAGTTGTTTAGACGGTTGGATATCCAATAAAGGAAAAACAACAATTTGGCAATTAGTGTGTTAGCACGCACCACAAGATCACGTGCCTATTTTGTAAAGGTTATTGTTGATAATTTCTATGTGACAATGTCTAGTTGCGAGACTGTGGGGGGCGATCAGTGGATGGAAAAGTTTTAACAAATTTCAGTATTTCGAAAGGATTCGATGTTTATGTGAACAAGGGTAGCCAGTTCACAAAACGTATAACCGAAAATTAATAAATTTTAAATGATTTGTAAAGCTTAGATAGGCCCGGTTTTTCAATGTTACCACAGAGTTAAGTTCAACATTTTCAACAATTTCTAGTCACTAAGATCTAAATCTGAATTTATCACACACGCATTTAGTTTATAAAAATTTAATAAAATGTCCACACAATTGGCATTGGCCATGTTCCCAATTTCAGATTTGGTAAGATATCTTAGATGAAGCTCTGTTCTCATTGATAGTCGATTGACCAATGAGAACTGAGCTTATCTTAGATATCAAAGAAACCCAGAACACGAAAATAGTTTAACAGATGGTATTTTATCATATTCCAAAAACATCTGATTATTTAATCCCAGGGTTAACTTACCAAACTTGCTTTGTTAACTCCAAGTTAAGACTGGATTTAAGTTGACCGAAAAACTACTTTCCTGATTTTAATCCGGAAACGAGGATGATCTGATCTATCAGTTTTTCTAACAGAAGCTGAGAAGTCCGGGGTGAACTGAAGGGATGTCCCAACTCCGGTTGCGAATTTAAACTTGATCGACCTCTAAATGCGAATAAATTCAAGATCTTTCCGCCTTGCGCGGACCATCTAGCTTGTCATAACCAGAGAGCAGTGATATGCCTTAGTATTTGGATAACGATATAGTTTCGTCTTTTTTTAGATGGGATGGAACTTATGTTCCAGTCATCTGAGATCTGACATGTTTTCGTTCATTCTTAGTTGGTGGCTTCAGTCACCTCCGCTGCTTATATAGAAATGAAAGCATTGCTTATGACTGCGCTGACTTATTTTTTTAGTGAAAGCGAGGGCTTTATTTCCTTTAACTGGATTTGGACGGGTACTTACTCGTATCACTTTCTCAACATTGGGTCTATTTACCAGCTGCTGGAAACCCTTCCTGAATACTTCTTCAATTACCTGTTTGCTGTGACTAGTTTATGCACTCTTCGATTTCCCTTATACAGAAGGCTGCATGTGCCCTAATTTTCCTCCTTTTCTACTACAGAAAAGTTTTATCACATCACAAGTTTTTGTGTGTGATTTGTTTTTATAAAAACAATTTTTACAAAAAAGTATTAAAAAACTGTTCACTTCTTGTAGCGTTAGAAGTCTCCTATTTCTCACGTCCCACCTATAGTTCAAATACAACGTTCAGGGGTAGTCCTACTTAATCTTATGATTCCCAATTAAGGCATACTTTCTCAAATATCACACAAGTATATATTTAAAATGACTGCACATACATAAACATGGCCTTCCCGCTTTCGTTTGTCCGAATTCACTTATACCAACCTCGAACCCGATAATCAGTTAAGGCCATCATTTCACCAACCAATAATAATAACAACATGATTAAGCAACCAATATCTTCCTTCCTGACCGATTGCATCTACCGAATGCATAAGTCATTCGAAACAACAGCTCTTTTCTGCAATCTCTATAATCACATCGCCACCCGATAATCAAAACTTGTGATAAATAATGATTGCTCGCATACTAGCTGCGCTTAAACACATAGACCCACAGCACCACCCCACCGTACAACGCACAACGACCAAAAGTCAACATAACCCCATTCCTGGCAATTGAACGCGAGCTTACAGGGTGCCCCGTGCAAATGTGGACACAGCTGAATGATACCCATTATGCGAAGAGCATGTATGCGTGTGCCGTACGTATTCAGTATGCAGACGCAGAGGCGGTCATAAATACAAAGTTGCAATAGCATGGAACAGTGCATTGCCCCAAAGGTTCACCCGCTCCATCGGAGCACCCCTTTTCAATTTTAATGAACGATTACTCAAAGTGTGACAGCGCTGCCGCTGCTGCTTATTGATCGACGTGGTTAGATATCGATTCAGAATGCTAATTAATACCATTTACACACACAATCAGCTACCCATGTAGTTATGAATATCGGGGTCTAAATAAACTTTTATCGCCCGTCAACGTCATTGCAGCATCATCAGGAATTATAAGCGTGGATTAAAGCACTTTGCACTTTTGCAACTTTTAGTCGAGAAGTGCACTATCTATAGTACTTTCCTACCTTTAAAAAAAATGTTTGGTTCATTTTCTTTGTGCAGTGTAACGGCCGCTTATCTTGATAATTTATCTTGATGAAATTTTGTTTTCGCTTTTTACTGATTGTTGTTGTTGTGTTTTGTATTCTCGTTCAACGACAAAATTGGAACGAAGAGGTTAGGTTTCCCACTTTTTTTTTGCCCCAAGTCCGTGCTTAGCCGTGGCTTGTAGATTAATGATAGCAACATAATAATGCTTATTTTCTTTTCTGTTAACAATGTAGGATAGGAAGAGTGGAAATGTGAATTGGGTATGCAACTTGCGGAGACCCGAAGAGATGGGGCGAAAGAGAGAGCGCACGAGTTGAGGTGGAAGTTAATTTGTAAATTGGTTAGGTACTTCTTTATAGAAATACAATATTATGGTGGAGGAAAACCGCAACAACAAGAAAAAAATGCAAATACAGTGAACATTTTTAATTTGGTGTTGATTAATTGGGGGGCTTTGAGATACGGAAGGGAAACGTGAGCTCAGTAAACATACTTAGAAGAGCTTCAAAAATATCCGCAAACATACTAAATAATACTTCTTCTGATTTTTCGTTTTGTTAATTAAAAAAATTGTCCCAATCCAAGCCGGCTTATCTATGCAGAGTCGCTAAACCCTTGTTTTGATTGAATTTTATGCCATTAAGCTAGGCATGGACCAACTCGAAAAACTTAGATATTTAGACAGATCGATTTTGTATATCCTATCCCATGGAGCGATTATAACTTTTGACATAAAGTTTGTAACATAGAGAAATAATTCTTACCTTAAAGCAGATGGATCGACACAGAATCACTAGCTCAGTTGATCTAGCCACGTCTGTTGGCCGTCCGTTGGTCTGTATGTCATCGATTTTTGTGCTCTAGAAAATTTTGAGCTAGAGTAATGAAATTTGGGTTTAAAAGGTAACAGAACAAGTGTGAACATCTTTAAACACCACCCTCTGCCAAAACCGCTTTTCAGTACAACGTAGGTTTTGGCACAACAAGTGGACAATTTATTTTTAAATCCAGACGGTATTGATTTTAGAAAAAGTGTCTGAATCCCAATATATATATATATATTTCGTCAGTAGAAAGTTTTTTGCCACTCCCACTTTTTGGAGGCGATTTATAAAGAA
Organism: Rhingia rostrata; assembly: GCA_949824845.1. Lineage (NCBI taxonomy): Eukaryota > Metazoa > Arthropoda > Insecta > Diptera > Syrphidae > Rhingia > Rhingia rostrata. Next base: position 105,951,271 of record OX463757.1, read on the forward strand.
AATGATTTGTGTTCCCATAGCATATGCAATAGAAAAACGTCGTTTTTGTTGAAAGAAAAAAAAGATTTTGACAAACTGTGTTATCAGTATGTTTTTGATTTCATCCCCATTAAATTTTAGCCATGCCCCCTTTTTTGGATATATTAGTTTCAAAGATGCATCAAGATGGGTAGCAAATCGCAAAGCGGATTGCAGCATTACAATAAATATCGATATCGTTCTTCGGCAACATATTTGTTGGTATACATATTTAAACAATTAAACCTGGGACACAAAAAAATATTGTACTGAAGGGATTTGAAGTTGATTAATGGCACGGTATGTTGTTTATTCTCAATGGTTTTCATGAGCCCAGATATTGAAATTGTGGCGATTCAGGAGTTGAATTTTCTATGCTTTTAATGCTAGAATCTTACTTAAAATTCGCCAAGTTGTTGCGTACGACAAAGCAAGCTGTTGAACATGTAAAAATAATTTATAGACTGACTCTATACCGGAATAATTATTTGTATGATCGAATTACAACAAAAAAAATCACAGCAAAAAATGTCGTGACAGTAATAATAAGTAATGTCGATTTTTTTTTATTTTTTTTTATTCAGATACATATTTTATAACGGGTGATTTTTTAAGCGTAGTTTTTTTATAAATCGAATAAAACACTCAAATTTGCATCAAATATTCAAAATTTTTATTGCAATCGATACATAACATAATTCAAAGACAACTTCATGTAAATGTTGTCCGCGACTCCGTTTCAAATAGTCCATTCGGAAGGTCCAATTTTGGGTCCCCAAGCATTTCATCCTGTATCCACGAATTACGTGTGTTATGTTATCCTGTAAGACTTAAATCGTGGACGGCTTTTCCACATAGACGAACGAGTTAACATAACCCTACAAGAAATAATCAAGAGGAATTCATCCTTCAACACTTCATCGTTTCATGAGCTGTGTGGCATGTGGCACCGTACATGTCAACCAAGTTCAACTCAGCCAACTGGGGCAAAAGAAGTCGTGTATCATGGGTCGATATCGTTCGCCGTTGACAGTAAAGTTTGTTCCACAGTCGTCTTTGAAGAAAAATGGACCGCTGATGCCAAAAGCCCATAAGCCACACCAAACTGTCGTTTTTTCGGGAAGCATCGGTAATTCTTGTATGGCATGTGGCAGTTCATCACTCCAGATGCGACAGTTTTGCTTATTTAAGTATCTGTTGAGTCAGAAATTAGCTCATCGCTGTTCGCTATAATATGGTCGTAACAAACGGTGCACATTTTTCACAGAGCACGAATTTTGATAATAAATTTCAATAATTTGCAATCGTGGCTCGTTTGTAAGTCTTCATTTTGTCAAATGACGTTTGGACGCCATTACTAACCATTGCTGCCACCCTGAAAATACATATTACATACATTTTTTTTTGTTGATGGGAGCTTGTTTCTTTGTTCTTTCAGACTAAAATTAATAACAACAAATAATCGTATTCTTCCTTTATATCGCATTTTTGTTAGCCTAAAAACTGTTTCTGTTCATATTTGCATAAATGATTTATATTTTAGTATTTTGAACCAAAAAATATCTTACTTTACATTGAATGCTTATACATTTGCTTTGACAAACGACGAATGAAACATCCACTTCCCTATCTCTAAATTGTTATACGCACACATACTTCGTTTTGCGAAAATTTCCATTTCCAACCATTGTGTCACGAACCATTAGAATGATCACCGATCGCAACCGATCGCTAATCGAATTCAAAACATGTAATAATTATCCATTTATTTTCCAATTTAATTACGCAATTCACGTTCTCGCTACTTGGGTTAAGTGTATGCGCAAACAGCCTCAGTAGCCCCGAACCGCACATTATAGTGGGTGATGCGTTACAGAAGACAAACTCTGTGTTTTTCATTTTTTTTTGTAATTTATCATAACGAAAGAACCTTCATCGAGCAGCGATATTATTCCCCCGTCTGCTGTTGTAAACTCACGCCATTCCAATGCCAGGGAAGATCACTCTGAGATTATATGTACATTTGTAGTAATCCAAAATGTTTTCGTGTCGTTTTTCCAACTTTCATAACATTATGATAGATAGGCGTTTTTATTCAAAGTGTGGGTGTACTTGCTTGATCGGTATGAATTTTTACTAAACAAACATTGAAATGAAGTGTGTTATCTGCTAAAGCTGCACCATCAAGACAACACCATAAGTGGACAATCAAGATCGTAAATGTATGGCAACTTTGTTGTAAAAGCCTTCTGCGATGCCTGTTTTGGATAAATTGGACATATTAGGCGCGCACACGTCTTTTGAATAAATAACTCACAGGATTAATGCGACGCATAGTCCGCTCACGAATAGTGTAGGAAGCTGTTTATCTACATATCATAATAGAAGTGCTGGCAGCTTTAACTTATGCTGCGCCCACTTCAGGAAGCGTTGCGTTCGTCGTTGAAGATTATGTTTGTGGACTACATTATCTGACTGCAGTGGTTTCGATTATACCTTATTGGATTAAAAACTCTATAACGGGTTACTGTCTTTTCATTTGACTTCGATACTTTTTTAAGTGCGGTAGCCAGTTAGTTGTAGGCCATTCTTCTGCATCTTCTTATGCAGATAGAAATGGGAGACAAACGAATTTGAGTCCGTGCACATGTCTAGAAACGGACGTAGGCGTTAGAGCAGGACAGTTTTTCGAGACAATTGTCGTGTCATCCAACGGTGTCAATGTAGCTGATATGAAGTTGTATTTCGTACAAGTTCAAAGAATATATACTTTTTCATCGTGTTTAAATGTCAAATTTTGGGAGGCTTTTCAAGACAATTTGATAAGAGAGGCGCGCATTGTAAGCTTATAACGTTAATTTCTGGATTTGAACCAGAGTCCTGTTGCTTAGTGGTCTACTGCACCCAAATTTCACTAAAACTAAGAAAGTGTCATGCTAAGCGACATATTTCCTTTTTATGATTGCCATTCCATTTCTATCTTTTGAAATAACTTTAAACGTTCGAACGGTATTTTTAAAATTAGTCATTAGTGGCCAATCGACCGGCCCAAAACGTGAAATTATGTTCTCACCGAAATGTTCTCTCAATAAGTCCATTTATTGATGCGATGTGTGGGAAGTGGCGCCGTCTTGCTGAAACCAATTGTCGCCGAGATCACGAGCTTCAATTTCAGGCATCAAATAGTCGGTTATCATGGCACGATAACGGTCGCCATTGACGGTTACGTTCGAAATATGGACCGATGATTCCACCGGCCCAAATATTTTGTATTTTGGACGCTTTCAATTTAAGATCTTAACGTAAAATGCGCCAAGTCGTTCCATACGTCAGTCCGAGTTGCTGCGAACGGCGCCGAAACGACTCTCTACGGTCTTCGTGTACACTCTCAGCTACGGCCGCTATATTTTCTTGACAGCGTGCTGGACGTGGTCTATTCGGTCGAATATTATCCAATAATGAATGCTGGGTCTCAAAATGGGTGATGGTGTTGCGAATAATACGCTCAGTAGGCCGATTACGTTGACCATAAGTTGAGCGAAGTACACGAAACACATTCCTCACAGAACGTGAATTTGCATAATAAAGTTGAACAATTTGTAAACGTTGTTCACGCGTAAGTCTTTCCATTATGAAATGCCAAACAATACTAAACAAAAATAACATGACAGCATGACACGACTCACACTTGATCTGTCAAAAAAGGCTATTGAAAAAAGTATCTCTACTTGGATCACCCGTTACAAAATAAACTTCTTGCTGAATACACGTATGGATCTTAAGAATTTCAAATGTATAGAAAAAAAAGTCAAATATGTAGATTGTTCTATCAGTCGGTCCCGCTACAATATGTTTTGTGTTTCTTCCAGCGTATATGCACATTTTCAAAATTAATAATTACAGTCCAAGTATCTGTATTTACAAAACGATTGAGAAACAAAAAGCTGCACGTTGCAACCAACAAGAAACTCACCATAATATTTGCTCCTATCAATACGAACAAAGCTCCTATTCACACAACAGCCGATCATGGCAACATACAAGCGGAAGCATTTTTGCGATTGGTTTACTCCCAGCAGCATAGCAACAACATAGAGTATTCAACATCTCAACTAGGAAGTATTTGCGCACACATACTTATACTCGTTCACCACTCGTAAAGCGAACAATGCTTCACTTTAGATTCTAATTTACGCACGTGCTTAGAACTGCTTACTGAAAGTTAAATAGCTTCCTGGATCGCCGTCTCAAAAGAAATTCGAAACCAAGCATCTGCATCTTGTCGGTGTTGGGAGTGCCTCACCTCTTCCCTTTCTATTTTCCATTCGATAATTTTCCTTAATTACCGTAAAAAGTCGTAAAAGCTCAAACAATAAAAAGTATGTGTGCGCAACTTCTGTCAAACCATTAACAACACGGATGGGAAAAAAGTGGAAACAAAATGTTGCCCCATGAAACGCAGAATAAAACATAAACGCCCGTTGGAGTTAACACGCGTCAGAATCGAGTCGGGGGAGGTATACGGAATGAACGCGAATTAATTGCTTCAAAAATAATTTTACGATCGCGTCCCTGTCACCGCCGGCTGGCCGTGCCTAGCCGCTGTGTTCAACATTTAATAGGTCACCCAAAACAGATTCGACAACCATGGTGGAAATTCGTCGACGACGATTTCGGTTATGGAAATGACAGTTTTTACGATCGTGCGTAACACGAAGCCATAAAACGCAGGAAGCGTTGGAAATTATCCTCCTTAGGTTATTTTTTTTTTTTTTGGTTCTCACACTTATTCGAGTAAACCAATAAGTATGTATATATGTTCTATAAAGTGGATCTCTGTTTGAGTAGGGCTATAGATACACATTCGAATACGTACAAGTTGGAACTAATTACCAAGCAAATAGTTGATTTGAAATCTATACACTTAGCGTATGCAAACGACACAACAACGGATCGCGGTAAGACATCAAGACACTCATTGAAGTTGAGCCGCCTACGTAAACACGGTTTGCACTGTCTTAGAGGTCTCTAATCTCTGCTTGGTTTAGCTGCGATAAGGGCTAAGAAGCTTGCCAGCTTCCATTTGGGTTAATTCAAAGTAAAACTTTTGAGATAGTCTTTGGAGATGTGGGGCGCGCTTATGTTGCGGCATATATTTACATCGATTTGTACAGCAATCTTTAGCATCCATAAAGCTTTATCAAATGCCGCTGTTTAATGCAGCTACTGCTAGTGTTATAGATGCAGAGCAATCATGTGGTTAAAACAACTTGTTTACTGTGACATAGGGTGTGCTGCAGCTAAGGAGTACGGTGTGCTGTATGCTAGGTAATGCGATCAAGATAGTTGCCATTGAACAAGACCGACCATGGCAGTTAGTTTTACCTTTTTCGGTTTTTGATGTGGAGCCGCATGCATGCAGTCTTATAGTAGATTTGAGTGCCACAGTTTAAGGAGAAAGTGGTGATTTTACTTTGTAAGTTTAAAAATATGTTTATATATGTAGTTACATATGTATATAAATTATTGTTGAACTAAAAATGCAATGAACATTAAATCAGTAAATAATCTTTCGGTGTTATTTCGGGAATGAACAAAGAATGAAATTAGAAGTGGTTACATTAGAAGGATATATTTGAAGTATGTACGAATGAAATTGATAAGAAAAATAAGCAATTTCGTAGAAATTCATAATTATTGCCAATTCTACAGGCTGCACAGATACAGATAGATATAATTAACGCAGACATAAAACTCGTCATAAATGGGATAAGTTTTAAAAAAAAATGGGTATCGGTGTGGATGAGGATTCACGGTTTTAAAAGACATAACGTTGTTCCAAAGTTTGATTGAAACTGACCGTAGGCTGGGTCTTTTCGCCCAAGTTAGAATCGTTAGCTTACAAAGGATAATCAAGTATTTGTCAGTGAAAACCATTCTAAAATGCCTTTTAAATGTACTCGTGTTGATGTATTAAGAATGGTACGGTTAACCGAGATTTTACCAAATTGGTAATTGAAATTCTACAGATAAAAATACAAACTAAGGTTGTCTTTTTTAGAGTTTCATGTAATAAAAGAGTTACCTTCCCCCAGAACTGCATACTGTGTTACTTCACGAAGTGGTATAAAGCTACGTCTGCAATAATTTATTTCATAAAATAGCATCTCTAGTTTAGATGTATGGCACCAGATCCCTCATGACACTTATGTTGCCTCGGTTAAGTCCAGGTGGGTTTTTCCTTTAGAAACATAAAGCACGACGGAATCTTTCAAGAGGGAACTTCGGATGTCTTGTGGCCTTATAATTGAGCAGTTGTTGGATTTGACAACAAAAATTCGTCTTTAAGTCGTTCGTGCAATAGGAAATCTTGTGTAGCAAATGAATTAATATTGCTTCGTTCTAAAGATCAACCTTTTTCAAAATCTATTTTATTTTTTGTAGCACCAATCTTAAAGACGACTTGGTGTATAAGCCGTACTTAGTCCAGGTGCATCTTGAAAGTGATTGACTCGAAGGAATATTTTGACCTCATCTTGTGATATTTTCAATACTCCAATTGGTCAGAGCTCGTCCGATATAGAATATTTGTTCGTATATCGTTAGAATTTGTTAGTGCTCCCATGCATCAAATATATCTGGCAATTACCCATAGAGTGCCTCAAGCCTAGCTTCTCCAGACATTTGTGTTTGCAGTTATGTTTTTTTTTACGTATAGAAGAGGACCTCGAGTTAAACGCCGAATCCTAACGGCAGATTCGAGAAGCTTCTTATCTAAGCTTAACTTTTGGATGTTTGTCAGGCTTTCGCAAGATGCGGAGGAGTTAAACAAGTTGTGTGTTGTCCATCCCACTAACCACTTGGAAACTGCAACCACCATGTATCAAAGTATGTTCTTATTTGCCAACTTCCTTGTCAAAGGTTTTTAATATATCTTTGTCATGTATCTATTGCTTAAACATTTCAAATTACAAATTAAATTAAGAATTCATGTTATAACACCCAACAAACTCCATCATCACTTCCCCCATTCCCACTTTTTGTAAGCTTAGGCTCATTCACAACAAATTTTCATCTGAATAAAAACACCCACTTTACTCGTAAAAAGCTATTATTTGGCTATCTCATGCAATTAATTTTCTACCCTTGTATCACCACCTTCAATAGGCGCGTTCCGTTAAAGTAGATCATATCATGTCAAGTGAAATGCTCTAACCAAACAATACGCACTCGTTAAAGAAAAATAACCTCCCATTCGCAGAGTTAACATTCGAAACATAACAACTCATTAAAATCCTCAACATGCAACCATCCTTTTCCCCTTCATAATACATTTGAGCGCTTATGTTAGTCCGAAATTAGGTATATCGTGTTACAAGGTTCAGGAAGAACAAACAACTTTATCACTTACACCTAATCAGCTTTGCTAGAACAGAAATAAAATTCATCCTACACTTGCAATAAATACCGATACTACTAAGTATCTCTAGTACGCGAGATTATCTCTTAATCTCTGCAGTACAACAGTGTATAATTCTAATCTCTTTTTGGAGGTTTAGCTTCTCCGTGCTGTGAAACATCACATTAGAAGCATATACAGAGAATAAAAAGCCACAGATATATCCAACCCACCATGCCACAGCAATCTATCCGAGGTACAGGTCGAAAGTATAAGTATCTACATAGGGAAAACCAGATGCACAGATATTACTTATTGTAAAGTGTAGATCCATTTATCCAATTCAAGGTTCCAAAACAATATCATACTCAGATACACTACAAGTACGAGTATACGATGTTTTTGCCATTTTGTTGTTGTTTGCGTTGTATCGCTTTTGTTTTGTGATTTTTACTTTGCTGAAAGGCGAAATTTCATTCTCCTGTAATGGAGCAGCAACAATAAAAGCCAGCACGTTCCAACAAACGTCCGCCGGCATCGCCGTGAGTCGCTGCTCGCGCGACTAGAGAACGCGAAAAGATAAAACTCTTCTAATGGAAAAGATTAAAAACGAAATAAAATTTAAGTACAGCCAGAGAGCAGCATACAAGCACCGTGTTACCGCTTTATGTGAGTGTTTGCTCATTGTATCTGGAGCAGATAACAAAAAATGCAAAATGGATTGTTGTTAGTACTGATGACTTCTTCGGTATTTTCCACCACTTTTGACGGTTTTTTTCTCGGTCGTGCAAGGGGGCATAGTTATGGGAAGAGATTTTTTCACACAGATACTGTTTAGTGGTTTCCAAGGGTCATGTTTGGTTTATATCAGGGATCACGAAGGCGACACCTGTGCATGGTAATTCAGGTAAACTATGTTTTTTTTTAAGAGAAGAACAGGTGCAGCTTTTGTGGAATAGAGTATATTTTTGAAATTTCACAAGGCTGTTGCGGTGTTATTCGATCAAGCATATTGCTCTTACATTTGTTACTCCACCAATAACCAATGAGATTGCACAATCTGATGTATCTTAAATGATAAATGTCGTATAATTGAGACATTTAACTGTCTAGCTTAGCGCGCTTTAGGAAGATATTGAAGCTCAACACGCTAATATATAAACCCTTAGCTATATTAGCGTAGGACGCTTAAGAAGGTTTTATATCGCTTACTATATTCCAGGTTCACAACCAACGTGTTTCCTTTATCTAAATGATTGCATCCACTTGCAAACTTATAATAGGGGTGTTCCACTTATTTAGCTGAGATATGTATATATTTTTTTATGTTATAGAAATTACTCAGGTGAAACGTACCCAGAACGCTCAAGAAATGACATAAGATTAAATACGTCTTCTAGAAGTTTTTATCGTTGACTGCTTGTTGAATGTATTTACTATATTGTTCGTTTCGTTGTTATATCAACAGTGTGTCTAACTGCAACTACATGTCTTTCAGGTCGTTGAAATGCAACAGGTCTAGGGCTGATTTCAATTAAACAACATTCTTAGCAGAGTGGACATATTTTGTGGAACAATTATTTTATGTTTTGGTACTAAAATCGAGAAATAATGAAATCACTACTAAGTTAAGTACAATCCGCATTCGAATCGCATTGAATTTATCAAACGTGAACTAATAACATCCCTGGGATGACAACGCTTAATTAATTCGTTTAGACTTTCACCAACGTCTCTTTCAAAGGCATCTATGTAAATATTTTCACCGCATCATCACTGTTTTTTTTTTCCATTAAATTTACATTTATTTCGAATGCAAAAACAAATCCCAGAAAGCTCCCAAAAGAGAAAAATAACAAACACAAACAACGCACCATAAAAACACTAAAAACGTCAATCTGACAGAGAAATACATTTCTAAATCTGTTAACGCGGCGATCTTGATTGAGTAAGCTTGCACTTTCCGCATGCATACGTGCATGTGTGCCATCTCCCCACATTGTAACATCACCATCACGGTGTGACACGAAAACGCTTGCAAAGAGCTGAATAAAAATCTCAACATCAAATTCAATATTCTTGGTGTTTCGCCGAATGACGTAGATCACTTAAACATGGACACATGTTACCACAGAAAAGAAAAAGAAAAACAAATCCACTCTGACATGATCCTATGAATGTTTATTTTCAAAATTCCCTCCCGCCTTGCACCCGAGCAGAGAACAAAACTGAAGACTAAAAACCATCAACAACATCAGCACAAACGTGCTTACAATTTGCAATTTGTCGAGATTGCGCTTGGCATATACATAGTAGCGACACGACTTGTCATTGCCAAAAGATGAAGTTTGTGTATCTGACGGGTTGCACGCAAGCCGCAAGTCCATTAAAAATGAAATAAACAAACAACAATAAGAATTTCTCAAGACACATTTTTATGACTTTAGTTCAGTGTATGATTCGGCAAAACTTCTGGGCATATGTTTTTGGCTCAGCAGGAGGGTCTTTAACGGAGATTATATTTAGAAAAGGCAACTACTCTTTTTTTTAGAAGATTAAAACCATTCAAGACAGCAAACATGTCAACATCTTCTATCTTATTGCGACTAGTAAACAAAAACGTTTCCTACCAACAAGTCTTTACAAATTGGAGTCAATTGCCTCATTAGGCCCCTAGAGCAGCCTTCACATGTCAGAATAGTTCAAAAATCAGCTTTATTTTGAGTATTTTTTTTTTTTTTGCAAAACAAACACAGTGATTGGCGGTATCGCTACATCTTATCACTTAATTTCGAGCGATTCGAAACCCACATAAAAAAAACGCTTTAAGGCAACACGACCCGACGGGTCTGGTCTTTTTTTGTTGACAAAAATGCAAACAAACTTGGAGGAGAACAACGAACAGTGGTTGTTGTAAATGGACACGTGTTTAATGTTTGAGTTTATTCCGAACAACAAAGTAGATTGATGTGTGTTCTAAAGTTTAAGCCCCAGCTTAGTATTGTAGTTTTTTTTTCATAGTGTTGGAAACGGCAAGTTATTTTTAAGTTCTTATCGCAGGGAATGCGCGTCTTATGCATGATTCGTACAATCGAGGGTATAGGTTTGTTTTGTTCAAAATTCGAGACAAATAATTATAATTAAAAATAACAGTTATGCCCGATGTTAAAGTCACAAGAGCTTTTTTATAGTATAGTCAGTTAAGCTGATAATTGGTACCTACTTATTTTTTTTTGACTATTATCTGTGCGAGTTAGTTGCCAATTAATTAACATTAAAATTAACTAATACACATCAAACGAGAGACATACAAAATTTGCTAATAAAACACACATCATCTCATTTCTTTTTAAATTATGAAAAAATTCACTGATATTTGTATAAATGACAGCAACATAAATAAAACAATCGAAATACTGAATCTTTGAAGGTCTAGATTTATCAAAAAGTAAATATGTTTTCTATTATATATTTTTTGTATAATTGCACCGTGCTAAATCGGACTAAAATTGATATGGGAAAAAGTTCATATAAAGAACATCTTATTCCTTATACAAAACAACATGGTTTAAAATTACCTTTTGAGCGAAAGGTTCTATGTTATATGCACACGTTTTGTTTGTGCTGTCTTTGCATCGCTTGGCTTTCAGTGTGATTAGTGATTGCTCCACCCAGCTGCTTACCTCATAGTCGATCTCTACCACTGAATGCTTTTTGATATGTTTTTCCCGTGTACCACATAATGTAATATTATACGTAAACAAAGTCAATCTTTCATCTGGTTATCGTCTGGTCAGTTTTCTATAGATGTTGGCATACATTATCTGTGACAATTTACCACACTGTAAGGCTGAGAGCGCCCTAAAGCAGAACGCATAAAGCAAGTTCAAAAAGGTTGCTTCTCGCACACACGCGATAAGAATCGACAGACGTACTTATACACCAGATTGCTGGCAATCTGTTAATTTTTTTTTACTGGCAGCATTCATATTGCTTTTAGTGACCATACTATCTGGTTAAATCCGGTTGGATTGAGATGGGAGTGATGAATTGTAGTGACGACGTTATCGATTGCCTTAGCTGGACTTTAATTTTAGTTCATATCAAACAGATAGCCTACTTAACAGAGGCAACATTGTGGACATTAGACGATGGAAAAGCGTGTACCATAGAGATTCGAATAGATATCGAATCAAATCGCAGGATAGGTTTCTCAGAACTTCTTTGAAGATCACTGCCAAATGACGTCTATATGCGACATCGCTAATTTTGATAAAAATGTAAATAACGAACATGCAAAAGACAATCGCAAAATAAGCAGAAAGAGTCGAGAGGAGGCAATCTCTTTGTGCAGTGGACTTGACATTGATTTCGTTTTTTCTCTACAGCTGGCTGGCTGATCTTGATGTTTTTTGAAAATTTGTTGTTCTAAGTGTACCATGCCACACTTGCTGTGGTCTATTGGCTGCTTCCTAGGCAAAATATTTTTAGAATTTTCTTTTATGTTGTTTATTTTATTCTTATCAAATAGATAGAAAGTTAAAATTCGAAAATAAAATAAATTAAAATGTTGTCATGGAAAGAGAAGGTAAATTATATTTGACACGTGCAGTAAATGCCTTTGGCAGCTATGCGTCCTTCGGTTTTTTCAAAGAGTGTTAAGCACGGGAGCGAGATGAAGGTCGTTCACAGATCTTAAAAATTTCTAAATCATTTCATGTATGATAAAAATAATGCAAGCAAACGTTGTTGTAAATGAAAAAGCATATATCATTGCATTTTTGTAATAAATGTACTGAAGACGGATATTTTCTTAAGCTCCTGTGGCAAGAGTTTGACAAGCTTAGATTTTTTTTTTGACAGCAGGGATTGCTTGCAATACATAATGACAATCGATAAAAATTGACAAATTATAATATGGTACCGCCTACATTGAGGCTCATGTTTTTGTCTGTGTTTTTAAAAATATCTCGAAATGTGCTACCAAACAATAGTTTTTAGGATAACATTGCCACTCCAATGCCCAGGTGGTAACGTATTTTCTACATTTGACATGAGCTGAAGGGAGCTCAAGGCGCAGTTTATTCAGTACGTTTTATGAATCTGGAAAATAAAATCCTAAATACGTTGAAATTTCCTTCGTAAAACAAACGAGAGTTTTATGTCTATGATATGCATTCTTTAACATCTAATTATATTACTGTTCAGAAGCTTTACCACAAGCTGAGTTCTGAGTTCTTAGTTTTGCTTCCAAAAACCTTCTAGAATACCAAATCAATTTATAATCGAAAAATAAACGGTTTTGACTTTCGGATCGAAAAACAAAGGAGGGGGCACTAGATTTGTCTGTCAGTTGAAATTGATAGCCTTCTTCACGATAATAAGGAAAAGCCAATAAAACGCATACTAAATTACGAATGTGTCGCATCGCCTACTCTTATCATCATCGATTAAACTGTCCAGTTCATTACGCTAGAAATCTCCATAAAACTCTCTTCGTTATTGAAAACCTGATGCAATATTTCTGTCCGGTTTCACCATAGCTCACGGCATGGTAAACACTATAACAATTTGTCAACGCGCGCTGTCGAATGCATAAAGAGTGTAATTACGAAAATTTACGACCCTAGAATCCATTAACCTTGTGGTAGGTCTCTCCGTTCGCTGATTACACCAAAAGATACACGCGTTTACCTGGAGTACTGGCAGAAAAAGTAGGTTTGTTTAACCAACCCGTAAATGTTGACTTTACTAATTGCAATTATAACCCAGTCCGCTGTAAAACTTAAACGAAACAAAAGGATTTAATCCCTTCTATGTTCCGGGATACTTAATTTAATCCCAGGTATCGACAAAAACAACGCCTATAGTCTAGACCTCTGACGCCCTCATAAATCAAAACAAAAGTTTACACTACTTAAAGAGGTTTTTCTCAATAAAAATCCAACACATCCATTAGCTGAGTGCCAGTGCAATGAATTAAATTGTTTACGAAAGGCAGAAATATTTTTTGGCATAATTTCAGAACCGTTTCCATAATTAAAATCTTGCTACCCACGAAATCGCGCGTACAAGAATATTTTTAAATTTTTTTTTTCGTTTTGCATCTATAACCGATTGTGGAACCATCTGCCTAACGGATGTAAACAAGATCGGCCACTCTTTATTTTTTCGCACCTTTGTCTATTTCCTTCGCAGTAGCAGCATCCCAGGGCACTCTCGCTCTAGAGACGGATTTTATGTGTTGTTCGTTAATTTAAATTTAAATATTTTCTTTGGATTTTGTTTTCTGTATGAATGATCTTGTTTTTGGCTTCAACTTAGTCTGACGCGATCCTCGAGGTATTTTCAGTTCTGAAAGCAGAACAAACAATAACACAACTCATGCTTTTATGTCGGCCTCAGCTGAGAATAGGGGAAGGTGTTCAATGGGAGCACGGAACAAAACGAAAATTAATTATTTATCTTTGCGATCACCTGTCAGTCATGCCCAGTATCTTGAGCACCTCTCGATTATGCAAGAATCAGATCGATCTGCGGACTATACAAATTAAGCATTTTCGATTCAAATCACTTAGTCATGACAAACCGTTTCAAAACAAAGCGCTGGTCATTCAATGTTGTTATTACCAAAAGTATCTGCTAATAGAATCACAACAGAAATGATACACAAAAACAAATGACTTTTGGACGCGAATACGAAACACGCTAGTGTTGCGATGAGACTCGTTTAACTGGTTTGTACCTTGGACCAGTTAAGACACACCCACTGGGAAAGACGACCAAAAAAGCCTGTTTACGAGTGCATATCGTTAATCTTGTAGCTATCGCTGGATGGAGGAAGTAGCGCGTGCAGCGAAAGACCATATCAAGAACTGGTTGGTACACAAAACAACAACCACACTGAAAAAGTCGTCAGGATACTTGAAATTTGTTTTGATTTGTTGTTGGAGTCAAAGAGCGAATACGAGATCGGTTTTCTAGATTAGATGGCGTCACTTGGGCTATAGTATATATGGGATGACTTTTTGATTTTATTGTATGGGAATACTGACATTAAATGGCACAAACCCATTGAGCGTGGACTTGATTGTGTTAAAGAAAAACTATGATCTAATAGGATTGAGTGAACCACATATGTATAGTGGCAAGTACTCGTGAAGTTGTCAAACCCCATCTGTGCGAGTGGAACTTTCTCACAGGAACAGTGTCTGTATCTATAAATAGGTCTAATGATGTGATTGTCTAACTAAGCGCATATTCGATGAGTAAATAAAAGACAACTATTTGCAAGATTAATCCAAAAATGTCTCAAACATTCTCCGGTAGAAAATGATAGGATGATTTTGTTTATAGATCATTTTTGTCTTCAGGTAACACATTTGTCAATCGTCCATCCGTATATGTATTCGCTAATGTCTTGAATATATAGTTTTGGCCGTCCTCCTTCAGCTTACACAGCCATTTCAACGAATATCGTTTTTACGATACAATTTTTTAGACCATATCACATCATACTGACGCGACGGTCCGTTTTAACGATTTGGTTAGTCAAATGAAGACTGTGTTGTGTAAAAACTATTGAATAAATGACCAACAAAATACAAGTCTGCGAACTTGTGATTACCCGTATCCGATCGGAACAATTTTTGTAATGAAACTCGGTTCCAGTTGGAACCCAATTGGATTTCCGTTGCGGAACAAAGCAAAAAAACAACTTTGCGTACGTTTGATTACGCAACAATTCTTCGTCGGACGATTTCTAACGAAATTGAGCACATAGCTGTCAACTATTGTTGACTATTGTTGAACGCAGATCTCCAATCCCGATCATGTGGGTTACATTACGTCAAAAGATCTTCTCAAAATATTAATCGGAGCGGAAACCTCGGTAGAAAACTCTCCAATTTCTAACAAATTGGAGAAAATATTATCCCGAATGTTTCATTTGGTAGGGGTGATTGTGTTTCACGATCAATGACATCAGTTGAACGTAATAATGAGACAACTGAAAGTACCAGTGCTTTTTCATATTGGTCATTCTATTGATCTTATCTTCCCTTAACATAAATAAAAATATGGATAGAATTATGGAAACCATATATTTGGAAACCGGTCATTAGCAATCGATCACAAGACATCTTTTCCCAATGTGTCCTTTTTTGACTAGCCCTCTTGACTCGATGATCTGACGAATCTTTTGAGTATTGGCATTTCATCTTGAGTAAAACTTATTTCATCTCGGCCGTTCAGATCCGGCATTAAACACAAGCACATAGACCTTGTCTGAATAGCCAAGAATTTATATTATGATGCTGTGAGTCATAATTTAGGGCCCTATTTGCCTAGGTTAATTCATTGAAGTAAAGCAAACAAAAAAAACAACATTTTCAAATGTATATTTGAGATTTGTGGAAACATATTTGAAAAATAATATTGCTTTAGTGGCCACCGATATTTTTGAATACCATTTATGCCAATTATGAGGCATTCTACATTCTACTCTATCCTGCAAGAACTTCGTATCTTCCAGTCCTAATTAATTTATTTGAGGAACGAAAAAACCATTAATAACGGCTTTGTGGCGTTTGTCTCCGGTCCTTCTACAAAAAAGGTACAACGTCTCTCATTGTAAATAGCCCACTATGTCCATGATTTTATGATCGCTGGAAGCCCTGGGTACTTACGAATTTTTTTTTCTGAATAGCAAATCTAACGTTGGCATTTTCTTTGCGGAAAACGGAAAACAGTCATAATATTAAGAGACAGTCGATGCTTAGGATATGGAAAAACCACTTCTGCAGATTGTTAAACGGCGATGACGAACAACATTCCGCTGTCAGGCAGAACGAACCATTTAATATTGGCAACGACAGCGAAAGCTGCCATCCACCCGACCTGAGTGAAGTGAGGATAGCAACATCTAAACTGAAGCTTAATTAAGCTGCCGGAATTGACGGCCTTCCCGTCGAGCTTTATAAAGCCGGCGGAGATGACTTGTTAAGTAACATCCACCAACTCATAAGCCGAATCTGGTCGGAAGAAAGTATGCTTGAAGAATGGAACCTCAGCATCGTTTGCCCGATCCACAAGGAGACCCTCTAAACTGCGTCAACTACAGAGGCATAAGTCTCCTCAACATCGCATACAAAATTCTATCTGCCGCAATATGTGAACGCCTGAAACCGTTTACCAACAACCTGATCGGCACTTATCAGTGTGGTTTTCGGCCAGGAAAGTCCACAACCGATCAAATCTTCACACTTCGGCAGATCCAGAACGTCACCATTGACAGATATAACTTAGAGGTAGTACGGGACTTTGTCTATCTCGGCTGTTTCTTCGGGCTAAGAAAGCAATTCAGTAGTAAAGCCCTCACTCGAACTAATAACGAGATCTTATATAAGACCCTGATCATCCCAGTCCTGCTCTACGGCGCTGAAGCATGGACCGTCTCAAAGGCGGATGAAGAAATCCTTGGTCGATTTGAGAGCAAAATTCTTCGAAGAAATCTTCGGTCCCGTTTGCGTTGACGGGCTATGGAGACGAAGATTCAACCAAGAACTATACGAGCTGTACAGCGACATGCCCCTGGTCAAAAAACTCCGCATTGGACGTTTAAGATGGCTAGGACATGTAGAACGAATGGACACGAATACTCCGGCTCGCAGAGTCTTCGATTCCCAGCCAGACGTCGGACGCAGTAGAGGAAGACCTCGCCTTAAGTGGCGCGCACAAGTAGAAACCGACCTCAACCAACTTGGAGTGCGCAACTGGAGGGAATTAGCTAAGGACCGGTCTAATTGGAGAGGCATGTTGGTTGAGGCCCAGGTTCATTCCGGACTGTGGCGCCGCTTAAAGAAGAATTATACATATTGATATACAAGCTGAATGATTAAGTAAATAGATACTCATTATGAATTATTACGATTAAATTCAATCAAGTCATACACAACGTCAAACGCTTGTTCTTTCTCATACATCAGAACTTATATCAGTTATCGATAACGCAAATTTATGGGCTATGATATTGCGTCCACAGTTACCTTGTCCAGTCCAGTGTAGTTTGATTCAAACCAACACACAAACTGTCACTGCCAACCGCACTCGTTATCCTTTTATATTGTTCGAGGTGTGCTAAATTGACATGTTAACTTGTTCACCTCATTATTGAATCCAATGCTCATGTTGATTTTTGCATATACTCGTAGATACTCCTTCGCCGTGTCGTCTCGCACAACATTATCTCGAATGTGCTAATTATATTCAATTAAATATACAAATAACATCAGAATAATTTACATTGTGTTTTCAATTAATGTGTACATAACAGATGAATATGAAAAAAAAAAAGAAACAGAAGAGAACCAGAACCACACAACCATATCTACGTACAAGTACCCGCAATGTGCAATATACGACGAGTATGGGCTCATAATCTGTGCGAGATAGCGCGCAGCAGACACTCTAGTTGAGAGAAGCGCACATTCGTCCGCCCCGTACCCTGACTCCCATATGGGCCGCATGACAGACCCTGGGGCACGTAAAAATGTAAATATTTCCGAATGCACACAGCAGAACGCATTTGCATACGCTTGAGTGTCTCGAGATAACTTCCAATTAAGCGCTGATAATTTAATTTGCATACTTAGTGGAGAGAATGAGAGAACACAGATCGTACGCAGGGTGGTACGAGGCGGGATGTGTGTGCGAATATGTCGATTGTTTAAACAAACTTGGCGTAGACATAGTAATTGCGTACACACATACGAGCGCCTCATAAAAGGGGTTGCATTCAATTTACCTTAATGAGGGTTGTTAAACGATACCAATGTCTGTCAAACTATTGAAGGCTAAATAAGTGATTTCAATGCGAAATTGGAGCTGAATTTACTCCCAAAACTGCCGTTCCATATGTCTGCAGGCGGCAAATTTCTCACCAAATCACGTAATGTAGGTCATCTGATAAGCTGGTGTTGTACACGATTGCAGTTACCTCCTCGTCGTAATAATTTGTCAAAACAGCTAAAAGTCGAATAACAGCAAATGCAAGCAAAAGTCAAACAACAAATCCATATCAAAAGCAAGCTTCCGGTTTTAGGTGTAGAGTCGCGTCTGATGTAATCGACTTCCCCGATTGCAACTATCGAAATTTCATTGTGTCCTTGATTTATATTTGGATGATCTTGCGTTTTTAGTATGTGATAGTATTTTATGATTTTTTTTTAATTTAAAATTTATCGAAAAATTGGTCGAATCGCATAAACAAAACCATTAATTAATTAATTGAATGGACCAGTCGAAAGTTTCTTGAACTGGACCACTATATCTATCTGCACGTGAATTCGAACAAAAAAAATAACAGCTATCAAGGATATAACCAAGTATTATAAATTGGCTGGCAATAAAATTTAACACATATCGTGTGAGCATGAACACGAATCTGTTGATCGGTGTAAATCAACAAAAAGGTTGTTTTTGTTGATAAAAAAAAATTATAAATTTTAGCACACTTCCTCCCTTCCGGTGGGGGTGTGCTTTATCTTGTTTTCGCGCTGGTGAAAGGTTAATTGTTTTATTTGTTTTTTTTTTTAAACATTGTATACAATTTGAGAAATAAATTAATTGTTTTGTTTGTGATATTTATTGAGCAGAACAAAATTTTCACTTTCACTCGATGGGAGGGGATTTTCCTTTGAAAAAAAAATATTTAAGCTGTTTATGACTGGCACCTAGCTAATTCGGATTATAAAAGCATATGGTGCAGCGGTGAGTTTAGGCTTTCGCACTAATCGTAAAATTGGCAAAATGATCTGGGCTTACTTTTTGTCTACAATTAATGAAGTTTTCAAAGAATGTTGAAAATTTTAAATTTCTCATAGACTAGCACGTGATTGAAGCATTATTTTTAACTTTTTTCTTAAACTTAATGATTTTTACAGTTGCTAAAAAGATGATCATTTTGCAATAACTTATTTTAAATTGAAACATATGCTCAAGTTTATTATAGATGGTTTCATGTTTGATACCCAACTAAAAATTCTTTTTCTTCCAAACTATTTCAATATCCTTAATATCACCACCTGCCTTTATTTACAATGAGCTGGGAATGATCTTTAATAGGGTAACTTTTACCAATTTTTTTCAACTAATCAGCCATTTTAGAGTGGATATCAGGAATGTGGTTATTTGAATTTTTACGTTAATGCGATAGGCTTTTCATGAACTTAATCGATCCCATGTATTCTTTTTCCAACAACAACATTTTAATCCTAACGACAATTCCGACAGAAAGTACTAGTAATAGAACTTACGTTCGGCACGGAGGAAATGTCTTTGTGTCTTTTTAATCAAACGCGTAATTTCGGCTAGAATGCGAGGCAATTTGCAATACGATCAAAACATTTATGAAGGAATTCTACTTTGTTCATATATCCACCAAGGGAACACATGCAGCGGTCGATACGTAGAGCCCAATTTCCGATAACACGGCGCAAATTTCGACCGATACGGCAGCTATTTCTTGTTCAATATTAACCCTGAGCTCCTTTAACGTTGTGACACCGTCTTGTTGGAACTACATATCGCTGAGGTCAAATTCATGCAATTGCTCAAAGAAATAACGTTCTAACATGTCTCAGTAGCGAATAATTATTTACCATAATGTGGTCTGAGAGAGGCCCAATTCTGTAGAACGCCCGCTATGAAACTGACTGATTTGGCTCGTTTGCGACGAGATGCCGCAATATTCTCCACAATCCGGGCAAAACGCAGTCTCACTGTCACAGCAACCTTAAGCAGTGAATATTCTGACTCAAATTTGATCAATAGGCTATGAATTGCTTGAAAATTGGCATTAACGCTCTCAGAGTTGCGACCACCGACTCGCAGTTACTGTAATAAATTTTAACTATTTGTAAAAGTTGTATCTTTGTGTACTTCACCATGATGAAAATCTTGATTTTACTAAATATTTTGATATTGACTGTTCGGTAATCGGTTTAAGGGTCCGTTCACACTGAAAGTTGCCAAGTCGTTATTATCAGCGAAGACTCCCATAAATAAAGAGATAAATGCAACCGCTAATGCAGGTTGGGAAAAGAGTTATTTTGCATTAGGGATATTTTATATATTATTGACATTATAGAAAGTGTTTCGTGAAATGTGGAATATCCGCTATAATACAAGTTCCGTTTCCTACTCTGCTTGGAGATCAAGAAATCTCCACGCAGAAGTATTGATGACTATTCAGTGTACTAATTGCGTAGTTTTTTGACCGGGTTATTAATTTCCAAAATTTAAGACACCGTATAAAGCATTTTTCTTGACTCAATTAACTTTTTTAACAATCAATCACTGATCGAAATTTTTTTTCGTTTATTACGTGGGTCAGTGTATCACTCGGATTTTTGTTTTTTGAAATTTGGGACCCCATGTCAGCTTTCATAATCCCTCATGCATATGAAATTGAAAAACAATTATTTTTATAAATTTTTTTATCAATTACTCAGGGCTATCAATGCGATTGTCAAATAAACAAAAAATAATTCGTTTTCACTAAGCGAGTGTTTTTTTAGCGTGTGCGTTGCATGTCATTATCACACATGTGAACGACAATGCATCCTCTACTTTTTTTTATTCATAAATTGATTTGCGCTTATATATGACTTTTTCTATCCCTGGAGCGTGGCTTTTGCTGTCAATAAGCGGCTCTGGACTGCCTTAAACTGGTTGGACGGTGCTCCATCGTTTTGATAACGAACGTGTCCATATGAGACGTTTTAAAAGTTTGTTGGACGTTTTGTTTTAATTAAATTTAATGGTTGATAGTTGAAAACGTACACTTTCGTCATATGACTTGATTGGAGTATATATTTAGCAATTATTCTTGATACATATCGATATATCATATCGATTTCTCATTCTCTGATAGAGATTTTCACTTTCCATCTATGGAAGTATTTCCTAAACAATTTTCCTAATTTTTAAATATTACCGCTGGTTTATCGTCCGGACCAAGGTTACTGTCAGTTAGGTCTTGTTCCAAAAATGGTATCAAACTAGTAACTCCGGAATACCTAAATATTGGTTTTGCGTTAAGTACATATCGATTCAAAAAAATCACCAAATAAATCTCAAGTGCTTGTCAAATCACTTGAACTTTCAATTTCAAACTCCATAACTGTAGGTAAACCTGAGGTATATGGTTTTTCAATAAGAGCGCTACAAAGGTTTTTTTTTTAAATAAAAAAATCAATGAAATTCTTTATTCCTGTGAAAGTACCTTCGATGCCATTATGTATTTAACTCGCTTTCTTTTGCATGGCCACCACGGGCACGCTTGCAGAAGTCCAGACGCTGAACCCAATTTTCGAAGGTTTTCAAGCATCAATCGTCGCTGGCTTGTTGGCATAGACCAAAGACTTGACGTAGCCCCACAGAAAATAGTCTAACGGCGTCAAATCGCACGACCAAGGCGGCCAAGCGACTGGACCATTTCGTGAGATATCACGTTCTCCAAACTTGGTTTCCAAAAAATTGATTGTGGCATTCGCTGTGTGGCTTGTGGCGCCGGCCGTCCTGTTGGAACCACATGTCCTCCAAGTCCATATCATCCAATTGGGGCCAAAAATATTCGGTTATCATTTAACGGTAGCGATTCCCATTCACAGTAACGTGGCGGTCTTGATCATCACGGAAGTAGTACGGCCCAATGACGCCGCCGGCCCATAAACCACACCAAACCGTAATTTTTTCGGGATGCAATGATGACTCATGGAGTACGTGTGGATTGCTGCCTGACCAATACCGCACATTTTGTTTATTGACGAAGCCATTCAGCCAGAAATGAGCCTCATCGCTGAAGATGATTTTTCGATGAAAATCCGAATCATTTTCAAGCTGTTGCTCAGCCCAATTTACGAACATACGACGCTTCTGGTGGTCAAGCGGCTTCAGTTCTTGCGTCAATTTAATCTTGTAAGGATGTAGGCCGTCACAGAGATGCCCAACGCTTGAGAACGACGTGTGAGAGACACATTTGGGCTTTCTTCAACTGGAGCCTCAGCGGCAACAATGTTCTCGACACTACGGGCAATCTTTGTCTCACTGGCACGGGAACATTTTGTACTGTGCCTGTGGATTAAATTGTTGATCTGCTAGGACGATTATGACGACCATTAATTGGACGTAGCGCTCTTAACTTTGAGGCCACTGACTCCGAATTTCGGTTGTAAATTTTAATAATTTCGACTCGTTGTTGGATCGTATATCTTTCCATCATGAAATGGCAAACCTTACTGAAGAGAAATGTCAAAAAAGCGGCAAGAAATATGGCTTCGTTTGCTGTCCCTGTCGCTCAACTTTTGTAGCGTCCCTGTTGAAAAACCCGATATTTCTTTTTGAATTAACGTTTTGATATCATACGCTTAACAGATGACTCAACGGGCAAAACATATTGCCTATTCAAAAATCTATTTAAGTATTCATAATATTATTTTCTGTATCTCAGAAGAATTGCGCGACTTGCGGGTGTTTTTCTTAATTAAAAAAATTGTATACAATTTTCTCTTGACATTTTCTAAGTTTGTCAATCTTTTATTTGGCCACGGAATTTTGAACCTTTTTTTTGACACGTTTTAGGTACAAACAATTCGAAACCGGAATTGTTTTTTTCTTAAAATATATTACAACTATCATCCACTTTTAACGATATCAATAATTAATCCCAATAGTTATTATTTAAATAACTCTCATGTGTTTATAAAATTTAATTCTAGAAGTTAAGCTTTATGATGAATACTACTATAATATACTATGATGTTAAAATTAATTTAATTATAAAAAAAGGTCCAAAAAAATTCCATTTTTTAGAAGCCGTATGTATCCAATACAAAATTGAAAAATTAATTTTCATGCGCAAATTTATCAAACAAAAAATGATTTTTCATCTGCTCTATTGTAAAAGCGGGATGTTCCCGAATTAAAGCCGTTTCATGGATCGTATACAAAGAAGTCGATTTTTACTTAATTTCATTCAACCTCAACAACCTTAATGCATAATGTCTTTTTCTACTTTACATCAAAACCACATTAAGCATAAATCTCAGGAACAAACGACCCACCACCTCCAATCCCAGTCTGGGCATGATGTACTCTGTCTTAATGCCAATAAGTAATCTCTCTGCCCCTTATAGAGAGCAATCAAAAAAAAAGATTTTTTATGACCCATCGCCATTAAAAATCAGCCTACAGTTGTAAGTATGTACCTTCTTACGTCTTAAGATCTGAAGAAGAATAGTATATGAAATAGCTTCCGGGCACTATAGATACCACACGACAGCGAAGCAGCTCAGAATACACTCAACATGCGACAGATAATTATATTCCACAGAACGTGTCGCATAAAGCAACCCATGGAATAGCAAATTTTAGCTTTAGGATCACTTGCGACAACACAAGCGCGCCACTAAACTCTCATCTGGCATTCAAATCCATTTCTGGATTTATAGTCAAATTGGGTGCAATAAAAACATTAAATCGATTTAATTCCATCCTTGCTTTACCACAAAGACAAAACAAAACACACCCATCCAGATGCGATACTTGAGATACTTTAAAGGTCCTAATGTCGATTACATTTATTAATGGGCGTGGGGAGGGATACACGCGGCGCGTCTCATCATCACAGTAGTCGTAGTCATCATTGTAGTCCTTGCGTATCGTACAGACTTCCGCGCCATCGTCCCGTCTCAAAGGAAATAAATCAAGGATACGTAATAAAAGCGACGGCTAAAGCTCCACATTTTATTATGGCAACTTGGTATCTAAGCGGTTTTATGGCAGCGATGTTATCCTTACACAACTCTGCCTCCGTCAGAGAGCTCCTGGTTAATTGGTCATTTAAATTAGAATCACAATAGTTCATTACACGTGAGGAGCTTACCGGATGCACAAGCACACAGCAAAGTATACTCCCTGCACTGTTACATGTATATATTGTATAGCTAGGACAGCGGATTACATTGTTTATAGCTTCCACCAGGCGCAGTAAATTCTTATTCATAGTTTAAAAAGAACCCCCGCTGCCGCCACAGAGCATGGTTCTCCTACGAAAATTAATTGCCCATTATATTGATGATATTGAGGAATATTTTCCATGTTCTTTCTCCACTTTTATTGGTTTGTTAATGTTTTGTTTTGGCAATTAGGTGGTCTCTCGGTAGTGTATACCTAAGAAGGGGCCAAGCCCTCTGGTAGGACTAGACTCAGAAGACGAGGACATTAAGATAAACTGCGCTAAACTAAACGGCGACAAACTAGAAAATTATTGAGAAAACTTTTTTCTCTCTTGTGGAAACTTAGTGTGTATCTATCTACAAACGGATAGATTAAGTAAACGATCCAACAAACGAATGGAATACTCTGGTGACTGGTCATTCCGGAGATGATGCCTGTTGTTATGGATAAAATACCATCTTAGGCATTTATGGATTGCTGGTAAACGTATCATGTCATATATCTGGGTGTGATTATAAAAAGATTATTATAGTTGTTTTTCAGAGTAGCCTATTATTCCAGTTCGGAAAGTAATTTTCTGAAGACTTATGGTGGCGCCAAATTGTGATTCTCCCAAACTCAATGGACTTGTTAACCTTGAGTGGTATTTGATGATTCAGATTAAGATATTTATACAATGTGGTTAGAGTATCACGAGTTTGAATTGTAAGGCTCTTGACACTGTATTACATTATACACTGCTGTGATGTATCTACAGAGAAGGATAAGCTTGCATGACTATTAATGGGACTCGAATGAAGTCAGATGACTTTTTGGTTGAGTTGTCTTCATTCAGTCGTGATAAAAAAGTTAAGGCAAGTTGTTGAAAATTTAACCTTTTTGTGGCGTTATCATTAAATATTTATTTTTAAAACAGTGAGGCTGCAGGTTTGTAGATCGAACTTGATCATTGTTTTCCAGAAATGTTTTAAAAAGAATTACGCGTATGCAGTCAATTTTCACTAGTCATTCACAAAGTAAACGCAGTTGTTCTACTATGGGCCGTTTTATTTCTAAATATAAAAAGTTCTATGTGGCTGTGGGATATCCACTAAAAATGCCCGCCGCGGCTTTGCTTGGTGGAACGTATTTGGGAGGTCGAATTCGCGGTGACTTTTTCACATTAAGTCAGATGTCGCTTATTATCGATCTGTAGTTCTCGCTGTTAACGGTTATTTTATTGCTAGTTTGTACTTAGTATGCAACGAAGATTTTGCCTAATAAAAATTTCTAGTGATACATTTGTGAACACCTCGTGTGAATTGGCATTGCTCTTACATCCATTCATTGGGCTCCAGAGCCCAACCATCGAACAGACAGCTACCGTAAAGGTGCATCAAGTTACGATGCAACACAAGCCAAGTTAAAGTCGCCGAAGATTCAAGTTCTTGTGAAAAACTTGCAAACAAATGCTTTCAGTTTTCTCGATTACAGCCTTGTGTAGTTTCATTTTGGACCCTAAACACCTGTAATTGCTTTAATACTTCTGGATGATATAAAATCGACGACAATAATTCAAGAGCAGACTCAATAAACACCTCCAAGCTTCCTCTCAGAGCCTAATAGGTTCACTTCACCTGTAAATATTATGATGCTATTTTTTTTCTATTTTAAGTAAAGCTCTCGACAGCTTTATAACACTACAATTTACAACTTTTATTATCACCTTGACTCTCAATTGCTTGCTTCTGTAGTCGTACTTGAAAATGAATCTCGAACAACCCGCCACATTTTCCTCCTGGAAGAAAGTAGTCCATTCAAATTCGTATATCATCACCCACATATATCTTTTGATTTGTTTATCTAAAAGTCTTTCACATGTCAATTCCCTAATTAAACTCACAAACAGAATTCCATCAATTACTTGAATGTTGCCGTTAATCCTTTCCGCTTCATTACACATTCTCAGTGGATATCCGAATATTGCTGGCAGGAAACGTTTCTGAATTCCTAACTGTAGCATAAATCTTACTTTAATCCCTGGCCTTGTTCGGCTTACTGGCTTTTACTCGTAGGTCAACAACGATCACATTCCCAGCTGACTCATCAATTGTCCTGCAAATTAACCGAAAATTAATTGGCAGCACTAACAGGAATACTCAGGCGATGATATCCTTCATCCTGCCTGCTCCAGCTTACCAACTGAAAATTTAATACCACCCACTCTGTTGGCTGAGTATCGTACCCAAACACAGGACAGGGGACAAGTTTATTCATAATTCCCTAGACTATAGTAGATATTGATCCATCTATACTGGTCCTCACTCTCACTTCATCGTAGGTGCCCCCCTCAAAAAATGTACGAAAATATATTACCTGCATATACGTAGTAACTCATTCATGCCATGAGAACCCTTCTGGATCCTACTTCAACTCACACCACACAATCATACATCTATCCACTGGGAGGCAAAGGCAAAGGACCGACTTGCTATTTGGGACTGGAAACTGAAAATCAATAGAACGGAAATTTCACCTCCCGCCGAACCTTTTAATGGTGCTCCATTTATATCGTCGTCGGGGCGATAGAGTAAGACAACTATACGGCTGCTACCTGAAAACACGTACAAGCTTGCTTTCAAATTGCAATGTCCCTTCTATATCCCTCTCTGTTGGGTTTCAGTAGGTGAATGGATATATATATATATATATATATCTGCGAAGCGAATTTTCTTACAAGGTCAAGGATATTTTTGAAGTTTCAACTAACCAACACACTCTTCTCACATGGGTGTGGTACTGGGTACTCTCTGTCGACATCTCAACCCGCCGCCGCGCCGGGTCGAGTACCGACGTAATCGCAAAAGTATCTACGTCTCTCTGAAGGTGGAATTCAAGGGAATTTCAAGGTGCTTGTTTTTCGCTTCCGTTATCGTTGTCCTGGGAATTTGAATTCGTTCGTTCGTTAGAAAATGTTCTCGGAATATACTTTTCGGGAACTTTTTCCTCTACTATGCCATTGTTTCGCAGTACACACGCACGAGAGTATTAGCCCATGCATACATTTTTGCCATACATCCACCACCTACTCGTGGAGCTGATGTAATTTTTGATTTAGGCGAAAAGTTTTCATGTTTATTTATTTGCATTCACTCCGAAACTGGTCTCCCGATCGTTTCTTTTTTTTTAAGGTTGTTGTAGGGTGTGTCTCTGTGGGATTTATAGGAAAAGTTGTGGTAATTCGTTTACATATAACAAAACTGTTTCGTGTAAGGCCCAAATTGAAAGGGTATCATAAAAAAATCGGGCGTACAAAAAAAAATAACAAAAGCTTGCTCGTAAAACAATGGACACTGCGATTCGATGGTCGTAAAAACTAAAAACTCTCTCACTCTTTTGTTTTAGTAGCGGAAGGTGTAAATGGATAACATTTTTTTATTCGTGTAAATGTCCCGCGAGTTGTAAAGAACAGTTCTTAAACGAAATTTGTTTTTCTTATGCAAGGCATTTCGGCAATAAGCTCTGCACTCAGTGGTGTAGGTGTGAATTCTGTCATGAATTTAATATTATATATTTGCTAATGTCGATTTTTGAGCTTGTGTAGAATTTATTTAGGGTCAATTGCACCCAGTTTTTTATTTAACTTTTTTAACCGGATTGTCTTTTTCAGATAGTAATCAGATACTTGATGAAATGAGTTTGTGAAAGTTCGTGTTGGGAAAAATTAGCTTCAAAAGCAATTTTCTCCTCACATAAGAAAGGCTTAAAAGAAAACATTCTCAATTACTAGTTCAATTCTGTGCGATATATACACGTACCTACCTGGTTCAACGCCGACACATACTTTTCCGCGGCATAAGCAAAAGCATTTTAAGGTTCTAACCCAATAGCTAGACTATATTCAATCAAATCCAATTTAAATGGGAAATTTAAACAAATTTCAAAAGCTTTGGACTAGGAAATATTTTTATAAATGCAAGACGTTTATGAATAACTCTGGGCAATCTTACTATTTTATACTTATTCCAATTTGGTTAAAGCATGCTTCTAGTTTTTTTAAGGGATTACGCATTGGCGTTTAAAATGTAAAATAAAAGTGTAATACCGGTTATGGGTAACGTACGATCCATGCAACGTTGTTCCTAAAAATGTATATGGTCAATGCAATCTAAAATTAGCCATCTGGAATGACTGACGTCAAACGAGGCTGCACAGTTCTTATGAAGGTATGTTATTTTTTACACAATGGTATCTAATGTTTGTTAGGGCGTCCTTCGGTTATTAAAATCAGGAAATTATAAAGGGTTTTCCATACTTTCCAAGTTGAATTTCTTATTTTTTTTTCCAACTCACTTATTTTTATTCGTGTGTACTTTTAATGTCGCTGTTACTCCGAGAGCCAATGTGTAGTTAAAAAAATAAATCGCGCTAAACGAATGATCCTTCGAATGAACGAACCTGGACCTCAACCAACTTGCCTCTCCAATTATTCGGGCCCTAGCTAACTACCTCCAGTTGGTTGAGGCCGTTTTCAACTTCTACGCTTGTTGTTGGCAAATGTAAAAGGTAAACATTTTGTAGTACACAAGTGCGCTTTCATGCTTCCCAATTTTACAGTGGTAATATTTTATTTCATAACGGTTCTTAAATGTGTACTTTTTGCAAGTACTGTTTGATAATTCAACGTACCACCATGAACCGTTCTACATTATCTTATGCCTGTTGTTTATTTTCTAAATGTTTACTTCCCTGTTATCACAACTGTTTGTTTATCCAGCTATAACAACAGTTGTTTTTTTTTTTTTTTTGTTAAAAATATTCGTTTCATCTAATATTAGCAAAACGATGTTTGGCAAAAATGTTTTACCAAAAATAGACTTTATTGACAAAAATCAGTTGTTGTTTTAAAATTGTTTTATTCTATTAATTTAAGATAAGCAAATTACATTTTCTAATATCTTTTTACATCTTAATGAGCACGCGCTGTGTCGTTTTACCTTGTAGAGAACAATAAAGTATCATCACCCTCTTTTATCTGGAAATCTTTCATTATTGTCAACTTATCGCTAGACTAGCAATACTGTGTTCTGTTCTTATTTGCATTTTTTTAATTTAGAAAGGAGAATTATAACACTCTCACTTATTGCTTCATATTGCTCGCTTAAGGGGTTTTCTATTGAACATGTACATTCTCCTTTTATTGATTAAGTTGGCTTCCTTTTTCGATATTAGCATTAGTATTCCCAAGTCGTGTCAACCCGATTGTCGAATCGGTATCCAAACGTTTGTTACATCCTTTGTGATTGGGTGTTGATTGGCAATTAGCTCACTCGCAACTGACTTAATGCCAGAATGACGTCTCCCATGTTCAAAAAATCAGAAATTGACAAAAAGTCTTGGTTTGGATACCTGCTGGACCTTCGTTTCGAGATGCATTTTTGTTGATTTTTACACAAGTAATCTCCAGAGGTTTAATCAACGCTGGCAAAACCGATATTCTATGTGTCACCGATGCTACAAATGCTATTCATCGAATGTGCTTAGCCCATTCCTACACGGAATCGGAGCTAAAAATATTTGTTTTTCGCAACTCTACAATATCTTGTATCAAAAAAAAAAATATGTATATATATAAAAGAAAGAAACATGAATCGTGTCACATATCCCCGTCTGTTTTCTATTCTTATCCATAAGTTTACCCCCTGATTATCACATCCGTATCTTTACTCACTATAAAAGTTGTATCATTTGCAAAATAAACCGTTTGCTCTCAACTAATATTAGCATCGCTAACAAATTTTACCTGTCATCATACCAAAAATACGCTCTGATGAAAAAATCTGTTGTTCTTTTTAATTTGCTTTACCTAATTAATTTGCGATAAGCTACGCACTTAATTATTTTGATAACTTGTTTAGAACTTAATCATTTCGTAAAGCACACTTAATCTCCTCACAGACCGCATTATCAGTTTCGCGCATAAACACTTTGCTGTTCCATATACCTAGCCATGCAATTTTAATTTATTTAAATATTTGCAGCAACACTTAAATTGCATAATAACTGAAAATTCCCTCACAACTGTTTTCGATAAAATTCTGTTTAAATAACCTTGCATTTGCGTTATCAAAACCGTTCGGACAATGCTCCAACAAGCGGCGAAACTATACCATTCTACTGCTGCAAAACCAGCCCTGCGCTGTTAGTGCATAAAAAAATGTATTACAAAAAAATAGCAAAATTATATCTGCAGTACAGTAAGCAAAATGAACTGAATAAAAAAACAAACACATTTGCCAATGTAATCCGAAACCGTTTTTCTAGTTCCTTATTTGATAGCAGCAGAACAGCATAATAAATAAATGATAAAACCAAAAGCGAACTGAAATGATAACTCTCATCTGTGCTTTGGTTTTTTTATTTATTTTTTGCTCCCAATGGGATTGAAATGAAAATATCGTTGGTTATGCATTTCAAATGTGTAGTTCGAGTACTTCATAAAAAAAAATTTCGTTCATGTTTGCAATGAAAATTAAATTAATTAATCGCATTTAAAATTTCGCTGAGTTGAGCGAAAATTCATAAAAAATATGCATCTCATATAGAGGGGTTTTAATTTTTGCTAGCTATTTTTTTTCTTTTAAAGTTTTAAATATTCTTTTTTATTTTTTTAATGAAATTTGAAACAAATTTGGATGATGAGCACGTTAATCAGCAGCTGGCATGGGTTTCTGTCGTGGTTTGCATTTTGTTTACCCAGTTGATGTTGGTTCTTTCGTGTATTGCGATACGAGTATATCATGTCAGATGAAGTGTATACCTTTGCTGTTCCTTTTTTTTTTGTGGTTTAGAGTAACTTAATAATAATGAGATTATAAATGATAAATATAGTGTTCGTATACATGTTTACATGAAGTAATGCGATGAAATTCGAGCACCCAGGGTTGATTCTGTTCTGACAGCTAATGACTCCAGGAATGTGGCGAGGTATACCTTACATTTTCTGGCGAATTTGTTGAATTCTGAATGAATGAATGTGATCTCGTCGGGTCATCTCCTTGAGGAGGCAATTGAACAGGCCTCTCTGACTATTGAAGATCAAACTTTTTTGTCGTAGTAGTCTATAAAATATTTCACTTGATTTGTGAAATCCAACCAGTGCTCCGGAACGTACCACTAAAATATTAAAATTTGTTGACAGCACTTTCCCAGTGATTAAATCATGCTACTATTTTCTTGTTTCTAGCATTAACCGTTTTTCTATTGACGCTATGACCAAAGTCAAGCCAAGTAAAGTGTGACGATGACTTTGAATGTTAAGTTACACAAAAACACTAAAAACTAAAACCTTATTCATGAGAGAAAACATCTACAATCCGCTGTGCAAATCGTTGAATACCCTATCCCATGCAATCCTTAAATTAATCTTCTCCCAACAATTTATTGTTGAAATAAAAGACACTTTGTCAAAATTCGTTTATCTTTGACCAAAATCGATGGTTTTGCTGAAAATGGGTGTGGCCCCGGGCTAATTTCAAGTAAAATTCATTCATGAACAAAGAGCTAATATACAAAATGTCATTACCCTTGATCAACATTTCGGACACCTACAACCTATATCACAAGTTATGGCATAAGCTATGAAAATCGTTTTTATATTTAAACATCCCCCAAAAATATTAGCATCAGTATTATCAGAGTATCTTCATACTCAGTGGGTGTGGCAAAACATTTTATAAAAGCGAAATGCATTGGGACTATTAAACTATCTTGTTCAAACATTTTTTCAAAGTTCATTACTGTTTGTCCAATAACTATGTTTTTTTGAAAGGTAAACATGGAAGTGGCCGGATTTCAAATTTTTGTACACTTGTTCTGCTGGGAGCAAAAAAAGAGTAAGTGTACCAAGTTGCATTGCTCAAAATTTAAGGCAAAAAAACATGTGACGTTCTGACTGACGAACAGACGGTAGGAAAGGCATGGCTAAATCGACTCAGCTAGCGATTTAGAATCGATCAACATACTTAGGCAGTTCTAGCTAAATTATTTGCCTATGTTACAAACTATGTATCAAAACTAATATACCTATATGGTAGACGAGAGTATAGATATACTCAGATATAGCATGGAGTCCGTAGTGAGTTTCCCTACTTAAAACTCCAATTTGCAAAATATTTTTTTAATTCGCATCAACAGTCTATATAGGAAACTGTTTATACTCCTAGCTGTTTCTCAGAAAAAAACAGGCTCGTTAGTACCCAGGGCCTAGCTTTTTTCTCACAACCATTCATGTGTGCGTGTGTACTTCTGAGCACGATGGCGGGACCTCCTGTTTTATGACGAATCCGAACGGCTAAGTTGAAATAAGCTTTTCATGACAATTGATACTACTCGGATGATTTGTCAGATCATCACGAGAGGAGGGCCAGTGAAAAATCAGTTAGGTGTTGCTACGGCTGGGAATCGAACCCAGACCTTCTGCACGGCACGTTCATCGCACTAACCATCGCAACACTGAGCCCGTCCTCAGAAACCTTGATTAAATAGTTTTGACACGTTTTTTGTCTAATATTCATTGTATTTTCTCTTGCCAAAAATCTACCTAATTCTTCTGAAACTTATCAAAGTGCAACATTCAGAGGAGAGACATTTTTTCTTAGATTTTATTTTAGAAAAAAAACGTTTTTTTTTAACTTTTCATTGTGATCATGATGATTGATGACCATTACATTTCCCATTACTTTACCACTACTGATCGACTTTTGAAGCTCATCAAGTATTTCTTTCCTGACTGTTGTAAGGTATCAAGTGTCTCACTGAGATATCTCAAATGTTTAAATGTGATTCTTTCCCATATGTCGCCCATCCATAACACACACTTATCATATGAAAGACGCATATTCATCAACTTATCTAATCAACACCTGATATGATTCAGATACTTAGCTTCACGATCCACTGTCGTGCAACGACTTATCAATTCATAAACTCCTCGTTATAATGCACACTTATCTACCATCTGCTCAGCCAACTAAAAGCTAAACTGTTTCTTTTGTAAACAACTCGATCATCGGTCAGTCTCTTTGTAACCGGCTTTTTACAGCCTCGTGTAACATTTCACTTTGATTTCATCAGCCTAACATCTCTGAACTTTCCTTGCATCGACCAAAACCTGCACAACAGCTAAAGGCTACGTGATTCCATTTACCTACCTAAGTATCTGCTCCATGCATCGACGATAAGCATAAATTAAAAATACATATTTTCGATCCTAAAAATATTCATAACCTCTAGAGTAAAATTAAATTCGTCATAAAACCGGTGCTTAACGTGCATACAATCGCTGTCGCACTTAAAGGCGGTCGGCTGTCTAGTCGCTTCGACAGCTCGAGCGACCCAATACCGCTCTCTGTCGAATCATAAATATGTAACTTACCTGCCGCAACAGCACCTATGTAGGTGCGGTCTGTAAATTGTTTACACTTAAACGGTGCACTAGTAGTTGTCAAAGACACATCTGTGCCTCGCTCAAGTATGTGTACCGCAGACAAATGTTTGCTATTTCTAATCGCAAATGCCCTCGTCTCAATTGAGCCACAACTCATATGGAGAGATGGCAATTGTGATGGTCGACGACACGTCCCGTAGGGGTGGCGCGGATGGTGCGGTTGTAGCGAAACAAACTTGCAAAACGTCTCGAAAAATGCTATCGACTACAGTCTTTCTTCTGGGGCTGGTATTGTGCCCTACCATTGATTGTGTTTTATAGTTCTAACTTGCGCTGAAAATAGAAAATTTATTATCGAACAAATTACGCAGTTGTAGCTGTATCAACACCGGAGGACGAACGCGACACAGAGCGTTGAGTAGCGAGACATAAACTGGAACTCGTTGAAAATTCAACTACGTGTGGAGGGAAGCGTTTCGCAGCTGGGGACTGAGCTAAAATTGATTTCGTGCAGCGATGGAATATTATCACGTTTCGAAAAGCTGACTGATATTGTTTTGAGTGTCACTAGACAGTCTGAAGGTTTAAATTACTAATTTGGCAAATAAATTAGTTGACCTCGCAAATTACAATATTTGGTTTGTTTCTTGGAAATGGGTGCTTTGGATATATTTTGATGTAGACAAAGATTTGTGTCGTGGAGTTTGTTAATAGATTAGATTAAATCGTTGAATGGTGTGTCAAGATGGATGGCTTCGAATTTAATCAATTACTTAACGAAATGGTGCATTTTTTTTTACTCATGAAATTATTGGTGGCTTATAATAGGGTCTAGACAATAAATTCCACAGCATTGGCATTTGTTTTAGAGGGATTAGTGCCTTACGGGCTACAAAGGGAACTCAGCCATCTTTCGCAAAACTGTGACAAACATACGATGGTTGGGTGTTGTAGAACGAGGGTAGACTCTGATTGGCTTTACCTTGGCAATGCCCAGTGTTGTAACTCTGACTACACATCAAGTGCTTATTTTTACCTCCAATTGGTAACCATCGGGTACTGGTCTCATCCAACCGGATTTGACTTGCCAAACGATAAGCGAGAGTGTTAATAACACGACGAAAAACAGCAACACTATAAACAGCCAGGTCAGAATGGCACGGAATGAATACGTGGCCTGCTGTCCCAGGCGAACCTAGACAAGCTGCTTCGCAATATTCGGACAACAGTTTGTCTAGGAATTTCAAGGGTTAGTCAGGCCCCTTGAACAGAGCTGGTGGCGGATGAACCTAAAGGCCAACGGCAGCGCTCAATCCCGTAGTGGATACTGATGGCCCCGTGTCCTGGGGGTATCTAATGAATTGGAACTGGCCCTCCAGGTTGGGGGCTGTACTTTGGGTTAAATACCCAACCATGGAAAAATCTAACGTTTACGAAGCAACCAATAGCCTCGGAAAGGACTGATTTTATTGTTGACCTAAACTGCTACAAAGTAGACATTACTGTCATCCAGGAAATACGACGGGATGGGCCGGGAAAAAAGAGGATGAAAAACTGTGACATCTACTACGGACCGTGTTGTAGTGAACAGAAACAGCGACTATTCGGATGCGGATTTGTTAGAAGTGTCATACTTAGGAAAGAAGTCTTATGTTTCCAAGACATTAGCGAACGCATTGTAACGATCCGCATCAAGGCCTAATTCGCCAACATTATCCTTATATGCGCTCACGCCCCAACGGAGGAAAAAGATGATAAAGCTTAGGACTGCTTCTATGAGCTCCTTGACAAAACCTATGAGCGACTACCGAAGTACGATGTTAAAATCGTGCTGGGAGATTTTAACGCAAAGGTAGGAAGAGAAGACATCTTTAGCGGTATTGTTGGACAACATAGCCTAAACATAGCCTACGGAACGAAATGCCACTATAGCCAGCACACGGTTTCCTCACCTCGATATCCATAAGGGGACATGGCGGTCTCCAGATCAACGAACGGCCAATCAAATTGATCACATAGCGATAGACAATAGTCACCCATCCAGTATTTTGGATGTCAGAACATTCCGAGGAGCTAACATCTACTCGGACCACTACCTTGTTGCAGCCAAGGTTAGAATGCAGATATCCACCACACCACAACAATCCAGAAATACTGTAAAAAAAAATTAATGTCGAAAGACTGCAATCGCAAGAGACCGCCAAGACCTTCGGGAACGCGTATCCCTAAACCTCTCGATTAACACCATACCACCAGCATCGAATGTCGAAGAACTATGGCAACGATGCCAGCAAGCCATTAGATCAGCCGCAACTGATGTGCTAGGTTTCTCGCGGCCACCAGCAAGAAACCCCTGATGAGAAATTCCGACAGATGCTCGCAGCCAAGAACCAGGCCTACAAGGCTAAGCTGCAGGTGAAGACGAGAGCTGCCGTTGAGCTCTATTGGCAGAGAAGAAGGGAAGAACACCGGATTTTTAGAAAGAAGAAAAAAGAGCAAGAAAAGCGCGCGATCGAGAATATAGAGAGGTGCCACTCCAAGGATACAAGGCTCGAACATAATCCTGTCGAGATGAACAAGGAAATATCGTAGTTGAGACACAGTCGATGCATAGGATATGGAAGAACCACTTCTGCAGATTGTTAAAAGGCGATGACGAACAACATTCCGCTGTCAGGCAGAACGAACCATTCAATATTGGCAACGACAGCGAAAGCTGCCAATCACCCGACCTGAGTGAATAAGGATAGCAACAACTAAACTGAAGCTTAATAAAGCTGCCGGAATTGACGGCCTTCCCGTCGAGCTTTATAAAGCCGGCGGAGATGACTTGGTAAGTAACATCCACTCATAAGCCGAATCTGGTCGGAAGAAAGTATGC
Organism: Rhingia rostrata; assembly: GCA_949824845.1. Classification (NCBI taxonomy): domain Eukaryota; kingdom Metazoa; phylum Arthropoda; class Insecta; order Diptera; family Syrphidae; genus Rhingia; species Rhingia rostrata. Next base: position 105,988,015 of record OX463757.1, read on the forward strand.
CATCAGCATCGTTTGCCCGATCCACAAAAAAGGAGACCCTCTAAGCTGCACAAACCACAGAGGCATAAGTCTCCTCAACATCGCCTACAAAATTCTATCTGCCGTAATATGTGAACGCCTGAAACGGTTTACCAACAACCTGATCGGCCCTTATTAGTGTGGTTTTAGGCCAGGAAAGTCCACAACCGATCAAATCTTCACACTTCGGCAGATCCTGGAAAAAACACAAGAAGTCCAAATCGATACCCACCGATTTCAAAGCCGCATACGACAGCATTTATAGAGACGAACTATACAGAGCCATGTCTAGTTTTGGTATACCGCCCAAACTCGTCTGTTTGTGTAGGATGACGATGGAGAATTCTCGCTGCTCCATCAGGGTCGGAAACGACCTCACTGACACATTCGATAACAAAAAAAAGGATTTAGGCAAGGCGATGCGCTGTCATGTGACTTCTTCAATCTGATTCTTGAGAGGATTGTACAAAACTCACGAGCCAACACCAGAGGCACAATTTTCCAAAAATCTGTACAACTACTAGCATACGACGACGATATTGACATCATTGGTATGACCCAACGTGATGTCATAGCCACGTTTGCTAGTATAGAGAGGGAAGCGGCAAAAATGGGCTTAGCAGTAAATGAGGGCAAGACGAAGTATATGTATGCTGTCAACACGAAAGGACACACAACATCGACGAATTGGACAGGACGTCACCATTGACAGATTTAACTTAGAGGTAGTACGGGACTTTGTCTATCTCGTTTCCGCTATTAACTCTGACAACAACTTGTCGTCAGAAATTAAACGAAGAATTACTCTTGCCAACCGCTGTTTCTTCGGGCTAAGAAGGCAATTCAGTAGTAAAGCCCTAGCTCGAACTACTAAGGAGATCTTATATAAGACCCTGATCATCCCAGTCATGCTCTACGGCGCTGAAGCATGGACCGTCTGAAAAGCGGATGAAGAAATCCTTGGTCGATTTGAGAGCAAAATTCTTCGGTCCCGTTTGCGTTGACTACGGCTATGGAGACGAAGATTCAACCAAGAACTATACGAGCTGTACAGCGACATGCCTCTGGTCAAAAAACTCCGCATTGGACGTTTAAGATGGCTAGGACATGTAGAACGAATGGACACCAATACTTCGGCTCGCAGAGTCTTCGATTCCCAGCCAGACGACGGACGCAGCAGAGGAAGACCTCGCCTTAAGTGGCGCGCACAAGTAGAAACCGACCTCAACCAACTTGGAGTGCGCAACTGGAGAGTAAGTAAGTGACAAACTTACATCCAATAGTATAAAAATGTCTAATTTGGCATTCGGAATCGGCAAATTGATTAGAGATGCTAGGTTTATGGCCCCATATAGACAGTTTTGCCTATTGGGTTGTTATATTACATTTTTGTTTGCCATGGGCTAGTGGAAATCTCAAAAGACATGATGAGCACGTGCCCAAAGTAGTGTGGGACTTTAACCAACTAAAACCACCACCCTTTTTGATTTGTATTGCAACTAATTATGCAACTTATCTAGCTTTTTTTATCACGAGTAATGTAGGTAACTTTCCTTTGAGAGTACCTACTTTTTCCGCAATTTATGGCGCGGTTTTTTATTATCGGGCCAAATCTAAGGGCTTATTTCTTTCAAGACGCCGCAATAAATTTGTTTCGTCAAGAATTTGGAGGATCGTTGTGTTAACGTACCCCGATAAACGTTTTTTACGTTTGCGTGCAAAGTTTTTATTTTCTTCTTTAACCACGTAAATACCTAGATCTCTGCGTAGATCTTCATTCTTTATATACCACGGCGCATTGACATTTTGTTTTCAAAAGTTTGTAGAATATTTAGATTCGTTTCACTGGTACAACCCCAAAGTTGTATACCATATGTCCAGACAGGCTTTAGCCACTTGCTTGTATAATCAGTGCTGGATTTACGCCTAGGCCCGTAAGGCCCGGGCCTAGGGCGGCATGATTTTAGGGGCGGCAAAATTTTGATAACCCTGAAAATCAAAATTTGTTCCTCAAAATTAAAATAATCAAACAATTCAATATGTATCTGAAATACATATGCACACACATTTTGTGCTTCTATTAAGTCTAACACATTTTACATTAATGTAGTACATAAGTATTTACATCATACATAAAATTATTGCCTGTATGTTACTTACAACTTCCACATGTCAGTAATAAAAAAGTCAAATTTCTTAAACCTACATAATTATTTTCGTGTGTATGTAGGTAAGTATCTCGTTTTCTTTTCAAATGAAAATTCGCTTCAAAAATTCAAATTTAAAATGCATACGTGATGTTGTTATTTCTTCTCACTAAATGGGAATTCCCCTAAAAAAGTTCGACTTGCTTGATGCATATGCGATTTTTTTGTTCGAGTTATCAGGGAAAAAAAATGTATGGGATTTGAACTCTAAACGTTGTTGCCACATAATTTTGTTCGAGTTATAAAAAATAAGCTTGTCCAAGTTTGACTGTAATTTGAAATTGATAATTTTTGTGGATTAATTTACCTTTATATCTATGAAAAATTTTGAATATAGGTAATTCCGACTTTACCCTTTAATTTGCCGGTGCAATACAATTTTTTTTAGATCAATATTATTGGCCGTTAAAAATAATAATCTAAAAAATCGGCAGTGATTTTCTCAGTTTTTTTCAGTGAAGTGATTGCGGAATGCAAAATTTTTGTTCATCAGTTTAAAACAAATTCAAATTTACAAGTAAAATTGTCGCAATTCTGATATAAATTTATAATCAAATATGAGTGCATATCGAAATAAACTCAGTGGTGCTGAATATCGTAAAAGAAAGGCAGAAGAATCTACGAAAAAATGTAATTTACTAAAGAAAATCCCAAAAATATCAAATTTTTTAACAAGTTCGTCAAAAACTTCTAATAATGATCAACAGCCATTATGTTCCTCTACTGTAAGTATTTTACTATAATTATCAACATTTTTTTAAATTGAATGTAACGTTGTTCTTAATCTAAGGGCGGAATCACATTTGTAACGTGTGGTTTGTTGCTATCACTCCAATGAATTTCATATGCGTAGAAACATGTTTTTGTCGTGTGGTGCAGTGTGGCGCGTTGAGTCGATATCGCTCCTATTACGACTGCGCCACACCGCAACGATCTATGGAGCAATAAAACGAGACAAATATACTATCTGAAATTGGGTATGTGAAAGATCTAGAAATCAGAATTCATTTAAATAAAAACCACAGCACACAATACAAGTGTGCACAGAACGCGACAGGACACACCACACGTTACCTTTCAAGCGTGGTTCCGGCTTAAGAAAATAAGAGAATAAGAAAAAAAATTATCAGTTGTTTAAAAATAAGGTATTTTTCTTCAGCAGAAAATAGACGAGATTTCAACACCAAATATCGAAGAAAGACAGTTAAGCCGTCCTTCACCAAAATACACTGAAGAAATACAGGAAATTCGCAATAATTGAAACATTGGACTTCATTGGAGAAAGCAATGACGAGGAACCGAGTACACGATCTGAAGCTATTGGATTAAAACAGAAATTACAGCATTTAGAAACAGCAATACTAGTCATAGTTTGGAATGTAATTTTAGATCGTTTTAATGCTGTTAGTAAGAAACTTCAGGATTCCCAAATTGATTTATCATCCGTAGTCCGACTCTACGGTTCGTTGGCCTCTTTTCTTCAGGATATGAGACATAAACAATTTTTAGAATATGAAGAAAAAGCTAAAGCGCTGTCTGGAGTTCAAGATTATTATCGCTATGGTACTCGCCGCAGAAAAATCAGAAAACTTCAGCCAGACGAGTAACGGGTAAATGAAAGAGCACCTATTTCTGGCGAAGAAAATTTTCGTACAAATATTTACTAACCTATTTTTGATACTCTAAGTACACAATTAGCTGAACGTAAAAATGTATTTGATAAGCTTTATGCACAGTTCAATTTATTTGATAATCTATCTGAAATTGATACGAATGAGTTGAAAAATGAATCAAATAAACTAGTCAATAAGTATCCTGACGATTTAGAAGAAACATTAGGAAATGAATGTATTCACTTTCATTATCAATTTAAAGATTCATTGACAAATTCTGAAAATGTAAGTTCTGCGAAAAATATATGCAATATATTGCATTCACAAAATCTTTGTGATGTTTACCCTAATTTAGATATTGCTCTACGAATTTTTTTTGAGCATCCCAGCAACAAATTGTTCTGGAGAAAGATCTTTTTCAACTCTGAAAAGGGTAAAAAATTATTTACGTGCAAGTATAGGCCAAGACCGACTTAATGCCCTTGCATTATTATCTATTGAAGCTCAGTTGGTACAAGAACTGGATTACGATGATATAATTGACGTTTTCGCACGAACTAAAGCCAGAAAGAAGAAAATGTGAACTCAAAATACCTATATTCAAATTAATAATTTATATTTAAGACTTTATACGAAAAGTTGTACCTATGTTAACTAATTAAATGTTGTATTGAAGTTAATAAATTTGAATTCATAATAATTTAAATATCTAAAAAATTTATATTTATTGTTAATAATTTTTTGTCCATACAGCAAAAAGGGCGGCATATCTCACGGGGCCTAGGGCGACATCGAACATAAATCCGCCACTGTGTATAATAGCAGCTTGTTATCAAGGTTAAGCTTCGAATATTTTCCGAGTAACCAGTACAGTTCTCTGTATTTAGTTTTAAGTTCTGCGCATTTCTTTTTTACATGCGACTTCCATTTTGTTTGTACCCCGATATCACGTGTAAATAGGAGGTACAAGAGTGGTCCAAGAACGCTTCCTTGGGGTACTCCTGCCAATATTTCTTTGAACTCCAAATATTCGTTTCCAAGTTTCACACGGAAGACTCTATGCTCAAGATATGAAACGAGGATTATATATAATTTTTCAGGTAGAACTTGTCTTAATTTGTATGGAAGGCATCTATGCCAAACTTTGTCAAAAGCTTGCGACACTTCCAGAATTACGGCTGAGCAAATTTTCTTTTCTTCGAAAGCTTTCTCAATTACGTTAGTAGTTCGATGAACTTGGTCCACCGTCGAATGTTGACTTCTAAACCCAAATTGGTGGTCTGGTAAAAGGCGTTTCTGATCAATAATGAGGTGTAAGCGACCGAGTAATATCCTTTCAAAAACTTTTGAAATTATTGGAAGAAATAGGTCTGTGAGATTTTATTTCATTCGGTGGTTTTCCTGGTTTGAGAACCATAATTACTTCCGCGACTTTCTACCGTCTTGGTATGAATTCTAATCGAATTGGTGCATATACATTATACAATGTAGAGGAGTTTAGTTAATGGTTTCCGAAGCAACATTTTTAGAAGTTCCCCGGTAATCAGGTCACAACCCGGAGACTTTATAGGCTTTTGTTTCTGTATTTCCCGTTTAAGCTCGGCAATACTTGCATATCTAACTATATTATTATCGTTTGTAGTCTCCAATAAATTAATGTTTTCTGGACCATCAAATGGTTTAAATGTTTCCTCAAGATGTGCGGCAAAAACGTCCGCTTTTTCCTAATCGATTTTTGGCCAAACGTCGTGAGTTACTCTAACTGGTGGCACAGCGTTTCTTGGATGTTTTATGACTTTAAATGATTTTGTTTTAGAAATCATTTGTAATAATATTTAACATTTGATAACTTTTTTTGACATATACGTCTTCCTTTTTGCATGAGATCCCAAGTGTAGTCAGTTAAATTTTTTTTATCAATATTTGATTATATAGGCTTAGATCAGTTTAATAGCTCTTGAAAATAAATTTAAAGCTTCTATAACTTTTTCGGGGGTGTGTACGCATATTACAGTTGTAAAGAATATAGAAGCAAAATATTTTTATAACTCCTGAATTAAGGCTTACAGCAGCTGTGACTAGTTTTTTTTTTTTTTTGATAAACTACCGCCAAGAAGATCTAGGTTTAATTCCCAGTCGTGTCATTTTTGATTTCAATAAATTCAAAGCCCTTTTTTATATTTTCTACATATTCAAAATGTATCTAAATAAATGGTTACCAAAACTGTCACAAGTCATACAACGCGTTGCCGCCTCTCCTTGGACTTTTTTCATTATTCATACGCCACCATTATCAACCTACACTTCACGTCGCAATTTGTATTGCTATGCATCACTACAGAGTTACAGACACTCTTTTTCATGGTGCCATTAAAAGTCTTTGAAAGTCATTTAAACCAATCAAATTGGCACAGAAATGCCTTTTCTACTCCTCAATTGATGACATGTCTTTCACCAAAGTCCACCACGTAACGTCACGCACATACGGGCAACAAATTGTAAATTTCACCTAAAAATCCAAAGCAAAAACAGAACACGAAAAAAGTATTAAGTTCCATTTCACCGCACCCCACTATTCCTGGCAATGGGTTATCTCTTAAATTGCATCGAATCACGTGCATCACGCAGAATCTACAGATCACACAACTTGTAAATCCAGTTTTCCCGTATCTCAGTTCATTTTGGTCAGACAGCACCAAAGAGAGATTCATCTATGCGCACCGGTGGACATATTTCTCTGCCGCCCCTGCCACAGCAGCAGCTCGACTCAAATCCCGAATCTTTAGCCAGTCATAAACTAAAATCAAATTCTGGGTCAAAGAAGTGGCTGTCGGCGTCGTCATCGTCGCCTAATTTTGTATGCGGGTCTCGTTGCAGCACAGATACAACATCCACCAACACTCGTCGTATGCAGCTGGCCCAGCTTCCCAGATATGAGAAGAGTATACAAAATTTCCATAATTCCCTATGGATCGGCTGGCAGAGTGCAGAGCCTGGTTGGCTAGCACTGGACGCTCGTTCTTGTTCCATTCGTGTCCATCACTGGGAAACGTATTTTGTCTTATTCTGGGTATTCATTTTCTTGTTTGTTGCTCGCTCGTCTTCTTTGGAACCTGAATCCATTTAAATGATTTCTTGATTGAATTTCTCCCTAGAATTTCAGTGTGTACAAGGAGCCGTGCACGAGGAGAGGGAAAAACACTCGTTCACAAGTCACGTTGCATCCTAAAGATGACGTATAAATTACCACAAATTTATGAATGCTCTGCGAACAACAGGATTCCAGTTGGTGTGCTACTACTGTCTTTGATCTAATTAGCCATAAAGGTTCGGTCAGCACTTTCCACATATGGGAACACCCCTCTCAAGGAGGTGTTGAATATCATAAGGAAGGGTGAGATATATCATATTGCAAACGAAGATACAATACGATAAAATTCGTATTCAGATTAATTATGTATGCAGGGTTGAGTTCTACCACTGTTCTATTATTTTTCTGGGTTTTTCCGTTTTTGGACGCCGGCGTTTTTTTTGGCGTGAGTTATCTAGTTGGTTTTATCTTAAGTATACACACCTCTGGTCCTGGTTTTCTAAAGAAATTACTTTCTTAGGAACCACATAAAGGGTTCTGAATTTGCATTAGGATAATGGAAGAAGTAACCGAAAACGGTGGTGACGACCACGACTACTACGCTCCGCTAAAAGAAAATGTTTAATGTAAAGAATTCATTTTCGCACCCCTTTGTGAGATTTTTTTGTGCTTATTTTTGCCCAAAGTCTTGGCGGTTTGTCTGCCTTTTAAGACCTTCCTCGGGCTTTGTCGGGTGGTTGCGCTTTGAGAATTCTCTCAGACGATAACCATTATCTCTCCGTCTAAGAGGTCACTTTATGGCCAAGACTAATAAATTAATTTCAGATCAAGAACAAGCACGAGGAAACTAAAAATTGCAAAGGCACCGAGGCACCATTAGAGTTGATTACAAGACGCATCATCGCGGTTGGTCGGGCGAATTCGTCCTAAGTAAACACTAGTATCTACTTTCATTTCGGTTTATATCGTCATCATCGTCGTAGCTCACAATGGGTGGGGTGGTCTTTTGATGAATTTCCCAAGAGGATTTCTGTTAGTGTATTTCGGGACAACTGAATGGAAGACTCTTCAAGAAATTACTGATGATGGTGCTCGTGCTCCTTTATCGGATGATGATGAAAACTCCTGCTGGGAATTGCCGTATTAATTACTATTTTTTAGCGAAAATTAAATTATCTATTTTCTGAGCGGGAAACCATATTTCCACAAGGTCAAACGTTTGATGCCTATATTGGGAAAGTTTCCAAAAAGTGTTTTCGTCTTTAAATTGTTCTTGGGTGGGGGTTCATTTCGAAAGTTGAATTTATAATGAGCTATTTTATGGGCCATCCGTACGGGTTTTAATCGTTTGATTGTTTTCGTAATTGAAAACATCTTGAAAAAGCATCTGCCTGCTACCAGATTTTAATGAAGTCCATCGAAAGTCTAGTTCTACATTTTACTATAGATAGGACGGAATTTGTTGTTATAATTAATTTTATGAAAAGGAGGGTCCATTTTAAAGTACTTTTGAGTTTCTATTGGTATCTTAGTTTGTATTTATGAATTGAAGGGGAACTTGAACGCTTTTCAGTATTTCTTGCTTTTGAGATTCCATCTTCAAAACTCCAAATATGTGCAACTCAACGTTGTAGAGTAATTTCAAGCAATCAGTGTAATCGTTCATCGTCACTTTTCAAAATGATTTCAAAGATTCGTAAGTTTCAATTTTACTTGTAGGCACGATTATTGGAAGATCAGCCGAAACCCTCTAGTCGTGATGTTGCTCGACTTCAGGTAAAAATGACAATGCTGACCTCCCAAAATCCTCATATTAATTGAACCTTTTCTTAATATGCCAACTTCTAACACAAATCAAAGAATAGAAAAAAAAAATTGATGCAAAATAATTGGTTTTGGTAATATAATTCTTCCATGTATCATTTTTACCCACGCCCACTTTTTGGACGCGTTTTCATAAAAAAAACCATTTATATACCAAAGGCAGGAGAAAAACGCTGTTTTTGTTCGAACCATACCAGTTTTTGATAAACAGTCTTAACAATATGTTGCTACAATTAAAATTTTAATACTAATGCCTTTCGGTCTATTATCTAGATTAATATTCAAAATATATTTATAGGCACTAGTACCTATTAAGTAACCGTGTAATTTAGGCTGCCCGCATAGGGCAAGTAAGTTAGTTAAGTAGTTGATAAGTAGGCTTGTTTTATATGAATTTTTTTTCTATCATGTAAGTTAGTTAGGAAGTAAAATAAAAATCAATTAATACAAAAAAACGGAAAATATATTTTTCATTTCTGCGTTAAATACTCCCAAATAACAAAATACACCTCTTGAAATGATACTTTGAACATAAAAATTTCGATGGTATTACTTGCACCTTCTCAACCCACCTACAATAATTATTTCAAGAGTCTGACAAAGAGATTCAATTCGAACAATTATCTCGCCTACACACAGAGCAATAAAAACCCCTTATGTGCACAAACTATACCACCAATGCAACGACCCACCGACCGCCCGATAGCCACTGTCAACTCATCAGACAAATGCATCTGCTCTTCAATAACAAAAACATTTAGCATTTAAAATTCATTTAATAAATAATATTGAAGTGCAATCGCGCACACACATATACGACAACCATAAATACGTATGCCTACCCAACCCATTGCGTCGAGTTACGTTTGCTGTGTGATGATGATCATTCTTAATAAACTCGCTAACGAGCGTCAAATAAACAATATACACTAAAATATATAAATATGTACTCGATTGTATGTATGTACATATATGAGAATAAACCGCATACTCGAAATGAGACGAAATAAAATAAATTAATTAATTTATTGTGGTCGAGCCATAAATGTGCCCAACAGCAACATCAACATTGGCAGCCCGAGTACCTAGCCTACACTCCACTCAGCGCGCGCACAAACAGCAAACGCAAACGACAAACGACAGAACGATTGCAATAAATTCAATGATTATGCTTTTTATGATATGGGGATCGTTCCATTCCCAACCCCCGAGGGCAACCCAACCTAAATCCTACCGGCAGCGCAGCGTCAAGTGTTATACCAACCATCACAGCACACACAGCACAGAACAAGTGGATGGTACGAGTGGGTGACAGAGTCAGTTCCACTGTCGATCGAACTGCCAGTCCTCGTGAGTCGTGAGACTCTTAACCCGAATGTAAGCCATTAGAATATAAATAGAATTTAATCTACTCTAGTGGTTGCACTCGTAACAGAGCAACCATCCCCTCTGTCCCTGCGCTGAATTGTGCGCGGGGCGAAACGCAACTTCCCCAATACGAATCGAGTATGTCTCCTATACCTCGAAGTCGACGCGCGTAAAAGTGTCCCGCACAGAGTAGCGTCTCCGCTTTGCCTTGGCTGACTGTCGCTTCGATATTTGGCTTTTGGTTTAGGTATAGGTTGGTGTTTTCTTTTTGTATCTGCTTATGTTTAATTCTGATTGACGAAGTCGACATCGTCATCACTGTCGTCGTTGAGTGATGTCGAATTTGGGGAGCGGAACAATGCTCTCCCCGAGTTGACACATTGGCTATGGTTGGCACTATTATGGATTGTAAGGATGGTGTGAAGGTATTAAGAAAGTAAATTGGAGATTAGAGTGTCTGGAAACAGTGCAGTACTTTATGATTGGAGTTGTTTTCTATTTTCATGGGAACAACGCCATTAACTTGGACAGGTGTACTGGAGTAAATTCAATTGGATCCATATTAGAAAAAGGTGACAAAATACAGGCCGTTAGGAAGGAAATAGAGGTAATCCCAATTCATTTGTATAATGAAATGCAATGCCTACTGGTTTCCATGGCCGTAAAATTCAGCCTTAACGCAAATTTGTATAAACTGTAGATTATTTTTTTGTTAGTGGCAGGTTTTAACAACAAGTCAGAAAGCTGTCAACAAAAAGCCGATTTATCATTCCTTATTGATAACCTTTCGACAAGTTGCATTGACGAGGAAATAATCCAGCATCTCTTAATATTCTAGGCCATAAGTCAGTTCTTTTCGCCTCGATAAGAATGCATCCTTGAAATCGTCATACATCACAAAATTCAAATAACTATGACAACATTAAAATGAGATGCGAAAGTCATCGAATAAATTTTCAACCCACTAATAAGCGAAGCTCTTTTAAGTGGATTTAGGACCTATAGGGTCTTAAAACTAATAGATATTATAAGATGTCTTCGTTGACCACAACTTAACCCTAAAACAACTCCAAATTCTATCTTTATCCCCATTATAAATGATAATGAATGAGCACACACGAGCTATTTAGTGTTGGAAGTTCGTTATGATCTCCACTAAGGCTGAAAATTGAGTCAAGTGACTTGTGATGTGTAATTATTTTCTCCACTTTAATCATACAAAGTAGCAGAAAATTTGTTGCAATTATGTACAACGTAGTAAAATTCTGTCTACGAACGCAATCAGTCATTTGCGGAAATTATTTATATATATATACATATACATATATATGAATATTTGTATATAGTTTATAAACTAATAATAATCTAAACTTATAAAAATAATAAAACTAAAAATAAATATTTGATAATTTATAAAAAAAAATTATTATTACAATATGTTCGCTAATGTTTTGGGTGGGTAGTAGAAAATTCGTTACACTGTAGATCGAACTGTTAAACATGTCTAGTGATGACAACAGCGAAGTGGTTGATAGTGGCAACCATTTAGGCATCAAGATTGATTGAGACAGAGATGTGCATATCGCACTACAATACTGTAGTTTTTTCACACTTTTGGATATTGCGTAGGAGGTCTGGGCTCGATTCCCAGCCGTTGCAACACCTAAATGATTTTTCACTGGCCCTCCTCTCGTGATGATCTGACAAATCATCCAATCACTTTCATCAATTTCACATTCGCCGTTCGGAGTCGGCATAAAACAGGAGGTCCCGCCAAGTACACACGCACACATAAATGGTTGTGAGAATGATAGGCTCTGGGTACTAACGAGCCCTTTGCGCAAAAAAAAATTTATTTGGATGTCTTTGCTAGACAGAATAGAGTCACATAGAGCGTAAAGCCCATCGCCATAAATAACTAGATTTCTGTTAAATACCCCCTTAGGTCTTGCCATACTTATTTGAACTTTTGTTTGCTGACGCGAAAAATTATTTCGTTTTCAATCATGATTTTCCCGGAAAATTACCTGAACTAACTGCAAAATGATAATGAGAATAAGGAAACAGCATACACCAGCAACAACTACAAATCATATTTTCACTTTCCCACTGGGGAAGCCTCATTAAACGCAAATGCTACTCAGCGAAGCACCACCATCAACAAAGCGCATATAGCCCACCATCAGAGCCTAGCTAGCTGCCAACCCAGGTCCGTTGCATTTTGTAACTTACTCACACGCATGATGCATTAATTGTACTAATTGCACCATTAGGTGAGTTTTGTATCTCAACATACATATACATTTTTTTTTATTGTTTCATCTTAATTATGTTGTACGAGTATCCAGATATAAATGCTTTCGGTACATTTTGCACGCTGTAATATGAACGATAACATGGTGCGTTTCGATTAAAAGTATGTCCGCTGCGGGCAATTTTCGAATATGCCAAGTGCATAGTCAGCCTAATAGTCGTATCTGTTGAGTCTCGGCTCTCCGAGTCGACTAGAAAAGTCGATTTTGGCTAGACTGTATTAACAAAACTCGTTTCCCCATGAATTGCCCTTAACGAGGCATATATTCGCTTACACGATGCAGTCTTGTGAGTTGTGTGTATCGTCAGTCGCCTATGTGCTGTGATGCACGTACGCATCCATGATGGTAGGCAAAGAGATACGCATTAAAAAAATCATGCGTGCTGCGTTTGCTATCGAAAATTTCTAAAACAGAAAAACCGGGAAGTTGATAATGGTATCACCTCTACCTGATGATCCCCTCACAATTAGTGCCCAGTGAAAATCTTTTCTTAATAAAAAATTAAAGACGAGAAGATTTGTCAAAGCGTCATTGGACTTGACCCAACCTCCTCATGCTGAGAGCGCATTACTCGTACGCCGTACCTTTCGTTTGTTACTTCTGTTTTTCCTGAGGGACTATACTGTCCTTTGCAGTGCATTGTAACATGACTAATATCTCGATACAATGCTATCATTAATCATCTGCATAAAATGTGTATTTATGTGCTAATCATCTTGGAGTGCCGGACAATACAGTATAAGGACTTAGATGTTGAATGTTTCATATTACAGTGCGGCTGGTGGTGAGGATGAGCACAGGTATATTGTATATCGAAAGAGGTTTTGCAAAGGTTCATTAAACGGTGAGATTCGTATTCTTTGTCGTATAAGTCAATGGGATTGTCATTAATATCTTCTCTTTTTTTGGTAAACAGATGAATACACTCAAGACTAATGATGGTTGCGAGAACAATTGATAGATCAAGTGATGACGCGGTATAGGGGCTTGGTTTAACAACAAAAAAACACTTCCTCGCTCTGTTCATATCGCAATCAGTCGAATGGCTAATAATTTGTATTCTTTGTTTATAATACTCAAAGCCCATTAATCTACGATTTTGAATTTTACGACCGTCCCATATATCACTATTATTTTGGGTTGCCCCGTCGTTCTTCGGTGGACTCATTCGATCGTCATCGCCTTCATCAGTATTATGCTGACGGCGATATGAGGAAGAGAGGACGGGGGAGTACCAGCGTCTCTATCGCCTTTTTACAATCCGAGTGGGCTTCGGTTGTATCGCATCTGAGCGATAAAATAAAAAGTAAACATAATTTACATATGGTCCCAGCGTTTGGTTTGAGGGCACACACCAGATCGACAGCCAAACAACACAGCTCCGCAGTATTCATCCATATCGTTCGAAACTATTAAGAGCGAAGAATTAGGAAATAAATGAGGTTTTGGCTTCACGTTTATGTTGTTGTATTTGTATGTGTAGATTTTGTTGTACGTCCTCCTCATATTGCGTTTTTTGATGTGCTCACGTAATTTATAGCCTCTTTGCAGAGATTGTTTTAAATAAAAAAAAATTTAATAATTTTTGTGCGTCCGAATGGTGTTTTTATTGAGGCTGGGGATGGGGTAAAAGGGTCACTTGAGAATGGAAAGGAAGGAGTAGGGGTATGCTATTGTATACTGTGTAAAGGATTATAGATGACCGATGGGTAATTTGTTATGTAGAGATCTCAAAAGAGTTATGGATTGAAGATTGCTAGAAAGGAGAAATTAAGAACAAGGGTTAAGATCAAAAGGGTGTACTGGTAGACCAATTAATCTGCAGCCTATGTTCTTGGGAAATTATAACGGGTTCAAATATTACTTGATAGGTCTAAAGATCAGGATTTTTTTTATTTATTCTTTCTTCTATAGGGCAAGTATTGCTTGCGTAAAAATGTTTTAAAATGCAATTAAATGAACAATGACTTTATTAGTAAGAGCAAACATTCACATTAATTATGGAACACAACGTCGTTCAAGTAGCTGCCTCGGATGGCTTCGCAGCCGAGTGCGTGAAATGACTTTCTGTCAAGATGGCCCATTCTGTACAAAAAAGTAACGAAATTCTTAACAGCACTGCCTTTTCTGTAAAAAAAAAAAGTCGCTAAGTAGACAAAGCTTAGTTTTTTACACAATATTCCGCTGTTCTGCTTCTCTTTCACGAATAAAAAATAAAGAAAATATTATTTTCATAGAGTGCAGTTGATCGTCCATTTTATAACCCGGCATTTTTGAAAAAATGCACTCTACCCGTGGTAGTAACTGGCCTTGTTCATTTTTCTGTTGCTGTGGTAATTTTAAGTCTATCGCATATTGTATGACGAAGTTCACGCTTCAAAGTTGGAGTTTGTAAACGACGTTCTATATGTGGTCTTACTAATTCTAGTGCTTTGTTTGGTGCGTAAGATGTATGATTTCTAGTAGAATTCGGCTCATTACATTTGACAATAAACATTTACGCTTTGAGCAATAGTTGCATTCTACTACCCTGGGGTACACCCGTATCCCAAAATCGAATATCAATATAATGACAAACACTCCGCAGCCGGTATCTGTATCAAATACGAACTAATGCAAACGGGTCTTGAAACTAATCAAGCGTTCAAGCTTGCAGCTTCACTTGCTACTAATAGGAGGTTAAAATGTTTGAATCACTTCAAGTATTTTTTTGCGGAAATTATCAAGGTACCACTTTTGTATTCCTCTTTATCATCACCTTCGAGTATCTCCATGTATTCCTAACAAAGCCATTTTCCCTACAAGTGTCTTTCGCAAACGCAGTACATCGCCGGACAGCACTAACTGTGATCACATTTACATGTCTAACATCAAAATGTGTGTACATTTCGAAATGTAGTTCTACTCAAACATAATAGTAGTCGCATGCATTATCCTTAAAAGAGGACAAACAAAAAAATCTGTAAGACATAGAAAATTGGTGTCGTCCGCCATCCGCTCGCTCCTGCTACCACCACAAGGCATCACCACAACAGAATGTGAACTCGTGTAGTCTCCATAGCTGCTCAACTGAGTTAGGTCATACCAGATACCAAAAAAAACGTATTTTTAGGAAGAGAAAAATTAAAATACAAACAGAAACTATTTCTTTTCCTTTATTCTTCCCTATTGCATGGGCACATTCATAGGATGCGTGGTTTGCATTACGCGTGCCTAAGCAAACTCCTTCACCAACCAAACTATAACTCTTTAAGATACGAACAGAAACGTTCTATAAATCTATGAGCCTAGGCTAGATTAAAAATCACAAGTCAAATACACACAACAGGTAACTACTCCCAACCTGATTGGTTGTAATATGTGCAGGGTCCACACACCACAACTATGTTGGGATGCGATACCATTAGTAATCAAATAAATTACTACTTGTGTTTGGACAGGCTCAGCGATAAGCGGCACCAACTTCCAGTAAAGTGCTCACCTTGCCCGGAAAGAGATGGATTTATTGCATATCTACCTCTTAAAACCCACCTAATGGCTGACTTCCAATTAGAAAAACAATCTTACAAACTCCAGCTATTCGACGAATAAAACTAATAATAGCCGTTCGCATTATGTGTGCATTGTGTGCCTGCGTTTGTCAAAGGGCCTTGGACAAGAACTGAACATATGGTCGACGAAGATATCTAATGTGGGAACTACTAAATATGAATGGTGCGGCGCCGACTATATGCGTGCATAATATTTGAAGATCCTTAGACTAGAACTGCGATGAGAGTATAAAAGGAGTCTGCAACGTGTGTTGCTAGGCAGAAAGCGAAAGTATTTTTGGGTCTAATCCAAATTTACAAACATCTTTCGAGTGTGTATGTGTTTTTCTTTGTGATTTATAATGCATTATATGTAAAAATAGACAAAAAAAAACAACACCAAAATATTGAAACAAATTTGGATAGAGTTCGAACGTATGCTTAAAATGGATTATGCGACCTTTTTAGAGTTAATTTTTTGGAAATCTGAGTTAAAGGGGAATTAATGGGAGCCGTTTAGAACAGCTACGTGGTATTAGTCATGGTGTAAGGTGGGAACTGTTGTGTAAAAAAGGATTCATCTGCGGGATGTGAATAAGAGAGGGGCAGATATTACATATGAGTCGGGCGGTATAGTGTGAAGTTTGTGATGGGTATTTAAAAATTTAGAAAACTCATGAAATTTGTCCACATTCATAAATCAGATGTAGCGTCACAGTTACTCGAGAGCATTGAGTGATGTCCCAAATTTTATATTGAAGATATTTTGAGTGGGGTTGAGTTAGTAGATACTTTATTAATATAGGACCATTCATCGATTTTGACATCATTCATTTTGACGAGGAATTTGAAGGATAGACACGTGTTGTCACGTATAACAGTTCTGTAACCACACCGCTACGATATAGAAAAGTAAATGTTGAGCTTCGGGAAGAAAATATTTTTTATAATGTACTTCCGTCTTTGTGATCACACATTATTTGAACTAGCTGCTTCACCCTTTGCTCAACAAAGATGGATTTCTTAAATATTAAGAGACTGTTGGGTAAACGGTTGGTTTCCCAATCATTTGGAGCTACATCTTCCATAACCCTTCTGTTTTTCTGGTTATAAAGACACTTGTCATTACGAGCGACTTTATTTCATACATCTTAGCATACATTCCTATAGGATCAAGTTAACGCTAGAATGGAATTCTTTAAAACCAAAACCATTTAATCGTCTTCGGACTATATAACGGGTGATCAATCATGAGGTTTTTTTTTTAGTTTTTTTTACAGATAGCGCGTTGGTCGTGTCAAGTTGTCATGTGTTTTTTATTCAGTAGACTTGTCCCCGAACAAAGTTTGTAGATCGTTCAATGAGCTCTCGAGAGACGGTGGAATAATTGGTCCGTATTTCTTCAAAATGAGGCCGGTGCCAATGTTACTGCAAATGGGGTTCGTTAGCAGTGAATTGGCCAGCAAGATCATTTCAAATCTTTATACTTATTGCTTTGGGGCTACGTAAAGTCTAAGGTGTTTGTGGATAACCCAGCTACGATTCTGTCTCATTCTGTCAATTCCATTTACTTCTTTTTTTTTTAGTTGCTGTCACGAGTAACCTCTATCTTGATACTGTCGAAATTACTTCTGTTCCCTTAAAACTTACCGACATGTTTATGAAAGTTTTTTTTTAAATTGTTGGAACCGTTTTCAAAAATTTTGTTTTCTTAACTTCTTAGGCATTTATTATCGAACAAAAAAATCATTACAAATCTTTACATCCAGAGACTTAAAGTGTTTATTCCCAAGTGTCAGTAATTCAAATTATTCATATCAAGTATCAATGTTTATTAGCCTCAGAAAAAATAACAACTTCACGTCATTAAATTTCTTCTACACGAACCCATTTTTCTTATCCTGAGTATCCCACTATCCGTACACGCATTAGGTGCTCGTTATCGTCTACACCAAAATCTGAGAGGGTAGAGTGAACTGTAGGCGCACTCTCAGATCTTGGTGTAGACGATGATGCCATATTATTGTAGAGCTCCATACGTTCGCAGTTTTGGGCCAGCTGAATACATTTTCTTCTTCACAAAGAGCATTATGTCGTTTTTATGTAAAGTTGTTGTTTTTGTTTTCCACAGTCCTGTACTATTATTTTTTCAGCCTTTTTGTTGAAGTATATTTTGAAAGGCGAATGCGCTATACGATACATCATCATAGCACGGACCCATAAGAAAGAGTTTACGGTTATGCTTTTATAAATTTAAATGTTAATTGCATTTCACTTGGATGTATGTGAATCGAAAAAGCAAAATGTGTATCTTTGTTTAAATCTGTATTTATGCCTCACTCTAGGTTGGCACTTATATTTGGATAGTAAACGAAAAATGAACAAAAATGAATGCGTTAGAACAGAACAACACTTTCGTATCGTAATCGCATTTGCGATACATTCGCGAAAATTTAATTAAGCAATAATCCATCATCGATGACATAGATTGCTGGCATCGAAATGTTTCCATATAATGCGATGATGATGAATTGCGAGAAGGCAAAAATCAACCCCTTCTAGGTGAGGGACATCGGTGTTACGTTTTCACTACCAAAAAATACGGATCTAGTTACATTTTTATTCTTTATTGTTGCATCCACATACGTAATGAAAGAGCGCTATTGATCGCTTCAGCCTTTATTAATTAGCGGACACAGAAGCGAAAAGTTGGGAATATACCGAGTGTAGCCTTATTGTGTATGGAATATTCGATGGGTGGGTGGACAACAACAGCCGAACGCGAGATAATACATTTTGATGGGACATGATTAATTTAACGGCGTCAATTAAAATGAGGCCATGCCAATCCTATTATCCCGTACAAAATGGATGAAGGCTACTGCAGACAAACAAAAAACACAACAAACATGTAAATTAATGTGAATGGATGGCGAATGAAAAATAATAAATTCATAGCAACTAACGAACAAAGGCCTTTTTTCAATCCTTGAATGTGGCACGGACTAAAAATATCACTGATACCTGACAAAAAGCTCTTATTATAAAATTCGGAGAAGAGCGGAATTAGGTCCAGAAAATTTTAATTTCCAGCGAAACCCGTAACATCTTAAAAATGTCCCTCATATTTAAGGGGCTGGTTATAGCCAGTGTAGCAAAAGGAATATCAAATGAAACAAAATTGCAAATAGAAAAAAAACATTCTTGGGGTGTAAGTTGTTAAGATTATTCTATGCTGCTTGATGTTTTACTAAATCGATTTACTTACCGTAGAGATATATGTGTATATATTGTCTGTTTTTACCAGTTTTTTTAACTTCTTACAGAATAAATTCTATACGTACCTAATAGAAAAGGAGTAAAATCCAGCATGCAACAACGTTTGACGTCAGACATCTTTTCGTGTTGACTCTATGCTTATTTCTCTATAAGCTTTAACAAAACGTTTACAATGTTCCTCTAGCTACCTATTGAAATCTAAGTCTAGGGAGAAAGCACAGAATTACCACTTTCCTCATTGAGCCACCAAAGTTCGGTGTGCTGTGTTTCTGTATCTCAGTTTCTCTGATAACACCTTCAGTGTCCGCTTTTGTGAGAATTCTCAGAGTTATAAAATCCCTGCATCATTAATTCAGTTATCGAGGTAGAACGTGTTCCCATTTCTATAACTGGTAAAATCTCATCTCAACAATTAAAAAAAAACTTCAAAACCAACACAAAAATCCTTCAATGTCCCAAAGTCATTTAATAAACATTAACCGAGCCATCTAACATCTATAAAAACCTCTTCAATTATAACTCAACCCGAAAATACGAAAATAAATTCTTCTCGCCAAAATCGCACTCTAAAAATGTGTAATAAACCAAGAAAATACTTCGAAACAACCCAGAAACAAATGCCGGTCTGCTTACCCCTAATACTAACCGCTTTCTACGAAGATCTGTGCGCCTTCTCAAATTAAAATTAATGGCTTGGTCCCTTTTTAATCTTCTTTCCTTCATTACGAAAGAAAAAAAAATCTGAAAAATAAAATTCGCGTCCATTTGGTCCCCGCGCTACACCTCGCGACATCTCATCATCCACCTCCTCTCCCGCACCACCACTAACACCCGATATTAATTAAAATAATCTCTGCAGCGCGTTTGAAAACCCTTCGCTACCATTGTGCTTGTGTGTTCATTTGAATTTTAGATTCATAATCTAAATGCTTTTTCTCCACTTTACCCAAAGTGATGGATGAAAAATATCCAAACAACTTAAAAACCGAAGGAGAGGCAAAGCAAATTCGGATAACAAATTGACAGTAACATACAGCAATCGGCTACTGGGTTTCACCAAACCCAAAATCAAACCCGAATTTCGCCCTCAGGCTCAATCATCCGTGAATAGATCAGCGAAACCGCCGCAACGACGCCTAATTGACGGGCATACATCAGCATAGGGTTCCTACCTACCTAAAGACGTATCCAAAAATTAAACCTGAATTTTGTTTTTCTTTGTGTTCGTTGAATTGAGTTTTCTCCACCAAATTAGAAAATTGGACTACAAAG
This sequence comes from Rhingia rostrata, assembly GCA_949824845.1. Lineage (NCBI taxonomy): Eukaryota > Metazoa > Arthropoda > Insecta > Diptera > Syrphidae > Rhingia > Rhingia rostrata. The sequence goes on from OX463757.1 coordinate 106,008,532, forward strand.
AGGGCTTTAATGAAGTTATATAACGCAACTGGGCTTGGTCTCCGCAAGGCAGATGCACATCCAACCCACACGCACACACAATTGAGCCGATTTATCCATTTGTATAGATTTAGCAGACAAATATCAAGTGTTTACCAAGTCCATTATCGCAAAGGAGTGTAAATAGTAAATACACACCATGCACATACCTAGAACAAACGCAAACTTAAACTCAAAACTGCTTAGAAGAGGTTTATACGGATCGCCTTGAGAAACACGTTTTCTATCCATGCCATCGGCCAGAGAGAAATGACTAAAGACGACGACAACAACGACTATACGACGAAGGAAGAATTAAAAGAATAATTGTACAAACTTACGATACGGCCGGCGATATGTTTGCCTGCCTGTTGTTTACTATTTGCTCAACTTAACGACCCGATAAAGTCGTTGAAAAATTGTAAACATTAGAAGTAAGAGACGACACGGAACGCAAGAAACGTAAATTTCATAAGAAATTCGCTAAATTTCTTGCGAAAAACAGCGTAGCTTACTGCCGCACATTGGACATGCCGATACCACTACACAAAATCCACATAGATACACCAATTGGTAGGGTATGCTATGTAGGGGTACACTCATCGTTCGAGGTCTGCGAGAGGTGACACCTCACACCTATGCCAAAGGTGGAGTTGTAACGAAGTAATGAGCGCGAGCGCGGGGACAAGCAGTGTGATATAACAGTTGAGGAGGTAGCGTTGACAATCAATTGATTGATAAACAGCACACTTGAGACCACGAGCTTAAGTATATTTATATATTTAAGCAAACAGCAAACAAAAATTAAGTTTTACCCGCAGCATTGTGGGGCCAGTAAGTGGTACAAATGGTAGCAAAAACGAGCAATTATAAGATGTTATTATTTTCAAATTGAATGTCTTCGAAGTTTTTTTTACATATATCTCGTCCAAAGATGGTTAGTCTAGCGTCACTTTTCACATCTCAAAACTGCACGCAACTTTACTCGAGCATGTGGTTCGATAAGGAATGGCAAAAATAATGTTAAAAGCTCGGCAAAGATGTATTATCATTACTATTATAAATTTATTGAAACATAAATAAATTACCTGGTCAATAATTAAAACAAGTACAGCGCAAGTTGCCAGGTCTTCAGGGTAACGGAAAAGACATATATGAAAGCTTTCTTACCACGAACCTTGAGACACATCAACATTCTGTTATGCTTTGCCAATAGAATTAGTTCTCTCCGTTAAGAAGACGTATTTAACTAACAACCCGAATAAATTTACGACTGCTTTTGAGAAGTAGCTCTTAAGCCACACATGCGACGTACTTCGATTAGTTTTTCGATATCTCCTTACCATAATCATTTTATAATTAAAACATAAAGAGTGTTTTTAGAGGTAAAGTACTTCCGATTATTATAGTTGTCAAACTAGCTGTCACTTACAATGTGCATTTGACCTTTTTTTGTACATTACAAATCACTCCTTTCACTAGACAAACGTTTACAAATCGTGAACATTTATTTCTAAAATTCATGCTCTGTTCGCCAAACTTATTAAATCTGGTAGAATCACCTAATGGCGCTCCTAATCGTAATAGGTTTGTCTTTATTCATCAAAAAAGTTGCTCTATTTCAAAGGGTAAACAAAATTAAGTGGTTGTAGATTTGCAGTATCGCAGAAACGCAAATTTTCTTTGTTTACTCATTTATAGTTGTGGAAATTGACCTTGTCACTCACGATGATTTATTAACTCCAAATACTCTACACGAGTCATGATCAACACAATCTTTAATTTATATGGGAAAATCTTCAAGTCGTTCTCGAAATTAAACTGCAGACAATCGAGTAAACCAATAGTTGTCTGGTCGATGTCGACCGAGTTTTCAAGGCTTATTTGTTAATCCATTATCGAATAATAACTGTATTCAACGTTAATTTTGTGTTCTTTTTATTCAAAAAACATCATTCAATTTTCTTCATAAATGTGAAAACCGAATTGATGGCACTTTCGACTAAAGTCATACTCAATTATATAATCAAAGATCTATAAACTTCTCACCAACGGAGAAAGTAAGTTTGAATGTTTTAAGATACCCACTGTATTGAAGTGATTTAAAAAAAAAACAGAAGTATCTGCGTTAGGAGTTTTTTGTTGAAACATGGGAGCCCAAACTACTCGATTTTTATAACTGTATGTCTGTTCTCTTTCTGGTTTAACAGATTCGAGGTTTTCACAATTCTATCTTAAACCAGCTAGAAAGGAAATCATCCATGAAGTGGCATTTATTTCGCAGTTTAACTAACCAAACCATGGATGTGCTATGGCAAACAGGCAAATTTATTAGTTACCAACTGGAATATCTATTTGACAACCGAGAGTAAAAAAGAAGTGCGTTGCATATGGAATTATTTATTTCACACCGATCACCTCCGACAGGCGGCACTGTCCAAACACGGTCTACGATACAAACCTTGGCACGGCACCCAATCTAAGATTTACAATAACAAACCGCACCTCTTTTTCTGTTGTTTTCCTAAGCTTTTTTTTTAACATATCGTTATGTTCTGTTTTGAAAAAGGTGCCTTATAGCTTGGAGCTATGACTTCGAAAAAAACCAGTTCTGTCATCTTCTCACACCGTGCGTCGTCGCCTCGTCGGGTCTCTATACAGACTAGAGTAGCCTCAAGCGCTTAAGTCTGACTTTATCTACATACATTGGTTGATGAAAAAAAAAACATTTCTTCCCCTTATGTACAAAGAGAGTTATAATGGAAAACGTCGGCTACTGTCTTCCTCGGCTTGTCACCTAATTGGCCCGAAAATGTTTTTTAAAAGGTGCGGAAAGGGAGGTGAAAATATATGTTTTCTTTTTTTAAGATTTTCCTTCTTATGCCATCGACTGCAGTCCGTAAGAGAGGCAGTGAAAAAAAAACAAGAAACGATTCCAATATCTATGAGAGAATAACAAACACTCCATGGCACACACTGAGTATGAGAATGGATACAAAGATACAAAATGTTCAACTTGGCGATTTTCGTTCGGATTTTTAACACATGGCCAGCATACATGTGCCTCGTAATGTTATCTTAGCAGATGGGTTGTTGTTTTATGTTCCTCCTTGCCGTTGAAGGGGCACGAAGAAGACATTAAATAGAAGGAAACAAGTAAACAAAATATTAACGCGAAATATAGCGCACATCGTTTTTATAAGTTTCACGATACTGGCGTGGTGTGGTGTGGAGTGGTGTGCTAGGGCTGGGATTACGTTCGTTATGCCCTAGTTGCTGCCCTGGTGGAGCTGATACCCGATTGTATGGTGATCATCTGTATCTAATGGAGTGTTTAAGAAACGTAATGTGCTTGCCGGCATTTGAAATGTGCATACTTGAGGTAAATTCATACGCATCTGCTTGCGTCATGTAAACTAAAGGGTGTTTTTTTATAGATGTTTAAAACTTTGAGATGGAACAAAACAAAGAAGATTTTCTTAAATTGACATGAAATTTACTTAATTTGAAAAATAATCTTCTGGCATTATAAAATACGATTTCTGGTATATGACTGCCACGGCACCACGGCTGTCTCGGACGTAGTCTAATCTAGAGGTCCAATTTACGACGACTTTTTCCTTGTGGATGTAACGGTTTTTCAACATACACATACATTAAACAACAAACACTGCAGTTTTGTTTATTGACGTATACATTCAACCAAAAGTGAGTTTCATCGCTAAACAAAATTCGCTTAAAAATTTTAGAATCAATGCTAGTTGATCCTGTGGCTTCAATTCTTGCACGGTTTGGATTTTGTCAGTACGCAAACCAAGATATTTTCGCCAAATCTTCCGTAATGGATGACCAAATATAAACTCCTGAGCACGATGGCGGATAGACTATCATCTATTATCATTTAGAGTAGACGTGATGCGAAAACGTTCCATACTTAATTGAATTAATTGCTCCGATGGACGATTACCGTAAAATGGTCAACGCTATACGTATTTCGAAAATGACTTTCAAAATAAATTTGCACAATTTGGAAGCGTTGTTCAGACGTCAGCCTATTTATGTTAAAATGCCAAATAAAACTAAAAATAAGTCACCTGACAGCTGACAAAAAGGACGCCAGTTAAAATAGTTTTACAAACTTAAAGTTTTATGCCTCTTAAGAAACACCCTTTATTTCAATGCATGGGCCTTACCTAGGCAAGTGGTGTAGTTTTTGAGCTATCATGGGAAATGGGAGTTTCTGATGAATCTGATACGGGTATTTTAAAGATTGTAAATTTGCATTATTGACACATCAAGATCAGAGTTTTAAATCATATCTACAACCAGTATCAAAGAAAAAGACATGACAATAAGCTTTTCATGAATTTAAACGGTGTTTGCATATATGTTGCATATAATTGATTTAAAATAATACGTACTCTACAGTTGTATAATTTTGAATACATACACATCCAAATTATTGGCTTATTGCTTCTACATCGTGTACGATGGCAGAACCTATAATAGATTTATGTAGAAACTTAAGTTTAAGTTTTCTAATGATAACTAATACTCCTCAGAATAAATCCTCAGTTAAGGATTTATTTTTTCATTGTAGACAGTTTTAATAAATCAGATGTCACAGGATGATTTTAGACAAAAGGGTGCGGCTCTCCTGTATTCACTGCCTTCTACCGTTTGACTGCTTCATATAACCAGAAGTTAATGTTATAAAACACGAATTTCACACCTTTAATCAAATAATACAAAAAAAATAATAATTTTATTAATTGCGACTTGCAGAATATTCTGAAGTAAAAAAAAATAACGTGCTAAAAAACAAAATAGATAACAAAATTATTAAATCGGAAGAATACATGCATTTTCTATTTATTATTATATAAGGTATCCACCAAATTAACCAAGACTTCTGATGATTTTCGATGAAAACGCTTTAATACAACTCCAGAGGACAAATCAAACACCCATTGGACGTTTGCTGAAACTTGAGCTTTCCATTTGTGTGCACAAATTCTCATTTCTTGGAAGTTGTGTAATAGAATCCTTGTGGATAAATTTCCATCGAATCCTTTGACACATACCAAGCATTTGACATCGCTGTCAATGCCATCTAGTTTCGATTGTGCTCTGGATTTTTTTTTCAACATTTTTTTTTATTCAATTTCCTTTGCAATATCTACACGGCCAACTTACACCGCAAGTAACCAATTCCCATGACAAGTCGACCATTGCTGTCACCTTCCACATCGCACCAGAGTCGACAGTCCCATTTTGACATTTGCACTTTTGTTATCTGGCAATTTCTAAAGGCGTCATGCATTTATGGCAAGGCAAAAACTGTGTGTCCCACTGTCCCTGTCCAGTGTCCATACTTAAAAAAAACCACAGATGAAAAAAAAAACGGCACGAACACCGCCACCAACTTCACATTGCAGTTGAATGGTCAAGTTTTTGATCAGCAGTAGCAACACCAGTCCGAAAGGGAGAAACTTGTATCTTGTGTGTCAGTGTGCACTTCTTCTTGTCATTTGGCCTCTTTGTATTCTTGACAATACATACCCGAAAGTGTCAAACAATGCGAAATGCAACGAATTCCCATCGTATCATCGTCCATTGTAATGTATAACTTGTGTGGAGGTTTGTTAGTATTTTTGAACATTTCGGAGTCGCATTCGAGTGGAACACTGTTCGTCTTCTCGTTTATTTTTTTGTCCTGTTGTTGGTTCCTTTTTTAAGATGGTATGACACTGATGGTTTTTGATGCATTCAAAGTGACAGCAAACAAAAAACAGAGTAGCGAATGGAAAAACTTTGAGTGGTTTTTCATACGTTTGATGTTTAACTTTTTTTGTCAATTTCGCACGTTTCCCTCGGGAGCACAGCGGCGCGGCAGGATAAACAGTAGTTGAAGATTGAATGCGGCCCCTGCTGGTTGTAATTTAACACACACACAACATAATGCTTTCCGCAAACACAAATTTATTGTTGGGTATTAAATTACAATTAGCAAAAGGTCACCGAAAATAAACGGGATAACAAAAATAAGGAAGAAGAGATCTTTTAGGGGAGGCTGCTCAAGGCTTACTTGAGTCGGATTTTTTGTTTATGTCAATCCTGATTTTCGCTTTTGATGAGGCGCAGGAACGATGACACTTATGGACAAAAGGGAGATTGTCTTTTATTCTTTTTTCTTGTAGGATAATTGAATAGATGACATTAAGGAAAGAAAATACTTTTGTCATTGGTTGCTGTGTCAAATTTAATTTTAATTTTTTTTTTTTTATAGGAATTTCTCGTGCACCCCAGGCCAGCGACATGGGGAGAGAGAAGTAGGGATGATGATTTAGCCGGATGAATTAATGATCTGTAGAGTGTCTAGTCTAGTAATTCAGTGCGATTACGCGAATGGTTTTAATGAAGCCGACAATAGGATTATCGATATGGGTCCTAAAAGAGCCCTTGCCAGATGCTGGCTGATACAGGCTGGAATATTCCCATTAATATGTCAATGGGTGATCAATTGATCCGTTATTTATACTTAGGAGCTATCAGTTTCCATCATTAGATATGTTCTACCTATAGCACGTTGGAGTGACATTTTCAAAAAACTCTGCTCAGACAGTTTATCAAAATATATTATGTTTCGTCAAAACGTTTTTCTATTGCATATGAGTGTACAGATCGTTTTTTTTTTTTTTTTTTTAGAAAACGCCATCAAAAAGTGGGCGTGTTTAAAATTGATCCATTTACTTTAAGATATATCTGTCGAAACTACTTCTATATGTTACGAACTTAATGTCAAAACTTATATATGTACTCCTTTGGATAGGGAATAAATACCTTCCCCTGTCATTCAAAAATTCCATGTGAAAATAAGCACCAGCTCATGCAATCGCTCGCATTAATTCCCAGAATATGCAATTAAAATCGGAAATGTTTTAATGGCCCTATTTAACAGAAGCTTCGTTTTCAATGCCAGTACCATGCGGCTATATAAAATCCACAGAATGCGTCCTTTTCACGAGCTTCATCATTGTATAACCTTCTGATTTGCAATGTAAAACTAATTTTCTACGCATCCCAATGCATGGGACCTACATCATCCCAATTAGGGTGACGCACACCTAATCCCTATCATAACATACTCCCTTGAAAGTCCCCAGCCAAATAGGATTCACTTGAAGCCGATAATTTGAATAATTCCGTGCGCACAAACACTCGCTTAAATCGAAAACCAAAATTACGAGAGTGAAAACCCCAAAACAAGCCAATTATTGTTAGCGTCAAAAGCGAGCTGTTCCATGTGGTGCCGCACCCCTATTTTGCTCGGTTAAGAGACGACGAATTGCTCTGCACTGTGCGCTAGAGACTTTCTTTCCGCTCGCCTCGCTGTGTGCCGGGAGGAGTGAGTGTGTTTGTGCACTTATATGCATCAGCACTGTCGATGTAAGCAATGCAAATAAATTAGAATTTTATTCAAATTAAAGCCAATCCAGCAGATTGTGCGGTGCGGTTGATTTGTTGATTTGATGCGCGCTCTTCGGGAAGGAAAACAACTCGGACTCGCCCTACCCCAACCACACATGGTATTGTGGGGCACGGCGCGGCGGTTGTAAAAACACAGAAAAACCATCGAAAAATTACACACCGTCGCGCCGGTCGAGTCGGTCTTCGAAGTCGTCAAGCAAGGGGGCGAACAGAAAAATCATTGCAGGCAATTATTTATGTATACACATAAATATTCCGAAATTTATTATGACTTCGGAGCATATAAATCCGCGCGATGGTCCGGTGTCCCCTTCCCTGCGTCCCCTGTCGAACGTCAGTGCCGCACAACTGACGCACACATGCTCAGCGACGAGCCTCGGTTGCAGATTACTGCAAGGAAAATAATTTATTGAGCATTTTCTAAACTTTATGGTTTTGGGCCGGTTTCGGGCGGGCATCCCCCGTGGCGTTGAGCACTGCTCCCTGAAAATTCTTCGATTTATGAATTTCATATGGAATCGGCTCGGATTTGGGTGGTAAATTTGGCAATTAGACGGCAGATACATTGAGTCCATGCAACTGAATATAGTTGGCAACGTTGATTGCGTTCAAATTCGGGCCGAGAAGCTTCTGCAAACTTGTAGTCAAATGGCTTACTGCCATAACCAAAACCGTAATGAAGGTGGAGCGCGAAGTGCGGGTGGCGATCAGAAACTACAACGACGATGCTGGTTTATTTGCTGTTGATTGCACTCGAATGTTTTCCATTTTCGGAAACTTAATTGTTTTTGGCGTGCAATAAGATAATTTCGTTTTGGCGATGGTTTCTGTAGCCTACCATGTGGTTCGGCATTTGTATTGTGGCACAAGTGTATAGACACAGATGGATTGGTTTCATAAATTTGTTGGTAGAAATTTTACAAATGGGTTCTGTGGGGATGCGGCGAAAATGTAAAATGTATCTTGCTATTTTCCATTTGAAAAGATCCTAATGAATGTTCTACAACGTCACATAGGCTGAAAACACACCGGATCATACAAAAAGTTTTTTGCTGGTTCGAATACAATAGCTCGTATACAATAGCTTTTATTTTTAACAAACACCATGGAAAATCTTCAAAACAAAAACATGTGTTTTTTTACGTTGGCTTTGGTGTGCATAGTAACCATACGAAACTGTTAAGAAAATGCCTTAATATTATATTACTTCTAATATAATTTCTTATTACTATGTGTACAATCTAAAGCGAGCGTCTTGTCGAGTGGTTGTCAAAAGTGGCTGACGTCTGTTAAGAGAACATAAGTTATTCTCTTCACAGAAAGGCCGAAAAGCTGATTAAGGATAATGGCGTACTATGAAGCCAGAAAGCGCCTGTAGTACCAAATCAGCGTTGCCAGAGACAACAGAAATAATGTTCTCATGTTTCACCAAACACATAAAAAAACCGTTTTACTTTATCCGGAGTATTTCCTTCACGTGCAAAAATGTTACTTAATAGTTATAAGGCATTACTCAAACTTCTTCCCTTTCAACTGATACTGAAATTTTATTTTCTACTCTTAAGATTTTGCCAATAATCCTGGGTGCAAGATGATAGCATGTTAGCGTACACTGTGTTGTTACATGATTAAGATAATACTTGCACTTAGAAAATGTAGTCCACAAAGTATAAATTGTATCTTTAAGGTGTTTGTTTCGCTTCCGTTGCTACACACTAATCTACAACTAATACTTAATACTATGGCCTTTTGAAAATTAAAGTTCCACTTTCTTAGGTCACTCATTGCTGCGCATTGGATTGGCAAAAGTTGACCAGACAACCGTCAACATGGGGAAAAATCATTTTCATTTACAGCTTCCTAGCTTAAAAGTCTCCATTCTGATCTTATTGACAGAAAATTCCCTGACGTGCACCCATTTCAATAGGCTTTCTCTAAGAAGCCAAGTTCAATGACATGATACTCACATATCCAACCCATGTGATCTATTCAGCATTTCAATGTGAAAAGTTTCATAGTGACATGACAATATTGACGTGCTAAATTACATCACGCATTCTTAAAATGATCGCACGTCACTTGCACTCATATGAACATGACATTGTCGTGTGCTTGACAACTGAAATACAATTTTGTATTTTCTGAATTATTTTTCACAAATTAACGCATGGTCAACGTCAACGTGTGTTTGTTGTGAGAGAAGACGTGTTGTAATTGCAAACAATTGTCAGCCCAAGTGACAATGTAACTACTCCTTTGCTCCCTCGCTGCTGATGAAAGTTTTCAAGTTTTGTTTTTTATTTTTTTATATTTTCTATGTGATTGTTTGGCGAATTATATTCAACTTGTTTGTTTCACTGGTTTTGATTATCTGAGAGCTTCGCGCTCTGTTGTACGAGTGTATATTGTTGATGTACGTCACTGTTGCTAAGTGCACTTCTGTTGCGAAGGGGATTTGAATTGAGTTTTCTCTTTTTTATTTAATTTAATTTGCAGCAATTTTAGATAGGTTAGAGGCAATTCTGTTTCTAACAGGCTGACTTCTGTTTTCTAAGTATATACACAGAGAGAAGATACTTTTGCCGAGATAGGTGGGAAGACAAGTGACTTGAGGTAAAAGACCTTTAATTTGATGTGATTATATTTTTATTTTTTTTTGCTGATGATAAATTGGTGGAAATTATCTCTGTGAGTGCTTGCACGTAGGCGGATTTGAAAGAAGGTAGTTATGGGGGTCCGGCATTCAGTCAAATGAAATTATTTTGTTATTTTATTATTGAAGTGTTTTTGGAATGGAAAAAGTGAGTATAGATACAATCATCCTGGATTTGACTTGAAATCAACTAGTTAACAGGGGTGATAAAAGTTCAGTTCAGTAGCTTTAACATTTTGATGACCATTTGAAAATTTAGCCGGTCTTATCTTAGATCAAAAGCTTAGTCTGTTATCATAGATAACCCCATAAAAATAAGCATAACGAAGCTTGATATAATTTCCGCGAATTTAATATTGTCATTTATAATTTGACCCTTTTTGCCGTAGCGCCTTCGTGGTGTAATTAGAGTTGCTCAAACTTTTACAAGTTTATGAATTCACTATAATAGTACATTTCTTCATCTTGAAATACATTAGGGCTTTCGGGATCCCAAACACTATTTGTTTTTGATTATATGCCAATGCCTCAAACATTTGTTCCACTTGGATGTAGTTCGCTTGTATATAAAAATCCAAATTGAATTGTTTACTACGGTGACGAATCTTGGTATGTGGTTCTTGTCGAATACTTGCTTTACAGATGATGATGTATTGGCGTGTACGCCATGATCAGCCACGCGGATATGTTGTTTGATTGTCGGCTGAACTACTTTGAATCTTTTAAATAAATAATAAATTAAGCTTATATTTTTGACAATCCTAATTTTTTTTAATTTGTAAAACATTCCAGAAAATCGTATAACCTACTATTCAGTTTTGTTTCAATCTACGCGGCCAATTAAATCTTTCTGAGCATAAATAAAATCAATGAACTCATCACTTACGATTAAAACAAAAAAAAACTAAACTGAAGTACTGTCCACACATTAGTTTAACTGGAAAATGGTATTATAAAGCAACATCAAATATCTTTGTTATCTCTCGGATACTGCCCAAGTCCATGTAAAATTATAACCCAAAGCTGTGCAAAATAATTGAAATATGAAAAAAAAAAACGAATTCTTTCCGAGTGTTCTCTATCAAAAATTTACGTGAAAATAAACAGCTTCGTAATCAATTTACGTCAATAAGTTTATATTCATCTTGTTGTGTGCCGAATGAAGGGCACATTTTTCATTCTTTTACATTTTCTTTTGAAGTTTTGTTTTTGCAAGCATGGAAAGAAAGCATCATTGTTTCTTTCGCATTTACATTTCTAATTTTTCAAATTGCAAGTATCTCCATCCCCTTAAAGCTTTTTTCGGCCTTGATAGGCTTCGAAATGATGGCAAAAACAGCAAACGCTTCACTTCGTTGTGTAATCTATCTCAATTTCAATTCCATAACAACAAAGTATGCCCCCACATGGACGGGCGTCAGCTGCAGAAAACAAATACAACTAACGCAACAAAAAAAAACATATGAGAAGGCTACAATCCGCTGTGTGGATCGTTTAATACTCTATTCCACCCTATCCTTAAAATAAATATCTCCAAAATGTGGGCTTCATGGCAATGAAATATTGGAAACAGCATTGCCACATCATATTATGTCCATACAGTTTATCAATATTTTATATGAATTGACAAAAAATAAAACGTTTTAAAATTTTAAGGAAAAACGATTTTTACTGAAAACGCCTACCAAAAAGTGGACGTGGCAAAAAAACCTATATAAATATTAGGATTGACGACATGCGTTGCTCAGTCGCTTTTTCAAAAATTTCTACCGTTTGGCAAAAAAAAAACGTTTTTCTTAAAAGTGTGTGTTGCAGTGGCCGGATTTAGAAAATTTGTACACTCGTTCTGCTTCGTTGGATAGAGTCCATATACCAAATTTCACCAATCTGTCTCAAAATTTAAGGCCCGAAAATCGGTGACATACAGACGGACCGTCGGACAGACAGACGTGGCCAGATCGACTTAGCTAGCGATTCTGAGTCGATCCATGAGGTATATCTGAGGTATATCTAGCGAAATGATTTATCTATGTTACAAAATTAACGTCAAAACTAATACACCCTATGGGACGGTATAAAAAGATACATAGATGCTTATGTGAAAAGAACTGAATTTTCAATCGTTTATTTTTTTTACATTTCTCTTCTTGAGCACCACAAAACCACTATTAATCATGTCAGCATCGCATCTGTGCAGTGAAGATGGATAAAGATACAAATACATCGTTTCGCGAATCCCCCAACCGCGCTCTTCGCTGAAAGATAGACATTTAGTCAGACAGACAAAATCTTTATAACAAAAATCTGTATCTAACCCGCTGTCGAAGTGACTAATGGTGGGAAAGTGTGTATTGTATACCAAAAAAAAAACAATATATATGTATTGTAGAATAAACTAGATACAAATTGTTTGGCAGAGGTCACATCAAGTATCTGGAAATAAGGCTCCCGCTACCACATGTTCTCCTGTACAATTTTCTCTGATTAGGAAACTCGTAACGGGTGACGTTACTATGTGTACGTACAAATATACGATTGATTCATTGATTGAATTCACTTAGAAAAATCTAATTAATCTCAATTCAGCGACAAAAATAGTGATTGGCAATTTATTGCAAGAAAAAAAAAAAAGAAAAAAAAATTATTGCAAGAAAAAAAGAAAAAAAAAACACTTGTACTGTACTGCAGTACTTAATGCTGTCCACATTTTTTTTTGTTCTTTTCGTGCAACATTGACCATGATTATCATCAATCGCTCGTGATGAATGTGCAGAGTAATGGCGCGATTTGAGAAACAATCGATTAAGCAAAAATAAACTTACTTTGGTGATGATTCAGTATATTAAATTGGTCTTGGATGTAGCACTGTTTCATTAGTCCAAACAAGATTATAACTCATTAAGGCAACAACAGGGTAAATAAACAAGAAGACTAAAAACTCGGTCGTTTATCGTTTTTATTTTTGGAAGGTATTTCTTTATGGCTACAGAAATCACCGATTTGTTGCTAGCCGCGGTTACCATAGTTCTCAAGTTGTTGTCGGTTTGCTGGAGGTCATTGAACAATGTGCAATGAATATGATATGATTTTTTGTAGATACGTAGTGTGTCCCTATCAGTCATTTTGAACAAGTGGCGCCAGCACAAACATTACCAGTTCCTGTATATGTATATCACGGGTTCCAGAGTCGGTTTGATAGTCATCTCTAAACTTAAGAGAGAACATTTGGTTTCGTTAGATGGACGCGTCGGAGCACATGGTGCTATGACTATGATGATTTTTCATCATGTGCCTCAAGGTTGACAGATAGAGCCCGGTTGGACCAGATGAGGGAATCAGTTTGTATGCGTATTTATAGATGTGGACACACATAATTTGACACATTTTCAGAGCACTCGTAAAAGTCATATTTTAATTGTTTGAGATTTTATTGTTATTACTGGCGTGTCGGGAACAATGGCCTTTGCGGATTGTAAAATCAAAAGCTTTGTTCTGTATCAAGTTTTTATTTTTTTACGATTTTTTGTCTGTAATAGGTAAAACGTGTTTTTTCAGTTTTGTGACCTTCTTATGGATTTATCTTACGGAAGGGTATAGCGTTGGACTGTATCACGTGTATCATGTTGTATTGGGAAACATTTTTTTTTTTTTAATTATGTAAAGTAGAAACACTTTGGTTATAGCATAGCTACTCAAAAATATGTACGAGACATATCAACCAATGGATGAATGAAAGTGAAAATTTGAAGAAAAAAAAACTGCTTATGATGGGATACCCAAATCAAGTTCAAATCGAGACCCTGTTTATACTAAGACGGTATTATATTAGCTTACTAATGTTTTTGGGTTAATGAGATTATTTCCTCCATTCTGAAAGCAGTTTGATTATTCATGTGATATTTAATGATGCGATGTAATAATGAGTTGACGATATAAACTAATTTTATGTCTGGCATTTCTATATCTCTAATAACTTTCTGATCTATTAAATATATTTCACATAAAGGTTTTATGGAGCACATTTTGCAATGCAGCATTTTTATCACATGATCTTTGAAATGAAATATTAGAAAATTATATTTGTAATAAATGAACAAATATTGGGAACATTAAAAGGACTATGGGAAATTGCGTAGTCTAACAAACTATTTTATCGGCCGATCCCGAGTACAGTGTGCGAGATAGTAAGCTCACTTCCATATATGGTTTTTTTTAGATTCACTTTTATTTTATTTTATCTTACAACTAACTTACATGCTAGACAAAAATTCATGAAAAAACTAGCCTACTTATCAACTAAAGGGTTTTTCAATAAGAGCGCTACCAATTTTTTTTTTAAATAAAACAAAAACGGTTTTGGATATCAATGAAATTCTTTAATCCTGTGAAAGTACGTTCGATGCATTATGTATGGAACTCGATCTCCTTTGCATGGCCACCACGGGCACGCTTGCAGAAGTCCATACGCTGAACCCAATTTTCGACGGTTTTGAAGCATTAATCGGCCGATATTGCTGCAATTTCACGTTCGATATTCGTACGAAGTTTATTAATCGATGTTCGGTTATCATTGAACGGTAGCGATTCCCATTCACAGTAACGCGCCGGTCTTGATCATCACGGAAGAAGTACGGCCCAAGGACGCCGCCGTCCCATAAACCACACCAAACCGTATTTTTTTCGGGATGCAATGATGACTCATAAAGTACGTGTGGATTGCTGCCTGACCAATACCGCATATTTTGTCTCACTGGCACGGGAACATTTTGTACTGTGCCTGTGGATTCAAAATTTTCCACTAGACGCTCAATTGTTGATCTGCTGGGACCATTATGACGACCATAAATTGGACGTAGCGCTCTTAACGTTGAGACCACTGACTCCGAAATACGGTTGTAAATTTTAATAATTTCGACTCGTTGTTGGATCGTATATCTTTTGTATCATGAAATGGCAAACCTTACTGAAGAGAAATGTCAAAAGAGCGGCAAGAAATATGGCGTCGTTTGCTGTCCCTGTCGCTCAACTTTTGTAGCGTCCCTGTTGAAAAACCCGATACTTAACTAACTTACTTGCCCTATGCGGGCGCCCTAAATTACACGATAACTTAATTCTAATGCCTTTCGGCCTATTATCTAATCTATAAATCTAAAAGTAACACAATGTTTACCAATGAAACTTTTTATAACTTGGTTCCTTGTCTTTCTATTTATTTTATTTAAACTTACATGCTAGTTAAAAACTACTTATCGACTAACTTAAACTACTTAAAACTAATTAAAACTACCTAAAAATAAGTTAAAAACTAGAACAGCCACAGCAAGCGTTTTCTGTTTTTTTTTGTGCCACCATGACTGCTTTACACCTAAACCTAAGACTAAGACCTAACAGGTTCTTCTGTTGTGACCAACTCCGTCGGTCCACTTCCATATATGTCCATACTGATTAAATGCACAATCAAACTATCGGCCGAAAGTATGTCTGTAGTGCGCGGTGCCTCTTAATATAGAAGAAATCAATAAGTATCAACATTATTTTAAAGGTTGATATCTTCATAGAAGGTGCAGTAAACAGTAGTGTGTGATTTTTTCTCGCTTGTATTTGTATTAATATGGAACTAATCCCCGCCAGGCTAAATTCCCCAAAAAAAACGTAAATGGACCCCGCGGGAAATCAAATGGAAATAAGTCCCGCGACTGTTAATGCCTTTTGCTTGTAGGACTTATTTCCATTGCATGCATCCAAACTCGCAAGCAACACTAATTCCGCGGGGGTTGTTGCACTGTACCATGCAAATTATCTAGCAACTCGTTTACCACGAGTATTTATAAATATTTTGCAGGTAAATTTTCTTTCAGAGTTCCTGCTTTTTCCACAATTTTTAGCGCGGTTTATGATTATCAGGCTTAATCCAAGGTTTTGATTTGTTGTGCTAACTGCTAATGTAGCATTTCCGTCAGAAAACGTGGCAACTATAGTATCGTTTGTTTGTAGGATGTCATAAGTGAATAGGATGAACAAGAGTGGTCCATAGACGCTTCTTTGCGGTACACCTGAGATTGTTTCTTTGAACTCCAAATGTTCATTGATACCACACAAGAATTTTATATAATTGTTCAGGCTGAATTTGTATAAGTTTGTATCAAAGGCCTCTGTGCAACAAAATTGGCAAAAGTTTGCGTAACTTTTAGAAATACGGTTGAACAAATTTTTCTTTCTTCGAAAGCTTTCTCAATTACACCTGGAATTCGATGTACTTGGTCCACTGTAGAATGTTTACTTCGGGGGGTGTAAGCTACCTAGTAACATACCTTCAAACACTTTTGAAATTATTGTATGAAGTGGAATAGGCCTGTAAG
This sequence comes from Rhingia rostrata, assembly GCA_949824845.1. Taxonomy (NCBI): domain Eukaryota; kingdom Metazoa; phylum Arthropoda; class Insecta; order Diptera; family Syrphidae; genus Rhingia; species Rhingia rostrata. Next base: position 106,025,053 of record OX463757.1, read on the forward strand.
ATTTTATTTCATTCGGTGATTTTCCTGGTAATATAACCATAATCCTTTCCGCGACTTGCACCCTCTTGGTATGTATTCTAGATTAACTCTGCATTTATAATGAAAATAAGAAGAAGAAAAGAGTGCTTACTTTTAAATTCATTTTTGCTTAAAATTAACAATAATAAACAATATCTACTTAAAACTAGATAAAATGCTTAAATTTAACTTATCTTTGACAGGTTTTCTTAGTCTATCTTACTGACCTTATCCGGCCACTCTAAGCTTATTTCTAACAGAAGAAATGAATGCTTTTCGTCTCAAAATATGAAAGACGTGATACTTAATTCAGAAACTTTTTACTTAAATATATATTATCCAGCTGCCATAAATACCTTTTACATTAATTAGATTGACGATACTTCCTCACGAATGATGTATCATTCATACTTGACTTTAGAGACATAACAACCTTTAGGCGATTTTTTTAAATTTTCTATCACCCATCAGACAACACATACATTGCCCTCTTAATAGTCAGTGCTTCCTCTACCAACTTGTTTACATTCCAAAAAGCATATCCCAGATAAGATATCACTCAACAGCACGATTCAAAACAAAATAAAAATGTAATAAATCGTTGAGATAAGTCTGTGCCGATCGATTGTACGATCGATGTTTTTCTGTCCACCAGGGACGTTTTTGACATGCAATCCACAATCGATATGTCACCCATAATAGATAGATATGGCCGCGCAAAACTTTCGACCAAACCTTGTCACAGCTCTGTGTCAGCTCAATTTATCTAACCATCATGTCGAATGATGGATGAGTCATAGCTTACTTAAACAAATTTAAAAAAAAAATAGAAAAAAACAGTCAAACGCAAATAAACAACAAGCCCACTGCAGCAAAAAAAAAAAACGTTTTTGTTTTTGACATTTTATCTAAATAGCGTCGTATTATTTTTGTTTTGTTTTTGCTTTTCATATTTATATAGCTAGAGTTTGCGGTTTTCGCTAAGCTACCTTCTCACGTCTACTCGTAAATATATGTACAATATGATTTGAATGCCGCTCAGAAAATAAGTATCTTGCTTCTTTCCTTGGTCAGCTCAACGATTCCTTTTTTATCCTGTTAAAACGATGAAGGACACTTTAACCAATTTGAAGGCTATCCTGGCGATATCGTAGACGCATATGCTTGTATAATAATCGCCTGTCCGCTGCCCATGAACCTTGGAGAGGCACTAGATATTTTTGCGAAATGCGAAAACAAAGAATTAGGTCAGATAAAACGCTGACAATCAAGACCGAGGGACGAATATATTTTGTGAATGTGTTGAAAAAATTTGTTATTTTTTGTTATTCTAATTGATTTACGATTATGAGTAGAGAAGAAGGAGTAGTTTGTTTTCGTTTTCGATTATGATTTCATAAAAACAAGCTGCTCCCATACTTGCCCCGTTCTTATCAAAGTAGGTTATACACGTTAGGCTAACTGCCGGTCAAATGCGTCTTAATTAATTAAAAACTGTGCAAAACAACAGAAAAAAAGAACTATGGTAGTGTTTTGCAAGTGAGAAATATTGCGACATGGGCGTAGCAGAAGTTGGCTAGCACCCAGAGCGTGTATGCGTAAGAGAAGCTGGCACGTTTATTATTTGTGTGATCAGCACTGGCCAATCTACGTTTTGTTTATATTACAATAGGTAAACAAGGCAAGAATTTTATTGACTCTCTAAGCATATAACATGCAATAGACTGATGTAATATAGATGTAGGGAAAAAGGAATGTTTGCAACGCTTTAAAGCTGGGAGCGCCTTGTTCCGCCACAACAATATTTCGTATGAGCGTTGCAGAATAGCATTTAGTTTTCTCGTTACAAATGTGAAAGTTGTTGTTGTTTTTGTTGTGGTTAATTTTGTTTACAGTCTCGACGCAGGGAACGCGAGTGTTTATCACCGGTCCTCAGTCACATGTCTGGGAAAAGAAGTACGTATTTTCCTTATGAAAATGGCTATAAGTTTAGAGTGTTAAAGTATAGACTAAACAAAAAATCGTTTATCGCTAGGTGCCTCCAGTTGCGTACTTTAAGCTAGTTCAGGTAGTTTTCAACTTGTAAACTTCTCTTAAGAATATTTCTTCCGTAACATGCAAAATAGGGGCATGAATAAACTTTGCTACATCATACAAATGCACCTTTAAATGACAAAGTTATCTGAAATTCTGAGCCCTGATGATACGCTTTGAAGCCAAACCGGGGAACCCTATGAAACCCATGCTATGAAAATCTTAACCAATTGAATGGGTTTCATTCGAAGACATGTTCTTACTTCCGTTAAGAAGGTAATGTAATGTGTACTGATCATTTGGGTTGCTATTTGACTATGTACTGCATAATTGTTTCTTGTTATATTCGTTAATTGATGTCATCTGGTTTCAAATATTCATGCTAATTAGTTGAGCATTGAGCTTTTATAGAGAACATACCTGCTGATATTTCATCAACTTGATTCGAGTATAGAATATGCCGCACAGTTATCGATAAAGTTTTCCATTTAAACATGGAATTAACTAATACTTCTGGTCACACTACCATCCCGTGGACGTGCCAAAAATACTTAAATAGCGCTGCAAAAAAAACTAGCATAGAAAGAGGATAGTCAAAGCTAGTCATAGAATGAACTGTCTATTGAAAAATAGTATCCAATGACATGTCACGCAATTTCAAACCTCGTTTTAATAAGCGTGGAAATAGTCAAATAAAAATGCTCTTCATGATTTAAAAAATCACGTACTGCGACTGCTATAGCTTTGGGTATGTTTTTTCGACAGAAAACCACCATCTTATGGTTGATATTTTAATCGCTTCTATAACACGTGTCCGTTTTGCGGTTCCCACCGACTAATTTCATATCAGTAGTTTGGAAAACTCTAAGATTAGTCGCCGAATTTCGGAGCGTGTGCCAAAAAACGTGCTTCCACCCCTAGAACTAGATAAAATAAATCGTTGGTTGGTCGATCGTGTAAACAAAAGCTTTCGTACGACACATGGCCAGTGAGTTTTCAAATGCGAGGGTGTATCACATCAGATGGTCCCATTTAACGATTTGGGTCTGGTCGCTCGTTTTCCCAATTAGCTTCATTAATTTAATTTATACATGATTCTTTTTTTTTTTTTAAATGATGGCGTTGTTTGGCAAAACCAACTTGACTTTTTTATGATGATCAGCATCCGATGTATGACAGGCTGATGAAATTTCCAGCTTGTATGGATTTCGTTTATTTTTTTAACCGCTATTAACATAAGACTCAAAGACACACTTACCCACCGACGGTAATCCATTCAAATCGAATGCAAAACTAAAAAAAAATAGCAATATAATAAAAATGTCTAATTTTACCTAAACGAGGTGTTTGACACCATCATTTGAATTTTGTTTTTGAAAACAACACACAAAGTCTTATATCGTATACTCTCACAAAATGTGACAATGCGATCCTGGGGCACGGCGCGAGGGGACCGATTCGCGTGTTGCTATTATACCAATGAAAACAACAGGCAATACCAAAACAACAACAGAAAGATACATATATGTATCGACATGACTAAAGCGGCGATGTCGAGAGCGAATTGTGGGTTTGCCATCTTGGCGGCTGTTTGTTCCCAACATAAGACTCGAGAATTCTATGGCGGTTTGGGAACCATAAATTCATTTAATGTATCCCCCCGATATTCTGGCGTATTATCCATTTCCGTATTCTAACGAAATTTATTTGAATTTACTAAAACAAACATTAGCAGCAGTGATCGCAGCGGTAGAGCATGTAGGAGACGTCAACATGAGATGATTGCATGTGTCGCACAGATCGCTATTTATAATCGCAGACTAGAACGCAACAAACAAAATGAAACAATGGTAGGGAAGCATTCTTTGCACGTAATTGTTTACGATCTGGTAAATTATGTTAAAGTGCAGAATCTAATCCATCGATCAATCGGGTGGTGGCGCTGGTACTGGCTGTGCAAGCAAAATGCTTTGAATTAATTCAGAAATTGAGGAAGCGCGTAGAATCGTAGATATCAGCTATCATTTGCATGCTTCATGATACGGATAATAGGCTCATTATCATCGTGATTAGAGGTATGGTAATTTTTATTGCAAAGTGGAAGAATACATAATATTCAGCTAACATGAAAGGGGCGTCTTTCTCTTTTGGTCTTTTGTTGTCCTAGTTTTTTTCAAACTGATTTTTTTAACAGACAATAAGTGCAAATTCTAGAGGCAAACATTAAGGTATTAAGGGAAAAAACGCGCAATAGCGTTGCAGGCACGTGTCGAATGAAGATTTTCGCACCGGTTTGCCAAATTGTTTGTTCCTGGTGATGATTAGAGTTGCCGCAATTGGCACTTAGAGTTATATTTGGAACTTTTTCAGGACAAATATTATGAGAGACCTTTTTGGGTGGTACAGAGCGATAACATGTGAATCACAATAAATTGGTGTAAATTAAATGTACGCTTTGAGACAGAAATTAGCGGTCATTCACTTACTGTTTTCACGACTTCCTTTCCTATTTACTGAATACTGAGAATTTTGACCAAAATGTAGGTAAATTACAAGACCATTTTTTCTATTAAAAAATATTTAACAGGCCCGTTATTTCATGTTTATCAAACTAACAGTTGATGCTACCTGAAACAGCTATTTTCTAAGCTTTTTTGTTATTTTTTATGATCACAAAAGGTGTACAAAAATTTGAAAATGGGACAGGGCTCTGTAGTACCTTAAGCTAATTATGAGTTCGAATTGCTTAGATTATAGTGAAGTTCTGTTTCGTGAAGCATAAAAAGTTTTTTTGACAGAAATTACACATCCCTTTTGCAATATTTCCTGCTCAAATATATCAGCATATACAAAAAACAGTTTATTTGTAAAAACGGTTGAAAAATAAATATTCGATATGATTCTTCCTTTTGAGAAGTTTTTAGTACAACAAGCTAATCCATTGTAGATTATTACGATTTGGGGTTTCTTGATTCTACGATATACCTCATTTTACGCCAATCTCCGAACTCTCCCACTTTTTGACTTTTGTTCCCCAATATTAAAAACTTAAAATGTGCATCTATTTAGTCAACCCCAGTTGATTGCTTAAAGTTATTTTAATACTGCGTGGTGCATACGACTGAAAAATAGTTTTCCATTTATTTTGCCGACAAACCTTGATATTTTCATTTCCATACATATCGGGAAACTTCCAAACAGCCATAATCCTCACTTTTATCGAAATAAACCTCAAATTCAACCTTGTATGAAGTTGTGGCAACCTTCATGTGCTTTTTCGAAGCCGAAAATAAACGAGACAGACTATAAAATTCTCAGTTTGTGCTATGCAACCACAACCGATGCACTATTTCTATTGTTGACTCTTCCTGGTTGAAAGAGTCCTATTCTAGTTACTTTGTCAAAGCGCTTTTGTTCTGTCCCACACAACAAAAAATTTGCCAACGGCGTTGTCATCATTAAACTGTCATAGTGCATCCTTGATTTAATTCTGAAACGATTCACCCGCCAAAAAAAAAATGGTTCCCGAAAATTGTATACCTACGCCCGGTGCCTTGCATTCCGCCAGTTAGAGATTTAAGTCCTACCTATTTTAATTCCATATTACGATCATGAATGTGCCTGTCGTCTTCTATTTACATCCTTCAAAACGTATTCCCGCTAGCACGCCATTCAAGGATTAATAGTTCAAAGTGCAAGAAAGCTCGTGCACGCGGTCCAAGTCCAATTTCAATTTATCACAAATCACATCGTGAAATAGAATTTTGGTTTCGTGCAAGGGTATTGCACTCAATTATTGTAACGGAAGTATACGTAATTTATAAACACGATAATGATAAACAAAATAATTTAAATGAGCGCAAACAATCTCGAGTTACATACTTGAAGTCACTCGTTCAGTCAGTGATTGGATTTGTTTGGTTTTTCTGTTACGTGTTAGAACGTTTTTCTAGCACTTGGGACTGGGCGGGCTGTCAATTCCAATAAAAACGAAAGGGTATACAAAATGGGATAGGGAACGAATGAAATGCTGGGAGGATAAGTTATGATTATGACTATAGATAAGGATATGAGTTAGTGTTTAATCTATATCTAAATGTATGTGAAAAGTATAGTAATGTTTATTACTTGCTGAGGACAGGCCAACAGTTTGAAGGAAGTAACTGATCCTTACTTTGGAGTAGGGGATTTTATGGAGAAAAATAGTATAAGAGGCTTCAATTATTAGATAGATAAATAAATAGATCGATATTTTATTTTGTAGATAATTTAACATTAGGTTTTTTACCGCTTCAATTTTTTGTTTTGTTTATTTTTAAAAAAGATTATATTTTGATATGAACCCGGGCAGATTAAATCCACTGAACAGCAAAATAAAAATCGGTCACAGAAGATAAAAACAGCACGACTCGCTACACTTTCCATGATATTTAAACTGTTTCTATTTAGGAAGAACTCAGTTCCATTTTAATAAATGTATGGAATAGTTCAGGCTGGCTTATAGGTCATAGGTATCAGTTAAAAAAAATACTTTATCCGTAGGTATTACATTAAACTTAATCGTCATTAAAAATAACAAACATCCTTTAGAGTCTAGCACTTCTTCTTCAACTCTTCAAGCGAATAATCAAGGGGTTCTATGTTATTAAGATGAACAACGTAGCATAACTGGGCTTTGCGCCCTAGAACTATGATCATTTGTACGAAGTTTTTTGAAACTCGTTTTTTTTTTAAATCATTGCGATTTTTTTCATTATGATCTTTGGATTCGATCTCGTTTCTTTGGCATCATTCTAACGGAAGGGACACTTTGACAGAAAGTATGTGTAAAGGCTATTTACAAAACTTCATGTTTTTGAAACTGGAATGAACTTGGGGCTAAACCAACATGCCTCTCCGAATAGCCCGGTCCTTAGCTAGCCACCTTCAGATTGTGCCGCTGGTGATGACTGGGGAATATTGCATAATCCTCTCAAGAATGAGATTAAAGAAGTATAACTGTTCATCGCCTTTCCTAAATCCTTTTTTGGTATCGAATGTTTCGGTTTTCGTTACCGACCCTGATGGAAAAGCGAGAATTTTACAACGTTATCCTGCACAGACCAACGAGTTTAGACGGAATACCAAAACAGGACATGGCTCTGTATAGTTCGTCTCTATATGTGAAGTCGTATGCGGCTTTGACATCGATGAATGGGTGGTGGGTATCAATTAAGACTCTTGGGTTTTTTTTCCAGAATCTGACGAATGTGAAGATGTTATCAGTTGTAGATTTTCCAGGCATAAAACCACACTGATAAGGGCCGATCAAGTTTGTTGGTAATCGTTTTAAGGTGCTAACATATTACGGAAGATAGGATTTTGTAGGCAATCTTATGCCTCTTAAGTTGGCCAATTTCAGGTGCTCCTTTTTTGTAGACGTTATTTTTGATATGACCTTTAACTTTACATTCAACATAAATCACAAAAGTTTCTTTTTCATTCCAGAATTTCTAAGAATGGACTTAGTATCTATGCAAGCGGAACTCCGTAAGTCATAGTCTAATTTTCAAAATATTCCGTATTTACCCAACGAAAGGAAGCAATGAAAATGAAAGTCATATGGGGCAGCAAGAACGGAATCCATACTATTATAGAAAATTATGCGCATGCAGAATATGGAGAGCTTAAAGATAAATGTTTTCGGTAAGTCTTTTAAAATTTTTGTCTCAACTTTTTAAACTAAAAAATATTAAAATATGTACATCGCAAAAGCATTAAATTCTAGGATTCTAAATACACTCTTCTTCACGCAAGGCATTGACCCTTTTACAAGAAAATTATGAGTCACAACGAAACTCTTTGTTTGCTCGTACCTTTATTCAGCGAAATAACTTCGATATATTAAACTAGCATTCTATATCGCTGACTAAAATATTTCGCCAGTGACTCAAGTCACGTAGATACATTTCTTTAACATTGCCATGTAACTGCCCGAAAGATCAAATGACCTCATATAGATTACACAAACGTTAAGCTTATCAATCTCATTCCGCCGCAGTTCTATAACATCGTTCCCAAGCCCACGCAGAACTGTTTATCAATTGCTTCACATGGCTAGACTATATTTAGTTCATATAAAAAATCTTTAGCTAAAGATAAGACTCATTAACAAAAAGGCAAAACAAAAATCATTAACAAAAACTCATATAGAACGTGACTTATAACAGATGTTTTAAATTGAAAATTCAACCATATAAATTCAAATGCTATTTTATCTAAACTAAATTTAAGCTCATTTAGATCTGTGGACTTTGAGTCCATAAAGAGCTATCTTCCATCAAATCAAATTTTGCTTAAAAATTCTACTAACATCCTCGTACAAACACACAAAAAATTGCCAAACCCCACTTCGAACTATCTAGGTAGCAAGTATCTACTCATTATTCACGATCCATCTGTCTCGCAGAGATGAATTCGTGTGCAATTCAACAAACAAAAATAACAAGACCATCTATTTAGAGACCTCGAAATCGCTAACTATAGTATAAACTGCGCGCGTACATGCGCAACATACTAATTCTGTTCGAGTCGTCGCGTTGGTGTCGCGTATACTCCCAAACTTGGTAGTGCTTACCGTACTGATTAGTGGAGAATACTAACAGTCGACAGGTACATAACACGACCGTAATTAAGTGCAAATTTACACTATACACTCCCTGGAGATCGAGAGAAGCTTCGCTGCGCTTATCTACGCCGATTTTGTACAAAAGCTAAGCGCGATCTAGCACATACACCTACTAAACCTTGCTGTGCCGCGTCTATTTGCAGAGCCATGGCCATAATTTTTGGCGAAGACTATCTATACAACCTGATAAGGATTGACAAAAAAACTCAAACAAACTGTGTTGTTTGTGACAAGTTTCAAGATGGTGTTTGATTAGTTATCAAATGAATCGAACACGAACTTATCGTCTGAACGTCTGGGCCGGGTACAGGTTGAATGTTTAGATATCCACAATAAAGACGCATTAGTGGCTCAAGAAATTAGCACGTCTTAAGTGTGTATCGCCTCTCATTTTTTATCTTTGCGTGGAACATGCTAAAAGCATTAGCAAATAAGTCCAATAGAGTGCTATAAAACTCACACAAGTCTTGCATTTAGTCTAGGCTTTTGTCAACGCATCTTTGTCTGGAAATCGAAGGTTTGTCTTTATGTTGTTGAAGTTGTGTTTATAGTCTGAAAATACGAATAAAGGCAAATTTTTGATTGTCTTACCTAGTCGACGGGGTATGATAGGGCGATTAGCACCGTAAGAGCTACTGACGTCTGTTAGATCAGTGACTGGTCTTAAAATTAGTTTTGTCTAATTGATACCCAAAGTGGACAGATTAAGATTATTAGTTTTATTAGAGAGCATTTACAATTGGGCTGTATATGATTCATAAGATTAGACTTGTCTAAATGGGATTTAGGCATTACTCAATTGTGGATTTTTGCTGAAATTTTCTTCTTAAGATTGTCTGAAGAAGAGAATTTTCCCTAGGTCGAAGGAGAAAATCCGTCTTTAAAGGTTTTTTTAAATATTAAAAAACTATGGAGGGAGGCCATATTCCTACTTATCAAGTTAAGTGGTACTTCAGTCCGGGATTTACCTGAGCCAACATGCCTACCCAATTAGCTCGGTCCCTAACTTACCTATCATCTGAAGTCATTTGCTGTTTTTTTTTTTGAAAATGTTTTATTTTTTCCTGAGAAATTATTTATTAAATCTATTAAGGTACAGCAATATGAAAATAATCAAAAAAATTAAATCTAAAAATCGAGAATTTTAGAAAGCTTAATCTTTTTTTTTAAAATAACATATCAAACATAAAAAATCTATAGAAATATCCGATAAGGTCTCAATCCGCAGTACGAATTGTTGAATATTCTATTCTATCCCATCGTTAAAAATAATATCCACCAAATTTGGGCTTTATTGCAATGAAATATGTGAAGTGGCATTGTCACAACATATTGTTCAGACAGTTTATCAAAATCGTTTATGGTTCGAAAAAAAAAGCATATAACATATGCTTTAAAAATCGTTTTTTTAGGTAAACGCACCCAAGGTTGGCGTGGCAAAAAATTTTATGTTGACGATATATTGATCCTAGGAATGCCTAAATATCTAGCTCAGACAATTCTTCAAAATTCCCTACTGTTTGAACAAAGACAAAATTTTTGTTAAAAAATAGGCATGGCAACGGGTGTATTTTAAAAAATGTTAACACTAGTTCTGCACCGTCGAAATTTAATTTTGCTAACTCAAAATTTTAGGAGACTGATCAACTCAGCTTTCGATTCTGAGTTGATCCATATAGGTATTTCTATTGAAATTATTTCTAATGTTACAAGCTATGGATCAAAACTAATATACCTCTATGGGATAGGCTTTTAGAATTTGCACCGGACGGTCATTTTAGTGTCACTCAAATTTGTTCACGGCGCCGCAGCGAAGTGTAGTTTAGCAAACACTTCACCAAAAGTCTTATCTCAGAAGTACACAGAAATATTTTTAAAATTTTGTCGAATGTTTTTTTGATAATTAAACGTTTTGTCAGCAAGTCATACATTTTGAACCATTGGATGAAAACAATTACAATCCTTATAATTTCCAATAAAAAGAATCAATATTTTCCCATTCGAGATAAGGTGCTTTAGAATGTTTTTACTCTTAAGATGTTTTCCAGATTTTTAATTTCGATATGTATAAATTTTCGGGGTTTTTGTCATTATGGACTCAATTCGTTCGAGCAAACTCAATGTTCCCGAATTCGCCTCAGTTTATTTCCAATAACGCTATGGAAAACATTTATTTTAACTTTCCCCTTATATTCTTCTATAAAATAAAATAAAATAAAAAAATAAATAATAAAAGTCTAAATACCTTAAATATGCATACAATTAACCATTTGTTTTAATCAACAAAATCGGTTGTATGGATTAAATCACTTTGCTTCTGTGTGAAAGCTGTTGAAATAAACGTTTCTATTGGTCATCTATTTAACCGTAGAGCAGGACTGGGATGATCAGGGTCTTATATAAGTTCTCCTTAGTAGTTCGAGTGAGGGCTTTACTACTGAATGGGCTTCTTAGCCCGAAGAAACAGCGGTTGGCAAGAGTAATTCTTCGTTTAATTTCTGACTAGAAGTTGTTGTCAGACTTAATAGCGGAGCCGAGATAGACAAAGTCCCGTACTACCTCTAAGTTATATCTGTCAATGGTGACGTTCTGTCCAATTCGTCGATGTTGTGTGTCCTTTCGTGTTGACAGCATACTTCGTCTTGCCCACATTTACTGCTAAGCCCATTTTTGCCGCTTCTTCTCTATACTAGCAAACATGGCTATGACATAACTTTGGGTCCTACTTATGATGTCAATATCGTCGGCGTATGCTAGTAGTACAGATTTTTGGAAAATTGTGCCTCTGGTGTTGGCTCGTGAGTTTTGCGCAATCCTCTCAAGAATCAGATTGAAGAAGTCACATGACAGCGCATCGCATTGCCTAAATCCTTTTTTGGTATCGAATGTGTCAGTGAGGTCGTTTCCGACCCTGATGGAGCAGCGAGAATTCTCCATCGTCCTCCTACACAAACGGACGAGTTTGGGTGGTATACCAAAACTAGACATGGCTCTGTATAGTTCGTCTCTATAAATGCTGTCGTATGCGGCTTTGAAATCGATGAATAGGTGGTGGGTTTCGATTTGGACTTCTTGGGTTTTTTCCAGGATCTGCCTAAGTGTGAAGATTTGATCGGTTGTGGACTTTCCTGGCCTAAAACCACACTGATAAGGGCCGATCAGGTTGTTGGTAAACGGTTTCAGGCGTTCACATATTGCGGCAGATAGAATTTTGTATGCGATGTTGAGGAGACTTATGCCTCTGTAGTTGATGCAGTTTAGAGGGTCTCCTTGTGGATCGGGCAAACGATGCTGAGGTTCTATTCTTCAAGAATACTTTCTTCCGACCAGATTCGGCTTATGAGTTGGTGGATGCTACTTAACAATTCATCTCCGCCGGCTTTAAAAAGCTCGGCGGGAAGGCCGTCATTTCCGGCAGCCTTATTAAGCTTCAGTTTAGATATTGCTAACCGCACTTCACTCGGGTCGGGTGATTGGCAGCTTTCGCTGTCGTTGCCAATATTGAATGGATCGTTCTGCCTGACAGCGGAATGTTGTTCGTCATCGCCGTTTAACAATCTGCAGAAGTGGTTCTTCCATATCCTATGCATCGACTGTGTCTCAACTACGATATTTCCTTGTTCATCTCGACAGGATTATGTTCGAGCCTTGTATCCTTGGAGTGGCACCTCTCTATATTCTCGATCGCGCGCTTTTCTTGCTCTTTTTTCTTCTTTCTAAAAATCCGGTGTTCTTCCCTTCTTCTCTACCAATAGAGTTCAACAGCAGCTCTCGTGTTCACCTGCAGCTTAGCCTTGTAGGCCTCGTTCTTGGCTGCGAGCATCTGTCGGCATTTCTCATCAAATCAGGGGTTTCCTGCTGGTGGGCGCGAGAAACCTAGCACATCAGTTGCGGCTGATCTAATGGCTTGTTGGCATCGTTGCCATAGTTCTTCGACATTCGATGCTGGTGGTATGGTGTTAATCGAGAGGTTTAGGGATACGCGTTGCCCGAAGGCCTTGGCGGTCTCTTGCGATTGCAGTCTTTCGATATTAAATTTTTTTACAGTATTTCTGGATTGTTGTGGCGTGGTGGATATCCGCATTCTAACTTTGGCTGCAATAAGGTAGTGGTCCGAGTAGATGATAGCTCCTCGGGATGTTCGGACATCCAAAATACTGGATGGGTTTTTTTTTTTTGGTATTCATTTTTATTTTACTTTATCTTAAAACTAACTTACATGCTAGACAAAAATTCATGAAAAAAACTAGCCTGCTTATCAACTACATAACTAACTTACTGGCCCTATGCGGGCGCCCTAAATTAAATGATAACAACTTAGTTCTAATGCCTTTCGGCGTATTATCTAATAAGTAAATCTAATAGCAATGTAATGATGTTTACCAAGAAACATTTGAAAAAAATTTGGTTTCTTGTCTTTTTTTATTTTATTTAAACTTACATGCTAATTAAAACTACTTATCGACTAACTTAAACTAGTTAAAACTACTTACATCTACCTAAATAAAAACTTGAACTTAAAAACTAGAACAGCCACAGCAAGAATTTTTATAATATTTTTGTATTTTTTTGTATATACATATATATATATATATATTTTTTTTTTTGTGCCACCACTACTGTTTACCTTAACATAAACCTAAACAACTATGCAAGTCTGCCATATATTTTCAAAATACTGGATGCGTGCCTCTTGTCTATCGCTATGTGATCAATTTGATTGACCGTTCGTTGATCTGGAGACCGCCATGTCCCCTTATGGATATCGAGGTGAGGAAACCGTGTGCTGGCTATAGTGGCATTTCGTTCCGTAGCGAAGTCAATTAGCCTAAGTCGGTTACCAGACGTGTTGTCGTGTAGCCTATGTTTTTCGACAATACTGCTAAAGATGTCTTCTCTTTCTACCTTTGCGTTAAAATCTCCCAGCACGATTTTAACATCGTACTTCGGTAGTCGCTTATAGGTTTTGTCAAGGAGCTCATAGAAGCAGTCCTTAGCTATATCATCTTTTTCCTCCGTTGGGGCGTGAGCGCATATAAGGCTAATGTTGGCGAATTTGGCCTTGATGCGGATCGTTACAATGCGTTCGCTAATGTCTTGGAAACATAAGACTTCTTGTCTAAGTATGGCACTTCTAACAAATCCGCATCCGAATAGTCGCTGTTTCTGTTCACTATAACACGGTCCGTAGTATATGTCACAGTTTTTCATCCTCTTTTTGACCGGCCCATCCCGTCGTATTCCCTGGATGGCAGTAATGTCTACTTTGTAGCAGTTTAGGTCAACGATAAAATCAGTCCTTTCCGAGGCTATTGGTTGCTTCGTAAACGTTAGATTTTTCCATGGTTGGGTAGTTTACCCAAAGCACAGCCCCCAACTTGGAGGGCCAGTTCCAATTTATTAGATACCCCTAGGACACGGGGCCATCAGTATCCACTACGGGATTGAGCGCTGCCGTTGGCCTTTAGGTTCATCCGCCACCAGCTCTGTTTAAGGGGCCTGACTAACCCTTGAAATTCCTAGACAACCTGTTGTCCGAATATGTCGAAGCAGCTTGTCTAGGTTCGCCTGGGACAGCAGACCAGGTATTCATTCCGTGCCATTCTGACCTGGCTGTTTATAGTGTTGCTGTTTTTCGTCGTGTTATTAACACTCTCGCTTATCGTTTAGCAAGTCAAATCCGGTTGGATGAGACCAGTACCCGATGGTTACCACTTGGAGGTAAAAATAAGCACTTGATGTGTAGTCAGAGTTACAACACTGGGCATTGCCAAGTTAAAGCCAATCAGAGTCTACCCTCGTTCTACAACACCCAACCAAATTCATTGGATAGCCAAACTTTATTTCCTTAGTCATCTAAATTATTCAAATCATTTTGTTTTATAATTCAAGTTCGATATTAAAATATTCAAATCATTGATAAAATCGTATTTAAGTTTTTGTTTAGTTAGGTTACAGCCGGTATTCTTAAAGTGAAGTTCTACTTAACTTTCGCTACAGATAAGACAACAGGTTTTCGGCTAGATAGATGTTGGATCAGTAACAGACGTCAAGATTGTTGATCGTATAGATTTTCACTTAAAATCACATTACAAAAAAATACAAATTCTGTCCAGTTCGGTGCTATAAAGAAAACTAAAAACGAATTCCTACTCGTCTATGCACTTAAGAAGGGAACACATCGAGCAGGAGGTCTTTGTCAGATAATGTTTTTGTTTTCTCAAATTGACATCTACCATTTGACTTACATTCAGATAGGGATCGTGGGTACAATGTTCTTTAAATATTCCCTTTCATTTTACTTTGAGTACTTCATTTTTGTTTTAAGGAACCCCATATGTCAATGGCTAATCAATGTCGAAGAGCTAATTCCAATTATGATCTGTCATGCTCAGTACCATGTGACATTTGGTTGTGTTGACGTGATATTTTTTTTTTGTTGCTTTAGAAAAGCCAACTAAATTAACACCAACGCGGTTGACAAGCCGGTACTGCATTGTACAAATGTACACAAACGCACCATAATTAATCAAAAATAAAAAAGCTTTTGAATGGTTGCCACGAGTGTAACACATCGGACCTATATTTGTTTACACAAATTAATATTACGAAAATAATAGAATGTCGACAAAGCGCACTGCGGCAGCACGGTGTATGTTTATACTATTCTCCTCAAAGGAGGAAGACAAATCGAAAATGGAAAATTAGTACAAATGGAGGAATATCATAAACAAAGTAATTACCTTGAAGGAAGGAAAGATGTATTTTTAGCGCAATATGGTTTCGTAAAACCACATACAGTGAATCGGTTTATAGGCGTAAACAAATCGATGGTGTGCCTGAGCACTCAGCGCAGCAACGCAATCCATTGAAATGTGGAATCAAAAGAATCGTGCAGTATCAATACAGAATGGGCATGGAATGAAAGACGAAGTATTCTATAGAATAATTGACTTTTCCCCCCGTAGATTTTCCTTTTCTAAATCGGTAGAGGAAGGAAAAAGGTTACCCCGGAGCCTGATCTTTCATCTGCTATTTGTGTTGTAGGGTATGTGTTTATTTGTCCTTTGTAAGACCAAAAGAGGACCCCTTATGGCGATGTATGACAAACAAAATAAGAAGGACTCGCAGGGAAAGTATATAGCATGTGATATATGAAAAATGATACACTTCCTTTCCCCCTGCCTTTTAGGTAGATATTTATATATACGAGTATACCAATTTTTTTTTGTAAACTTTTGCCGACTACGACGACGACAATCCCTAATCCTTTGACGATACTCACAATAATAGAGATGCATTGTTAAAGTCTACCACAGCGTACGACAACACAGGACGGCGAAGGAATATGAAAAGGATTCACAAAGTCGTTTCAATTTAGCGATTTTTTTTGTGGTGACTTTGGCGAATGTAATGAGGCTCAATTTACTATGTGCGCGGATTCTTTTCTTGAGGACGTAATGAGAGGGTTTAAAATGCCTTAAGGCGGCGTACTTGGCGCTTGCTATATATATAGTTGAAACAGCAAGAGCGCCTGGCTTTTGCTTTTCAGTCGAGTGGCATACTTTATTTGATTGTTTGCCACGGTACGTGTAGGCAAATGGCAATTACCAGGCAATTTGGTGGTCGTTAGACAGTGAGTTCAAAAAACACCTTGTGCGTGTGCAAAAAAAAGCTCAAGTGTGGAATATTTGTTTGTTTTAGAGCTCAATGCATAATGATTAGGAGAATTTGTGGACAAACAAACTTAGATATGAGGGAAATTGGCGTTTGAGAATACGTTATTGTTGAATATTTTTTTAAAAATCATATACCCCGGAGTCAATATCAATCTCATTATAAAGACTTGACTTTAGAAACATGTTTTCGCCATTGTATACACCACGTTCTCAGTGACGGATAGTTGGTTATGGTTAGTGCGATGAACTTGCGCGCAGAAGGTCTGGGTTCGATTCCCAGCCGTAGAAATACCTAAAATTATTTTTCACTGCCCCTCCTCCAGTGATTATCTGACATCCGAGTAGTATCAACTGTCAAGAATAGCTAAACTCAACTTCGCCGTTCGGAGTCGGCATACAACAGGAGGTCCCGCCATCGTGCAAGATCCTTCTTCTTTTTGTAACGTCGCTGAACTGAGTCAACTTTTATTAACGTGCCTTTAAAATCTTGTACCTGCCACTGGTGACTCAAATGAGATCGCTGTGTCTAATGTTTCGGCATTTTTAAATGTTTGTCTAATTATTTATCTTTTTTAGAGAATCTGCACATTTCTACCATAAGTACGTCATAAATTACCATATAAAGCGGTTAATCCGATTAACCTTATGGAATTCAAAAAATCCTTTTTTTTAATTTTTACTAATATATAAAATTATTGATTTATCGTTAGTAAGGCTGGGTTAAATGTCACTCGTTTTAAAAGTCCGGATATCTCTGCTAAAAACATGTCATTAATCGCCCGATGATAGTGCGATGCTGTGGCGTAGGGTCTCTATAAACCAATTTCTTCCCAATCCAAAAATCATTTAATTTAATTTTTGCTCATATGTAAATTAACAGATACATATAGTCTTAGTTAAACCACGCCTTTACCCACGCTATTTCAACAACCTATTGTGTTTGTTTTTTTTTTTTTTTTTTTAAATTCTTATATTTTGTAAAATAGAAGATAATCCGATAAACATTATGGTTTATGATAATGCTTTCTTCTTGAGGTCGTTACCAGGTGTGGAACTCCTGGCTATTAAAACGCTTCTCATAACTTCACCCCACTGTCGTTCTGTAAAAATCCCAAATTGTATGCAAAAATAAAAACAGTATTTTGTATTTCTCATTTTTATTTGTAATACTCGTTATAATAACTTATTTTCATTTTGTTGTTCATATTCTTCACAATATCGTCAATTTGTTCATCCGTAATTATTAATTTGTTTTCTTGGTTCATAAATAAATAATCAATTCAATTTGAAATAACAACTAGTTACCTTAAAGCTAATATCAATTTTTTTGTTATATTTTATATTTTTGTCTTTGTTTTCATTATCATTTTGTTTTTATTTTTATTAATAATCGGTAAAATTAGATTGTTAAAACTATGTATTAACATATGTATATATATGTGTATATATATATACTTTCTTTGTATTCTTAGTTTTGTTTTCATTCATATAAAGTGTTTGATTACAATTTGTTTTTTTTTTACTTATAATTAATTATTTTGTTCTTTTTTTAATTTATGTCAAAAGTACAATTATTGATATTTGCATTCACAATAATGCAAAGGAGCGCGTGTCTTTATATTTATCGGATTTGTTTGTTTTTCGTTTTCTCTTTACCAATTTTTATATATAAACACGATTAAGTTTTTTTTTTGTATTGATATTTAAATGTAATTGATTATAAACAAGAGATAGAGAGGTCCATTAAAAATTACATCACAATTATTTATTTGTTACATTAGTTGTTCTTTTTTTAATTATTTCTTTTTTTTAAATTACTTATATCTATATATATAATATTTTGTTTTTATATAAATTCATGTATTTTTGTTGGTTGGTGTTTGTATGTGTGAGAGAGAGTACAGTGTGTGTGTTTGTATGGGTTAAAAATGATTCTTTTACCCTACTGGTACATATATTTTTTTGTATCTTTATTAAAGTCTTTAGCATTTTGTGTGAGTTTCATTTAATTTAGTTAAAAAGTCATAAGTGTTGTCTTTTTGTAGATTATTTGGTGTTTTATTTTTATTAATTTGTTTCTTTCGATTTGTGTTGTTTGAGAAACCAGAATATTTTGTTGTAACTTCCTGTCCACCATTTCAAAGAAAAAAAAAACATTGCCAAGGAAAGCTTTAAAACAATAAATAATTTCACCAATTCAGTTCAAACAAGCAAAGATATGTTTTATTTTTCTTTTTGTAGTTATGTTATACACTTTCTAATAAGAAAAAAAAACAATAAAAAACTAGCTCATGGAAATAGAAATAACACAGTGTTTCAGTTGTTTTTATTTTTTTATTTTTAAATAATATTGTTAGCTACATAACATATGTAAATTCAGTTTTAAGGTGTTTTCTTCTGTATTTTTTAACTTTATAATTATGTTTTTCGTAATAAATTTTATAATTTTTAACCTACAAATTATTGTAATTTTATTTTTATTTAGAACAATAAAAAATGTTTGTTTTTTTAAGTTTAATTTTTTTTTTCTTAATTTGGTATGCTTATCATTTAAATATTTTTCATTTGTCACAGTACAGTTCTTTGCTTCCCTTTTTGGTATTTTACAAGAACACAAAAAATATTTTTGTTTTAATAAAACGTAAGAAATTTATTTGATGAAGAATGACTGAATGTGATATTTGGTGAAAGATAGAAAGAGAAAGAGTTGACTTTAATTTTCCTTTTTTTTGGTAATGAAAACTTGATTTGGTGAAATTATAAATTAAAATGTTGAATTAAAGATAAAAAAGAGTGTGTTTTTTAAGAAGCTGGGATTCTTCTCTGTTGTTTTCTTTTTTATTACTAATTCTGTACGAAATTTATTATTTTTTTTACATTTGTTTTAACACTTAATTTTTTGTTTTATTATGTTGAGTTTTTGTTTCGTTTTCTTATTTATTAATGAGTGACATTTTATGTATTTTTTTTATTGCGTTTATATTTACAAGAGCGCAACTACTGACACTGATAGAATAATAATAATGATGAATAATATTGTTTTCTTTTTACTTAAGAAATTATGACGGAGAAATTGACTATTTTATTGTTTGGTATTGTAGTTTTTTTTGGAAATTCTAAAATTATGCTGCATGAATATTGTTGTTTGGTTTTCTGAATTACACAGTGACTGTAACTACTAAAAACATTGAGCACGACATTTTTAATTGATTATAATTTTTTTTTAAGCACAAATTATTTGTTTTATTAATGGTTAGTTTTGTGTTAAATATTATTCATTATTTGTTTTCGTTAAGTTTGATATGGACGATGACGCAAAAGGGGGAAAAAATTCGTTTATCTTTTAATTATGTATTTTTTGTTTGTGTTTGCTTTTCGTTTAAATATATTAATATATATATATTTTTTTTTTATAATATACGATCTACTGAGAAAACCTAATTTAATATATATATATATTTATATATATATATAAATATATATATATATATAAATATATATATGTGTATATATATTTATTTTGTTCATGCTTTTAGTCTCTTAATTTATTGAGTATTATATTTTATTTGAAATGAAAAAGGGGTCGGTCTAAAGTCGAACAGAAAATGACTGAAAAGAAAATCAATCAATTTTATTAAAATTAGGCTGAGAAAAAATTTTGTTTTCATTTCATAATATCCCTTAGAAAATTTTAATTCTAATCTCCCTCGCTGATCAATTTGAAAAACTAGTATTGAAGAAAATGTACTTACGTATCCTACCTAACTAGATTAGAATTGATTACAGCTAGTTTTGTTTGTTACTTAAACTTATTTGGTATGCACATATACATATAAATGAATATTAATTTGTTTTTGTGTGTAATTATTGCATTCACTTTTTTTTTTGAAAATGTATCAAGTCAACGGACAGGACTAAATAGGGAACAGACTAAGTGAAAGTAGCTTATAATATTTCTAATGCAAATGTATGATAGAACATATCTTCAAGTTTTAGATACTTAGCACAACAAATCTATTTCAAGTGCAAAATCAGTAGGTTAGAATGAAAAGTTAGAAAATTAGCGATAGCTTAGAGTTGCTCAGTCTGTCATACCGAAAAATAAAATACAGGACTTGAATGCAATTTCGATCATATGCTGGAATAGCTGGTGCAACTTAATCCTATTTTACATAAAAAGAAATTTCTACACGAAAAATAATTGTGTATTTTATCCATCAAAAGCTGTATTTTTATATGCGAATTTGTATGCCTATATATGCTGTTTATATGTATATATGTGTGCACTCACAGAATTGAGTTGTTTTTTTTTGTGAAAAAATAACTTACGTCGTACATGTATATATGTATATAAATATTTAAATTTGTTTGTTTTTCTTGTTTAAATAGACACCTACAAACTTTTTTTTTTTGTTTTACTCGAAGATATCAAAAGCACGCTGGTAGCTTTTTTGTTTTGTTAATCTTTATTATTAAATTGAAATGGCACATTTTACAAACAATTAAAAATTAAGAAATAAACTTCAGAAAAATGGTTGAATTTGTTGAAATGTGTGTTGTTAATAATGATGATGACAACACAAAAAAAAACGCGCGCAAACTTTTTCCTCACTTCTTCAAAAACTATTAAAATTGAAAGGACGTTTTCAAATAAAATCTCCTACCTATCTAACGATTATACACCTTTTATGTTTTTGTAAACTGGTTTATGATTGGTTTCACGTTGTTTAACCTTAATAAAAGAATATGGCTGGCATTGCGATATACACTAAATAGCTGATTTTTTTCCACCTCAGAGCATCCGAAACCACCGCTAGTCAATCACTAATATACACGAAGATCAAATGAAAACACTTATTTCATATATCCATACTATTTTTAAAATTTGTTAAATGTAATTGTCAATTCTAAAATTTGTTATTTTTTATAGTATAATAATATATATATATATTTTTTTCATTGTAACACACCCATGATTATTAACTGTCCACTTTATCCTACAATAAAATAAAATACTTTTTTAACCAAATACCTATAAACTCAATGAATCTTACATGCACTTTGTTAATATATGTATAATTAATGTTTGTTCTGTTTATAACGTTATCTACACCATACTTTTTTTTTTCTTTAAAAAAATTTAATTTTTTTTCCACTCACGATATTCAATGCAAATATTTATATCCTATACTTAATATTTATTTGATGCCATATCCTCACTTTTTGTCCTTATTGTTGCTCATGTTCGTCTCTTCTCTTTTTGTTGAAAGGCAATTGAATTGAAATTGGAAAAGAACTTATAGGTCGTCTAAAAACTCAATTTAAACTGAAATTTTTAAAATAATGGCACAAAGTATTTTTATACACATTTATCGTTATTTTGCTGCATTGCATAAATATAAATATATGTACTTCTTTTTCGTTTTTAAATTAAAAAAAAAAGCCTATTAATAACAATGGTAATAATAATGAATGATGATGATTATATTTTGTTTTTAATACCTATATTTTTTTTTGTTCTTTTGTTTTAATATAAAAATATAGTTTTGTGTTTGTTTATAATAATTATTTGTTCTTGTTTGCTTACACATTAATTTGTACACAATTAAAATAATGTTTTATTATTATTTTACGTTATTCTTTTTTTATTTGTAAATATGTGTTTAATTTGTTTGTTTTTTACATCCACATAAACCCTACTAAGTTAAATGTATTTTTTTGTTTTTCTTTAAGGACACGAAAATTTATGAAATTATAAAAATTTTAATAAAATTGATTGATTTCTATTCTAAGTGGTAATCCTAAGTGTTATACCTGACAAAATTTTTTATATTTTATGTTATGTTAAATTGGTTTTATTAAACCGATCACGTTGTGCTTTTCGATCGATTTTTTTTAAATTGTTATTCTGCAGTAATATAAAAAACGATAATAATAATTTAAAAAAATAGTACTAGGTATATAAAGCATTGCAATTTAAATGATCTAGGAAGGTCTGATTCATACGAACGTACTTGGTGTTGAATAAAATAATTATGGCCTTAGGTATCTGGTGCGATTCGAAAATTATTCAATGGCCATGTTACGTCCGGATTCGGACACAATAGGCGACGAGCTGCCCCACCACCGCATTGTACCCAGTGAGGCGCATGCCAACTTTAACATGACGCTAATGAGCTGGGGCAATAAAATCAATGTTCTTTTGTATAGTTTGACGAACGTGCTTAAAATATCGAGGTCTAACAATGGTGGTGTGGTGGGCGATGTTTTTGCATAGCAAAAGCAAAATTTCGAAACGGGATGAGCTTTATTTTATTTTCGAGATATATTCTTGCGTCCAATATAGGTAGATGGGACTTAAGTCTTTTAAGTCTTTGCGATACTTAAATGCATGCTTACAAAATCTACATTTGCAATGAAATGTTATATCTATGATTCTGAATCTTCAAACATATTTAATAAGCGCCGTCTACACCGTAGTCCAACCATATATCGTTAATCATTTGTTGCTGCATTTGCTTTAAGAAAATAAAAACAATGATACTTACTCAAAAAAAAAAATATACCCAACTAAAGATAACGAACAAAACCAGAGAAAAACGAACTAAAAATGTCAACATAGAAAAACTGAAAACAGCTGAAAAATAAATTATAACAAAATAATAAAAACGAAAAATTGATTTTTTTAATTATTTGATTTTTATTGTTTTTTATATGATTTTTTTTTATTAATTTTTTTCACTTTTCTTTACCAATTTGTTTTTCATCTTTATATTATATATAAAAAGAGAAAAGCTTACATGCTAAATCACGAAGATGTTGTATGTATGTAGTTATTATTTTTAATGGATTCTTTCATATATTTTTTTTTTAATTATTAAATAATCACATGGTGGGATAACTCGTATTGTGATCAGAGTCATTACTAAATATTATAATAATAATATATTTTTTTTTGTTTTTTTTTTTAATTGGTAACATTTAATAATATTTTTTTACTTTTCGTAATTTTCTTCAAACATTATACTTAGGGGCTATTATTTTTGTTTTTATTTTTTTTACTGTGTGTTGTGAGTTTTAAAAAAGGATCCTTAATAATATGATCTCTCTCGCATATAGAAAAAATATTATTTGATTAAAATTATTGTGTAATCTTAAAAAAAAAATTAATATTAAAAAATAATTATTATTAATCAATACTTGTTTTCCTTTAATAATTAATTTTATTTTTTCTATATGTGTAGATTACATACTTTAAAAGGAGCAAAAAATTAAATATAATATGTGTAAGAATATTGTTGTTTTTTTTTGTTGTTGTTTTTGATTTTGTTGTTAAAGCTAATGTTATATAGAAAAATTACAAAAAGAATTTGGTTTGTTTGGCGGGGGAGATTTTTATTTTGTTTTTCACTGAAATATGAAACGGATGATATTTGATTGAGACACAGGGGATGCATAATGTGTGTGCTGTATGGTTAACGTAGTTATACTACAAAAATTAGACATTAAAAAATAACACATAACAGAGAGGAGTTCTTTTTGCTTATTGAACGATGATATATCTATTTTTTTAACTGAAAACCGATTGTGTGTTGTTTTTTTTCATTTTATACATTTAATAAATACTACATTCTACATCACATTTTATGACTGATTAATGGTTGTTTCTTGCTTGTAATTGTTTTTTTTTTAATATTTTATTTCAATTTCTATTCTACACACGATTTAGAAAATTCCACTTAATTTTTTCGTACAAATATCTAACTGGAGAAGAGCAGGGTGGTATATCTTGTTAATTGAATTGTATAAAAAAGTTGATTTTTTTTTCGTTTTTCCTGTGAGTACTAATTAGTTTGTTTAAGTTGAATAATAATATTTTCTGTTTATCAGTCATTACTTGAGAATATCTATTTTTGTCCTATAGTTATTTAATATTCCTAAGCAGATTTATATTTACTTTTTTTTACAGCGGAGGATTTGTGAAAAACAGATTGGAAGAGAGAGAGAGAAACAGTTGGGGAGGGAGGTTATTTGTATTTGTATTTTTTTTTACAACAAATTGGTCGAGAAGGGTTTTTAGTTAAATTTGCACAAAGACTTCCATTTTACTGACAAATGCCTAGAATATTTTTTTTTCTTATTTTCAATTAACTTGATCACATATTTTGTTCTGTTTTTAAGGTTCGCGGAAGGATTTTTTTCGGGGGTTTGCAAAATTTATTCCTATGCTACTCCTAGTTATAAACTTACTTCTTATTCTTCTCACCATAATTGATAACATTTCTATTTGTTAAAAAAACAGCCCTCTTGATTTTGTTTTCATGCTAAAAATTTGTATTGTGTTCCATTTGTGGTGTATGTGTATCTGTGTGTTGAATATCTATTTACACTTGAAAAAGAAACAAATCGCGCAAAGTGGTTGTAAATGATAGAAAAATAAAGGATACCAAGGGATGGAGGTGAAGGTGAACATAAGAGTTAGATTTTTTCGTAAATTATAAAAATTCGAGATCGTTTTTTTCTTTTTCTTAAAAAAAAGGTATTTGTGATTAAATTAAGACAAAAACTATATTTTCTGTAATTTTAACATCTAGTGATTTTTTTAATACAAAAAAATTAACACGCACAGTTTTGTTTTTCATTAAAAAATAATAATAATTAAATTAAATAATAACACATACAAATTCTTAATCAAAGAAATTTCAAAAATTTATCGCAAACAAGGGTTTTGAATTTATTTTTCAATTAAAAAAAATACCTAGCAATTAAAAAAACAAGTTTAATAATTAATTTTTTATGATAATTACTATAAAATATAACACAGATGACTTTTTCATATTTATGTTTCCATTTCTTTTTTGTTTCTGAAGTGATTTTCTGTTAGTTTTTTCGATTTTTATTTTTCAAAAATTTTCTTAAAAATAGAAAATTTCTTTGTTTTTTTTGAAGGGATATACTACTGTCAAAGTAGCACACAAACATAATAGATATCTACATAATAATACGATGAAATTTATAAAATTAAAAAAAGATAAATTAGATTTTGCAAGAATAAATTACAACGTTTTAAAAAAGATACTAAAAATCTAAGAAGAATAATAATTATTCTTTTGTTATATGTGTGGTATTACTTCTTAGAATATTTAGTGTTTTTTTTTATAGCCGACGAAAATTAATGAAACTTAATAATTTAATAGATTTTGTTTTTTATGCAAAATGTAATATGTAAAAAATGTTGTTTTTTATAATTAATAATTATAGAATAATAATATTATTAATATCACATCACCTTTGTTTTTGATGATAATACTTAAAATACGAAAATTTAAGGATTTATTTTATACCTTAGAAATTTTTTTTTTTTAAAAGTGCTGCCACTTTTTCGTGTGTTGTTGGTTTTGAAAAGATTTCATTTTGTTTATTTAAATTTTTTCTGCCTCTGAATGGCTTTGGGTAGAAGTGTATATTTATTTTCAACTGGGATTGGTTGCTATGTTGTTTTCGTTGATCGGGTGGATGAAAACAAATAGTTTTGTTGTTTTGATTGCGCGCGTTATTTAAGTTATTGTTTTTTTTTAATAAGATAAGATAAACATTCGGAGGGATTTGAAATTATTATTTTCTCTTATTGTTTGATGATGTTGTTGTAGTTTTTTTTATAGAGAGAAAGAGTGTATGTTTGTTGGTTGGTTCGGGATGAAGAAAAGATACGAAATGGAGTGAATATTAAAAATCTTACTCTGACGAACTGTGGTACAATTTGTTTTTGGTTAATGAAAAGTCAGGACTAATCAGAATTGTACTGCTACGTGTAAGATTTCTGCAAAGAGAAGGAAAGAAAAGGATTGTTAGTTAACTGTGTAAAATGGGTTTGTGTGTTGTTATTTTCTTTTAATTATTTATATTCATAATTTTATTAATCATAATGAGAGTATATGAATACTTACTTAATAAACTGCGGCAAAAGGGAGGTCCAACCACTTTTGTCTTGTTTCAATGTCAAATACAGCTCAAAAGTAGGCACTGTATTCGGATCTACTTTCATCGATGCAATTCGCCTGTAAAACAAAAGAAAAACGTTTCATAAGTAATTTGTCAAGTCAACGTGAGCAAATAGAGGCAGAGAAAATTAAACAAATCAAATCCATTATACCTCGTACTATAAATAGCGCACGGCAGCTTCAACTTAAGTGCCAATTTAACAAGAGAGACCCTGAAGGCTGTGCTGATAAGCATAGAAAAGAAATAAAATGTAGAAACAAGAAACCTCTTTTCGAAACACACTCAACAAAGGAAGGGAATGAGGCAAAGCTAAAAAACTGCCTTTTAATTGTATTTAATTTGTTATGCGCTTTGTTTCAATTGACACAGAGAGGCACACCAGATAGAGCTAAGTCTGTGTAGAGAAACTTTTTTTCATCTGTTCGCTTTATGCGAGTGTTTGTTGTTAATTTAAGTTTAAATTGACCGAGTGTATGTGAAGAGGAGGAGGAGAATAGTGGTCAGCTTTGGCTATCGTCTATTGACCTCCCAACTCGTACGAGAACAAGCAGTTTGATTTAGATTCATAAATTGACATAAATTGCTTTAAGCTATTTTTAGACTTTAGTTGAGCAGATATTTTTTCCGGGCATTAAGTTTTGGCTTAATTTAATTGTTTAAAAAAAAAATTATTGGGAAAATTAAACTTACCTTGTATTACTTGGCTCATCCTCGAATTCTATATAAATTGTACAACCCCGAATGCCGCATGGCTCCTTCTCCGACACTTTGATTATTTCCGCCGCTATCCTAGGTGTTAGGTCCCATGGTAGTGAGACCTCGGTGCACTCTAAATGGCGACTCTTAGCCGCACGGAGTTCGCTCTGCAAACGTATCGAAAGCGCGTTTACGGATGCATCATCTTCGGTCACACAAATTAAATTACTATTGTAGCGATTGTTATTTTGGCTACCACTGGTGGGGTTGGTGGTATTGTTGGTGGTAGAATTGCTAGAACTTATCATTGTAGCACTAATATTATTATCACTGTAATTTGTTGTTTGCCTATTAGTTCTAGATATTGTTGTAGCTTGCAGGTGATGATGATGATGGTTTAGGTGATGATGATGCATTGCCGTAGGCGATGACATTGTTGTACGATGATGGTGGTGACCGTCGACAATGTCGATGGAATTCTTATTATTACTACTATAGTGGTGGTGAGATGGCGGTGGTGTAAGAGGACTGGTCCAGTCTACAAATTAAAAAAAAAAAATTAGTTTCTTTCGATATTTTTTGTTGGGGTTAACATGTTTATTTCAAACGAAAGAAAGAGGAAGTGCAGGCTATTTTGAAAAAAAAAAGAGAAAGTCCCTCAATTCTTTTTGAATCTAACAACTTCATTTCGTAGAAAATTTCCCGCGGTATTAAAACGTGCATTACAACTCCAGAACTAAGCTCACAATTTACATATCTCACCCTCTAATTCGATCGGCTAAGAAGGAAACAAACTGTGTCAATCCCTATATTTATCTTCAACGATCCACCCCCTCCCCTTTAATACTTTTCTCATCCCCGTTTCGCTTAAAAATTCATTCATTCAAAAGTCGTTCGTATTTCTCATCCTACATTGCGAAAAACATTCGATCCGATTCCCTAAAAAAAAAAAGTATCTTTCACCCTTATCTTGAATAAAACGGACCAATACACATAGAGGCGAACATCACGGTACCTGTTTCTTCAATTTCTTCTTCGTCGTCACATCATCAGTTCTTCGTTTTTTTTTTACAGTCTTCTTTTCCTGTGTTTCTCTGTCATAAACTTCAGTTTTCCTCCCCCAAAAACAACGTTTCACCTCTCGCTGGCATAAGTACCTATACCTTCCAGTGTTTTCGATACGCACACACACAAGCATACATTATTCACCTCGCTCATACATAATTTTCTTCACCTAGCAACAGAGGTTCTCTCGTGGTCCTCTTTCTTCTCGGTCGACCAGACCAAAACGAAGATGATGGGTATTGCGAACTGGATGAAGAGCCCACCAAGCAAAATGACAAATAAAACGAACCAACGAATAAATAGCCCACTAAAAAAAGCCTCGAGAGAGCGTCGAACGCTGAAATTAAGAGCAGTCCAAATCAGCTGTTTTGCGGACGGAAAACCATATGATGGAAGAAAGAGAATCAAGAGTATCTAAGGTAATTCCTTATATACCTTCTAGAGGGGTTTTCTTCTTGCAATATGAGTAAAATAAATTTCTCCATCTCCTCTCAAAACAAAAGAGAAGATGCGGAGCAAAGAGAGGGTAGACGAAGAAATCAGCTGAGTGCTGGTGCCCGCACAGCTGGGAGATCAGCCGTTTTTAGCCGAAACTGAGCAAAAGGATTCCCTTTCTCAATTCCAATCAGAAAATCATCCATGAATAGGTGTATCTTTTTTTCTATGCGGATAAGGCTAAGCAGAGCACGACAAAATGTCAGCGCAAGAAAGATGCATACAATGCAACTCTCCGGGAAGATTTCATCAGCACATGTGCGATATGCAATGTGTGTGTCAGTGGGAGATGTGTACAAGTGCACATGGATCACACATTGCATCATGCCGGTATCGGTAAAATACAAAAGGGGTGACAAAATTAAAGAAAACCAATACATCAAAAAATCAAAAAGAAAACTCACCTTTAACTTTAGTTGACCCTATGACACCGAATTGCCCTTGAAATTGATTTTGCACAGAGAGCACTTCCATTTTCATGTGTAATTCTTCGAATACTACTTCGTCAATTTTGACAAGTTTACTACTAGTATCTCTATTGCTGCTCCTTTTGCCTGGTTTCGACGACGACGACGACGACGACGAAAACGACGATGACAGTTTACTTTTGTTGTCAAGAACGCGCGAACTGTTGTCCTCAATTTTGACAAAAAAATT
Organism: Rhingia rostrata; assembly: GCA_949824845.1. Taxonomy (NCBI): domain Eukaryota; kingdom Metazoa; phylum Arthropoda; class Insecta; order Diptera; family Syrphidae; genus Rhingia; species Rhingia rostrata. Next base: position 106,054,366 of record OX463757.1, read on the forward strand.
TGTTGTGTACCGATAGTTTTTTTTTCACAAAGATTTTCTTGTAATCACATAAAAAGCACAAATCAACAGTGTTTTTTTGGAGTTTTCTTATTTCCACACATACGGAACGGAAACGCGAATGTTAATCAATTGGAAAATAATCAACAACTACTTAATTTTTAATTATTAAATAAAAAAGAACATGTGTATATATATAATATATATATATCTTTTGCTTGGCGGACAATTTTTATAAAATTTAAGTCCGTGTATCTCAGCGCAATATCTTCATCAGCTAGCTTTTCCTTTGTAATTCTTCTCAATTTTCACAGCACTTGCATATCACTTGTTATAATTATTTTTTATTCTGAGATAGTTTCCCTATTTCATTATCCTGTTGCCGCGAAACTGCCGATATAAAGAAACGAGTCCTTATTGACACTGGGTATCTCCGCGAAAAAAGAGTGAATAATCAATACGAATACGAACGAACGATTTCTTGCGAAATCCGTTTTATTTTTGTTTCGGAATTTATTATTTTGCTTTGCAATTTCTTTTTTGTTGCTCAATAAACAGAAAGCAAACAACACTGAGATGGTTATATAGTAACACTTGGATGCAATAAATTAAAGTTAAACTTTTTTATCCGCTCTCTGATATCCGTTGTTCACGTTTCGTGTCAAATCCTTTCTACTTTAATGTTTGGCTTTAGCAGTTTTACTTGATTTTCTTCTGTTTGATGTTGTTGTTAGTTTAATGAGATCCTTGAAGAGGTTTTGGTTAACGTTTTTGTGTGATTAAGTGGGATTATTGAAGATCTCTTGAGTTGATGTGTAAATTTAGAAAAGGAAAAGTATCTATTGAGTTTTGAATTTAATATTTTTTTTTTTTTGTTGGTGTATGAAAAGTCTATTTCTAAGTTTCTTGTTGTTTATTGTATTCTGCCTGCCTGCGGTCGGTCTCTTGCCAAGTTTCTTGCAAACGAGATACGAATATCAGCAGTGTTCAAAAGCTACTATCCGGCCGGCTGTTTGTTGCGTCTTTATATAGCCTAGATCCCCTCCATTCGGATGTACGTTTGGATGTGAATGTGATACTGACTCTCTGTAGATGACACACACACACACGGTATGTAAAGAAGGCAGCGGCAACAGTGGAAAACATATGTTTCACAGCTCTCTTTTGGTGTCGGTCTTTCTCGTTGGTTCTCTCTGTGCCTGTGCTCTTGTTTTTCATCGTTGATTGTGTATATAGAATGCTTTTGCCGGTGGATGGATGATTGTATGGATATGGATAGATGAAACATATGGCTATGTGCTCTCTTTCGGTTTTTACTTCTTACTTTCGTCGTCGCGCCGTGTCTGCCTTCAGTTGGATTGTCAACGACGGCACGGTTTATAATTTACCTCTCTCTATTCCGACCAATGTTATTTACTTCATTTGTTAGATTTCTCTTCTGTTTCTGCGTGACGTTGGGTTGGTTTTGGACCGCAAATGTGGTGTACGTGACTCAAATCTGGTATATAGACGAGTGTGTTCTGCTTCTGGCTCTGTCGGCTGAGCAGGGGGTACATGCAGTTTTCCCTTTGTATGCTGCCCCCCCTTTTATGATTTCATTTCTTCTTTACTCGTTGTGTGTGCTTTGTCTCTTTGACTGTCCATTTGGATTCTTTTTTTTTCTCGTTTTCATTTTATATTTTACATATTCCTTTGGTTCTGCTTCACATATCCCATATGATGTGTCAAATGATTTTTCTTCCTTTTTTCCTCTTTTTTTTTTTCATCTTTTCTCCTACACCGTTTGGTTGTTTTTTCTATCGTCTTCCTCTTTGATGGTGGACAGGTTTGTTCTTGTTTCGGTGTGGAAGAAGAAGGGACAAAAAAATCTCCTTTTGCCTTTAGTTTTTGGGGGCCTGTTTTTAGTGTTATTTATTATTGTATACCTATGCCTTTTCCTTGCCTCCTCGTTGCTCCCCAATTTGATTTATTCCTTGTTCATGTTTCTTTAGTGTTTTTTTTCAGATATTTTGTTTCTCCTTTTTTGTATTTATTTTTGTTGCACTGCAATCTGATTTTCTATGTTCTCTGTGTGTGGATGGAGCAAAAAAAAGGAAAATTTGCATTTTCACGCAATTTTCAAAGGTTTCGAAATGGAAGATAGGTAGATGGGGAATATGTGTGTAGATAGATGATTGCTGAAATTGAAATGATGATTTGTGTTATTTTTATTATTTAATAGGGTGAAATCCTTGGATTTGACAGGGAACTAGATTGAAGACAACTGGGAACCTAATTCGATTGAGTGAACTATATTGAAGATTCTTATTGTGCATCCTATATTATAGTGTCAGTTATACCTTCTTGTTAAGGAAGTACGTTAGGTACTTATGTCTGCCCTAAGACGATTTCGAAACAAAAAATTGGTCCAAATTTGGATTATTTTTAAGTGTTTTTTTTTCGTTTTTAGAAGTATTAATTTAAATCTGGCTATTTTACAAATTGTCTTATAATTATTACAAAAATTGAGACCTATGCAATTGCTATATACCTATAGAAGTAAATTTTGTAACACTGCCATCACAAAGAAACTGAAACACATTTTAAAATAAGATAAGACTCAACTTAAGAACATACCCAATCTTACCACCAATATTTTTGTAAGTTGTCGGAAATGATATCTACTACCCAAATTGCAGTTATCATAACAAAGTTTCATTTACTTTAAGCTAAGTAAACTATCAGGTGCGAGTTGGTTTAAAAACATAATTTTTCATTTAAAGTCAGGTATACCTATCCATAAATATTTAAAATTTCGTTGAGTACCTACTTTTACAAGTAGGTACAAGTACAATTAGCAAATTTTAATATTCTAAAAATACGATTTACTTCTCGATTCATATTTTATTGACAATATTTTAACGATTGCTATAATTAAAAAAAATTGTTTTATCCAGGATCCTAATTAATTAAAATGAAATAAGGTGTAACTTCTGAAAAAAAGATCAGAGATCAAGTGAGATGATATGCCATTTTTAGACAACTGTCTTGCACTTTTATCAATAGAATGTGTTTATACCATTGTATGCAAAATGTTTCGTTTTTCTTTACTTGTCTTAAAACCTCCAATTTTTTTTAATTGGAGTTCGAAATTTAGACTCAACTTGAAAAGTCAAAACGGTAAAAGTGGAAGTATATTCCGGAATTTGTTTGTTATAACATAATATGTAATGTTTGTTTTGTTTTTAGAGGCTTAGAACTTTATTTAGAAACACTATTTTAACTGGCGGCCATTTTGTCATCCGTTAAGTGATTTATTTTTAGTTTGATTGGCATTTCAACATGACTGACGTCTGAACAACGCAACAAATTGCAAATTTATTTTTAAAATCATTTTACGGTCAACGTGATTATTCGTCAGAGCAATTAATTCGATTAATTATGGAACGTTTTTGCACCACGTTTACGCTAAATAATAATGCGCATCCACAGAAACGTCGTACAGTGCGAACATAAGTAGTCATTGCTTCTGTAGAGCGTAGCGTAGAGGAAGACCCGAATAAGTCTATCTGCCATCGGGCACAGGAATTGGGTATATGTCCATCCACTTTATGGAAGCTTTAGCGGAAAGATCTTGGTTTAAGTACTCGTGCAAGAATCGAAGCCACAGAATCACCTAGCAAGGCGTAGATTCGGTGAATGGGCTCAAAAAAAGTTTGGCGTAGATCCCAATTTTAATAAGCGAATTTTGTTTAGCGTTGAAGCTCACTTTTGGTTGAATGGATACGTCAATCAACAAAACTGCCGTATTTGGAGTATTGATAATCCTAAAGACACCGTCACATCCACAAAAACTGACTCTTTGGTGTGCTTTATGGGTTTGTGGAACAATTGGTCCGTACTTCTTTAAAAACGATGCTGGATAGAACTTTACAGTCAATGGTGACCGCTATAGAGCTATGATAACTATTTTTTTCGTTCATCAATTGAATATACATGATGTATAGGAGCTGCGGTCTCATAAAGACGGCGACAAATGTCACACAGCTCATGCCACAATTGATTTGTTGAAGGAAACTTTCCGTAAGCGCATAATTTCGAGTTTTGGTCCTGTGAGTTGGCCTCCAAGATGGTGCGATTTAACGCCGCTTGAATATTTTCCGTGGAAATATGTAAAGTCAGCAGTCAGTAAAGCCGGTAAACCCGAAACGATTGATCATTTTTAGGACAAAATTTGCCGCGTCGATTTACGGCCACATATGTTGGAAGAATTCACCGCAAATCGGACCTCCAGATTAGACTACGTCCGAGCCATTTTCCATTTCAAAGTCCATTAGCTCTAAAAAAAAAAAAAAAAAAACACCCATTACATATATGTAGATATGTATTCATACAAATGCAACTTAGTGTACCTGCGAAAATCTTCTTTCTTAAATACCTACGTTCAAAACCAATGAACAGAAAATAAAATACCGTAGGTACCGAGAGAAAGTACGAATGGCAATCGTGTAGAGTGTTAAGTGGATTAAAGACGACATCTTTTTAAGAGCTTTTCTTCTAAATTTTTATTGAGTTTTTAACTACACTAATCTATAACATGAAAGGTACGCAAATATTATTTATATTTAAATTGCGAAGGAGCTCCGAGATTAGGAATGCCCATTCGCATTGATTTAACAAAGAGCTACGAAAATGCCAGTGTTCTAAGTTGATAATCACCCTGATTTAATTTCTTACAAAATTTAACAAAAGTCTAGATACAAATTGTATATTGAGAATTTTTATTAAGAAATTGATTTTTTTAACTATGCCGTTTTGAATTCCACGAACCTTATACAAGCAGATTAGTGTGGAATCGAAATTTTTAAGTGTTATGTATGACCATCAAAAATACCCATTTTTTTATTTAGGTATAGTCCCAACATAATTTATTTGCATTTCACCTAAAACCGTTTTGTATTCTTCTCTCCATATCGACGAGATAATTTTCTACGCAGCAATGGTTTTAAGCAGCTTAAGATAAGGACATGCACGTGAGTCATTTGGTACCTACATTTTATAACATCCTTTGTTAACTTATTTGTTCGTCTTGTGTATGAACTAGTAGAAGAGGCCAACATTGATCGCTTACGAATCCAACCATGAAATGAACGATCAAAAATTGGCCATTTGGATTTGTGTCAGATTTTTTTTTAATGGACGTGGGTGCACAATTTCGCATGATCATTATCATTAATTGAAGGTTCAGTCTTGTCAGCTATTACTGTTCTTATTCTGGATAAATTCCATGTGGCTTAACTTTATGGACTCCTGCTAGTAAATCTTTGAAGAACCCAACATTTGATCCACTTTTCTGCTTCTGCTTCTGCTTGGCGTCGTCGATCTCACAAGGTTTTCAATTTGGCGTTTCTAAATTTTGCCTATAGAGTATTTTGTAAAATAACTGTGAGGTTTGAGTTTTACTTAAGCTTAATATTTCATTTCATTTGAAAGAACGAAATCTCTCAAAGACATAAATAAGACCGATTGTTATAAATGCTTTCCCTATACCTTTGGAAACAAATTTGCAAATGTTTCATTTTATTTGACAACAGGGTTAAGTAATAAATATAGACAGCCGATATCTGCAATTTTGGTAACTGGCAATGTAAGATTTTGAATAAGCAACGCAATGAGCATCAGGCTCAAATGCCTTCCATGCAGTTGATACCATACACGTGTTGGTGCATCAAAAATTCAAAAAAATAGCCTAATACTGTCATTGTTTCAATTAGATTGAAATATTTAATTTGGCATCAAGCTGTCGGTAAAAGTGTCATATCATCAAAATTGTATCTCCCACTTGAACTGTCTGAACTTCAAAATCAATTTTTACTTTCACGTGCATTTTTATTCGTAAGAACTGAGAACCTTCAACTGAACTTTTGAATAAATAATTTTAGGAGTAGTTGTTTTCCTATTCCTCGCCCTTAACCCGCATTCGTGTGGATGGGAAAATATTTATTTTTTCACACGTAAATAAAAAAGAACACACGTAAAAAAAAAAGAACACACGTAAAAAAAAAAGAGAACACAACAACACCCGGAAGTGATAGAAACATATCAGCATACCTATACAAGCTGCTGCACTAGAATCTCTATTTGACCATGACAAAATCAGAAGCATATCTACATCATACATGAAGTGCACTGGCATATGGCAACATGGTAGCATGAAAGACATGGATAGCGGCAACACAGAATGCAACTTGATTTACAAAAACAAGATGACGTAACCAGCGATTGATCTCGAATGTTGATGCAAAAATGATGCGGACATATGGCCACGTTTTTCATTAACCACCTGGATCAAGTAGCAGTAGATATCTATTTAATTATAATTTAAGAAGCGCAGATAAGCAAACGTTTGCAGGTTTATACTTCAGAGTGGCTATCGTTTGGCATGCCTTTGTGTCTAACGGACGTGAGTCATTAAATAAGAAATCATTTCTATACACCCCATTGCGTCAGTAAATTAAATCTATAAAATATCCCGGCAAGAGATGGTTTCAGCTGTCGAGCTGAATATTCAATATGAGTTTGTCTGATGAAATGTCCCAAAGAAATTATAAAGCTTGGTGGACGACGTGTACACCAAATAATATTCGAAAGATGATACCACCAGCAACACCGTGTTTGTGATAAAACTTTACAGGCCGATATAGGCCTGCAGATATTCAGCTTTAACTAGCACCACACCAAGTATTCGTTATTGCAATAGATATCCCACATTTCTCAATAGCCTAGATAATTGCCTCGAGTAGGTACTACGTGCTTATTCGCGTCGAGCGCAAACTCTTATCGCAAAGGCAGAGACGATTCGGCGACATGGCTAAATTACGTTTGCACACGTATGCAATATACCTACCTACCTCATCGTCATACAGGTTAAAGAACGTTTCGTGTATAATCGAAATTAAAGTGAATCACAAATCCGGAGTATAGTTTGACCTTAGTTAATCAAGTTTAATCGACTTGTATATATATGAAAATCGTATACGGATATACGTATGCCGTGTGTTTTTAGAGGGTGGTATAAGGGTATACACTTATTTTGTTAACGGTTTGTTAAATGTATTTTTAAATATTCACTTAAACTTCGATCCATTTGATATGACGAAGTTTGATAAAAATAAATCCATCTGTCAGCCTTTCGGCTTTAACAGTTGTTGGTATCTGACGTTATAAATTCAAGCAATTAAGTTACTTTTGTTGGTAATTCGAATAATTTTGGGACAGATTTCGCTGTTCGATTTAAACGAACAATATTTTACTTTATTAATCAAATAAGTAGATTTTGAAAATGAAATTTCGAAACTTAATATATTTAGTGAAATCATTTTGACATTTTTAAAGGTTTATTCCGATTTTTAGTTGTTATCGTTGTTGAACAGTACTCAATACTTCTGTATTCAAGACCATCTACAAGTTTTTTTGGTGTTGATCTCGACGATATTCTTTCTCTTTCCTGTTTTTTTTTTTCTGAAAAGATATGCCATATTTCCCTTCGCTTTTAGACAGCTCGCCAACAGACCTCTTAATATCTGATCTCAATTTTCTTCCATCAAAAATACTGGATGCGTTTATTGATCCAATGACTGCTGTATGTTAGTCAGCTTAGTAGTCCAATGCTTTAATAACTAGGCCACTGCACTCCTCTTCCTCTATCATTATCATTTTGTCCTGCCTCCGGTATGTAGCGTTGTTATTATTTCCCTTTCTTTATGTTGCTGCCAATTACAGGGTTTAAGTCAGCGCTTAGTAGACTAACCATAGAGCATTACAACTTGGACTATAGAGCCCCACTATGTCGATGTAATTCGAACAAGATGTGCACCAAGTAGTAAGACCTGGCTGGGATAAATGTTTGTTTGTAAATTTTATGAGTAAAAAAGGCATAGATAACCTACATCGATAAAAAAACGCCCAACCCGTTAAAATATATTTACAGCCTTCATGAAACTTGTTGAAACCTGGTTACATCTTGCATGTTTTAGAAACTGTATTCAACTAGTTTTGACAAGACACTCAATTTAAGTTATAAATTCGAAAAAATGTTACAGTTTCTATGAAAATATCGCTGCAGTTGTCTAGCCAAGGGAATAACTAATCCCATTTAACTTATACTTAAAGTCGCGACATGACGTGTTCATTGTCTTCGTTCGCAGTAGCGAATTTTCCAAATTAACAAAATTCTACGTATGGACATAAAAAGCACATGGAAAATATTATTCTTAGTGTATTCTAATTACCAGATCAAGCGGCTTACAAGTCCACCGTTGCCGTTAATTACATGCTTCAAAATAAAACAATTCGCTGAAACATCCATCATTTACCTACAGGTCGATCAGTAAACCAAACTCCTCATTACACACTGCGGCAATAAACTTTTCCATTGTTTACCTAAACAAGCAATATTTATGCAACACACCCTGGCAATAATCACCTTTATTTTCGCCGAGTCTTTAAAACCGCGGCGCCTATGTACCTACAGCTACATTGTTTATCCTTTCAATGATATGTTTCCCAAGAATTGCTTCCGTTTAGCAACTATGCCGAATATATAGCGACGGCTATTTTTTGTGTTCTCAATTAAGTGGGAATTCCCTTGAAATGTATTAATAACATTTGCTTTCATCTACTTTTCTTGTTAAAAAAAAACATCACTTCATTATCCGATAGATGGCATTGGGATGGAGAGAAACCCCCGATCGTGCATATTTCCGAGTATCCATTTTATTTTATTTCTTCTGAGCATCGAAAAGATATACGTGAAAATTTACACGAAAATTTCATTAGCTCCACATTCAGATACACATGATTATAACATATCTCCCAGCGCCGAGTGACGTAGGCGTTAACATACACCAATTCATCTGATCGATCCAATCAAGCGTTTAATTGAAAAGTAAAAAAAATTGGTCAAAAACATGCCTGACTAGTTGATGTTAGTAATATCAATCATTAGAATTTTAAAATCAGTAGCTAATGGCGGATAGGTGGACAAAATATTTTGATTTTAGGAGGCTATAAAACATCTCGTAACGCAGAGAGCTATGTTAGCTATAACAACAGCTTGAGCGTGCTTTTATAATGTCTATTTTCTCCACACGAAAATCAAGAGTTTCCATTTAGGCACCCTCAAAGATAAAGAATAAAAATGACAGCAATATCATACGAATTTCATCAGAAAAATGTCTTTAGATACATGTGTTATAGATGAAATCAGTTAAAAATGATTACGATCATCCAATGTGTTTGGAACTTTCCAGAACCACAATCATTTCAAATCACATTATCTCCTCTGCGGAACAGGTATGTGGGTACCTACGACAAAAAGAACAGTGTAAATCAAAACCCAGAGGTAAAATCCTGATCTAAAATTCATCACGCATCCCCGCAACTATTCAAACATGCACACACACACCCTCCAACAAAAAGGAACAAAAAGTATACCCATTTATCCATGTTCAAATCGATTTTTTTTTTCAAATAAAAATAGACAAGCAAAAGGTACCCATACACCTGCAAAGAGGAAACAACAGGGAAAAAAGGCAATCCTATCGACACACCTTAGAAAAAATAAACAGAGGCAGGTTTTGTGGCAGGTTGGCTGGCAGTCAGTCACATCTACACACTGCTCGCTGCTGACGAGAAGTACTTGTCACGATTTCGCAAGCGTTCCCTCCAGCTATCGATCTTTCGAACTATACTGTGCCATCTTAAGGTACGTACAAAAAATAAAAACTGCACAAAGGTGACACACTCGCAGTGAACAGTCGTGCACACATACAGTCAACGGCAGCAACAATTGGGCGATATTGATTAATATTAAGGAGCGTGACTCACAAGAGTAATCAATTTCACAAGTGTATCGTAATCTGTCTCATCATCGCACCACCTTGGCTCGGTTCTCGGTCCGCTGTGCATAGCAACAGCGATTGAACTGTGAGTAGGTATGACTAGACCACTCGTTCTTTCAGACGAATGAATTTCATCAACACGTCAGGATGAGATTGTACTGAGAAACAGATACGAACTGGCATACGGTTTTGCTGCAATAGAAACATGATCTTCCTCGGCAAACAATTGTGATCTATGCAGTTTTTCACACCTACGCCTATTTGTCGTGCTGGGTTTTAAAACATCCTTTTGTTCGGAGATTGTTAAATATTAAACAGCGAAGTAGGTTTTCATGGTAGGCTTATTTCATGATCTCAACAATGGAGTTAAGTAATGCGGTGACGCACAACCCGCTGCTGGTGGTTAGGTTGAGTTGAGTCTTGAATTTTAACAAGTTCTCGATTAGAGTATGTGCTTGAGGGTTACATTTCCTAAAAAAAAAACATGGAGCTCTGAAATTTGATTTTGAATCTGGCGCTGCAAATGTCTTCATTTGCTTTACGATAAAAACACCAATAAGGCTAGTAAAGTGATAACTGAACTCGTACTATCCTAATGACATGCACTTTGTTTGCACTTCCTTAAATTAGGCCATAACTGCCTATACAAGTCCTGAAAGGAAATCTCTTCTTTCGTTGGTGTGCTAAGTTTTATTTTTGCCATAATTCAAGAGAGGTACGCATTATCGCCTTTTCTGAACGAACAAGTCTTTAAGCTTTTAACTACTTATGAGTGTAAAATCTATATGTCTGTGCACTTTATGTGTGATAAAATTCATATAATCACCCCTATAGATTTGGGATGTATTGTTGTTCATTTAATCATAATTTCCATAAAAAAAATTCAAAGTTAAAGGCGAAATTGACAACGATTTTCTATTTGAAATATAGCTAGGTATCTGTTTCCAGATAACAGTAATATTATCCAAAATTATCGCAATAAAAATTGACTGGATGAGTTTTGTTATAAATCTTCATTTACCTAAATATTTTTTTAGTAACAATCCTCCGAGACAGTCTTAATGCATGCATTTTTCATTTATTCTTACATACTAACCGATGTACGTCTATACGTATTTAGCTTTCTATTGATGACACATTCAAATTGAGAACCAAAAATGATTTTGCCATCATGAATTGTCCTTCGTTTAACTTTAACTTGATATGACAAATTATAATTTTGTGAGCGTACAGATCCACGGATCACTTACATAATATGTAAATTATAACTACACACATACAAAGTTTCTAAACCTTAACCGTTACAAAATACATCCACAAGCGAATGCAATCGTTTGTGATCGTTACATGTCCGAGCGATGCGATCATAAATATATTTTCTTAACTTAATTTTTCGATACATCTATTTCACAAGTTTTGGAACAGAAAATTAATGAAAAAACTGGAAAAAATCCAACTTTTAAGTACTTTTGCAAATAAGTATCTGGATTTTCAAAACATTTCCTGTATCAGGTAGGCACCTACAATCTGATTATTTTATCTATCTACATAACTACTTACCTACTGAATAATTCTGAACTGTTCGCAAAAATTCCCGAAATCTCTTTTGGAAATTTCCATCAAAAACCCATCTGGTGATACCTAAATTATGTACCTTGGCAAACGTTTGTTATCATTGTCAAACTAAAAAATACCTACATAGATACTTTATGATGACATAATTATTGCAATTGCAACCCTTATTGCAAACAAATCCGTTGTCATACGTTATTTTCATCCCTTTTTATGAGTTTGCTGACCCTCACACGAACTGACAAAAAAATAAAATGAAACCCCAGATTCCAAAGACAATTTGACGAAACGAAATCTGCATTTTGTAGCCGCGATCAGCAAGCAGCAGCAGATTCGTTTTTGTTTTAAAAATCGTGATCGATCACGTTTCTTAGTCATCGCATTCGCTTATATAGATAACACACATATGCATCTACCTAAACAGAATCGAAAGAAGAAAGAAAACTTGAAGAGGGAACTTGCGAAACACCTTTTCGCTCACGCAATTTACACACAGAATAAAACGAAACAAAGAAAAGCTGAAAAGAAATAAAATGGCTTATCAAAGTGCAACCGAATTTTCCCATTTGTTTCTTTTATCAATTTTCATGCGAACGAATGGGTATACAGAGATGAATAAAGCATAATAGAGACGTGTTGGAGAAACTCAAACGAAGAGGAAAAAATAAAAAAAATCATAGCTGTTGGGTAGGCATTTATGTATGTATGGTACAATATGGGCGCAGAGCTTGTAAGTGTAGGTACAGGGCCTATAAGATTCTATTAACAAAGTGTTGCGGGGGGTGGTAAAATAATTTAACCTTATTCTAGAGAAAATTGCGTAAGAACGGCAAAAATCGCAACATTTCCGTCCTAATTTTTGTCGAAAAAGGCTGCGTTTACATTCTGTGTAAACATTGAATATTTAATCTTGTAAAATTTACAAAAAAAAAAAAACCAACTATCCAACAAACCAGTGGATAACTCAATTTTCCAGACATTTTCTGATTGATAATAGGTAGCTATCTAATGTTGTACTCGTCATTGTCGAATTTCTACTATTTTGTGAAAATTCATAACATGAACGAGAAAGATTTTAAAATTATTAATATTTGCGTATGTTATTCCAGTGAAGAAAGTATTAGGTTTGATATTTAGTTTGCCATAAAGAAATAATTTAGGTTACACGTCGTGTTATGGTTTAACCATATGCGAATGATCAATGTAAAACCAAAATATTTAGGTATACAATGACATTCTTTACTTATTAGCCAAAATCTACATGAGACTGCTTGAGATATTGGAAGTGATTTCTTAAAAAAATGTCTTTGGAAAACATTGAAAATGTTGAACAGTGGTGCCTTATAAATTTCTTCTCAACGAATCGTGTAAGGAAGGCCAAATTGTTGGTGACGTTATTATTAAAAAGTGGTTTTGTTGTTCTGGGAATATAGCCTACTCATACATATTTTTGTTAAACTGAATTGGTTGTTTATGTTCGCAACGCAGAGACGCAGCTTTTAAGTTCAGGTTAACTTTAATTCAAACCAGAGCTAAATAAGTAAATTTTCTGACCAACAGGTTCGTCATGGCCTAGCTCTTTTTTAGTTACTTGCACTCCTACAATACTTCACTGTCCCACCTCTTGCGAAAATCAGACAAATATCTAAGAATGTAAAACTGTCATAAGTAACTTCTTAAACTTGTCGTTTGGAATAAGCGTTAAGGTGGATGCCATAAATAAATGGAGTAGATATGTTTGAGCACTGTTTGTGCCATCAATGTCAGATATTATTTTCATTTGTAAGTAAGTTCACACTGTCAATATTCACCCTTCCCACAATTGTCTAGTAGTCTAAAATGTCGAGCTTTTGAAGATGAAACTAAATTCTTCCGACCGACAAGCATTCGCTTCTATTAATGTTGATGAATCGGTTGAGCTTAGTTGCAGAGTGTGGTTAGATGAATATTGTCCACACACACACATAAGGCTACGCCAAGTCATTGGTTTATCCAAGAGAGCTGAGGCTCCGACACATTATTGAACTTGAATAAGCCGAAATATAAAGCTATAGGTATATAAAAATAAAAAATATATACCTTCAAGGAATAGATCGTTGCAGGGTCCCTAAAAAGTTTGTTTTAAAAAAAAAATTCTAATGAAAACTCGCAAATAGGTACAAGCATTTTAAGGGCCTCTGGATTCTCAAAGAGATATCTGTTAAGTAGCCAACAAAAAAATTTTGGTTTCTTTTGTTCAGTAAAATCAAAAACATTTTAATTATTTTTACCGAAATAAAATCGCAGTTTGTCGTATTCGAAAAGCTCGGCTTTTCGTTATTAAAGTGTGATTTAAAGGTTGTTGCCATCATAGAGCCTTTTTTTTTAAATATGACAATAGCTCGAATGTGGGGGAGTAGTGTGTACCAAGATCTTCTTATATATAACACGATTATTTTCTATGGATAAAATGGTGAAGAAGTAGGTACCTATGCATTTAATTTATGAGCTCTTAAGCGACCCTTCAACACATTCAAGGTTAGTTAGGCCCAATTTAAGTTTAATCTCATTTCAAGATTCAATGAATTTCCGTCAGCATTTTCCATTGCCTAAAACTTTCGGTGAGTTAACCTACCTCTCTCATTTAATATTTTACAGATACTTTTCCGCATCTGAATTTGATACAGTTCTCCCTCACCATTAGCACTTTCAAATTTCATCAAGTGATGACCATATAAATAGAAAATCCTGGTTCCTAAATTTAAATCGTTTTTCCTTCTACTGATAATACCACTAACTTCGTCCTCTTCGTTTTTTTCGTTTTTCCTTTTGCTCTCCGCCAATTGCCCCTTCAATTTAACCAACATCATCATCATTCATCTATCCATTTTGCATTGTATACCTATGTTAGTACCTGTGCTGTGCTGTGTGCATCGGGCAAAGTAAATATGAAAAAGTAAATTAGGAAAACGACGGGATAAGGAAAGGAACAAACATACTCGACAAAATAATAATAAAAAAAAAATCCGGTTTTTCTCTTTGTCGCTTTTCTCACACAAAAGTGCAATATAGTTGTTGTATATATGCTGGGAAATGAGGGGAAATAATGAAAACAGATGACTGACAATGAAAAGTCTCTTCAAACGCTTCGGGCTAGCTACTCTCTTCATTGCCGGTCTTATATACTTTTTGTTCTGGGTTTTGTCGATTTTTGCTCTCTCTCGCATTCAAGGGGTTTTATGCGAAATTTTTTTCTCTGAGAGGTTCAGTCTCTCTATTTACTCCGTCGATTCCGGTCGCTTAATTCGTGTATTCGGGTGTTTCGGGTGTCAATTTTAGAAATTTTTTTTATTGAGTACTCTGTTCTGTTTTTTTTTATTTCTCTTGCTTTTGTTCTGATGATGATGGTGAAGTTGCTGTTGTTGTTACTGGTGGTACTGTGTTGCTGTTTTTATAGTTGTCTTGTTTTTTTTTGAGTTATGGAAAAAACTGAATTTTTGCAAAACGGTCGATCATTTTGTTTACACTATGTTGCTTAGGGCTCGACTAGGGGGTGTGTTAGGGATGATAGGAGCTAGGCAGTTTTGGTTACCATTTACATATTTATATTGGGAAAGTCGATTAGGTCTGTAATGGGTTTCATAAATCTTGGGCTGAATACAAAAACCGGTTATTAAAAGACATTTTATTAGGAGTTTATTTTGTAAACCTTATTTTTTATTTTGTTCGCTAAATTTTTCATAATTAATTTTTTTAAATTTCTCTAAAATTTCTTGAATTTGCTTAGCATGTAGTCATATAGACGTAAAACATAATAAAATATCGCGCAACGTCACAACAAGCTTGTTCAAATGCAAATCATCCTGTTTTTGTGATCTTTCATGAGTCCTACTAGATAGTAAGGAAATACATTTGTCACTTCGTTCTACCGGGATAAAAATTAACCGGTTCCTATCAGAAAAAATATTTTCGCAACGAATTTGCAACTGGTAAAGCACCGTCATTTTGTTCAGATATTAAACCAGTTAGGTATGCAAAATAACTCTCCCAAAAGAATCTGAAATATTGTTATTTTCCTGAAATTTTAATTTAATTGAAAATTAAGAATCCTTCATAAATAATTCGGTGTTTATTTATTTGTTTTGAACCAAAAATAATATTATTGCAGTTTTTCCGAACAGCAACATAGGTTAGGAATTTGTAAAATAAAATTTTGCAGTGCAACAATTTAAAACAAAATTATTTTATTAAGCAACAATCATCATCATCACTTACCTACATCTCCATCCATCTTTTTCTTTATTTTAACACTAAGCATACAATTTCGAAATAAAATATTGTAACCTACCGCATACTCGTTACCGAAAATACAAAAAAATGTATCTGTAATTAAATTTAAGATATCATACAAAATAAAAAATTGTGCAAAATTTACAAAGCAAAGAAAATTGTGAATTAAAATTAAGAAATAAAAAAAATGCATAATAAAGTGAAAAATATTATTTCGAATTAAAATAAAAATCTTTTATTTTTAAATGCGAAAAAAGAAAACCCACAAAATTTTGTAACTTAACAAAATTAAAAAAAAAAATCTGAAATGGAGATTGATTTTAAATTATTTTTACTGGAATCAAATAATCATATTGGAATAATTCTTGGGTTCCTTTTTTTGTTTTTTCGGCGTTATTTTTGATTGTGAGAGAGAGTTGCGTATGAAGAGTTTTGTTTGATTTTTGTTTGCGAATAGATTGATGAAAGTTCCACAAAAAAAAAAAAACGAAAAAAACCATCGGGGCTCGTGAAAATTTAACGTTGGCCTCTGGTAAGTGATTTGTTCTATTTACCAAATACGTTCTTGTAGTGTGTTTGTTAGACGAACAGATTAGAGGGAAGTCGAGTTTTCATGTCTGTAAACTTTTTTTTTAATTTTTAAATTTATGTTTACATGTGTTATCTTGAGTCATCGAACCTGCGGAGCTGATATAGAGAAATTACATTTTATTTATACATGCCGGCTTTTTGCGATAAGTGTGTTCTGGTTGCTGCTGCTTACATTGCTGGCTGCCTTCGGCACGGAATACGAAAAGCGAGGCAAGTTAAACAAGTTGAATGGGTACTTCAGGGTGCTTACTGCTTATCTTAGTTTGTTTAGGAAAAACAAGGTTTTTCTTATTATTTTCAGGTCTAAAAATAGATTTTGTTTGGTTAGTACTTAAAAATAATTGGAGTTTAAATTAATCGCTAAGGTAATTGAGAGTTTATTTATTAATGGAGAGGTAGATATATATGTATTTTTTTCTCAGCTACAGTAACAAGAATAATTGTTGGCAATTAGCAAGAGGGTGTTTCGTAATGTTCTCCGTGCTCTAGTAGGAGGTATTGTTATTTCTAAGTAGGAAGGTACACAATCGTTTATCGCCTAGTAATCTTAGGAATTGTGTCTATGAGTATGTGTAAGGAATTGTAAAATTCCAATTGGAAAGATCTCGATTTGCGACGCTTGTATGCCCGAGGAAATGAAAAATCAAAGCTAAGGCTTCGTATTGAAAATTAGTTGGGTTGAAATTCTGTGTCTGAAGATAAATTAGTAAAAATGTAAGATGTACATAGTTTTTATCCATAAACTATGTTTAGATATGTACATGTTAATAAGGTATGCTTAAAACAATTTTTTTTTCTGCAAAAGGTAACAAGCAATTTGCAATACCTATCAAAAAAGACGATACAAAAACTGATAGAACTCGACTTTGGTGAGTTAAGTAAATAAAGGAAATACAGCTGGTAAGCTGGGATTAGTAAACATACCCGCTATCAGCGAGCTAGTCCTTATATAATTTTCTTCCAAATATGAAAAAAGAAATTTGCGTTATGAGTATGTCAACACAAATAATTATCATAGCGATTGAAATTTGCTTAGGTATATATAATTTAAGAACCAAGTAATAATGCCCACAGCATCAACTTCTTACCCAGATAATTAAAGAAAATCAATTTTGAGGTAAAACTCGAGTCAATAATTATGTAGTGCGAATATCGTATGACTTTTAAACTTGTGGAAAGTGTCAACAGATATTTAGGTCGCTAGCTTAGTATATATTTCTGAAAAATTATGACAATATCGGTTAATTCGATTTTTGAGAGGTAATGTTTGGATATTGTAAATAAATTGGATTTATTATTTAAATTTAAATCATAGTAACAAACATATATAATCGTCTTTATTTTTTTTATTTATATTTATATTGATTAATCTTATTTATATTTATTTTATCAAATCCTTACAATTTAACAAATTCGAATTTGCTTGCTCGGTTCGATCACCAGACATTACTGATTTGACGTGCACAAATATTAATATTAATATTAACCCTGACGAAGAAATCGTGTAGTGGTCATAATTGAAATTGTTGATTAGAATAAATTATTATTTTTAGTATATATTTGTGACAGTATGACAGAGAGCTTATGTCGACATAAGCGAATTTTCTGTTTTGCAAGTGGTTTACTACTACTTTTCTAACTTACCCCTTTTAAATAAATGTTCTGTTGCAAAAATATAACTGTTTTTATAACCACTTATGCTGCATTGACCATACCATGCATTCGATAAAATAGCTTATGTTAGCCAATATTTTTAACTCTCAAAAATATTTTTTTTATGTTTTAACAAAAGAACTTTCCTTCTTGAGCCATTGAAAAAAATAGGTTAACTTCATATGTTAAAATTGGTTTAGAACTCAAAATATATTTAATATAATAAAATTAAAAAAAAACGTTTTTTAATATTTGGCCGTGGCAAGGTATCCGTCGGAGCGGAAAATTCTCCGACTTGTACGATTCGTAGGATTTTATCTTCCAGGTATTCTTCCAAAAAGCTGTTCGGAATATTTCTCCGACATTTTGTAAGCCATCTCGGCGAAGAATAAATTTTATAATTGATTATTTTGTTGAACTTCAGGTCAGAGGTACCTATATTCATATAGGGGCTAATGTTTGCACATATAAAAGGTTGTCCATTGCTATTGTTTCGATTTTTTGTTGGCCTTTGAATTAAATTACTGTTGCATGCTACGAAGACCGCGTTACAACAGTTTTTCTTAGTATCTCAGTATGTTTGTGATAAAATTCAGCTAAAAAAAAATATAAACGTATTCACAATAGTAACGTTTGCAAAAAAATCAAAATTTCAATTCCATACAATATTTTGAAAGTTGTTTTTAAAATTCAAGTAGGGATTGATATTTGGAGTGTTAACAAAATGATTTAAACATTGATAATTCAATTCAATGTGGGTAACAACATAGAATTACGTAATTTAATGTTTTTATGACATAGAAAATAGTAATAAAATGAAAAAAATGTAATCTACTGCAGTTAAGAAAAATATTTTAAATAAATTAGTTTACGTCTGTAGATAATATATGCATGTACATTAAATTAGTGCTCAAAATCCGTTTTCAATATTCAAATAATTTCCTTCAAAACTTCTATTTATACTTTCTTTGAATTTATCGAAGATGAAAAATATATTTCATTTGTATTGAGCAAGGGTCCCAGTCTTAAACACAATTTCTCCAACCATTTGTTACTTTTTTTTTTTTTTTTTTAGATATTTTTAGAAGCATGTCATGACAGCCTTTACTGTAGGGTTGTTTGTCAAAAGTCATTTAAATATATTGAAACCACCAACGTTAATGTTGAGAAATTAAATGAAATCGTTAAATAGAAGATCATTTACTTTACTTGTTTTATTCTTCAAAAGATGGGACAAATTTAAATGTATTTTCAAAATGAACAAAATATCTTTTTGAAAAAATCGTCTGCAAACATGCCTGGTGAAAATTACACTTTGTTACTCGGTAGCTCAAAGTCTTATCTATCCACGATCATAGATAAAAGAGCTAATGACGTTAATTGGCGGCACTTGCTTGTCGTTCTAACAATCCAATGTTAGTTGAATATGCTCGAAGTTACTCGATTGGGAGTAATGAAGTCATAATTTATGAGCTCGTTAATATTTAACTGCCTTATCTGATTATTACATAGGTTCAACAAAATAAAATTGTGTTTCAGGTCAGACTGTTGAATTTAAATCTATCTTTGTAAAATTTATAAACAAAATATATGAATTGCAATTTTAATGTTATCTGTTCCGTGCCTTCCGAAGGCTCATTTAAAATCGTAGACTTGTTAATTGTTACAATTAGTTATTCATTTAGTATTCATCCCCAAAAGCTTAACTTCGAATCTATCTTCTTTGGACTTATTTTACTTACTGTCCATTAATTATTGTTTGACAGTTTATTTTAATAAACTTATGAAGGTTCAACCTCAAAATCTATGAATACAATCATTTTTTTATAGCAAGCTGTATTGTCATTAGTGATTAGCATTATTTTAATTTATCTAGTTTTAGCATATTAGGGCAATTCAACTTACTTTAAATTTGAGTGTGAGAAAAACAAATTCATTAGCGTTTGCAAACTTTCGTTTGCATTGGTAGGTCTTGATAGATATTCTGTTTATTGTCATGCGAATTGATGTGATAATACTCTTATCATGCTGCAGTTTATGTGAGGTAAATAGCGTGAAAATTAATGAAATGTTGTAAATACATAAAAAGCTGTTGTAGAGTTTAATCAATGTTTATTAGCGATTGTATTGAAAATTAAATATAAATAATTGAATGAATATAAATTTGTTGGCAAGCGGTGTACATTATCTACGTCTACATATTGTGGTGTTAATTATAATCAATTATCACAAATGTCTGTGATTCATATTTTTTTAAAGCACATTTGGGTTTTAAAAAAAATTGTCTGTATGTTTCCAAAAACGAGTCTTAAATTGTTCGAGTGTAGTGGCACTTAGAATTAAGAATGCTAAAGTAGGAACAATTTAAACAAATGTGATTATAATTTGATTAGAACAACTACACGTAAACAATCTATGAAGTGTGAAAATTAACTATTTTGAGAATTAAAAAAAATTGATATGGATTAGATCTAGATATGGCTGATTACATACGCAAATAAAATCTATGTCACTTTGTCATCTCTTATCTACAAACGGGATTAAACTTTCGAAATAAAAACATGTCACATGTTTGTTTGAAAACATTAATAATCCAGTGGTTTGAGAACAAACAAGTTGTTGTTTGGGTGTAATTCTATATATTTTCGTTATATGTATGTGAAAAACAACCGTTTTTTGTTTAATTTTCTCCATAAACTAAATGATTTTTTTTAGCTTGACACTTTTTTCCAATTCAACCCGAATACTTTTTTCGAATAATCTAACTAAACGAGCGAAATCGGTATGGCACAATTGTCGAAGAACACTTTCTTCTGCAATTTAATTAAACTTCATTCAACCAAATTCAGCACTCTAAATTTTAAGTTTTCAAATACATGTTAGTGATTGATTAGCTAATCAGCGTTTATTAATACAGGGGTTAGTTTTGAAAATGTTAATTAACAAAATCAACTCAAAAGTAAAAGCCAGACATCCGAACAAAATTACCCACCAGGCCGATAACGGATTGATAACTTTACTTTAAAACATTTGACGTAACCGTTTTTAGATCATAAGTTCGATGGAACTGATTTTGTTTACGTAACATATTGATTGGGTTCGCTGTTTTATTAACATCATAAATTAAAGCTCTTAATTAATATGTTCATATTCGTTTTTATACATTAATCGATGCGCATATTTCTAAGCTTGGTTAATGTTATTCTTAGAATAATCATTTTATCTAGCAACTTACCTTTCCACGAACCAAATCGAATTGTCCTTCTGATTTTTCTTCCGTTTGCGAGTCTATTTTTATTTCGTTAATCAGTCGTGTGCACTTCTAAGACAGATGAATTGTAAATTTGCTGAAATGTCGTCAACAAAGATATTGTGTTGTTTTTCTTAAAAAAAAAAAAAAACACATCTATTATTATATATCTTTGGTCATAGCTTTTCGTGAATGTTTTATTCGTTCTGTCGCAATAAATTAAACCAAGTTTTCAGATTTGATATGAAAAATGGAAGAAAAATAATTTCTTTCACACTCAAATGTACGATCCTTATTATACATATCTGCATTTTTAAGAATATTTAGTAACGTTTCTGGATATTCGATATTCAATTTAATGGTGTTTTAAAATTGATGTGGTTATTCATTTGCATACCTAATTTTGTTCAGTTACATATTTCATATTTCTTCTTTTTATGGTTGTCAACAAACATTTTTTTATCTGGACAAATCACCAAATTTGAATAATAATTGAAGGTTTAAAAAATCTACTTTGAATATTTTGCTTATCAAAAGTTTGCAAATAACGCAGGACATGTAGAAATAAATCAAAAAAATATTTATTTATTTAATACAACTTGCAATTCTACCAGTGCCCAAATTAGGTTTTTTTTGAAAAGTCACAAATAAATTATTCTTTAGGAATATTATTTACACCAGGTGTAAGTTAAGGGACAGCGTCAATTTTTGTATTTTTGTACTCACTGCGAATAGTAAATTCGAAAAAAAAATTTGTACGTTGCAATCTGCAAGTTTTTGCTAACAATTGATAAATGGAAAACTAAGCAAACGCCTCTATGCGTGAAAAGTAATATTAAGGGACTAAGTAGATATGATAGACGTTTTTCATTTATTCAGATTTATCATAAGAAAACAGATAGGGCGGCTTGCACCTTTCGGACAGGTAACCACTGCTTTATTGCATCCACGGTTTTTAAAAGAAAAATACAAACGTCAATCCCCAAACATTTTCCTTTTAGATAATATGGGTCTTGATGCAACGTCGTAAGCCTTTTAAATGTGTCCCTGAATGATGTAGTAAAATACTCGATGCAGTTTTATTTTATTAATGGTTTATTAAATGAAGGTTTCAGATCATCGATTTCCTTCAAACGAAATTTTAAGTAAAAATTTATTTAAAAATGTTCAGCTGTAAGATATAGTTTAAATATAAAAACAGCTCTGAGTAAGCTGCGTATTATTCAAAGTTTGTAAAGCCATAATCTATGAAAATAAATATATGTATATTTATCTGTTTTATTAACAGACATTTTTATTTTGTTCTATTAATTTACGATTATTTTGTACTGTTCAGCGCGCATATGTTTGAGTTGTAGATGTGACTGATTAAATGGCACAAAAGCGATTACCATCTGAATTTATACACCCAATTCGTTTGCTATTATCCAATTGTGTTGTAAAAGATTTCCCATACAAATTTGGAGAGTTAACTTTTTTGAATTTTATCAAAAGCTGTTTTCTGAATAAATATATTTGTTTGCTTTACTAAAAACTAAATTTAAATTGTTTGAGTGCTTTTAGTAGAGGTGTAGCAAATGCTCCAATTAGCTCTTCCCAATAAACCTGCAAATTAAGTCATAAAATAGTTCGTATGGTAGTTATAAATAAAGTAAGTCGACCCATGTTAGTTCACCTATGAATTTTCTACGCGAAGAAAGTAATCAAAGACATTCTTTTATATTTATTTTAAAAATTGATTATATCTTTTTTTATTATTTTTATAATCAAATGTCTTATTATCTAAAAAAAAACATCAAACATAGCTCAGCACCATAGATTTGCAAACGTACATACCCAGAATGTTTTACTTCAAATAAACAGGTCGTATCGCAAATTGCCCCAGCGACGGCTGTACGCATCAACAAAAATCCGTTTCCCTATCTAAACAATAAAAAGGTTACTTTGAAATACATCCAAAATTTCTAAGTCCAAAGATAGCCAGACTGCCTATCAATAATATGGTAATTGCGAATGCGATTCATCACTAGGCCAAGATTAAGTTACACATTTCATTCGATAGTGTTTTTTCTTTATTTGTATTTCCTTGACACTGTTTGTGTTCGAACCACAAAGCAAATAAATAACATTTCTAAATCAGAGATTTGCTAAAAAAGAACAAAAAAAGAAAAAAAAACAAATTGAACCGAGTCAATCCATCAATCATTGGGGAAGCGTTTGTTTTTCTGTGTTCTCCACTCTATTTCGATAGGCTTTTCCATTTACAAGTACCTAACACAAAGACGTAGAACGAACATAAATAATATATTTTCCTAATGTATCTTAAAACAATTAATTTTGGTTAAATAAAAGAAGCAAAAACAATCGAAAATACATTTTAGATGAGCTAGCGAAAATCGCGGGGAAATACTATGAATTTGAGTTCGCTGTTTTCTTTTCTATCACTACACCGTTCTGTGCGCCTGTCGATAAAAAGGTTTCTCAATGGAAAATTCACTGGAAATATGTTTTTCTTTTATTTTTGGCATTTTTTTTTCAGCAATTTCCGGTTGGTAATACTGCTGAGTGTGCCGAAACCATATTGTTAGGTGATACCGTTTTATTTGTTGATTGGACTGCTGATTTTTTTTTTGATTGTGGGAAGCAAACAAGTGACGTACAGGTTGTGGCGATCGGAGGTTTTTGTCTTTTTTGTTCGGAATGATTCAACTCGATAAGGAGGTAGTGCTCTGTTGCGGTACACTGTTGTCAACCGAATGGAATATAGTTGAATTTCGATTTAGGCTGAGAGATGAGAAATCGTTAACCAAAGGAGCGTGATGCGAGTCATGGAAATAATTCGACCGCACGAATCACTTGGTCACGGGGAAGTTTGCATTTTATTTTCGATTTGATGGAGTTCAGCGTTTAACGTTTTTAGGTCTTGTATAGATGAGTATGAGGATGTTGAACTGTAGTCCGAATTTGATTTGACAAGCTCAATTAAAAATAAAGTAATAAAAAAAGTAATTACACCAGAGAAACAATGAGGACGAATGCAACTCAATTGTGTGTATCTTTACAGGGTATCGAACTGAGTATTGGGATTGAGCCAAAATTGTTTGCGTTTATATCGTTACGTTATTTTTGGTACGAATTGCACTTGAGCAGAAAAGTTATGCGCTAGCTGGAGCAAGATCAGAAATCTCATTTAGGTATTTCTTAATCGGTGCTTCAATATAATTTATGATTTTAAGGACAATGAACTGTTCCTATGAATATTGGGTGAAGACTTTAAATTTTCTTGATCTGTTATGAACGTCTTTAATTACAAAACACACCAAGTACTGACAAAATTATTGTAGGTATTCAGGATATATTCATTCCTATCGAGGAATTGAAAGAATTTCCGAAAGAAGAGTCAGTTCCGATGGGAATTCTGTTTACCACCGAAGTAACCATTGTGGAACAAAACAAATGAAGCATACATACGCGTATGTTTGACAATCTGCCAGCTGCGTAATTTTGCTTTATTTTAATTAAAAGTGAGTGAAAACAAATATTTAAACAAATTTTTCTTGTTCTGTTCTTACAATTTTGGAGTAGTTTCCATTTTCGTAGGAATTCCGCAAAAATTCGACGCATAGCTGTCAAACATTTTTGACTTGAACTAAACTTAAGGCTATCCAGACAAATCATTAAGTTTGTTTAAATTTATTTCCAAAAAGGAAATAATATCATTTGGCATTTGATACTACCAAGTTTGCAAGTTAAACCAATTTATTCTAAATGATAATAATTATAAAATTAGTAACACTATGTAGGCACTATATTCTGTTAAAAACAATGCCTTACTGCGCAAATGAGCCAAGTCAGTTTGCGCTCCTAATGGCATATGATTTTTTAACTATGAAATATGAAATATTCAATTAATGGACTTTCAAAACTAGGGTTTACTTATGTATGCAAAGGTTATTTTAAACTGAGGGGAAGAATAACTACAGAATCCGAAATTTCTAAAAGTCAAGTAGCTTTGAAAAAGCGGACTGGTATGCGATGCCAACAACGTCTTTATTTTAACGATATAGTTTCTTCAAATAAATGTAACAAATTTTACACCTTCAAAAAAACTTTTTGTGAAATACGAAATTTTCCATATCTAACAATTTACTGTTGTCCCAACTTGTATATTCGTTTAGTTTATTTTTAAAAACTTCTGTAAGCAAGAAATATTTTTAGAATGGGAAATTTGAGTAATTTTTAACGACGTTTAGTTTTAAATATTTGTCATACAGAAAAATCGAGCTATGAATCATCAAAAATAAATAAACTCTTTAAATATCTTCCTCTAAAAAAATTGCATTCTGAGTGTAATCAGAACATTTGATGGCAATGAGTAACCTCTATCTCAGATACTTATCACAGATAACGAAGAATCTTTGGTACTAGTCATGCAATATTTGACAGTCATTTTTTCATATACATCTTCTGAAATCGCATTTCCGAGGACAGATTTACACACTAGACTGATATCAAAAATATTGTGCCTACTTTTTTTCAAATTGTTGTTTTTATTTTGCTCACCTGTGACTCATTTGTTTTTCAGTGATAACGCGTAATTGTATTTAGAATTATTATTCGTTTGCAAAAAGAAGACACACACCAAAACTTCTACCACAACCTTTGCGCCGTGGTTTTCATTGTGCTTGTTGGTAGGTACGGCTGAAAATCGCGGGCGCTGCCTCTGTCCGAAAGTATCTGGGCTCCAAGGAAATTCATGTTTTTTTTAATTAGAATTTCAATTGTAGAGTGCGAAACAACAAACAACAAATAAATTTCTCCCCAGTACTTTTCCACTGAATTGGTTATTCGTTTTATTTTTCTCTTACATCTTATTTGGCTGCATTTTTTATTAGTTGGTTTTTTTTATTGTTGCTGTTATTTTGATAGCTCTTTTTTTAGTATGCCAAACTTACTTATAAGTCGGTGCCTTCATTTCTTGGTGACTCAGTTTCGCATGGCAACTGTGAAGAAGATAGATTTGTTTTTATTACGAAAGGTTTTCTCATACCAAAGAAACAGCACAAGATAGAAGTAAGGCGAATGCTGTTGTGAACTTGTGATAACTATTTTGCAAAAAAAAAATTCATTCTGCACACATGCATAACAAAATAACACTTCAGTAACGGCCAATTAGAGCTGTTTATAAAGGAAAAATGTTCAGGACAATAATTATTTTTGGTATTTAGTTTTTATATTATTGCAGATTTTTATGGTTGAGTTGAGGGTATAACTGTTCAAGTGGATTAATAAAAGTAATGGTCTATTAGGTTTCTATAAGACAAACATTAGAATTTAAATGGAAAATCCATAACAAAACACAATAAACCGTATACCAAACCTAGATGCCTTTAAGGTTTTACTAATGAGGTAAAAAGCGGTTTGCGGCATTTGAAATGAAAATCATAAACACCTTACAATTACCCGCAACGATGTTGTTTTGACTGCATTTTTCTTTTAACTACTGCCAATGTTCTTGAGTTTATGTATTTTTTTTCCGCAAAAGCCCATAGAAATAAATATGCTCTAAGATTTATGCGCTATCTGTAACGCAGCAGCGTTAAGCCGTGCATTGCTTTGACAGTTCAAGTACGCAATAGCAATAGGGATAATTTATTAAATTGGAAATTGTTTCTGGCTGTTAAAAGGCTATACGACGACGCCAAATATGTATTACAATAGAGTCGTGAGGTGGGAATAATATACGTATTATAGAGCGAGTTGTAAACAACAACTTATGAAAGGTTAAAGCGCTCGTAGAAGAAATTGAAACCATCCTAAAGCTAGCTATGAGAAGATAACTAGTCTTTGGAGGTGGAAAATAGTTTGTTAAGCCGACATTTTATGGTTTGGAAAACTACATTGAGGTTAGAGTGTTGGAACTATTTGCGGTGCAGTTTCAATCAATAGACCGATATTGCATTTGAATAGATACGTGTGCAATATTTTTGTATGGACAATAGAAATCGAAGTACTTTGCAAAGGTTCGTTATTTTTCCATGATGATCTGTCTAGGAACTCTTATCAAAGTTTAACCTGTTTAGGGTTAATCGGGTTTTCTTCAGGAATATTTGTGTGTGTTCAGAATTGTTGAATGGCCAGTTTGCATATTTCCCCACAGTTGGGTGGATTTAAGTCGGACGGCTGAGGCCATTTATAATGTATGCCCCTTTCCGATATAGGTAGATAGAAAGTTGAACTTAGAAGGGGTGAGATATTTTCCACATCTTTTTAGAAATACTAGTCATTTTGCAGCGTTTTGATCGACTTTGAATATATAGTCGTTTCAATGATCTGGGTTACTTTAGCTCATACATAAAGCCCCTTGCTAACTCAAAGTATAGCTGCCCATTGCTACGTGATATACATTGCTTGTAGCTTAACTCATACTCATATCATTACGAGATAAAACTAAATAAGCAGTCTTTTACAAATTACTAGCCGGATCTCCCAATGTTATTACCCTTGGTAAATTTTAAGAAATTTATTTCAATTCTCAAATTGAAACCACAAGCACCTGGTAAATCGAGTTTCGACTGTAATTATATGATCAAAAATATCCTTCAGCCACAATTAAGCACTTATTTTGTTCCACATATGTACAAAAATGTATATTCATGTTTGCACGGGGAAAATAACACATTCATCTCATTCCTTTATTTACAATTCTGTGCTAATGAATTCTGAATACACTTCTGTTCTTTTATT
This sequence comes from Rhingia rostrata, assembly GCA_949824845.1. Lineage (NCBI taxonomy): Eukaryota > Metazoa > Arthropoda > Insecta > Diptera > Syrphidae > Rhingia > Rhingia rostrata. The sequence goes on from OX463757.1 coordinate 106,082,326, forward strand.
CCTTTTTTGTATTGAACTGATTTAATTGTGTTGTGCGGCTGACATGACAACTTTTATTGCATTGTTGTCGAAGTGAGCCGCATATATTTTTGTGCTTGTCTTTTTTTTTTATTTATTATTAATTACTCTTTATTCGAAATAATTATCATGATTTCCCACGCACGCTTTGATGAGCACATTGCTCCCCTTTTGTCTCTCTTTCTGTTGGCCACACACAACATAAGAGTGGTGTCATCAGCTGATAATCGATAACAATGTATGTACATGTATCTATAGGGAAATAAGAAAATTATGAATATATTCTCTGTACATAGAAACATACTTCTCCCTACTTTGTCCGTTCGGCTGTAGTCGGTCTATGGGAAACTCTTCCTCTTATCGTAAAAATTAATTAAATTTTTATTCATGCTGCTGTGCTGCATTTAATTTTTGTGTCAGGCTTGAGGAGAAAATTAAAAACAAAAAACCAAAATTGAATATTTGCCAAGCAAATAAGAGTGCACTGAGTGTAAGATGTATAAGATTCAAGCAAAAGTACAAAGCACAGAGGCGATACTTTTGCCACCAGAGTATAAATATATTTTTGGGGTAACGAGGGAATCAGCCCTCTCTATCACTATTATGCGCTTTGTAGGAAATTATTAATTTAGGCTGCAAGTTGAGAAAATGTTTTCTATAAATCTTGATTGAGTGTAAAGTTTTTCAAAATTCAAGTCTACCTACAGACATCCATAATGTATTAGATTAAGTACCTATCTAGTATAAAACCGTATATGCGTGGTTATATTTAAGCTCATGGAACCCATCGCATCAGTTGCAGCGGCGTTTTCAGCTGACGTGATCAAAATAGATTTATGTTATAGTAAGACAGTGAATTAGATAATGTCCTTGCAAATAATCCCCCTTGTAATACCTTCTAGTTAGTGGAGATTAGCTCATGTCATTCCTCAATTGCTCGTTCAACAATATCCAGCTATATCGATGTTCTCACACACATGTTAAGGAATGGTAATGGGATTTTAGAAAGCTCTTGATAGTAGTGACTTCCAACTATAAACGCTATATCTGACAACAATTATAATTGTTCTTTTTAAGTGAATATTGATATATTATCTTTCCCCATGTACGATATACCTCATTCGTCCCATTAAAAACACCTCACTCACCCATACCAAATAAGGAACAACAATGTCACCTGAAAGCGATTGTCAATATTTAAATGAACACTGAAACTCAGAACATTTAACGAATAAATAAAAAGAAACGTGTGTTTCCGAATTTATCATCACAAGATACAACAACATACCTACCCAAAACAGCCTTGAACTGTGTAAACATGAACAAAATAATTATTTTGTAGGCCTTCATATCATCAACCCCATACCTGGGATGGAGCTTATCACATCGTACCCAACCCCTCAGTGCAACAATTATCTGTCATCCAACCGTGTGTAGTTGACAAAAAAGTGTGTAACAAAAATTAAAAGACAATCAGTCTCAGATAGAGGCCTACAATCAATATGCGTATAGCGCTGTCTATACAGCCCTCACTAGGTAGATTCTCCAACTCGTAAATTATATATACATATATATACCTTGAAAATATATTTCACATCGCAAAGGACCTATCTTTGTATCGTTTATCAACCGAGGAAGTGTACGTTCAAGCCATATATTTATAGCTTGGTAAATATGTGAACGACGATATTTTCCAAGTCTCTCAGTATTTACCCTGCTTGCATTCGCTTTAACGACGATAAACAATTTTCGAAATTGTTTAAAGTGCTGTTTTTTTTTCTTGTTGTTGTATTATTTTTTCTCCCTCTATTGGTTGTGCCCCTTGGCTTGTATATGAGTTGATAAGGTTGTTTGCGTTTAGTTGATATCAAAGTAGTGTCCTATGACAAATTGCTCTAAATAATCGTAATTTGTTTGATTGCCTCAGAAATAGTGAGTGATTTGTGAGACATATGCCAATTGTCATCTAGGTCGACTTTTTTTTATAATATATGACCCGAGAAGACGAGTCTCTGTTGAATTGATGAAAAAAAATGATGATTTTGACAAATATAAGGAAACCGTGATTTTCCGTCCTTAGACGAATGCCCGTGCCATTGGGTATGAGGAGTTGGCTCATGTAATTTTACACTGACAAATTGGCAATATAAGCTAAGAGTTTTCTTTAGCTTCAAGAAAAAAAAGAAACGAAAAATAAAGCAGAAATGGGAAAACAAAAATCATGAATGTGGAATTAAGGATGAGAAGAACTCTTATATGCACAAAGTCCGGAATTAGGCGATTGAGTCCGTTTTATCCCTTTTTCCCCCAATTTCAGTTGTTTCTTCCTTCTTTTTTTAAATGCGAAATAATAGAAATAAAAACACTAATGAAAATCGGTAAATAAACATGTTAGAAGAATAGGAAAGTAAAACCATTTACAAAATTTGTCTGCAGCATGAAACCGTCCATTTTTAAATATAACTTTGATGTATGTGGACTTTTAAAAGCCATGTCCTTTTTGGAACATCAAAAAAGGTCGTGTTGGCAAAGTGTATGTCACTCTCGCACAGTCGAAAACTCTGCGATCCGGAGCATTGGTGTTCATTCGCTCTACATGTTAAGGCGGCTTTGAGCAAGACTGGGATGATCAGGGGTCGAATTACCACATCAGTTATCAAGTCATACGTGACTGATAAATGTTGATTTGATACGATCGCATACGAGATTCGAGTATCGATTTTTTTGGTATTCACTCATCAGTGATCGAGCATATTTACATACAATAGGGTTTGTGGTGTCGAGTAGATGCATTTTCGTTAGAAAAATGTAAGATATATATTTTCATTTATTTTCATTTTAAGTTTCTTCATTATAAACAAGAATGCACTCTTGTTCACTCTGAACATTTTAATAAAACTGTTTTTTTCGTTTAATTTCTTAGGAGATGTTGTTCTTCGACATTAGACGCTGGTGGTATGGTGTTCATCGACAGGTTAAAGGATACGAGTTCTGTGAAGTCCTTGTAAGTTTCTTTCGTCTTTCGACATTCAATTTTTGACAGTATTTCTGATTTGTTGTGGCGTGGTGGATACCCTCATTCTTCCCTTGGCTGCAAGAGGGGCAGTGGTCCAAGGTCTCGAAGGTCTCAAAGGTTCCAAGGGCCCTAAAATCCAACTCAATATGTAACTATGTACAGATAAGGTTTTGATAGCGTCTTTTCTTAAAAAAATGCACGTGTGCGTAGGTATTTTTCTAAACTGTTGAATCTATAATGACATTTGTTATAGCAATATATTTTCATATTTTCGTGTAAATAACTAATGGAAATTATGGAATGCACTTTAACACGATCATATGACAGAACGTAGTTTAGCATTCTTTTCGACCCAAAAATGAATCGCAAAATGCCGTGTAATCAATTCACCCTGCCGTTTGCATGTTTACAATTTAAAATTAATTCTTCACCGTGACCAAACTCATTTAAATTTCATACAATTTTTAATTCAAAAACAGTACTTTCCGCTTTTTTGTATTCTAATAATTTGAAGGAACTTTTACTAACTATGACTCACTGTATTCAAAAGCCGATTGAACCAAAAATAAAAAAATAAACTTTTTTGCACTATAACTAAAAATATGTAAATACGTAAACTATACTTGAGTATTCAAATATTCATCATTCATTTTGTATATATGAGTGGGAATGTAACCCCTGAAGCCTGACTCATTCGCATATAAAAAATACAGAACTTGGTTTTTTTAATTGGAATAGAATTTTAATGGAAACGGATTGAATTAAATTTGAAATCGCACTATATTATTTCATTATGTTTATATTTGGCACAATCATTCAGCAGTAGGTAGATTCGTAGTATTTGCTATTCAAAAGTTAGAAGCACAAATCACGGCTTTGTGACTTTCGAAGGATTGCAATATTTAATTAACTACCATACTAGGTTTATTTTAAATTCTAAAAATAAAAATAAAAAATAAAATAGTTAGAAAACAAAACAATTGACAAGCTAAATAAAGTTTGTTTTTGAACTGCGCTGGACTAATTAACATTTTTAATTATGTTCGGTTTTCGTGAACAACAAAGTTGTTGGAATTTAAAATAAAATAGTCAACTAAATGAAAGTGCCCTCATCAGTCGATGAGTCGTGTAGAATGGAATGCGAATTGACATGACATAGTTACATAAACAACCAACAACCCCACGCTAGGAGGTAGACTGCAATGGGGTAGGTACTCACCGTATATATTTAAATAAATCGAACAAAGACTATTTAGTTGGTAGGGTAAACTGTTTACTAATGACATATTGCGATGAGACTTGTTGACACAATCTACCAACATAGAAATGCAGAATTTTTACCATTTTCCTTATGTTACCACTAAGCGTTTTTTTTTAATTTGTCGTACATACATAGTGGGACACAATGTATAATCCTTTTTTTTCTAGGCGCGATTAGTGCAATAGAACAAAAGAGTTATTTTGCGTTTTTTTAATTTTATTCAGACATTTAAATTGTTTTACCTATCAGGTTTTTAAACTACTATCCCTTTAACAGAGTACTCCCTTACTACATTTTTCTTTGTATATGAGTACCCAAAAAAAAAAAGTTTGTTGGAATCGTAATGTTAGAATTAATCAAAATCTCGAGGTGAAAATTGTTTACTCAAACAATAGCTACCATTCTCTTCAAAGAGAAAATTAAAAATTGCTGTGGTTCTATGCGTATTCTTGGTGCACTTACTCGTAGCGTTCTGAAATTCTAGACTTGTAAAACACTTTAAGGTATACCTTAAGTATGATAATTAAAACTGTCCTTTAGCTGGTTGCTTTATCAAGAAAGCGGGCAAACTTAAAATCTAACTATACTTCCATAAAGTGTTTGTAAGAACTTCAATCGGCACTTAAGTTTAAATAATTAAATTTTACGTTTTTTTTGTGCCTTGACATGAGCCCAAATTCTATTGTTTTGCGACATTCGGCAAATTTGGTTTGTCACATTCCACTCAATATCTGACATGCCAAGTTGATTAATATATACGCGCCATTAAATAATCCGAAACATATAAATTTTTAAATTTGTCTACATGTATTTTGTCAAAGCCTCTCAACAATGATGACTGTGGAATCTCGAACTAAATACATTTTATATAATGCAATACAACTTCAATAATATAATACAATATATCTTGGACTTTGTCATCAACAAAAATCTTTTATCACTAAGTCGCTATACTTCGCAAATGAGTGTAACTGGTAATTTAAGGAAAAGACCTAATTTAATTTACTGAAAATTAATTATGGTTGTGACTTGTGGTGTGTCAAACCCGGTTAGCAACACACAAATTGCTGTGCAAAGAACCCACCCTGGTTGTGTGAACTTAATTCAATGAATCATTAATCCAATGAAGAACATTTCGTTGTGACGAAGTCTTTCGTTTACTTTTATTGTGATTCACTACCGAAGTAGGTCAAGGCGACAAAACCAACCTGCGTAATAATATTTAAGCAGTTAATGGGTATTAACCAGAGTTTGATAAACTACCCTTTGTTACAATATTTAAAAAATTGCCATGCTAGTTGCATCATCTTCCGCGAACAGTTATGACAAAGGTTCACATCATCGCATCAAAGTGTGCCGTTTAAGCTTTGTAGCTAGCGTGACCAGCCTATTTAGCAAACACTTGAGCAAACTTACTTAGTCATTGGAAACTATAACTTTTTGCATCAAACAAAAATCGTTTTAATTTATTTACAATTAGATTGGCGTGTTCGCTTTATTTCAAGCACTTAGTTCGCTAAGTTTAGATAGCAAATAAACTAATCCCAGCTGACAAAAGCCATTGGTAAATACACAATCATCTTTGTGGAATTAATTTCCCATAAAAACTGCTTACAATGCGTGATAAGCAGCTGCATTTGATTAACCTTTACTTCTGATGCTACTTCCAGCACAGCACCCCCATCATATAGACACTACACACACCTCCCGAGTTGACATAGGACCGCAGCAGCAAGCGAATCATTTGAACGTTGGCTGACATACATGATGTCAGAAGGGGTGAACCAAGACCGACGACACCTTATCGCACAGCCCGTAGCTCCAAAAATAAAGCAAACCTCGAACAACAAATGAAAGATAATTCCGGCAAACACCGACTGAAGACCTTATCTAAATTGAACCAAACTGATAGCGCGCCTGAAATCCTCGAACGAACGAGCGAGTTAATTCAATTAAATTCGCTTAATTCATTTATGTTTGTTGCTGCAGCCCCGCCAGCTGCGCCCCAACCCCCATTTGAGTGGCTTTATCAATAATGGAAGAGATTTGGCCTCGCTATGCCGATTACGTTGGCTGTGCGGTGGTCTAATCGGTGAGTACTCCAATAATAGCGTGAACAACAAACTCTTCGCTCAATGGGGTAGTTCAATTGAACAAACAAAATGTTGCTATAGCCCATTGGTTTGCACAATGGTGGGGGCTTTCGGGGTCAAGGAAAGGATTTCTTACCATGTATGCTTTGAAATTTGGTTTCCAAGTTTTATTTTCGTGTGCCAAAAATTGTTCAAAGGTCGAGTAGTCTTTCGTATTGAATTTGTTTGTGTGTGTATGATTTTTTTTCCACAAGACCCTATCGTTGCAAATAGATACAATTGAATGAAACAATTTATCTGCAATGTTGGATAAACTTTGTACTTGTATTTTAAGTGTCTGGCTGGTATGGAAATTATATTTATATCTTAAGAGGTGCGTTTACTAGCATTGATAATGAAAAAGTATGTGATCAAAGTTTGAGATGTCACATAGTGATAAACCTATTTGTGGACTTTCAGTAAATTTGTATATATATATCAATTCTATATTTAAACAACAAGCAAAAAAACACATCACAGACGTTGGATAAGGGTAGTGACTGATTTGAATTTTTTGTTTTTAATTTTGATATCATATCGATAGCCGTGTTACCGTATTCCGACAAAAACTGAAAAATTGCAACCTGGTTTGTCGTCATTCGCGATGAGGTCCAAAGATTTCAATTTAATCTTATCAATCTATACTTAAATGATATTCATTTGACAGCTAATCGACAAAATATATGCCGGAAATATTACTGACATTTTGTTGTTGTATATTATTTGAGTGTATTGGGATTTCTTGATGACAAGAATGTGGCCAAATTATTATAGGTTGTTGAAATGTAATAAGTTCTTGTGTTATGTAACAACAAGAAGCATAAAATAGTACGTTTCCACCGAGTCTAAATGTGTCATTTTAGATAAACTCGTGATTTTAGCCGAAATGCGATGCATACGCACATTTTTCTGGAATGCTATTCCAAACATTACTTTTTTGTCCTATGAAAACATTTTTTCTCTTATAAATGTCAAAATGTTCTCTCGGAGAAGAAATTAAAACTTAAAAAAACATTAAAAATACTTTTAATTAATGAACATTCGAATCAAATGTCATTGGAAGTACAGCTTAATCTGCGAGTAGGCCTATTGAAAAGTGTCGTGTAAATATAGTGGTGGTGTTATGCTTTATCTTCGGAATAACTAAACATGCAATTGTTGAACATGGGCCAGATTTGTAGAACACCCGTTGTGCATCGTATTTGTTTCTTGATCACAAAGACAAAAAACACTTCTTTTTTTTGTTGTAACGCGATCGTTAGAGGCGTCAGGGCTTAGCTTTTTCTCACAACCATTAAGGTGTGTGTACATTTTGAACGATGTCTATAGCTTCTTTTTATGCCTAATCCGAACGGATTAGATTCTTAGATGATTTTTTATATATTTTATATTTGGTATCACTTCAAGAAAAAAACATTTGTTTTAATATTTTCAAATGAATTTATTTATTAAATTGGAGAGTTTCGGTTCGGTTGTAACGTATTAAAACATACATTAATTCTGTATATAGTCTTGCAAAAAAAAACGGAGCCTTACTATTCAATCTAAAAGTGGAATTTACTTTTACGTACTTTTACTCGGAATGAAATCAGCTACTTTTGAATAAGGTGGTTGTTAATTTTTTTTTTTAACTAAGAAAACCTGAACGTAGAATTTTGTTGCCTGGCAACACATAGAGTAAATTGCAGCTAAAAAACATTAAGAAAAAGACTTTCGAATGGAAATAACAATGTTATCGTTTAAAGTTTTTATCACATTAAACCTCGTCCATATTTTTTTTTAAAGTTTTAAATCAAATGAAAAGTCTGAATTCATTAAAATTCTACGTTCACTATTTGGAAACATTTTTATTAATAATTGTATAGGGCTTAAGACAATTCATATATTCTCATATGTTTTTGATAATTTTTTTAAATATCTATGCCAAAAATCGAATCTAATATTTAAAATCTAATTCCAGAGCGTTGTTTGCGTAAATTTGATAGACTTTCGAATTGTGTCTCCGAAATCAACTTTCTTTGTGTCTTTCAAATATTAGCACAGCTTAATAATTTTCATTTCATCTCTGAAGTCTAATGTAAACGTAAAAACACATTTTTTCTGTCAACAGAATTAGGTTGAACTTTTGATCCACTTCTATTAAACATACCTTTAGTACATCAACGTGATGAATTCATCATCATGGGGAATACCAGACACGATAATATTATGACAAAGATTCTGTATGTACAATTTAATTATAAAGCACGAGTTCATTCCAGGAATGTATACCCAAAGTAGTTATGGTGACTTGCGTTATTCGTTGTTTAAAAAACGCTGCAGTAAAAACAAATTTGTGAGCGTCCTGATTAGAAGATGTTTAAAACAATAATCAAGTAATAACAATCACCTTAGTAGACAAATTTCGAAAACAATTTCCACACCATTTAACGACTGAGAAGTGTGTACGTGATGAAAACCACACATAAAAAAAATAATAATGAGACAATTTTCTTCAAATGCTAATGTTACAAAAATAATAAGAATCGTTACTGATTACAGTGAAAATTTTAAATCTCCTTCTAATCAAACTCCAAATCCCAAATGATTCACTAATCAGTGACGCAAACAGCTCAGTTTGTGATAACCCGACGAAGTACAATCACAAAAAGCAAATCCATATACGGAAATCCAGTGTAGTTTCAAACCGATCGAACGCCTTACGAAATTGCAAAAATTGCACTCTATTTGTTGTTCAAGGCATTGCAAAACAACTAATAGGTAATACACTCCTCAATGCCATTTGCAATCCACCCCTAAGGAAAAAACAACACTTCTTATCGCCCCATCGCAACAACCCACATAGGTACATGCCGAACCCATTTCACTTCTTTTCCTCCGCTATGCCAAAAACAATTTCAAGAAAAACAAAAGCATCTACGTCAACGAATTGAAAATATGTGTGTTTCTTATTAAGTATTTTTATACCGTTATTTGTTTTGTTGATATTTAAAAAAAAAGTTTTGTCTTATCACCACGCTAGACGACGAAAGTCGAATTGGTAACAATGCAAGTCAAGTTGAAATATTTTTCAAAATACATGTAGGTTCGCGCAGAAAAGGGTGGTGTTTTAATCAGCTCATCCACGATGCGATGGTATGAATAATACCCCAGTACGGCATGTCAGCCCCACTGTGCTGTCTGACTTCTTGCAGATTACGTATATTTATATCCTTTAAGAGTATTTCTTTTGGAAACGTTCTAGATAAACAAGAATTTAAATCATTTTTCCCACCATTGCCAGGTGGGTGCGAGTTTATCTGTGATTTGCTCCGTGGGGGTGTTCATGCTTTACAGTATTTTCTTTTTCTCCTTAGCTCTTGAGAGCACCTTGACCCCAATTTCCGGGACAAGAAGAATCACTCGTCAGAGATGATTTTCTTGTTTTCGTCAGATTTGTTCACTTCTCTGAGACCAGTTTTTATTTTTTTTTTCAATTTTTTTTTATTTTTATCATTAATTTGACACATGAGGAAATTTTCGAAGGCACGTGTTCGATAAATTGCCTCTGGAGTTAAATTAAGAAAAGTTGATGGGAAATAGGGTGATCTTTGGACTATTGTATCTATAAGCGCTTGTTTAAGTGACATTGCGAACCCTCTTGTGGCAATTGGTCAGTAGCTTTTTAATGACGGCTTTTGAATGTATTCTCAACCTATGTGTGGAGTATTTCAGTCATAGAATTCATTGTTTTCGAATTTGTCACTCTTGACTGACTTTTGATTTTACGGGATGACAAATTAAAACGTGGGTGTACAAAACTGGAAATTATTTCTTTATGATTCAATATAATATAATATTTTTTTATAGTTACATATATGTATGTAACTATAAAAAAAGAAAATCGGATTAATGCGTTGTGGGTTTTAAAAATATTTGCAAAAGTCGTTGACCATGGCCGATGACGTAGTCAAGGAATTTTCGTTTATCAAAATTCTCGGAATTGTGTACACCTGCGCTTAACGAATTGGATATAAAATAAATTTAATGATATCCAGGGTTTGAAAATTAGATCTATTGACGTACAAAAGCACTTAAATTTATATGCACATAAATAGTTTGTCAAAAATACTCATTTAAATGTGGGCCAACTGACGTACGAAAATAAATTAATTAGGATTAAACAACTAAATGCCTTAAGATATTTATTTCCCCCGGGACTAAGTATTCATGGGTTAAAAATATGTTTTTTTTTATCAAATTTATTCAAAATCCTTTCGTTTTTTAATCAGAGAGGAAACTAATTACGCATTAATGGAATCAGTGAAAAAAATGCATTATTTTGAACAAATAAAAGTTAAGTGGATTTCTTTGAAGTATTTTTTTTAAAGAGTAATTTTGTTTTGTTATACTTGTAAATAATATAGTAGGCACGTTAATATTATCAAATTTTCTCGAATTTATTATCTTCAATTACTCTGTACGGGTTAAGAAGATCGCTTCTGCGCAGTAATCCTATAAATTTTAAGACTACATAAATTGGGTACCCTAAATTAGTTATCGTTTAGATTATTTTTTTTTTTAGATTTTCGCTACGAAAAACATTTTTCTGTAATTTCTGAAGTCATTAAAACTATATTTGAAACAACGCGAAAGTACTTTTATATTATAGGAGACTCAGACTACGTATTCGTCTTAGACCAGAAGATTGAAACTTTTGAATCCATTGCTTGTCGCGTTGTTTTTCATTCAATTAAAGTAATCGACCACGCAGCCGTAGGCAGTCAGTGTTTTGGTTTTTGAACTACCCTCCGACTTTTGAAGAATTTAATTCAAATGTACACCTATTTCTCCGCTTTCTTTTCTCGCTAGTTCAGGTTCAATTTTCGAAATGTTCGATATATTATACTATTAATGAAAATTTTCAACTCGCTTTTGATAAGTGATTGTTTTTACTGATCAGTTTCTTAGTCCGTTCCTTTAAGGATGTTTTGTTTTTGTCAATACTCATTCAAAATTATTTGCAAAATTTCCTTCGTCCGCTAAATCTAAGGGAAACGAACTCTAATAAGTAAATATGTGCATAAATAATCTATAAATGACTACAGAAATCATCCCACCCCCAGTCTAGACTTCTCTTGCCCCAGTTGGGCTAATAAACACAAATTCTACTGGAATAAAAACCAACAACAACAAAACATAAAAAAAATAGCGTAAATAATAATTAATTCAAACTGAAAATTACTGAGACTCTCATTTTGTTGATATTTGGAATTCGGAACATTTGCCGGTTTTTTTTTTCTGTATGTGTGCAGTAAATATTTTCGTTGAAATTTAAAAGTAAAACAACATAACACTCGACTGATGTACTCAGAAAGGGAAAATCCATCAAGTGTTTTGGTACCGCTGTTGCGCCTTCAGAGCAGTGTGCACGAGTAGCAGTCAATTTAAATTAATTAAATATTTGCACACAAATTCCAGTTCAAAGTGTTTTCTGAGCACTGACTGTACAAAACAGATGTTTCCTCCCACTCCTTCACCGAACGAAGGGCGGACGAGAAATGTCAGCAATAAAATGGAAAATTTCGCAAATACTTCACTTATTAGGTTGAAAGTTATTATTAAATATTAACTCTTTGTTTCGGAACAGTTGCTATTTGTCTGGGAGGTTGCAGTAAGGCTGATACACCAGCTTGTTCTGGTGGGTATTTGGATTGGAATTCCTCGAATAATATTAATCAAATTAAAACAAATATTTATAGAAGTGGCCCTTAATTAGCTGTATGTGGACATTATTTTAACTATACAGATAACCGCAATTTGAATATATAAAATTATCATGTAATTATCTGGAGGTTAACACTTCGGGAGATCATCGGACTCGTAAAAGTAAGAAGAATCAATATTCTATTAGGAATGAACAAATTTGCGAACTCTAAATGCAGATCGTGCATGTTCGATCGATACAGTAAAGTCCTTAAGATGTGGGATGTGTAAGGAGTTGAAAAAAATATTGTTTCTGAATTTATGTATACATTCATACAAACCCAAAATGTTATTTTCAGATGTTGACAACATTTTTAATGAATGATACCTATTGAACCTAAACATTTGTTATTCGAACGACCACACTAGATAGGAATATGAATGTCTTGGGAAGTTTTTTTTTTTAAATGAGCATTGAAATGAAAGAAGTGGAAACGCATTTGCATGTAAGTAAATCAGAAAGTAAATGGTTGCCCTGTGTTAACATATCGCCAACTTGGATACGCCTTATTAGATTATTGTTTCACAGAAGCAATAAAAGCAAGACTACTTCTATTTCAACGGATTTCAGAGATTTTTAGTTGGCGTTTATCCAGGCACTTCCTTAGGAAATTTTTAGGTGGCTATACGGTCTAAAGAAAACCTAAGACAAAAAAGTCTATGGCTTTGTCTTTTACTTCTTCTTCCATCTTTTTCCGAATCAAAGATCGTGGGTCCATTCGCTCCACATGTCCCAATCATCTCTTACATCTACTGCTTAGTATTTTTCGTGTTTCCGTAGTAAATCAAGGCTGCTATAATCGTGTCATTTATTGATTCTAATAATTGCTTATTATTCGATTGGCTTTTAAAGGGTAAGGAGAAATTGGCAAGAGATGTTTCCGTTTGATAGATTCGCTTGTCAGTTGTAAGCTTTTTCGCACATATGTGGTTTTCACCTTTTATTACTTCTACTTGTTATAACAGTCCCCTTCCTCTGTTCACCCTGGACCTTTCCATTAATTATATTTGAAAATTTTACAACATTTTATTAGTTGCACTCATTAAAAACTGATTAAAGAACTAATGAATCCATCCATTCTATCTTTATTACAAGAAAACACAACCAAAAGCAATGAACAAAAAATAATTCTTTACCTATCACAAGAACTACATATTTGATTATAATTACCCCTAGGTCCAAACTCATACCATGCACCATGCAAGTATTATTGGCAGCACTGCATTAACAAATACACGACCTGTCAATTCATGTCAGCCGTTCAGCGGGTGCGGAAAAAAAATTGGTGCGGTTGACGTGTCATTTCTGTCCTTCAATAGTTCAATTACGTTCTGTGGCCGTGGGTATTTAATTTAAAAGTAAATGTCGCCATACTCATTTAAGTTTTTATAAAAAGTGTTGAGTATTTAATACGTCGCGGTCGTCTGCTTGTTGGTGCTGGGAAATGCATGTTCGCCGGTTAGCGATCGGTAAGTCTTTGCTCTTGCTCTACACTTGCGTGATTTGTGTAAACAATTCAATGCCACACATATTTCTATAGTAAGCTCATAATCCTTTACAGATAGCCCATCAGCAGATTCATTAATTTTTTTAAATGAATCTGCGGTTTTAATTCTTGCATATTTAAGGCATATTTGAAAACAATGGTTTATCCGAAACGGTGTCCCATTAGCAGGCATATGGAACAGAGTCAGGCATTATAGAGAGAAATGCATCATAAGGTGTGACAAGTCCATTTTTGTTTTTTAAGTTTTGTGTGAGTTGGTAAAGCACGTTCTCGGAAATCCTTATATTCTTTAAACTTGCTCTATTAATAAGAGCTTTTTTGCAATTGTCTGTATGTGATTGTATCTGCACCGTACAAAATGCTTATCTCATCCATCAACGTTCATATTTAGCCGCGCATTATTGGCAGGACTTAAAACTCCTGAATCACACAAATGCAACAATATCTACATTCCATTGGCATCAGTGATGACGTGGTCCGAAAAAAAACAGATCGACCGGTAGAGATTTAGTATTTTATAACATCACCAATAAAAAAAATACTTTTGTAAAGACCTACACAATAATCCAACTGTAATAATACATAACCTCCCAGAGTTTCTTGAAGTTTGTTGTCGAAATTTCACAAAGATTTGTTAACAATCCACATGGAAAAGAACGAACCATTTTTTTATAGTCGGCAACTTAAAAACTAAGCACCCGACCGAACAATTGACTTCCAAAATGTAAACTCGTAACTTTATACGGTTTAAGGTTATTCGCTTCATGATTCGAATCGGTTCCTCTTTCTTTTTTTTCTTTTTTTGATGTATCAAAAACCATCGTTCTAGCGATACATTTAAATACATAAAAAATAAATCCCATTATAAGAGAACCCTTAACTTTTCCTAGAGTTCATGCAACCCTGCAGCCGGGTTTCCAGGTGGAACTCTACTATTGTCAACATTTTTTATGAAGCACTCATGTTCATTGCGCGATTTTTTACTGCATCTCATAAATCTTATCCTCGTCCTCAAACTCTTTCTCAACATGTCTGTCTACTTTAGATATATGTATATATGCTTCATTAATCCCCTCCCGCCATCATCGAAACAAAATAATAAGAACCCATAACCATCAAACTTCTTCCGCCTTAACATAGCAACAATGTACACTGTCATTGCCAAGCAGCAGTTTTGAGCAATTAAATGATTTCTTTAAACCAGTTTGCTGTCGTTTTATCACACACTGCATAACTCCCTTTCGTGATCGATAATGCGTTACGTTCCTCACACAGCGAGTGAGAAATCTTTTCCAATCCCAGTGATTGATGTTCAGCTACGCAATCTCATAAATCCCGAAAATGCAATCCCAATATCCAATCTCTCGAAGGCAATAAATCCACATTCAAACATTTTTATAGTGCGAAAAAGGAAAAAAATCTATTACTTGTGATGAGACAAAAATGCTCTTTGGCTTCGCCCTGAGCGAAAACGACATTAAATGCTTTTGTGGATACAAAAGCAATCGCAAAAAAAACGAGAGAACAAAAACTATTGAGTTAAAAGTCATTCAATAAATTGAATGACATTTTCCTATAAAGTGCTATAAAGCGAAACAATTGACATGATACCTCGCATTCAAACTACAGTCTTCTTTGAGGCAGGCTAGAAAAGCCAGATACGCCGAACGAAGCTGGAATGCAGTTGAGCATAGAGGTAAGCTCCTGCCACCAACCTTCCGTTCAAACACACATAAAAAGATGGAAAAATTCACACTCTTTCTTGTGTTTCGGAGGGGATGGTAAAAATGTTTGTGTAGCTGAATGCGTGTATTGTGTATGGTTTTCGTATGTCCTCCGGATTTTATGGTTCTGCGATGCTGTTGTTGCTGCAGTAACCATTAAAAACGATTCTTTATACCGTTTTATTACGGTTGTGTTGCTGTCATGCAAATTGCATCGTTTGCATCGTAAACGGTCAATGGTAGCCTTGTTTGTGCGTTTTTTTTATCGGTTTTGCACTCTTCGCCCTTGGTGACAGGGAACTAGGAGGGACCAGTCGCTGCTGGCGTAACAGGAGGATTGTGTGCGAGATCGTAAAATGTTTGCTATCAATTTGCTGAATTGAAATCAACACCTTGAATTGGAGCGGGGACAACCGCACACGGATTTAACGATCTGCAAAGTTTCCCATATTTATTTATGTGTCACGTAAATATCGTCTGTAAGCGTTGTAACCTGCATTTTTCCTGAAAAATATCTGTTTTAAGCGTGTCATAAAAGTGCAAACGAAAATATAACTTTCGAGGTCGATGCAATAAATTATTCGCTGTCACCCCTGGGGGAAGTCAGCCGGAGATATGAGGTGAGAAAAGACAGTTTTTATGTTCCATATAAGTGTTCAGTCTGATTATTAATGCAATTAGGGTTGCATAGTCTATTTATTCTCTCGCGTAAGGGGGAAATGACGAGCTCATTAACTGCCGTGCAAAAGGTCTAGGTTCGATTCCAATGATCACCAATTCAAATCATCCAAGTAGTATCTATTGTTAAGAAAAGCTAATCTAAACTTAGCCGTTCGGAGTCGGCATAAGACAGGAGGTCCCACCATCGTGCAAGTAGAACACATGCACACATGAATGGTTATGAGAAAAAGCGCTGGGTACTAACGAGTCTGTTACGCGCAAAATTTGTAATTTGTTTTTGTAAGGAGGAAATAAAGGGCCAAACCTACCGATAAACCAAAACTTCGTACTGTACTGATCGAATTCATATTGGGTATAGTGAATACTACAACATTCAACAGGCGAAAAGATACTAAAAAATAAAGTTTCAAAATAGCTAAGCTTCAAAGATTCCACGACACCTAATAATAAGCCCGTCGACAGAATCCTAATGGCCTAGTTGCCTTGATATTTGCATCCTCGGACATAAAAAGTTAATAACTTGCGCTGCAACCCGCATTGTTCACCAGCGAAAGTGTGATTTGTTGCGTGTACCTAGCACAACCCTAAACATTCGTGATGTACTCATCATCTGCTCGACGACTTGTGTCAACGTAAGACCCAGACTTTGAGCGGACCGCCCCCACTCCAGCTTGTAGACATGTGTTAATTGTGTTCGCCAATTTTTCGCTAACTTCTTCACTTCCTCTTATCAAGTAATACAAACAGACGACTAAGGATATTTGCTTAAACAATTCAAACATTCAATGTACGCGTATGTACACACTCCAATGGTGTAGATGAGAGCAAGGACCCATATGGGTACATACACCACAAAGGCGGACAGGTGAGAGTAGCAATGCCCTTCGTTAACATGTAAATTTCATGTTATTTTTTAACAAATTAACACCACCAAAAGGTTTAAAAAGTGGTGTATGTTTACTAAATAAATTTTCAGACGTTTCTGGGTTAATTTGTTAATACTGAACGTGTTGCGTACGTATGTACGGAGGAGTTTATGAATTTGGCAATGCGGAACGGCTCAAAGCCGACATTCGGCTTGAATATGTGCGATGGTAATTTTGTTTGTTATGTCTCGGGCAATTTATCATGTTAAAAAAATGACTACCGCTTCCTTTCTTTACGCTCAGAAGAGCGTAAATCTCGTGTAAATTTTGGCGTTTAAAAAATGAACACATGTAAAGTTATAAGTTAAATAAATGTTCGTTTGATGGGTTCTGTTCAGAATTTAGATCGATGATATCATTTTTATAAAATAGTTCCCATACCGTCGATTTGTTGGTTGCATATGAGATCAACAAACGTGTAAATGAAAGTTTGGGGTTAAAATTCCAGAAGGTTCAAAACACTTTTTAGCGTGAGGCGTAGGAAAAGCTTGCGATTTCTGTCGTCTTTTATACAAGGGAGCGAGAAATAATCGTTGTTAAGAAATGTTCGACACTTCGGCCATGTCGAACAATATGACCCACTTTTAATCAGAGCGAACCATTTATTGTTGTCGACGACTCCGAAAACTACCACCCTACCTGTCAATCTGTATAATTCCGTTCGATTTAACTTAGTAAAGAGCACCCACCAATCTATTCGAAAATTTTGGTCGGATGAAAGTATTTGAAGAATGAAATCTCAACAAAGTTTTCCCTATTCACAAGAAAGAAGATCGGATGATTTTTTAACGGAGTACCGAGTACAACCTTTGCATCTGTAAATTGATATGCCAATTAATATTATTTTCCACCATTTAATAAATACTTGATCACACACTAAATATTTTTACGTTTTTACCGTGTATCCTTAAATATTGATATTTTGTTAATTTTTCTCCCCCTAGACTCAAGCTCTACACTTATTTAAGTCCTTATGTTTAAATCGGAATCAGAAACATTTCCCATGGTTATTGTTAAAGCTTTTAGAAAAATGTATATAAATATTAATTGAGTGAAATAATTTTATTTACATTTTCTTTCAGGAGAACCATGAGAAGCATGTTGAGCTGATTAAGGTCAAGAAGATGAAACCTTTCGAATATGGCAGAACCCAGTTAGGAGAAACAAACGGATGTACGTGCCATAAGTTATGGATTCGAAAAGTTGATTTAAGTATTTGTTTGTATTATTTCAGTTATTTCAACTAGAAACAAATATGGCGAAAAAGGTCTATAATGTCACATGACTTAGACTTCTTTGCACGTAAACCCCGCTAGCACCAGAGTGTATTTCTTTCGCAATATTGTTATGCAAAGTATCCACCAAATGTTGCAATGAAATTTGTTCCGGTGCAGCGGAATACATCTCATAAAAATACCCAATTATAAAAAAAAACTTGTGAAATGTAGCAGTTCCACAATATGCCCTCTTCATTCTCAGTGACACAGTAGGTCATACAAAAATTGACCTTCACGTGCATAAATTAGCCAAATCCATTCTCACTATGTATTTCAATTTACCTTTCAAACAATTTTTACAATACCCTGCAATTACTCATTCAAATTAAAAAGGACACCCATATGACGCTCAGAGGAATCAACATAAATATCATACGCCTAAATGACCACATTTACATGAAAAGGTAAGACAACTCCGTCTATAATTGATCCTATTGGGTACATTGATGTTGATACTCTTGAAATTATTCTTTTAAGTTCAGGTATAAGGCATTCCCTATCTACCTATAGATTCATTCATTAATCCGTAGACCCTTCGCATGTCCTTCAATGGAACAATTGCTCTTGTTTTGCTGTGTGGAAAAGTCAGAGAAAGGATCTGCTTCTACGATTGAATAAACATTTCCGGTTTAACAAAGCGGGATACAGAGTAGAGAGTGCGGATGACAGTAGAGTTCCACAAAAAATAAACAAAAAGGTTTCATTGTCCTATTCGCATAAAGGAGACCGCAACTACAAAACATTTGCCATATCAATAGAGTACTGCATATATGATTCGACTCAGAATGAAGATGTTCAATGAATAGCAAATCGCCCCTTTAACCTATTTGAATCACAAAAGCGTGCCCAAAAAGAAGGTACCAAAGTAAAAAAAACCTGTTTCTACGAAAATCACAAACAGGATACCAGCCAAAAAGAAAAAAACACCCTCATTACTCATCTCTATAACGCTCTCGAAGCTTAATTCCGTGAAAGTTTGCAATTTTCCTTTTCGACACGATGCGATGTGCAGGGCAAATCCAGTACAACACTCAATCATCGTCCTAGCGTAAGAACGCTATTTAAAATGGATGACTGCACATAAATAACTTCCGTGCAAAAAGAACCATAAACTGGAGGAGAACTCTTCTTCAAACACAATACATAAATCCAACAAGAAAATGGACAGATGAGTAGTCAAAGTAGCATACTACTATTATACAAGTCTGATAGAAGGCGGACGAGGACGAATACTAATACGAAGGCGCAAGCACAATCCAGCACCAAGCACCGTATCCAAATTCCATCCATCCAAACTAACTTCGATTGCATTCGTTGTTGTGCTGGCGGCGAACGAATCGTCAGCGATGATATTCCTTTTGTTGATGTGGCAGCCAAGCAAAGGTACGAGTAGTAGTAGTTTCACCGAAAAGTTCTTGTTCGTTCGCAATTCCTTCTGAAGGATTTTCTGCCTGCCTGTGTAACAATGGAGTTTTTCGAAAGTTTTTCTTTTGTCAGACAGGCGTCCTTGCACGTATCCATATGATGAAGTTGCACTCTAGTCTCGCGCAAACTATTTCGGGGGTGTACTAAGGTGTTTCCCTATATGTGTGTAGCACAAATCTCCGATGTTTTTTTGTTGAATGTTTAACACTGTTGAAATTTTCTTAAACTCGCAACTACTAGGCTATGTCGCTATCGTAGCGAATCTTGAGAATCACTCGTTTTCTGTTCACTGACTGACTGTCCATTATGGAGATTGTACTGGGGTAAGAGGGCGTTGGACGTATGTTAATGCCATTGTCTTTTATTTACCACGTAGTACATCTGTTGTGTTCTGTTCTCGGTTCCGAAAGGGATTTTCACATCTCGACAAATGCCCTCCTACACAACAGGATATAGGAAATAAAAACGTTAAGTCCTCAAATGCTTTATTTAGCTTGAATCTTGTGTCTTACATCCCTGGTAATTCCTTTAGATACAAGAAGGAAAAGAAACTGAAACTGGCGAAAAAGGATAAAACGGACTCAATCTCCTAATTCCGGACTCTGTGCATACAAACGCCCTTCTCATCCTTAATTCCACATTCATTCGGATTTTCGTTTTCCCATTTTATCTTAAAAAACGTTTTTTCCTCTTCATTTTCTCGAGGCTACCTACAGGTATTTGCCCTCAAACCTGCTCATGTGTACGGGACCAAGGAAATCCTTATTTCCCTCTTAGTTCTGAATATTAAAACGGATAAAGGGCGCAGAATTATTCTTGTATATATGCAGAACACAGTTTTCGGACACATTGGGATTAGGCTTAATCTATTTTTTCGCCTCCAGGGTCTTACTTTTTTGCTTCCTAATTCCGTTTTGGCTTCATTTCGGAAGGAAATTAGCACGTGTGCATTTTGTTTTTATAATTAGAAAAAAAGGCATGGAAACAACGCTAAACGTTTTATTTTGTTCGTATACACATCTAGGGGGGTAGACATTTTCACTTTTGAGTCCTACGCAAGGCCAGAATAAGAATTAAGTCCTTAATCAAGGCGGGTGGACATTCCACCAAGATTCCCCATGCCTACAATGCAAATGAACCAAGCATTTTTGTTAAATTCAAACAGGGTACGTATAACAAGCTGCTTTGAAGAGGACACATGTACCTCGTCCCCACAAAGGATAATAAAACACCGCTGTGTGGTAATTGGAACGCCTCCACTACCCAGTGCGCACACCACTCTCTATGTGTGTACTCGACCAAAAGTGAACGTTGTTCCAAATTAATAAATCTGTTGGCCAACAATGACGCCCACATGCCATCCGGCACGACCCTGATTTTTTTTGTTCCGTTCCCGCAGGAGGGTATTAATACAAATTAAGCCAAAAAAATACGACCACACAGACTTGTGTCTGATAATTTTAGTCGTTGCTGTTGTCGGTCCTAAAATGAAAGACGGAAAATTACGATTTTTTCTGTGGGGTGTGCTACGCAGAACTAACCGAAGGGTGGATATATTTTGGAGTAATAAAGTGTAAGTGGATGCCCAAATTAAACTCAAACATTGAACGAATTGGCGTTGGTAAATTTTTAATCAAATGCAGGATTACGCACAAATAACGATAGCGATGTCTATTCCCGTAACCTTTGGTTAAATTGGGGCTTAAAGCTGAAACGCATCAGATGAACCAATATCGGAACAGAGTGTTCTGGTTTGTAGAGCCTTGGACATTTTGGTTGTGCTTTACTTTGCTTATATTGCAACTTTATATTATTAAAAAAAAAAACAGTTTCACAGAATGCTTTATTAATATTTTGTTGAAAACTGAATAATTTCCAAATGTTGAATAACTAACAGCTGCCGAAAGGTTCTTTGAAGAACAGCCACCAAACAACTTTTGAAGATCAGCTGCCGAAGGACGTATCACGAACACGATGTACTTTTACTTATTATTGTTTATTTATGTAATTTTCTGTTTATATCCGATAAAATAAAGAGTTTGAGTGATTATGTTTATCTAAATAACACTCCATAAAATAAAACTTCATTGGTCATAATTTAATTAATTGTCATTCACTAATTTTCATCGTCTAGGTTAATGAATTCCTCAATTCAATTATAACGTCCTTCGCCACTCATTCTGTCAATCCGAATCAATTGAAAATATCTACATTCACCAACATTCCAAATTTCAAAATCCATCGCAAATTTAAAATCCATGCAACCGTTCTCGATATAATTGCATTTGAATCAGAAGCCAGATGACGTCACGAGAATTCCGTTCTGAAAAATGTTTTTTTTTTCGAGAGTAAACTACCAGGCCACCAGAATCAGCGGCTGGTATATCAATCAATTTCTACTACCAGATGACGTCACACGAAATTTGTCTTTTCATCTATTTTCGAGCGTAAAGTATCAGGCCAGCAGAGACAGCAGCAGGTATACCGGATGACGTCACGCGAAATTTGCTCTCAAAAATTTGAAATTTTCTACAGCCTGGAATACCAGGCCCCCAGAATTAGTAGTAGGTATTACCATACCAGCTGGTTGTCAACTTTTTTGTTCCCGCCTTTTTTTATACAGTCGATAAGGTTGGTTTCATAGATCAGTCGGTAAGGTATATCAAGTGTACATGTCGATAAGGTGGTATATCAGCGGTCGGTAAGGTGGGTTTCGATAGCGATGGGCAGTTTGGGGTACATTTTTTTTATTGTTATAAAGGAAAAAAACACGATTTATAAAAAAATTGATTTTATTAAAAACGCTTGTACATTTAAATATTTTTTTATGCAATAAAATATGTTTTATATTTATTCAATCAAATAAATATCATTCGGTTAATTTCCACATACTTCCACTACCATTCACTTTGTCATCCATCCCTCATCATATTGAAAACAAGCCATCCGCTGACGTCAAATTCACGAAGATTTTCTCTCGAAAATTCCTTTTCAGCGTAAAGTACCAGGCTAACAGAATCAGAAGCAGTTTTTATTGTTCCCGCTAGTTTTTTTATACTTCGTAGTCGGTAATATAGGTTTTGTTAGAGATGTGCTATTGGATTCAGGGATTTCTTTTTAAACAAAAATCGTGGATTTACATATTTTTGGTGATTGACATTTTTTGATTGCGGTTTTACAGTGGTTTCATCGCGAATTCCGATTGTTATGGTAAAATTCGATCATATGGATTATTAATGGGTTTAATTGAGTTTTGAATAGGTACTTACATGCTTGATATGTTCTCAATTGTAGTTATGTAAGTTTGAATGTGCAATACTTACATGCTTCTTTTCATTTTAAGTAAAGTTAACACGATTAGTATGCATTTATTAGTTTTCAATCTTTTGTTAGTAAGTTTTAGTAGTTTTAGTAAACATGTTTTCTTCTGTATATACAATACCTCGCAAATAGTATATTATGTCATCGGACTTTGTTATTTGAGTATGTTTGTTAGAGGTGATTCTAAAATAACAAACCGATCGGAAGATCATCTCGTGTTTGCAAATATGGCCCACTATGAAGTGGGAATCGTCATGCTGACTACAGTATATAGAAAGTTATAGTTGTATGTTATGTTTTCACAAACAAATAAACCGGGTTTAAATTATTAAATTACAATCTTGCTACTTGACTACTGTAGTTTGTAAGTTAAACCTCGAGATTGAAAGGATGACTAAGAGCCACTTGTGCTAACGGATTCATTCAACTAACCAGTAGTTATCTGTTAGTACCAGAAAATACCCGGATAGTGGAACAGGTAAATTGCTACAAGTAACCCTAAGTGTTATTTTTTAAAATCTCGGTTGAGTATTCGATGAAAATACAGCATAGAAGAGGGATCGGGCAACTAAAGCGATTCATCTGAGGAATGGTGCCTTGTATCTGAAAATAAAATTATTTGTTACTTAAAGTTCCATATGAAATAATTTATATTTTTAACTGAAAAACAAACGCTGGATGGAGTATAGGGTGAGCAATTTAGAGGCGATAGGACCTTTTTGGTAAGTAATGAATAAATTGTGTCTCAAGTAAAATTATTACAGATGCATAGGTAACGATTCTTTACTCAGCGTTCGGTCAAATGATTAAGCAGCGAACTTTTATAAATTTTTGTCGAACAAATAAAAACCCTAATCGTGATTCCCATTTTTTGGTTAGAAATATCTCAACCAATTTCTGTTATTCTCTCGAAAAGGGTTATTAACTAAACGTATGTTTTTGTCTGTATGTCAGCACATCGCGTTTAATAGTTCGCCACTCTAACTCGGAAATCGTTTTCAATTACAAAACTAGGTATAAAAGCTTTAAAACCATAAAATGAAAAAGCTTGAACCTTATTTAGGTTTATATTACACATTATACGCTGCTCTTAATAAAGGACAAAACTCTGCCAATTTGTCAAAAATATGTTAAAAGACTCAAAACACATAACAAAGTATTGATCTCTAAATGCCCCTTGCTCAGCACGTTTGATGTACCCACCTGCAACTACCTACACAAAAAACTAGCTTAATATTACTAAAATCAATAAATTTGTCAAAACGATTACACCGCATGACTTTGTATTTTGCAAGGTGCATAATCGCATGCGACCTGTTTACTTTCCTTTTTTTGAGAAAATGTGTAAGGATTTACAGAAACAGCTGCTCACGATAAGCATACGAACATTTTTCAGCCAAAGAGATTAAACGGTCACCTTGGGACTTTGTGAGTTTCAACGAAAAAAATAAAGAAAAAAGACTCATTTGTGGACGGTAAATTTGATTATTTATTATTTTACCTCGGGGACCAATATCATTTGAAATTTAAATGCTAAAGTCAACTTTGTCGTGATGTTCTTTGCTCGCGGGACAGCAGACATTCTGATGCATCTCGTCGCCCTATTATGTATAATATGGCTTCGGGTTGATTGGTTTTCGGCTGTCTGCGTCTCAACCTTGAATACCTGAGTAATATAGGTTTTGTTGTTTTTCCTCTATACAACATCCTTCTTGTATCTAATCGGGTTGACCAGTTGATATCCGAATCAGGCCCATCTATCAATAACAAATGCAGGTCCAAAACCAAGAGCCTGCAACAAAACCACTACCCTACAAGAAAAGGTATCTTCTTCAGTAATTCGATATATTTTTTCATCAGGTGTTTTTGATTTTTTTTCCCTAATGTTTACGTCTCTTCTTTTCGATTTTTGTAAAAAAAAAGTGTTTTTTTTTTATAAATTTTATTTTTGTCGAATGTTTGAATGCGGGCAGGTCCTCTATGCATAGGGATACATATCTTGAAATATGAAATTATATATACACCTCATGTTTTGTGTTGTGTGTTTTTTATGTTAGCCATTAACAATACACGAACGAGTGGATGAACGGGTAGGATGAAGCAACACATATTGAATTCCCATTTTGTGGGTCCCCTTTGTAAGTGATGGATTTTTTGTTGTTGTATGTTATACTCGTATTTGCCTTGAATAAATCCCTTGTGTAGCTCTGGAGTGGTTGTACGAAGAGTGAAAGGACTTTTTTTGTTGAATTCTTAAGCTTTACACTAGGTAGAGGTTGGACGAGGGCAGTAGATGAAATGTAGGAATTGTTGTTCAATAACTTTGGTACTCATTATTATTATATTTTTTTCTCTTTTGAGATCCTATGTATGCAGGGAAGTAATCACCAATTTAAAATTGAAAATCTTTGATTTTACATTCATAGGATTTGGATTTTTTTTGGTTTTTTATTTCTTTATTTGGTAATGGCATTGAGAGGCTATCGAAATATATTTGGAATTATCAGAGAAGTTTCAAAAGGATGTTTTTTGCTGTTGTTGTTACGTATTTTTGTAGGAAATCCTTTGGGCGGACATGGTTTGAAATGGTTTGCAATATCTGACTCAATTGGGATTTATTTTTGTAATACTCGTAATAATATCGTGGTATATGTGATACAATTGTGTCTGAAGATAATTATTAAGAAGTATGTTTTGTACATGGTGTCAAAGCAAGGTTGCCACAAAATCAAATACTGTACACCATGACAAAATTTATACAGAGCATAGGAAATGCGTTGTGCAATTTGTTGATTTCGCTTAGAAGTGTTGGATCAAGACAGTTAAGCCTTCAACACGTTACACCTATTGGAACCTTTGCACAAACAACTTAATAAACGCCCATAGTATCTTGTTCATATAAATGTTCATAACTGCGGCACTAACTGTCAAACCCCTCGATTCTCTGCCATAAAACCCCAATTTCCACTTTTATTGCATACTTTAGCCAAAATGGTTATCGCCCCCACTTCAAACTACCACCACCCACCTACGACGGCTTCATCCACATTATTTAAGCAGATATTCAAATTAATTTCACTTTTTTTTCTACTTGTCTGTTGGAAGTTTGTAGCAATAGTACGATAAATGGATATCTGGCAATGGCTAGGTCATCCAATTTACATCCGGGCAATGTAATTTACATACAATTTCATCCGATTCCAACTAACCGACCACCGCTTACATAGCCATAGAATGGCACACCCGTTTACCCATGTATGTGTATACAATTGTGTATGCGGGTAAATATATAAAAAAGGATACATTTTCATTTCGGCCTTCGGCCAAACCCAAATGCGTACGTGGATTGTAATTTCCATTTTGGACACATAACCGGAATGTTTGCCCAGATATACTAGCGAGTTTCGGATCGATAATGCAAAAGGTAACGAAAGTATACGGCAAGGACGATGGGTATACATATATTTAGCCCGACCACCATTGTTGGTCGCCGCCAACCACCGTCCGTCCAACAAACCATATCTCGCCTACAACGCCATGTCGATGAAAAGGACTTCAATAATCATTAAAACAAATTGTTACATTTCCTTGTCATTCATTTTGATTTTAATTAAAAGAGAAAATTCAAAATGAATGTTGATTTGTCGTTTTTTCTCGTGAACTGTGTTCATACAGTCATACACCATCGATTATAATACTTGTACTGCTATGTGCACTGTCGGTCCTTATACTGTATGGTGTCACACAATGGAATGAAGTGTACCTAACCCCGCATACAATGTGATTTACATGAAAGCCTTTTATGTATGTAAATCGATCCTGTGGAACTGCAAATAGTAACAGGTTTGTTGTTGCCTCTCGTGGCTCTTGTCGAGCCCAAACCGCGCGCTGACATTTCCACACACACCGGCACTCCACGCCGTATACACTTTGCTTCTATATGTATGGTTTTACAGTGCCTCGGATTTCTTGTTAAAGTAATGAGTCCCGGAATGTATGCTCGAATAAAAAGGAAATGCAATAAATTGCTAGTTGTGTGTTATCCTTCGAGCATTTTAAATCAATTGGATCTGGCGTATTTGACGTCGTCGTTGTCGTACCTACCTGGTGCCTATATATATCGACAGGAAGTGATGTGTCTGGGATGATGAGCTTTTTGTGTGATAGCAAAAGGATAATTACCATTGAGTGGTGTTCGACATTTTGCACATATCTTAAGGATATTGGATTATTTTCGAGTGGAGTGAGGCAGGTTTTTGTTTTTGACGCTTGGCTGACTTAACCTAAGGGTTTTTGACGACGTAGTGAGTAATGATGTTGTGTGTGCTCGGGGACTCGTTTTCCTTTCATTTATGTTGATGTGTCGGGAGTGCTAGCAGGGGAAAGGTAAATAACGGTTTCGATTTTCAGCTGGATGGTCATTTAAATTTGGGAGAACATTTAAGTTTTATGAAAATGATTTCAACTTTTCATCCTCATACAGAATTGTAAAAAAAGTAATGATCTTGCGTTGCTAAAACAGCTCACGATAAGCAGCTCTTTTTAAATGTGCAGATTTCTACATTTTGTAAAAGTTTTCAATGAGTGGTATACATAATTTATTAAATTCAGAAAGATATACGTTTTCGATTTGTAGGTAGGTAGATACCTTCTACTATTTTTTGATTTTAATTCTTACAGCCAGCCATCGTTTCCTAAACCATCCGTACAAACAAAAGCAATACCACGAAAAATAATGTCCTTTCCATTGGACACCAGTTTGTCTATTTCGAATCTTATTTTCTTTTTTTTTTTCGTAATTATTTCCTTCAATTTTCCATTGGCTGGGCATTTAATTATCCGCAATTCGTCCTGTCAGTAATTTCCCACAGCTAGCGTTGCAAAATGAATATAACTCAGACCATTAATGACTTTACATCGCTCAATGGTGCCGCGAGATTAAGTGTGTCAATTGCAATCAACTGGACAAAGTGACAAATGCTCGCACATCCAATTAATTATCTTCTTCGTGTCCTGTAGTTTTTATCCTCTCGTAGTCTATGTCGTTCCAATTGATGCATCTTAGAAACACACCAAACGTCCAATTTAAAAATAGAAGACATTTTATTTTAGAGATTGTATGTATATGATGCATTGTCGAAACCTTTATTGTAGAATACAATGGTATGTATTGCAGATTTCCTTTTGCTGTACAACCCTCAAGAATATGTCTTCTTCATTGTCATTGTCATTGTGTGTGTTTATATTTTTTTCGTTACTTTTAACAAATTTATAAAGAGGACGACGTTTCTACTTTTGTTTTAATTTTGTTTTTTAAGGCGTCAGTATTGGGCTTGTGAAAATGTTAAATTTGTAAGTTTCAGCTACCGAAAAGAAAACTCTTATACATATAAAAATAGGATAAAAATTGGTAATGAAATACTTCAATTTAAGTAACAGGTCCGTTTTGGTAAGTTGAAACACATATTAATCTCAAAAAAAACAAAAGTTAAAACCTGCATCACAATGGCCTATTTTAATAATGGGACACAGCAAGCTATATTTTTTCTGATCTTTTATGTAAGCTTAAGACATTGAGTATAGTTATAGACCTAATAAACTGTTTTTAAATGACACAATTCAGTGCAAATCCACAAAAGCCTATCTTATTCGTGACAAAACTACTGATATCTGAAAAATAAATTGAAGCAACCTTTATTTACGATCCAACATAAATGACCCATTCGTACGTCCTGAACTTCTCTTCATCTTCAGATTACCAAAGCCTAAACCCTTCTCTCTCTTCGTTTATTATCGAAAAACAGGATGACACAACAAAGGTCCTTATAACTCCAAAATGATTATCATTCGAAGCAATCAATTTAATTTGATGATGTTAACTTCGGAATAAAAATATGTCAATCAAATTGATTAATGGATATTCTTCGTCCTTCGTTTCGGTTTTGTACATTTTTCCCACTTTTTCTTCTCTCATTCTCTTCTTATTTTCGTCAGATCCAACACACAATTTTAAAATTGAAGACGAAGAAAGGTTGGAACATTGACACAGATAGGAATCTCATTGATTTGGGATCCAATCCTTTTTAGATACACAAACACATAATGAAATTGTTCACCGAACTGTACAGATGCAATAACAACAAACACGTATCCACAGAGAACAACAATAACTTAAACCGAGAGAAGAATATCGAAGGAAAGATAAAATAATTGAAAAGAGTTAGAACAAAACAAACAGTATAGGGTCTGGGGTGCTGAAGGATATAACAGCGTATAGCTCAATGATGACAAAAAACAACCAAATTAAAATGTAAAAAAAAGAAAAACTTCTAAGTATTATAAGACACTGCGAATGCGAGGGGAGGAAAGCTAAAAAAAAAACACTTAACATTTATTTTCCTCAAAACCAAATAATGGATCCTTTTAACTCGGAAACGAGGAGCACTTCTTATTATTTTATAGGTCAGTGAGCTGCAGATTTAGTAGAAAAAGTTACTCTTTGTTGTTAAATGTTTCCTTCCGTGATGTAGGCAGATTTATGAGAAACTTAATTAAATTGTTTGTGTTCCATTGGCGCAGATTGGCAATACACTAAATTCGTCATGAGGAGAATCGTCGGATTTTTGTTTTTGGTTCAAGGGATTGGATTTATTGCATTTTATTTTTTTTTGTTGGCTCAAAAGAAATAAATAACTTTGCGTGTCGGCAGGAATTTCAGTAAGGGCGAGAAATTGGGAATGATAAAATATCAATTCATTCAGATGTCTCTATCAAACGAACATACGTGACAGTGTTTTGTTTTATTATATCCTAATTTTAAATGGTGATGTTACAGTTCAAAGAGGGTCAGGAATTCAGAATTGGGAATGGCATTGAGTCTACGATTTCCTACAAAACCATTATAAAATTATAGTTCAGCTCAGTGACTATTCGTTTTCCTCAAGAAAATTAAATTAAATGTGTTACGAGTTGCATATTGGCATATATTTGTAAAAGAAAAATAAATTTATTTAAAACTTAGTTATTGAATAAGTGCGATTGACTTGACATAGGCAGTGAATATGGTGTAGTCCGAGCGAGTGACGAACTTCTGTTGTATATCCTTTGATAAGGAAATCGTCTTTTCAATATAAATTTCTTCATTGAAAGCGAATACATTTTCGGTGTAATAAAATTGCACGTGTTTGGTAGTGAATTTACAAATAAATTCTTAACAATAAAGTCTGGAATTATTAGATTTTGCAATCTTGTATGAATGTAATTTAAGATTTTTCACCAAAATGCCATCCAAAGACAATACCATGGGAGGGCCTTTCTTTCTCCGTGGTAGCGGTATCATTGAAACAGCTGATAAATCATCCCGCTATGTCTAAGGAAAGTTTTAAGATAAAATTGCATGTCTATGTCTAACAAAGATTTAAAAATAAAATAATTTAAAACTTAAATAAAATTAACAAAATGGCAAACATTCCTATTTATTACGGAATACAACGTCGTTCAAGCTGCTCTAAGGCTCTATCTGCGAAGCGATAATGAAGCGGATGGGGTCGTGCACCCCATTTTCAATATTTCCCAACGTTGTTTAAGCGTAAAGCGATTCTTTTTTTCCGCGGAGGTATGATGCTGACTTTCTGTCAAGATTTATAAATATTTTCTGGCTGTTGAATTAAAAACCAATGCAGGTATTTTAGCATCACCATGGTCTTGGGACTCCACTTAATATGTAAAATTGCAAATATATATAAGTATAACGAGCAAATGCTAAATCACAATTTTGCTTTAAACACCCCAGAAAGTGATACATTTACCTGGTATCCTTCCGATCGGAAGCAATTTTCGGTATATTACACAATCTTAAATGTATTTTCCACTTCACTTGTTCTTGCCCAAATAAGAGCACATCTGTAACGTGATACATTTCAATTTAGCAATTTTCCAAGAATCATACTTATAGATACACAACTTTCCTTTCAATACCAGTCTCGCTTCCCTAATCGCTCTTCAATTCTAATAATATCAAACAAATAACACAATCATGAACGAGGAAATCGGGTCTTCCCACTGCTGCTGTCAAACACGTGCAATTTTACTACACCGAAAATGTATTCGCTTTCATTGAAGAAATCTATATTGAAAAGACGATTTCTTTATCAAAGGATATACAACAGAAGTTCGTCACTCGCTCGAACTACACCATATTCACTGCCTTTGTCAATCACACAAACACAGTACACATGAACAAAGATATTTCAAAGTGAAATCGAGGCCGAAGTTGAAACTTTAATTAGGATTTTCACTTCCATTGTTTATTTGGCCATTGTCTTCTATATGTGAACGAGTATAGCCAAAGTGCGTATAACATATGCTGATACTCCTTTGCTTATGCCCTTCGTCTTTTGATCATCACACATCAGGTGAAGGAGACGAAGAGGTCAACGAAGATAATGTGCATGAGGATAAGGTATTTTTCCATTCTTCTCTGTCCATCTATTGATATCTGTTGAGGGCAAAAAGGTATACATTGTAGGATATCTGATATGATTTATCGAAAGGTTTAGGATGTTTTCCATTTTACCTCAGTCGTTATTCAAAAGTAAAAAACACAAAAAGGCACCAGAACTTGGTAGGGAAAAATAAGTCCATAGATAACTGAGTAAAGGCTTCTCACTGATCGAAACGAGCCTATAATCATAAATTGATTAGAAAACAAAATTCATTGTTTACATGTGTATAGATAGAAATTTTCTAAACGCAGTTTGATACGTATCCATGCTGGCTTAAATACCATCTAGGAGCTAAAGAGAGTACAACATGAAAAAAAAAAATAATTACTATGTAACGTAAGAGGGCATTTTAACATTGCTTTTGTGATGGTGGTAGACCCGTTTTTTGTCAGCATCCCACTTCCAAAACATCCACCACTACAACCGACTCTGTAGTACTAATCTGATTAGCAAATACGACTAAAGAAACCAGGCTCGCCCTTCCACGGTGCGAGGACAAGATTTTTATTCTTATTCTTTATTGCCTTCAGACGATGGTGGATGAATAAAACGAGATAATTCCCGGTTAGGCTCGTTAATACAACAAAACGAAAAAAAAATAAAAAAAACGCAAGTCGTACACTTCGAAGCCAAGCCCCCCGATTTTTTGGTATCGTTTTAGCAGGCTTGGCTCTGTTGTCTCTGCGACGAGTGCATGTTCGCCGAGATTATTAAGTGAATTACGAAATCTATTAAATGCCAATTAGCAAGTTGGTAGTGGGGGTTTGATTAGCATAAAGTGCATAAACAGACTCGCACCAATGCTGCTGCTGCTGCCCAGCGATTGTGATATGTATCTGGATGGGTTGTTTGTGCCTTATCTTGCAGTGACAGAAATGGAAGAGAAACGAAAATGAAATAATAAAATTCTTTATACTTGACCTGGAGAACGAGGCACAGAATAAATTACATTTTGTTACTGAATTTTGTTTATACTTTAGCCGAAGCTAAATGAAGGTGTTTCGTTCACCTCGGCAGAGCATAGAATAGCATTGAGGCAGAGCATAGAATAGCATTGAGTGATGCTTCTGGGGTTGGGATTTTTTTTCTGTAAGGGGAAAGTTGGGAAAGTTTTTCTGTGAGGAGAAACGTGATTTAGCGTAATTTCTATTGAATCCTTTGTGTACGGAGATTTCCATCTTAGCGCTTAGCACTTCATTATTTGGCTCAACTTATAGATTGTCACATGCAATATGATTGTTGATCAAGCGTCGTTCAGAGTTCTCATACATGTGGTCAGGTCCTTCTTTATATTTTAACTGTGTTATTATTGAGGTATCTTTGTTCAAGAGGTTTGGTATTAGTCACTTGACTAGATGTGAAGGTGGCGAATTGAATTTGAATGCATATAGCATATTGCCAGCAAACTAAACTCAGTGCACAGTGTAAATATTCCAATAGAATAGGATTGAAATACTCATAAGTTAGTAATCAGTAGAAAACAAGTTAGCTTCGTAATATGAGAGAAAGATACTGGGTACCAGCTGTTTCAAGTAAACTGTCTAAACCGTAAAAAGATTTAGCATTTTTACGAAGTTGATAGTTCGAATATTCGAAGAATTTTTACAACATTGTAAGGACAAGTGAAAATTGCTTATTGCATACATTTCATCGAGTCAGACATGTTGTTTTTAAGTTCGTCGACACCTTTGATAGCCCATCAAGTTGGCAACAACAACTATGCGAATTCAATTTTTTTTAAAGTTTTGGATGAAATACAAAAATGAAAATGAAATGCAACACATCTTTGGTTAGCCGAAACTGTTAAATTTTGCAAACATGGTATAGGTTTATATTTTATATGATAGTTAGACACCTCCAGTTGATGCGCTAGGAATTTCATGCAAAAGCAATAGAAAATGTTCAAACAGAGTTTTGCCGGTTTACCAACAACTGCCTCAACTTTGTCGAATCGTTTAACTATTGTGTGAATTTAAAAAAAAATCATGTTGACCCAAAATGTAGGAACCTCAAATACATTTGTTTCAGTAGAGCAACAGTTTTGAGATAAGCAATTTTTTAAGATAAATAAATAAGAAACGAATAACTACAAATAAATTTAAATAGATTCCATTCATTTTAAGAATCTGGTAAATAAGTTTTTAATAGGAAAACAAAAAGTTCGTCCGCACAAAAATAAAAAGCATTCCCAATTTTACATTTGATTGAATTCGTTTTTAGTGAGATTATTAAAATTAAAAAAAAAAAACAATGTAGAAGCAAGAATAGGTTATTTTCAAGATTATAATTAAGTCTTGCACCTTTTTTTACTTTAATAGCCACATTTTTACAGAAATTTCATAAATTACATAGCTGGCACAAATCAACTCATGAACAAGTCCTCGAAACCCTAAATGCAATATTTTTTAGAAGGTCATATTTGTGTTGTACAAATGACATTTTATATAGCTAATCAGCTATATGCCAATTCGATTTCATTATCCGATGAATGTCAAAATCAGTACAATATGCACGCACTGGTCAGTCCCCTACATAACTGACTGCCACCTAACGTAATATTGGCCCTGACAGAACAACAGGTGAAACTATTACTAATGCAATATCATCCCTAGTATTTGTTTTGGTATTAATTTTATTTCTAAAAGGCATAAACACACTGCGTCAACGACGTGCCCCAATAGACATCATCCGATGTTTATCGTTTATGTGGCCGACATCCATATAGAAAACAGCACCAGCAGAGGAGACACACCACGATCTAATGGCGAATTCTCCACACAGCTTTGCCAGCCTAACAACCAAAGACACAAATAGAAACCACACATTTACAAAAATATGTAGCAAATGAAGGAAAATAGAAAGAGAAGTATGAATACGAAGAGCAAAAACAGAACACAGGTGAGTAAATCAATCGATTCCATCGATCAAGGTAATGAGCGAAGCGGTGAGCGATACAAAGTGCAGTCAAACACAATAATCAGGTGAAAAAGTCGATAACCGCCCGCATCAAATGAGGCCACCTCCATCAATTGCAGTTTGTTTGATGTGTTTGATGTGTGTTCTGTTTGTTTTATTGCCTTGCCTGGGGCTGCTCTACTGTGCGATAGCGATAGTAATGGTTCTGCTCTATCAAGTTGATGAATCATACCAGGTTTCTGGTTCTGGCGTTTTAAGATGGCTAAGTGATTGCAGAACAGAAAAAGCTGGCCGAATCGACTACTGAGGCGTATACGTAACCAAAGTGAAATCGATACATTCATCAGTTAGTCGATTTCAGTTTTACATCGAATACCGTCGGATTGGTGTTGGGTATGTATAGCATTGGATGGAAGGCTTTGCAAATCTAGACAAGGTAAGGCTCATCGTATGCGTCATTTAATGGCTGCAAAACAAAAAAAAAACTTTTAAAAGAAAAAAATAAATGTTGTTGCATTTGCATTTTTTTTCCTAGCTTTCAAGATAAATAGTTTTTAGTAAACAAGCCTATTTACGTAGGTAAGTGTTGTTTTTTTCTGCTGATGTTCGCCTGTATTTATTTTGTTTTGCCGCTATTGGTGCCCTTAAGTAAATCGGATTGAAAGAAACGTTTGGATTTGGATTTTTTTTCGTTTAGCCCGAAATTCGAATATTTGTACATTGTCTCGACAGGTTTGGGACATATATTAGATACACCTTGTGAGGTTGTAATAATTTTCTAAGGGCGTGCTTATACAATAATGAACTTTTATATCGTGTTTCCATTGAGTTTCTGCGATATGTGTTCAGATTCAGCGAAGCTAAATTAATGTTTTTAGATTGGATTTTAGTTTAGATCAATATTCAATATTGAAATGGGGTTTGACTTTCAAAGAAATTCACGAATATCAACTCGCCATCGATCGCAAGAGCTCAACATTTTACACATTAGTTTCAGTAGAATTCTGCACAAAGATTCCGTATTATTCGCTTAAATGGTCCAATTGAAGCCTTAGAGAAGCTTGAATTATATAAAATAGACTAAACACTAAGTCTCGGTAGCTACACTAAGAAACGAAATTTCCGCATCTGGGGTCCGGAAAACCCGCATGACAGTTTGGTGCGGATTGTGGAGTGGTGGCATAATTGGACCATTTTTTTTTTCGAAAATGAGGATGGGTCCATCGGTGGGCGTTACAGAGCCATGTAACTGATTTTGTTTTCTGAAATTGAAGACATGAATTTGGGCGACATCTGGTTCATGCAGGATGAAGAGCCATGTCGAAATCGATCTTTTGCGCACAGAATTTATCCGTGTTATTAGCCGATATCAATTGGCAGTCTTGGAGTTGCGATTTGACCCTTTGGACTTTTTTTTTGCAATTAACCGTAAGGAACCGATTTTATGTCAACAATCCCAAAACGATTCAAGCACTTAAGGCCAATATCATCAAAACAATCCGTGAGCTACAGTCTGAAACAATCAACAAGGTCTTAGAAAACTGCAGTGACAGAATGCGCTACTTCAAAGCCAGCCGAGGCAGCCACGTGAACGGCGTAGTGTTCCATAATTATTGAAAATTTTTACACACCACAATAATGAGTGAATGAAATGTCAAACATTTGCAGATAAGAGTCAATGTTATTTGAATTATTCCGAAATTAAGATATTCTCACCCAATAAATGTACAACCGTAAATTTTATGATTTGACCGCCATTACGGGCTCAGTGGCGCGATGGTTAGTGCGTTGAACTGCCGCGCAGAAGGTCTGGGTTCGACTCCCAGAAGTAGCAACACCAAAATGATTTTTCACTGGCCCTCCTCTCGCGGTGATCTGACAAATCATCCGAGTAGTATCGATTGTCATGAATTTATCTCAACTTAGCCGTTTGGATTCGGCATAAAACAGGGGGTCCCGCCATCGTGCAAAGAAGTACACAGGCACACATGAATGGTTGTGAGAAAAAAGCTAGGCCCTGGGTACTAACGAGCCTGTTGCGCCATAAATTTATTTTATTTTTATTTTTTTATTTATTGACAACCATTACAATTGGTTGATCATTAATTTTGAAAAATTAAAACCAATCAGCTTTTAATAGAAAAATAGGAAAAAAAAAAATTGGATTAGTATTAACGTGTTGTTTTTAAAATCCATTGCACTTGAAATATAAAAATGTTTCTAAAGGTTGTCCCAGAATTCACGGAAAATTTTAATTTTGCGCCATTTAATAGTACTGTGTTGCCAAATTAAAAAGAAGAGAAAAATGTGCCAGCTGAAAGTTTGGTGCGCTAATAGAAAGAACAATGCATTTTCATTGTTGAACATTTTTTCAAGAACTTCAAGAACTGAAGACTACTGAAGAGAGTTCGTTGAATGGATTTCAGAATAACAATCATCTTCAGTGATGAAGCTCATTTTATCTTGATAGATTCATTAATCGTCAAATTTGTGGAATTTGGGGTTGAGAAAACCCACGAGTAATTATTGAGAAATCAATGGATCGACAACGCGGGACTGTTTAGTGCGGATTTTGTGCTGGATTCATTTTCGGACCATTCTTCCTCGACAGTAACTATTAATTGTGTTCGTTGTAGTGAAATTTGACCCAATTTTTTAGTGCCATAATTATATGATGTGAATGTGACCAACACGTGGAAACAATTCAATTACAGCATGAGTCATTTCCTAATCGAATAATCGTTTTTGCGATCAGAATTGGCCACCCAAATCTTGCGATTTAAAACCATTGCACTTTGTGTGTGTTTTTTTTTTTAAGGTAAAGGTCTATGCCAGCCCACGATCACAAACGCCTTAACAGACGAAATTGGGCGGTGTATTAATGAAATCTAGCCACATTTATACAAAACTGTCATAGAAAATTGCTGGCAAAGCCGTGACGTCCATTTATGCGAGGTGCTATTCCATAGCTAACCCAAATCTATATCGTCTATGAATCTATAAAAAATTTAAACTTTATAATAAAAAATCTGTGTTTTCTATCAAAAATACGTTTTGCGTGAATTATGGGACACCCTTTATTAGTGCTAAGAACCATCATATTAGAAGCGGTCAACTCGGGAATGTCCTATTTTTTGTTTTAGAAAATAACACGCGAATCTCTGTTGAATAAGATCACAAAATATTTCATCAAACATTTTTATTTAATACGATTAGATTGAACGTTGAAAGCTGTCTCGTAATTTAGCATAAAACAAGAGTGTGAACAGTAGCATATTCTAGAACTATTATTATACCAAAGTTGATTAAATTATACAAATATATATATATATATATAATTTCCTTGTTCATTTAAACCTTGTTAGCCGACAAAACCAATACCAGGCAGTTACCCTATCCAATGAACCACCGTCGTGTAGTGTACCTGCACATAATTAGCAGATTTTAGGGTAATTACTGCAACATCTCGTTTCTTAATAACGTAAATGCGTGTTCCGAAAATTTCCTTATTACTTAGGAAACCATTTTCAGTTAAACATATGCAATCGGTTCCACATGGAAGTTTCAGAAACTTCAGTTTCCTTCGTCCTCCATTAATTTTTTTTTTCGAACATGAAGAAAAAACCCTAAACCAATACACAAATGAATTCTAGTTTGATTTCAATGTATGCACTACCAGTTTTTCTTTGGATTTCTTGCCCACAAAGTTAACCCCGTCCCTTGACTACAGCGAGCCCCTATAGAAATTGCCTTCATAAGTTTTTAACCAAGAACCGATGCGGTTAGTAGAGTGATGCTATTACTTATATTATTATAGTGTCGGTCATGGTTTTGTACCATAGAAATGTTTGTTTACGAAACAAAAAAAGAAGAAACTCTTCGTTTTGGTTTTTAACAATACAAAACTTCTTGGAACCCCTGTCACCGTTCGTGTAAAACTTTGGCGTAGTTTGCAATTTCCTCAACTATGAATAGAACCAAATCTGAATGTACCCTCGCCCCGGCGTGTTGGAGATAATTTACGATACTAAAGTATTCGCCATTCCCGAGGAAGTGTATGTACATCGAATTCGCTTAAGACATACAGAAATATTAGGTAAGTAAAGTTTGGAGTACGCTTTCGATCCCCCTAATAAAAGCTTGTGTAATTTTTTTTATTCAAATCCCCCAACAAGGTATTTAAGTCTCGCTTGAGTCAGTTCACTATTTTGAGGGGCTTAGTGACGACTCTCATCATCATATCATCAAAGCAAATGGCAATTTAATTGAATATCATGCTCCCGTTCACTTCCGAGGGTAGCAGCCTACTACCCACCCCGATGAGAGTTACTGACAATTTCCGATTTTCGAAAACGCGAAGCTATAGCTGAGAGGTTATGGGTATATATACAGCCCATGGAAACTAATTTAAAATTATTTTACGGACAAGAGTACTTTTTTTTTCCTTGCAGATATAGCGAGAATATTATCTAAAGTGTGTTTTAAATTGATTTCACGGGGGTATCTGCTCTTGAACAATGTTCGAATGCTTATTAGGGGTTGAGAAAAGGAGCGAATAAGGATTGGTATTTAATGAAGCATACCGGGTTGTTTGGAAGAGATATTAAAAATGAATTTTTATGAACTCGAATTACATTTTGCGGGTCTCGAAAAATGGATGTGAAAATCATTACAATGAATGACAGGAATATGTCCCAGAGTGGCTCAATTGGGGCCTAGAAATAGTTATTTTATGTTAATGCCCCTCGGGAAGTTAACGAGTAGAAGGGACGATGTCATTAACTTGCCGGAAGCCGGAACGTAACTCTCGCACAATACTGCAAACAAAGTGTCTCGCGAGATACTTCAATCGCACAATCCCTAAACGGAACTAAATATAAAAAGAAATTACAACTGCCGGAGGAGGCTTCGTTTTTCTCTCTGCAAAACTAATTGATCTACTGTTTCGCATTGACAAGACAATAATTCATCACTCCACTTCTCCGATATGGGTTTATTGATCTTCCTATACTTCCTAGGCCCAGTCGCAGGTAAAGTTAAACTCCGACCACATCGCTGCGAGGCAGTTTCGTGGCAAGCAGTACAATAAACTCGATCAACCGCTTCATGTTGATGATGATGATGATGGCGACGAGCACGACTTTGTTGATGATGGTGAAGCGAGCGAAAATCATGAAACACAGAAGCAGCAGCAAAAGATACGAAGAGAGTTGTGATGATGGGGCCCACAGCAAGCGACTTGTGTGTGCAGCAGCTGGATTTTGGTCACATTTTAAGGTTGAGAAAGCATTTAAAGTTTCGTTTGGACCCAGGCCTCTGAATGCGCGCGATAATAAATGATTATTACCTGACGCTGAGTGCGAGAGAGGAGCCCTGCAAAGATTTTCACCTTTAAGCGCTGTTTTCGTTGGTCTGGTGCTGGTCCATATCAAGGTGGTTAGAAGCGCGCGAGTGCTACTTGGCGTAGGTTTTTTTTCTCATTTTGGAAGATCGAAACCATAGATTGACTATGCCAGAAGGATTGTGAGGAAATTAATGACAGCCGTGTCTTTTTGAGAGAGCTGAGTTGAAATTAGAGAATTGCTTCTGGTTTTCACTTAACAGGGTAATAAATGGTTGATTGTGCGATCATCTTGGCCTCTGGGGAGATAGTAATTTGTTTTACGGTTCTTTGGAAATGTATCCCAGGGGGTTACTGAGAGATATGCATGAACATGGTACTGATGATCGTGCACCGTTTGGGCAAATGAATAAAGCGTATAGCGTGAAGTTGTCCACCCCCTCTTGAGTTTTTGTTGCGAAAATCGTATAGATGGACGATCGTTTGTAGCTACTCCCAGATTTGGAGGATATAGATATCTCCGAAAAAAGTTTTGTTAGGTTAGTACGGAAAGCCGGTTTGGAGGTATGGCTACGGACTATGGATTTTTTAAGTGATAGGTTGCACTTAACTTGATTTACAAATCATTGTGCAATAGGAAACTTCTTAACAAGATGTGAAAAAATTTGCTAAATTATTCTTACCATCGATGAGGAAAGGTAAGAGCTGTTCAGCAAGACTCTTTCTTATTTATGTAAAGCTTTTATTTTTATAATGTTTTTGATTTTTATTGTGTCCTCAGCAAAATTAAATTTAATTTGCCTTTTAAAAAATATCATTGTTTTCAATGACATAAAATTTCACATATTTTACATATTTTACATTATGCTGTCTGAGAAGTTTATAGTTCATAATTAATTCATGAAATGAAAAATGGAAAGTGTTACTTGACGAAATAATTTCATATATCTAGCCATTCCCGGCATTCATTTCAGCAAATTACTTCACTAAATTGTTGCGTTCTTAAGAAGTCTCCCTCATGAAATAGGTCGAATTAACTGACCGGAAACAATTCAGTCGTGTTTTTCAGTGCGTAGATATATCTCGCCACATATACATTTTTAAATTTTAACCGACTTTATAAATTCACTTCCCTTGCGTTTGCATACACAGCCACACACACAGAGTGTATAGGAGCACCGTCGGTGTATTACCTTTGCACTTCACAAAGGTCACCACTGAAGTTGCTCAATTTGATTGTCAAGTTGTACCTATCTCTGTGACTGCAATTTTCGTGTCATTTCCCTTGTCTCAATTGTAAACTTACTTCTTAACTACAGTTTTCGTTTTCATTTTTTCTTCAAAACTAACCGTGAAAATTTAACAAGACTAGCCCGAACCTTGAGTCTAAATTGTCAGTCACACACACTGCTACACACAATGAAGTGGAAGGAATCGAATTTACGGGCGGTTGGTCAATACACATCGGCCGGCAATCTTAATCGCTTGGGACGAACTCAGCGATGCGATGGTGGGTACGCACCTTTTCCAAAAACTTTTACACGCAGCACTGAAATATTTCCCCCAAGGTTTTGCTACAAATTGTGATAAGTTAGGGTGACAAGAGAGTGCAGATTAAAATGGAAGCGATTTGCATATAGATGATGTGAAATTAACTCCTTATTTGTTTGGACACTGTTGAGCTGGGAAAAGGGAGATGGTTGGTGGGGTGCAATGGTTCACGAAATATCAGTGTATGTTATAAATGCGCATGGTTTCGGTTCCCAACGTAAATCACTCGCGATGATCTGACAAATCATCCGAATTGTAGCAATTATCACGAGAGGTTAACTTCAACGCAGACGTCCTGCAATTTTGCAAAAAGTATGGCTGTGAGAAAAAATTAGGCTTGATGAGCTAGTTGCGCCACAAATTGGATTTTTATCAAAAACCTTAAAAGAACATAACTCAACTTATCGAAGAACCAATTTATAAAGGTTTTTTTTTTAGTTATAGATCTTCCAATTGGGACACCTATCAAACTAGCTGGCAAAATAATGAAGTGTATATTTTTCAGTAAACATTGGCAAATCACCGTGGAAAGACTTACACCAGAACAGCGTTTACAAATCGTGGAAATTCATTTCCAAAATTCGCACTCTGTTCGCACACTTATAGAGTACTTCGTCAAGTTTACGGTGCGCATAATTAGTCATCTGAGCAGCTAATACGCAATATTATGGATCGATTCATAGCCACATTTGTTCTTTTTGATAATAATAATAATAATAGAAGAAGCTATCGCCGCTGTGAATGACGTGAATGTGACAGAGGACCCGAATTTATCGATCCGACGGCGTTTTTAGCAACTCGGTCTGATGTAGCTGGTGTAAGAATTAAAGCCAGCGGACCATCAACTGCGTCGGTTTTTCGGTGGATAGGCTATGAGAATCGACTGGAAGTTGAACCAAATTTGTATCTTCAAATCATCTTCAGCGATGAGGTTCATTTCTGGCTTGACGGGTACAGAATTGTGTTATTTGCCGTGAGCAAAATCCTCATGAGACTCCATTACATCCTGAAAAAATCACTGTTTGGTGCTGCTCACATCTCGAAGGCTTCATTTGGAGGATGATGGTTGCGCGTGCAACCATGACTTTGTTGAGCCAAGCGTTTGGTGAATGAAATGAACCTGTAAACTGTACACCTCGTTCGTGTGATTTGACACCTTCTCTGCATATCAGCAACGATTGATCATTTAGATTCCAACATTGGACCGACATAATGTCGCGGAGGCCATATGCCAGAAATAATTTTTAAACATTAAATGCATGAAATTTGGGAGCTTATTAAGCCAACATTTTGGTCATTCCATGGAATTTGTTGTGTTTTGTTAAAAAAAAATGTCTATGCCTCTAAAACAGATTTAAAAGTGACATGGATATTATTTTGACTTCAGAGTTTGGATCTTTACCTTAGAGGGCAATATACGTATAAATAACCAACTTAAATGTATGTCTAAGAAAATTCTAGTAAAACTTCTATTGGAGAGAATTCTTTCATTCTTTTTCTACTTTAAACAAATTTTAGGGACAATTATTAACAGCATTTTAGCTTAGATTATAGTACTTACCACGCATCTAAGGCTCTTTTCATCCACCGCAGGAAAGTTGTAAAATGCCCATAAATTCCGGCAACTATACTTTTCAAATTTTACACAACTGCTTCGCTGAAAAAAAGACAAAAAACAGGTCATATAAAATGTATGATTATCAACCTTAAAATGGGATCAATTAAATTAACTATAAAGCCACTGAATTGTAGTAGAAGTGTATAAGCCCCTAATCATGATCGTCAATATTTTAGGGTGCAGATATACGGTATCAAATGCTGATGAAGAAATCCATAGTCGTTTCGAGCTTAAAATTTCTTTTGCTTTGGCGATTATGGCTAACATACAAGGTGGCGCAAAAATAACCTTGCGATGTTTTTTGGCTGTAATTTAAAAAAAACAGAAAAACTTTAGATTGTTCTTGTGGATTATTTTTATTTGGTCTTTTAATATTTTTTACATCAAGTCGAGAATATGATGTCATGTAAATGGCCGCCGCCACAGTTGATTGTTGATTGTTTTATGGCATTTTCCATCACTTTGGCCAAAACTTCCGGCGATAGGTCCTCACATTCTTGACGGATATTGTCTTTAAGAGCTGCAAGAGTCTGAGGCTTATTGACATAGACCCGCGACTTCAAAAAGCCCCACAAAAAGAAGTCTGGAGCGGTCAAATCAGGCGATCTTGCTGGCCAGTGCAAATCGCCAAAACGGGAGATTAGGCGCCCGGGAAATGCATCCTTCAGCATATCGGTTGTGGCACGTGCAGTGTGTGCCGTTGCACCGTCCTGTTGGAACCATATGTTTTCCAATCCCAATTCATCAAGTTGCGGCAAAAAGAACTCGTTGATCATTGCTCTGTAGCGCTCACCATTCACAGTAACCGTTTGGCCCGCGACGACGTCTTCGAAGAAAAAAGGTCCGATGACTCCTCCAGCGAAAACAGCACACCATACAGTGACTTTGAGCGGGTGTAATGGCTCTTCGTGGGTAACACGTGGATTTTCAGTGCCCCAGAAGCGTAAATTTTGCTTATTTACGTACCCGCTAAGATCTAAATGGGCCTCATCACTCATGATTATTTTTGATGAAAAATAATCTTCGTCTTGGTGGTGATAAAGGATGGCTTGAGCGTATGTTAGACGCGATTGG
Source organism: Rhingia rostrata (assembly GCA_949824845.1). Classification (NCBI taxonomy): domain Eukaryota; kingdom Metazoa; phylum Arthropoda; class Insecta; order Diptera; family Syrphidae; genus Rhingia; species Rhingia rostrata. The sequence goes on from OX463757.1 coordinate 106,126,364, forward strand.
CGGTCAGCAGCTAACAGCTGATGCACCGTCTGGACTTTGTACGGAAACATCTTCAAATCCCATACCAAAATTCGCTGTAAAGACCGTCGACTGATACCCATTTGCGTGGCACGTCGTCTGGTCGATGTCGACGGCGCTTCCATGACATCTTCGGCTACAGCAGCAATATTCTCTGCAGAACGGCTACTCCGGGGTCTGCCACGCCTGGCAGCATCTCGTGTTGTGCTAGTCTCTTCGAGGCGAGCGGCTAAACGTCGCAGTGTTACCAGTAGGCGTTGGACGGCTAGGAAATCTGCGACGAAATTCACGTTGTGCCAAAGTCACCGACCGATTATTGCTCAAATAAATAGTCACCAATATTCCGCGTTCTGGAGCAGTGTAGCGTAACATTGTTTATTAACGTGTATTTCGCATGTGTTTACTACACAAATGTCAAAACGGAACTGACATTAGGGGCCAATCGTAAAATTTATAGCATTTTCTGATAGGAGGATTACTTTTGCGCCACCTTGTACATCGACATTGACATGGGGCCATATATTTGTCTTATGACATAGAGTTAATTTTAATAAAACATAACATCTGAATTTTGTTTATCTTTTTAAAATACAAAAACCAAGTAATAAATATTCCTTAAGCCTCATTTAGGCGATCATTTCAGTTTTTAAATTATGGGAATTCCATCAGTTTCAGTCTCAGGTTTAGTTTAAATTAAACGCTTCATCATTTGTACAGCAGTTTTAGTGAAAGCTCAACTGAAACTGAACTGATCGTCTAAATGGGGCTTAGTTATTCTTAGCCATATTTAAATATACAGTTTAATATGAAGAATTGGGTACCTAGATACTGCTATCAATAATAAAGATCATTATCTTTTTTAGTTTTTTTTTAGTTCAAAGTCATCATATTGGGCTATAAGTATAAAATTTATGCTTTAACTTTTACTGGTATTCCCGGTGGCAGTTTTTAGCAACATGAATTCCCTATGTTAGCTAGTAGGTAATAAAGTACCACTATGTTGGCCATAAAACTACTGCGAAATCAATGCTTCCGCTTCCTACAACCTTGAATTCAAACAGCTTCCCTTAAGTGGAAATTTTGAATAGCTACCTAGCCACTCTAAACTGTTGACAGCATTACCAAAGTAATAGCAGATGAAATTGCATCACTCTAAGTTCACGACACGCGCGATAAGCATAGTTCGTCTGGCTTTTTCACTGGAGGGCGATCGAAAACCAAACCATACCTCAAACAAACCGAAAGGAATATTCATCGACAAACAAGATTAATGGGATATGAGTGGAACTCCTAAGTCTAAACACGTCACTACTTTTATCAATTTGGCTAGCGCGGTTGGTGTTGACTCGTGTATGGTAAAATATTTTTGGTAAATTTCCACTGGCTTGTTATTTTGTTGGCCCCGATTCCGCATCCACATTGTGGTCGATTGTTGTTTACGAATTGAAGTGTTTTTTTTCTTTATTTTTATTTCGCAAATAGAAATATGGAGATGTATATGGCGGAAGATTAATGTTCTGTTCTCAACAGAAAGAAGAGGCCTTTTTGACGTTCAAAATGGAAATAGTTCTCTCCTGGAATGGCCTTGAGTGTGATTTCTTTATGCCGTTAAATTTGTTGGGAACTTTCCATAAGCTTTGTGTAGCAGAAATATATAAACATTTGTTTAGCCCAACCTCACTGACTACATGTACTTCAAAGCGTGGTGTTCTTCAAACGGAGTATTAAAATAAAGGCTATCTTTAATTGGCAGCCTTTCAGTTAAACAAAGATGACGTCGCGAGTACTCGTATACTCCAAAATAACAGATAAACTTGTACACAATTTTGTGGTAGATTAATCTATACGCGGTAGCGACCATGCGACGTCGTCCTATTTCTGATAAATATCGTGTAGTGGATGCTGTGGAAAAAGGAACAGGTTTTTGAAATAATCTCGCTGTGTACCTGTCATGGATGCTTAGCGTTGGCTAGGAGAAGACTCTTGTGTGAAGCGACTTTATTGCCCTTAATTTCCGGAAATAACCGATTAAATTGCACGACCGAACATGGATGCAGCAAAGTGGCGGTTGGCTAAGATAAATCTATGCGATCGTATCTATGGGGCATATGTTTAATTGATATCTGTAATTTATTACCAGATCATTATTTTAAATGGGTCTGTGGCGGGAATTAGAAAACAAGCATGGGTTGGAGACGTGGAACGTTTTGTGCTGAGTGAAAGAAACGGTGGGAATATTTCTGTGACTTTATCTGATTCAAGTCGACGGATAAGAAAATTGGTGAAAATAAGTATGTACGATCAACTATTTTGCATCGGCGTTCTTAATTTCAACACTATATTCAAATTGAAAGATAAAATCAAGTTTCAAGTTTGTTTGTTTGCTTTACAATGCAATGAATCTGAATAATTCTAAGCAAGTTAAATTCCACAATCCTACTTCAATAAGAGAAGAAGATAAATCTTTTCTTGTAATATACAGAAGATTAATGATTCCCAAATGAGCAATGACATTAAAACGGTAGTAAGCCCTGCCAAATTCAACGCTAATCTTATATGCTACTGCAAAGTGAATTTAGGGATTTCTTGGAAGAAGATATCGATTGGCCTCGCAATAGTAGTGGTCTCCATGTAAAATATGATTCTAGTTAAATAGGCCAAAACAATCATTTATCAGAACTTTGGTGTTAATGGAAATCTAGAACATGCTTCGGAGCAAAATTCCGAACATAAGAACAATATTCAAGACCTTGTCGTAGTTAAGCTTTTTAATATGCCATAATATATTTCGTCGGCTGAAAGGTAAAAGTCATAAAGTACAAAATTGGTGAAAACGTGTTTTTTAAGAAAAAAAAATAATTTTTCACTTTTTATAGCTGAAAGTAATTACTGAGGCATAATTGTATACACAATTGCAGACATTTAATTTCTCTTCACAGGAAAATACCAATATCTCACTTAGTTTTGTTTTTCAATGTTTCAAGTTTTTAAAATCATTGCTAACAACAGTCACCAAGATATCTATATTTTGTGATACCTGTGGTCGAAAAACAGAAATCAGAATAGAACCTGATCAACATAAGAGTGAATCAGAATTCGAAAACTCAATTGTTTTATTTTAGTTAAAAAACTCAACTTTTCTTATTTTTATTTGAAATAAATACGCTCAAACACTAATTTTGTGTTCACATTAAATATTGTGTTCGAAGTACATTTTTAAGTACATCTCTCTTAAAGTCATGTAAATTAACTATTTTTCTCTAATAAAAGTTAAGACTCCAGGTGCGTAAAAGTAAATAAGCCAAACACCAAAATCCATTTTTTATCTGCATAATTGGAATTTTAAAACCCAAAATGTCTTTAGGTATATCGAATTATCTCCTTTTGTCTACTTTTTTATTTAGTGACATTTGCCTTTGAAGCGACGATTTATCCACTGGTTTTAGTTTCAAGATCACAACATCGTAGTGAGAGGAAAAATCTAAATAAATAATTTCGCTTTTCAAAGGAAGAAACATATCGGATGTTTATTTGACAAATGGTGTCTAGCCAAATGTTGCCATATTGGCCAACGGTCTTTTTCAAAAAAAAAAAACAACTCTCAAATCTTTACCATTGCAATTCTGTCTGTTCCTAGCTTAATTTAATGTATGAACGGGCACACATAATTTCTGCACCAACTATTCTGTGTTGGCCGAAAAATTTCCATCACACGCAACCCAATTTTAACAAAGCGAGTTAAAATCATGCAAATCCCAAAAGTGAAACATACCCACAACACAGAAACATGTCCAAACAATAGAATAAGTTAACATCTTCAAAATCAAACAAACATTGTTTTATTATTTTTAGTTTTGTTGTTGTTGTATTTTGTATTATCTTGTGCCATCTACATCCATTTTTGCAATGCTAATTTACCTTCACAACACAGCACGAATTCACAAAATGAAAAAAAAAAGTGACTCATCTCTTGCACGCGATGAAACCAGTTTGGTACGTATAACCTGCCCATGGCGAAGAGCTACAGCGAAACCGCAGTGATCCATGGCAGAAGTAACACAATTTTTACTTGAATACTCGAACAACTTTTGAACAACAATGGTCAATGGCAGGAGGGAGAGACGTTCGTTTTTTTTTTTTTTTTGTAACTTTGAATCATGTCCTATAAGGAAGAGGTCTTGGTTTTCTACGAGGATTTTTTTTAGTAACATTGTTGTGGTAAACCAATGTAAAAGATCACATGTTAAATTTGTTATTTTGTTTGTATATTTGTTAGTTGGAATTTGTTATTTAATCTTGTTGCCAATAAAAGATAATTTTTCGACTGATGATCAAAGATTTTCGAGAAAAAAACCCAGACCTCGCTGGGGATCAATTTTTGATCACCCATAACAAAGGTTACATTATTTTTTTTTTCAAATATTCAGATATTTTCTGATGCTTATTTGAAATAGTTTATTGGTGCAAGTGGCTATTAGAAATTGTTGCGCCTGGTTCAAATATTACTATACTGGCGGTAAACAAATAAAACCGAGTTTGGGTCAGTTGCTGACAATGTAAAGACCTACATTCACCTAACAAAGAATTCTGTGGAACCCAAGTGCTTGTTTGGGAGACACAAAATGTCAAAAATGAAGTATTAATTTTTTCTAATAATTATTTCTACTATTGTAAATCATTACAAAGTTTGTGAATAAATTTCAGTTAGGATTATTGTTGTAGGGGTTTGCGTATTGAGGAATTTGATGTGGGGGCTCGGTTTTGGAGATTTCGTATCCAATCCCTCTGAAAGTTATGCACGGATTTCATTTACATTTTGATGAAACATTGAATTTGAATACGTGCTTGTTGCTACAAACCAGCTTAAACAAATTTCTGTAAACCAACCCCTATACGCGTCTCATTCGTATACCTTTTTTCTTAGATTTTTTTGTTGGAGCGAATCCCACTAAAAGTTACATAAACTATAATAAAATTCAGGTACCCTTTTTCATTGAAGAACCCGGATGTTGTACATAGGTCAATTGGACATTGAACCAGAGATGTTTGAATTGCGAAAATATGTATTTACATGCTATGCGATAAATGTACGCTGTGAATGTATATCAATGAATAGCGGATAGATACGCTTTGTAAGGAAGTGGGTTAGAATAAGAAGTGGGAAATAGAATAAGAAGTTATTGACCGGTAATCTGACAGTAATGATATTCACAAGAGAAACGCCCAAGTGTTAGTTCTTTAGCTTCTTGCAATCATTGCATTGTTCAGTGGCTACTTTTCTGATATCGGTCAGAATTTTTTATGAGAAAAACTAATGTTCTTTTTGAGTGTACCGGGAGTTTATAAGCATTTTTATCAGATATGTTCTGTTTATTTTTAATTTCAATCAAAAAGTAGGAAAATTATAAAAAATGTGGTGTGGTGGTGTATTTGTGACTTTAATTACGAGAGAAAGTTTTCTCCAAATTTATTCAATTTTAAACCTTAAAACTCATTAAAGGGATCTGGATTGAATATTTCACGATAAAAGCAATACAAATTTTTGAGATAATTGAAAGAAGTATTTCTCTTCTTCAAATTCGACGGAAATAATATTTTCTATCTTACGACCGGATTTATGTAATGAAATTCATGTGTGCGTGTGTACATCTTGCACGATGGCGAGACCTCCTGTTTTATGCCAACTTCGAACGGAGAATTTGATATAAGCTTTTCTTGACAACTGATACTACTCGGATGATTTGTCAGATCATCACGAGAGGAGGGCCAGTGAAAAATCATTTAGGTGTTGCTACGGCTGGGGATCGAAACCAGACTTTCTGCGCCACAATTCATTACACTAACAATCGCGCCACTGAACCCGAGATAAGGTATAATCAGATAATTACGACTGAAAACCTAGACAATTATGCTGTTTTTGGTTTTGTATGTTTTTTAATTAAATAGTCAGTCGCTTTGATCTGACAAGACAAACAAAAAACAAAAAAAACGCGAAAACAATATTTACTGTCGAACACTTATTCAATGACAAGGGTTGATGAATTTTAATTAAGTAAATCATTTTTCTAATTATTATTATCTCATGCAAGTGTCGAAAGAACAAAAGTGACAAATAAATAAAATAATGAATTCACTGAGAAAAAGATCATTCAACATTTTACGTACGGCAAAAGTATAATAAATTAATTTTATTCCTATTAACGATTTCTGATCAGTTCATTTGCAATTTTGTATTAAATGAAATTTTTTTATAAACCACAACCAGGGAACGGATTTTGTTGACGTAAAAACTAAAAATAATAATAACTATATAATACTGTACAATTATTTATTAAGATTTTAAAATTTTCTGACAACAAAGTCTGCGATTGTCCCTTAAGAGAGTTTTGAAAGAGCTGAAGGATCTCTTCACGTGGGCAGAGACGAGTGGAGCCTACCACAGCTTTAGCAACTAGTCTTTTTGCTTTTTGCAATTGTTCATCGATCCCCTTCAAACATTTTTTTAAATATATTCAATCCGGCATCCTAATTTCACGATATGAAATAAAATAATAATTCTAATCAAAACACAATGCTTTAATTGAACTAATGAATTGAACATTAATTACATTGTAACAGAGACCAAAAGCTTTTTTTTGCTGTGCCAGATGGTCAGGAATCTTCCAACAATATTATTGGTCCCTACCAATGGTTATACCCGATTGATATATTTTACACCAGCCGGGCACACTCATAGAAGCACTGAATTTATTCCTCTCATTTTTTCAATTTTTTTTTGTGAATACAACGACTAAGTTGTCTTAACAAGTAGTGGCATCGCACCAGTATAGTTATATGCAGTTTTCCTTATGGTGCTAGGTCGAATGGTCTTGATCTTTTTTGTCGGCGCTCATGTTTTGTCACGTCCAGTGTACGGATTATTTATTTATTGCAATGAACATGAATACGAGTACGAAGATTACGAGCAAAGTTTGTTACTTCGTTACTCGCGGCAGCAATTCCTAAATGTCTGTAATGTGACTATTCCTGGCCCTTAGCGTTTTGTTTTTGAATGTTTGCAATATGGCAATATTGCTTGGTTTTGTATAACCCCGTATGTCCAAGAAGATTTTAACAAAATCTTAAACAAAAGTAGTTTGTTGAGTACTTAGCTTCGAGTATCTATCTTCGTGTAAAAAATACATTTTTCTAAGTCCGATTTCGAGTTTTTAACGTTTGGCTTTTACTTAAGTTTTGCATCTAGGGCCATTCCCAAATATTTTGCCTCGTTTGCGTATGGCATTTGTCTCGAGTTAATTAAAACTGGTAAGTTGCTTATCTTTTGTACGTGAAATTGACATGCGTTGACTTGGTCTCGATAAGGGAAATTCGCCAGGTCTTTGTCCACTCGCATACTTTGTATGAGTCCATTGAAGTTTTCCCGTTGATGATTCGACTGACGAGAATCGCCGTATCGTTTGTGAATGTTGCTAAGACAGTATTTTATTGTACAGTTAAATGAATTAAAATTTCCGTTGCAAGAGTTATAAAAATAAAACTTGCACAAAAATGAGGATATAAAAAGAATCTGCATATTCCGTATGCTGTATTATGTATGTATGTACATATAAAAAACAACTATGCAAAATATAGTATAACTTCTAAACAGTCAACGTCATTAAAAATAACCACAACGCCCCACGCATTACCACGAGCCATTTCTTTGTTTCGTCCTAACTGACAAATGATGACCAATTAGTGGACGCCCATAGAAAAAAAATTCAAAATAACAACATATCAGTGGAACTATCACGAACATCAAGTGTCCACACAAATTGCCGCGTCTACATCTTGTTTTCTGTGTTAGTTGTTTTTTTTTTAGTTTATTATGAATGTTCATCTATCATCATTCATTTTCGGTGACTACACCCATTAAAAAACACACAGAAAAGACAAAAGAAAAATGAGACAAATTAAAAATCATTTGGCGAAACACGAGACACAATAGAAAACACCAACGGACTCCAATTAATTGCCAACAACCATACCCGACCTGAAATGAGTGAAATTGGCCTTTAAGTTCAGCCATGCTCCCAGCCATCTAACCTTCCAGCAAACATGGAAAAACACACCGCATAAAACCTGAAGCTTAACAAAATTGATAACATAAAAAAGGATACACAGAACCGTAGTCGTTCCTCCAATTGGCGTTTCGTTTCACACGCAATCGTTGTGCTAGCCAAAGCTCTATTCTAAGGTAATTAAAATACATGCCTAGTTCTCCAGTAATACTTTCTCCCCGTCCTTGAAAAAAAAAAAGAAGTTCCACTCCCGCTGTTGATGGGTTTTTAGGGTTGGACCTGGTAATAGTTCGTTTATTCACGTGTTTTAAGATTGGGTTACCTTCTAAGTCCTGGGGATAGTTTTCCCCTTATTTTGGTTGATTAGATCCTCAACATTTTATTTTCCACTCAATTTTCCTCTATTCGTCGTACGTTTCTGGTTTTTTTTTTGTATGTCACCCACGCATACCCAATTAGCGCTCGACATACAGGGTCAAACATCAAGTGACCCTAAGCGGACAGGACAGAGAAAACGAAATGACACTATGAATTTGTAATTTTGACTTTGACATTTGATAGTTGTTTTGGAAGGCAATTAACTGCTCAAGATCGAGATTGACTACAGACCTGGAAAAGAGTCGAATGAAATAGAAATAGATGGGTTTGGGGATGGGGTGCTAAAGGCCCATTGAATCGCAGAACCACAAAAGGGTCCACTGCCCGCAACCTTCAATTAGAGAAGGCACTTTTGAGTCAATTAAGTTGTTATCGACACATCACGCTGACAAAAGGGAACAAAACATAACGAAATAAAAAAAGGAAACTCTGAACGCAATGTACATATTTACCAAAATATGAAATCTTTTGGGTGGGATGATTGCGTTTGGATCGGCTAACGCAGTTCGCCTAAGTTCAACACCGAGTGAGAAGGGCCAATTAGCTGTCAGTTTCAAAAGGTCACGTGCACTAAATATGAATTTATTGTGTGTGTGTACACATTGTGTGACACAAATATTTATGAAAATACTATAAGAATTTGCTTAGCTAATTGGACTGGTCAAGTGGAGCTATATGCTTAACGTGTTGGGGTGGCAATTAGAAGGTACCAGATGGGGGGTTAGAGGATGTCGTAAAAATTGTACTTTATTTGTACCAAGAAATTGTATGTTTGAACATCCATTAATTGGATTGCGCTGGTATGCAAATGGGGGCTGTTAGCGAATAGCAACACAGAATGTCTGAAATGTTCTAGGAATAAGGGCAATTCCTTGTTCCTACACAGTAAGATAAACATTAAAGTTGATCATTTAAATGGAGTGGTAGAGGTCTGTTTCCAAATGTTTTCAATGGTTCTAAACAGATGATAAGTCTGGTGTACGAAGTTACATATCCTCAACAACTAGAAATTCTCCTTACTCACTTTTCGACATGCTTACGATCTTAAAAGGTAGATAATTATAACTTAATTAGGAAGTTAACATTTTATATAGTAAATACTATTGTATGATACCTAAACTTTCCTTGCAAGTCGTTTAATCTGACTTATTAAGGCGGATATTAACAATTTTGTTTTAATTTTAAATTAAACAAAAATAAATCAATTGAAAACCAAAGAATGTAGTTAGAAACTGCAGTTTGCAGTTGAGATAAACTAACAATTGACTACCCTAAGTGATTTGTCAACTTACTTTAAGAGAAGGTATTGGGAACAAAAATATATATTGAACCAATTCCATTGAACTAGTCCTTGTAACTGAATTCCTATTTTGTGTGTATGAAATAAATAGATATGGTCTCAAGTCCGACAGTCTTGCAACATGATTTTTTTAAGTGGTATGAATGATTTTATTTACAACCTACAGACATTGTGTTTAATACTGAAATTTAATTCAATAAAATAAAACTTTAACACTTTAAAAAAATGAAGTAATTTGTATTATAAAAGCTACAAAAAATACACAACATAGAAAACATCGATACTTGTTGTCGGAGCTTGAATAACAATATTTCATTAGAAATTAAATGCAATTTAAATGTTGTGTTGTAATCTTTTTATGTTGTCCATATTTAACATGCCTAGCACCCACCACCTTCTGCGACATTACAACTAAGAAGAGGTTCACCGTCCATTGGCCATATCTGGATTGATTTGCATACGCATCTTCAACTCGACTCCGAATTCGGGTTCGATTTCACTTCGCTTAAAAACTGGTTCCTCTCATCATCTCTAGATGGCCAGAGCAATGCGCGCGAGCAATAGCTACCGCTACATCTCGCCTTCCTACATCTCACACTATACTCTTGCAGCCGCGCGGAAGTTCAATGGCTCTGGCTCGCTTTGCTGAAGAGTTACCAAACAACTTTGTTGCTATTTTATTGCTGGGTCTATCTACCTACCTACGTACAGATTGCTACCAGAGATGCATATGCTCTGCGCCTCTCCATCTTTTTGTTTCGTTCAAGCTTCATTACTTTCCGAAAGTTGATCCAGGTCAAGCAATGCGTGCGTTTGTAATGATTTTCTATATTTTATACGCACACGCATATTACGAGACTACAAATGGCCGGTCAGTGGCCCCGCAACATATTGGCCTCTTGGCTTGACGTCGTCGTCGCTGTCGTTGTCGTTGTACACCTGGAAGAGATCGCCCCATCGAGATCGTCGAAAATCCAACCACCCAACGAATGGATCCGTCACGTATCCACGTAACCAATCGAAATTGTGCATCTGAGTGTATAAATTTTGCGCATTTAGTGTGATTTATGCGCGCTTTGGCTGTTCCTTTGCAATGGGGCTGTGTACGCTGTACGCGAATTGTGACCATCGGCCGGTGGGCTTTCAATAAATTCTTAAACGCTGACAGTATGTCGAAAATAAATCAAATGTATTAGATCGATGAGCGTGGCTTCGGTTGGTGAGAGATGGGCTTGGAATTGGAAATAGTTTCCTGGTTTAGCTATTGGTTTTGCGTATATGTGGAGAATACATTTTCAGATTCGTAGTCTCCGCTGTCGAATATATCATTTATTGTGGGGGACATATCTTTAGGTGGAAGAACACGCTGGGTATAGATTCTAGAGATTGGTAGAAAGGAGTCGATCGAGGCACAGAAAGACATTGTTGGCAATTGAAGAGGAGTTGATTGAGCTGGCAAAGAAGAGCCGACTTTACGTGTACTCGTACTCGTAAAATAAACTTGACTTAGCCCTATTTAAGTATTCCAAGCAAACGCATTTTGATTTACCGGCGGACTCGTTATGAATTGCCTATTAAGAGGCTAATAGATCCAAATAAAATATACATTTCAGGCATCGGTAATCGCTTCGGTTATAGGAGTGGTGTGGGTTCGATGTTTAATGAGAAATAGACAGCGAATTTTTGCACCTTTTCTGGCCTGTAATGGCCATGCATGGAATGGAAACCGCAGATTTGTTTAAACGTGACATGTTTTCAAATAGTTCTTTAGAACTTCGAATCTTGATATTATTAAAAAAAAAGTCTGTTTTTAGTTATTTCTTATGATAGACCCTAGATTTTTGTATTTACCTCTAAATTTGGTTTGAATCGTTTAACAAACTACACCAGAGCTATATTTTGGGTTATAAAAAAGATTAAAGTGAATAAAAATCAATTGAATGCGGAAAATGAATTGTTTTTGAACGGGTGTCAAAAATTCCTTATTAGCTTAGCTTTAGGTACTTAATTGATACATACATACATTCGATGATGAATCCCTTCGAAAGATTCGAAAATAGAACTTGACTCCTCACATGAGAAACCGCGTGCATTTTTTGACTTGTTAAGACCAAATATATTAGATTTTTTCTACTTTCTACTTACAGAGTACAGCTGGTTATTTTAGACGTCTCATGATAGGAAAGTCTGAAATCGTTTTTGGACAGATAAAGTTCATTTCATTTACTCCCTCCCAACTTCTAACGATGAAGTAAAATCTCAAGAATTACAACCATTGTATGAGTTGGTGAAGAGGAAATCCATGAGGATTCAGAACATTTTCCATGTCAAAGAGACACGCCTTGTAGACGAGACAGATGGGAGATATGTTTGGGGAAACTTATTTCATGATCGTTAGCTAACTAAATAGAATGAGTAGCTATTTTTTTCTTGGGTTCGTTTTAAAAAAAATAGATTCGTCTCTTAAGGTGGCTTGCAATAACTAACGAAAAAGTACCTTTCGTGTAAGGTGTAAGTGTAAGGGTCCAAATAAGAGTAAGGATACCAAATAAATTCTCTCTTAAGTTGGCTTTGCACTTTGCGCCATTCAAACTTTACTGTTTTTTTTTTTCTTAAATAATGTGATTTTATTTTTTTTTTACAAATGTTTACGACCCTCAATCCTAAGCACACTGTTCGCCCTTTAGCTTCAGACCTATGACCAAAGCAACCTTTAGAATTGAAACAGCAGACAATCTCAGCTGACAACCGACTGCAATCGCTACAGAATCACCATTGTCTATCTGTTAGAGACAGCTCAATTTTTTTGGGACTAATTATGTGGAACAGACTAAAGTCCAGTCAAAAACTCGTTGAGAAAAAAACCTCTGACATTAGTTCGTTAATTTGGTGTGTAATCATTTTGCTGGTATACACGCCTCGATCGTCGTGCACACAATGGAATCGTACCCATCGTCGTCGTCGGTCGTTTTCAATTCCGACAATCCAACTGCATCGCGAATAGAAAGAGATTTCCTCGAGATTAACGTGGCACACCACAATCCACAAAGTCATCGAACAAACGATGAATAGACTGGGGAAAATTACCGCGGAGTGAGGCAAAACCGAATCCAAATGGCAGTCTCTAATGCACCTCCGCTTGGTCGTCCATCCACGTCTTGCAAACACACACACAAAGTAACGAGCATGCAATTAACCTAATTTTCTCAATTTTCTGTCTAAAAACCAAAAATAAAAGCCATGCTAACGGATAAAAAAAAGGAATGAAAATCCCAAATGAAACTTTGCTCATAGTCTTTCTGTTGATAGTTGCTGTGTCTTTCTATCTGTCTGTCTGGCGACTAGCACATACTATCAGCCTGGTATAGAGGCCTGGTATAGAGGCGACGGTGAAAACTGAAAACATCTTAACTTGAACCTTTTTTTTATCGTTTTGGTCGTCGTCGTAGTCTTTACCGAAGATTGGAATTAAATTGGGTTTTCGGTTTTGCTGGTGCTGCTGTGTTGCTGCCTTTCCGCCCTGCGTTCCTTTGCTTGCATCTAATTAAGTGAATTTGTCGGAGTGCGCCTAACCTTCCATCTCGTTCCTAGAAAACGTTTCCATTTTTTGGGTTTTAAATTCGTACTCGTATTGCTTTTAATGGGCTCGAGCTACTTAGTGTGCAGGCAATAGGAGTTTCGCTTTGCAAATTTGAAAATAGTCATTGAAAACTTTGCGTCCTTCCTAGGGTTGATGTCGAGACAATATCTTTACCTTTCAGCCAATTTTTCCCAGACTAGAAGGATGGTTCAAATCAGTTTAAGACTTATGTCAGTTCAGGTAGTTCCGTGGCTTAATTTGATTTAATTTATCGGAACAAAGGATAACCCTCAAATGTCATACACCCGAATGCTGTTAAGAAGACAACTCCACCACAATACCACGTCCCTCTTATTTACGTACTCCATGTGTAAAGCAATTTAATTTCTTTAACGGAAAAAAGTGCACAATTGCTTTCGTAATTAGAGGAAGTGCGACATGTTTTCTTTTTATTTATTTATTACTTTTTTTCCTTCATCATTATATGTTGTTTCTTTGCTTGTTCATTACTGATGTGCTGTTATACCGTATAGCACTATAATGTACCAACCAGATCTAAGCATGTTGTTGCTAGGCAGCAACTACGGTGCTGTGGGCTAGGAGACGACAATCTTCGTCTTCGTAGTGTTTTCGCCTCCATCGTCAAGATGTGTCGTGTGCATGCCCATTTATGTGTGCAAAATGCAAGCGCGCGTTGCATTCGCCAAAAAGGTACGAGTGTATCTTTCCCTCGAGAGATGAGAGTACAACGGAAAACACCACCAACAGCGATGTAATGACTTAAGCTACATATATGGATAGCCGAAGGAGATGGTGTATACAATGAAATTATAGAAAATTGCATTGCAAAAAGCAGCATTGAAAAAAAAAAAACTGCACCGCTATAGGAGAGAATATAATTTGTGGAAAGTGTATTCTACACGACCTACAGCAAGAGGTGTGCTCGCATTGTAATTCGTGAAGAACACAGCCTCGGTAGCAACTTGCATTCAAAGTTTGCCTTTCATTGTTGCTTTTTTAATTGCGGCTCAAAATGAGCTATTATGGCGAATTTAGAAGCATTTCTAAGGTGAGATGCAGTTCTACCCATGGTTGGGATCGTATCGCATAACGTTAGCCGTTAGGCACGTGCAAAACACTTTACCTACTAACAAATGAGGATTGTCAAAAACAGATCGCTTAACGAGAACGTTCGATCAATGTCAAAAAGCATACAATAAACAAAAACCTTCAATAAAACTTTGATGGCTTCATACTAATGTTGTAAATACAACACCAATTGGGCAAATTCAATGTAAGGGCTCACAACAAAACACCATGTTGGGAAATAAAAAGAAGAAAAATGCAATTTCAATTGAAATTCAAGGCTCTGGTGTATTAAACACATAAATGCACCAATTGGATAGGATACAAAAGCGTGGGATAAAACTGATAGGAGACACAAATGTAGCGAATTTCATATTCTCGCTTGAAAATGGTAAAAATTGTATTTACCAAAAGTATACCGATGTATAATTTTATCGCTATTAAGGCCAGTTGTTTTCCACTCCTTCAACAATTTATTCGGCGTGCCTAAATTACTAACCAATTTACTCTGAAAAGCAGAAAGTTGTATTAATCAAATTTGCAAAATTTGTCCGTTTGCACTGACGTAAGTTCACGGAGATGCGTTTCAGTCTTCCTATTAGTCTTTTTTTCACCCAATGTAAGAAATAGATAAATTTGTTCTTTATTTGAAAACACAAATTTAGTGTGCTCTGAAAAAAGTTATAAATTATAAAATCACACTATACCACAAACAAATTGAGTTCTCGGGAAGATGTATAAAAAATCTGTGAATGAGTTGCCTTAATCTGAACAAGCAATAATTAGATTGTAGATATATATGTCTCACACAAAGATTTGAATACTACCAAAAATAAAAGGTCATATCGTGGTAAAATCAACAAATTTTGGTAGTGGTTATGGCAGCATTTGTCTAGTAATAATGTAACCATTTTGCCTTAACATCTCTCTAATGGGCTTCAAGACAAATTGTGCACGCAGGTTGAATAAACTTAAGTTCAGTCACCCGTTGTAAATTGCAGTCATACCCAACTTGATTTTTCTCGGTACTGACCTGAGACACAACTATGTTGCTACATAAGTATCAATTATTATTGCAAGCTTGCACATAAGAAAACGGCCAACTTGTTGCATTCAACATTTTAATTGCCCACTGCCAAGTCAACACCATCTAAGGCACCACCATTAAAAGTCTCAACCAAAATTATTAATTTAAGATGAAAAGATACTTCAAGCTTTAGTCAGTTATATGTTCACGACGATCGCGATGATTGCGACGACAACTACATCGAAGACGGTGATGAAATAATAAACGTTTTCAATTTTAAATTTAATCTTCATTCGAGGTACATTTTTTTTTATTATATTTTTTTTTGTAATTATTAATTTTGCGTGTGTGCCCGCGCCTCTTTCATTCCATTAAAAGCCAATAAAACTCATAACCGAAGTATTGAATCCGACAAATGAACCAAATACACTCGCACGTAGCTACATACAGATAGATACTCGTACTGAGACACATTCATCGAGTTGCTACTGCATGTCGTTGGGGCAGTGCACGGAGAGGGGTATCTCAAATCTCGTGTGGTTGTCTAACCATCGGAATCGCCTTGGGCCAAGCCTGTTATTGACTTGGATTCACACAAATGGGCCTCGACTCTGCCAAACATACAAACAAAAAATAGTTTTCTACTGTTGCTATGGCCTAAAAGGTGCCAATCACCTTATGCGCGTGGTTAAACTTAATTGCATGCACTTTCCTTCGCTCGGCTGCTGGGAAGGAGGAAAGAGACGACGTGCACAGGGAAACAAAGAGCAGTGATTCGGAAAGACGTCTACAAAAGATGACGGCGACGATGAGGTGCTTTAATGCTTGTTGCGGAGGCACTATCTCAATTCATACTTCAAAAAGTAAGAGACGAGATTTCGACACGCTTTTGTGCTCTGATCTTTTGTATTTCCTCTGCGCGGAGCGCCTTCTATTTTGGCGTATGCTGCGCTAGATGATATGATTAATCGTGTTGATTGTAAACATATACGGGACTTTTGGATTACTTTCGAAGCAACATGAAGAAAACTGAAGCAAGTAAATGGGTGTGGATTGGTAATTACTCTTCACAGATGGGAAATTGATGATGGCCGCGAGATGTTCTTAATGTTGACAAGTTTAAGTGTGTAGCCCGAAGCTGCATAAAGAATGGATACAGTTGTTTTTGAAATATAAGTACACATGTTTAGTTCAAATCAATAGAGGAAGGACACTGCAAATCAGACATAAAACATTTGTGAAGTCACAATTCACAAGTGGCTTCTACCCGAAATCTGGAGTTCACCTCTATATGGCCGCCCATTCTGACCACTGGAAAAATTGTATGTACCAACTTTAACCCATTCTCCACTCGAGAGACTTCACAACACACAAGTCTGCACGATAAGTAAAACCATCATGAGTTGCTAGCCAAAAACCAATTCAATCGATGTGGTTTGAGTTTTGGGGGAGAAAGAAATCCCGTTGTGGAAGGAGGCGAATGAAAGAAAACGGAAGGTAATGATGACATTCATTTTGAATCCAATATCCTGTTTCATAAATCAATTTCGATGATTACCTGTGCACGAAAGTGAAGACGTAGTAACCACCAAGCGCAAGGATATACGGAACTTGTGTCTATACACCCAAAACGAGGAATCATTTATCCAAACAACTTTTTTTCACTTCGGCCCTAAAAATACCCCAAGTCGACGTTGTCGTCTTGTCTTTCTCTTCAATAACCATAAGGCTCTGAAAAGGTCATGTTACTACATGAATGTGTTTAGATACGTGGGCTGATGGGAAAAGGAATTTTACTTCGTAATTGTTCGTTGCTTGAAGGACGACGGCATCGACGGAAATGAGGATTTTTCCGGAACAGTTCCTTCCGAAGGTCGACCTTAGCACAAAAAAAGAAGAGGAATTACAACACAACTGTCTACTTCTGGATGGCAAAGTAATAATGCATATTGATGAAACATTCTCCTTCCCATTTATAGTTCAAAAAGTGTACTCCCTGAGAAATAAACAGTTGTGGATAAATGTTTGTAGACAGACAATTTTATCGAATATATGCAGAAACCTCTCTAGATATATTCGTATTTTAGGTAGGTTACAACTGAAATTTGCTGTTTTCGTACAATTCGTTTTGGGAAAATGTTGATAAACCTATCGCTGCACTTTTATTTACATATTTACATATTGTCTGTATATTTTGGACATAAAATGAACAACAACAAATAAACAATTCCTGCGGAATTTTTATTCATGAAGTTGAACTTGTCGATTTAGCTTTGGATTTATATCATTCAATGATTCAAATCGAAACCAAAGAATATTTAAGCTTAAACCGTTTGGGAGACTTTCAAACTTTTGGTCTAGACTGTATTTTACCACAGAGGTACCCTTTGGCCTATCTGACATTCTATGCAGTGCACATTGTTGTTAAGGAACATACCAAAATGACAATCAAAGGGCCTAATTTAAAAGCTCTCCACGAGAAGGGAGGAGTGGATTCGCATGGTACGTAAAGCTCGATGATTATTATTACACCGGCACTATGGACCGGTGGAATCTTTGAATGGTATGTACTTAGATTGTAAATATACCTATATACCTTTACAATGTCACACTTTAGCCCAAAGAACGCGGTGGGGGAAGGAAGAAAACTCTTCTGCCGGTGACATAATGAGTGCTGTAGATGACATACCGTACCGCAGGCTTGAGGAATCCCCCCAAACTAAGGTGAAATTGTGTAATAGAAATCGTCGTCATAAAAAATCATCTTGTGCGCCTTCTTGCAGGAAACTGGTGTAGCTCCTCAGATTCATTGTGTTGTGTGTATGAAATTCGGTTGATTGTAAGAGGAAAAGTTCTTAAGGGGTAAATTGCTTGGAAATTAGCCCCAATAGATTCCTTTCCGAGCCATTTAGGTTAATGAAATACTTGATAGGGGTGGTGTTTGATGAAAAGCTCCGCCATATTTGATTCGGTGGAATAAATTGAATTACGGGACGTCCGGGAAAGGGAAAGGTTTTTCGCATGAAAATGAAAAGAAATGATAATACAGTTTCGGAAGCATGTATTACCATTTGAAGGTATGATGCATGGTCTTGTTCAAGGTTATGAATTAAGAAATATTTCCTCTCAATCTTGAGGCAATTCTTACTAATTAGCTTAGATATGAGAGCTTATATTAACTGAAATTTCAAAGGTTTGTGCCTATACCCTATTTAGGCTCACTATCTCTTTGGTCATATCTGCTCGGAGCAAGCACGCTTGAATGCATAAACACAACATACGTACACTTGGTATGCGTTACTCAACCAGACCCTCATTTTAACCACATAATCCAACATGGCTTTGAGAGTGTCTTATCGTGTTTCATTGCCAATCTGCACAGACAGTCCCCTCATACAATTGCAGCAGAGAATAAGTAAAACTTCCGCCTGGTTGCTCACATTGTCATGCCCTTTGTGACAATCGTTTCGTTACGCACATTTACCTGGAACAACGTCAATTTAAATTTTTTTTTTGATTCGTTGTTTTTTACTGCAAAAATGCTGCAACGGCAAAACGGCCGGTGAAGGAAAGCGGGAGAAATTTTCCCATTGCTCCCTATCTCCGATTACACTACTCCATTCCTGGCTGGTGGTGGTGATGGTGGTCGTGCGCAATATTAATTTACCTCCGCAAAGCCAACGATCTCGGCATACAAAGGCCTGCCTCTTCGCCAGAGTCATGTGCTTCTACAGCGCCTTATTTGTTGCTTCAAGTGAATTTGATTTTTTGTTGTTGCACTGTCGGTTGTATCTTGCACAGTCAATAAGCTGGTGTGCTGGAATTGGTGTCCAAACAAACCGGTCCCTGTCGGAGCTGGACTCTATGGGTGCCTATCATGTGATGTGAGTTGCTGCTTGCTTTTTCCCTTTTGTTTTGTTTTTCCACCTTTTTCCCTTTTCTTTTTCTAATATTATCATGACATTAAAATCATTAAATATTTACTCATTGTGTCGTTTGTTCGGACTACGATGACGATGACGACGAGTATAGGAACAACTGTGGAAAACGATGACGACGTACACAAGTGTGTGTTGGCGGAGGAGTGATATTTGCTTTAAACATTACCTTCATGGTTTCCACGGATGGATGGCAAGACTTTATGGGAAAGCTACTGTGCGCTTTGCCTGGCTGAGTTGGTTGTTTCGTTGGATTTACTGGCTGCATTGGTCTCTATCGTTGGCAACTAATCTCGAACTTGATGTTTACATAGAGTACCTGGTTTGTTAGCGATAACAAACGAAATAAAATAAAAGTTGAAATAGAGAATTACTACGACGATAACGACGACAAAGACGATAGCGATTGAAATGCTTTCAGGTATAGGCTACCACTAGTAATAGTCGGCTAATTAGCTAGCACTGTGTCATTCTGTGGACATTAAGCCGTGGCATGGCAAATTAAAACTTTAATTGACTGTACGTTTGTAGGGCTTGTTTAAGTTTTCATTTTTAATTAAAATGAACATGCACCTGATCAATGACAAGGAGCGCAATACTTTTAACGTCTGTCAGCCAGTAGTTCAGTAACCGAACGGGCAATTTGTATGATGAAGCAGAGTAGTAGTCGTAAATTTTTATAGGACATCAGGATAGGAAAAATAATTCGAAACTGCCCTTTTTATGAAGATTCAACTACTACAATTTTTTTTGTCAACATTCAAAAATATATAAAAACTTGTTATCAATTATTAGTCTTTGATAATGTCATATAAGTTACAATTAAAAAAAAAAAAAAATGTTTTGTATGTATGTCAATAGATGTACGTTTATAATTTTACTTTTTTTTCAAAGAAACAAATTATCATAGGAGGAATAAGACTTTTGAAAATTACTTCGAAAGAGGTTATATTGCAACGAATTAAAAAAACAACAAGTGCCTGATTGTAAAGGGGATAGTAAATGAGATGACTGTTCGATTTGAAATTATTATTGCAAGCAGAAATCAATTAAATTAGAATAGTGTTTGAACATATCATATATCTGGGACACTATAATAGGGACAGCTTTAACTTTTTGCGTGAGTCCATAGGCTATTTATATAAGCAACAGCAGTGATTGTGGCAATATGTTTGCATGTTAAAAATTAACCACCATAATATCAAGAGTACGACAGTCAGCGTTTTGAAAATTTGTGCATAAACATAACTTGTTTTTGTAAGTCGTCGTTCAAGTCGTTCGTATCAACAGCTATGAAATTATTATTGTTTCAAATAAAATATTTTTCACCCCTACTTGGGTTACAGATAATAACAATCTAACTTATGGCCGCTATTAAAATTGAAAAAAGAGTTAATTGTTCATTCATTTAGTTATTTTTCATAAAAACTTTTTTTATTATATAATAATCTATCTATATTTCATGAAGTTTTTAGAGAAACACCCACTTTTTTGAGATATTAGTTTTAAATGTGGGATAGGGTATTAAATGATTTGGACAGCGGATTGTAGCCACTTCATATGTTCTTTTGTTTGATTTTCATTTTTAATGACGAGTCGCTTTTAACAATTTTTAAGAAACTGAATCCTTAACGGATATACAAGCTTATTTTGCCTCAATAACAACTATTTATATACTAATTTAGTTAACAATTTAATTGAAATCAATTGATTAGTTCATTAATTGCAAGTAAAATAATTGATTGACTCCCAACAGTGCTTTACTAGTAGATAATACCCGTAATTGGTAAAAGATTCCATCCTGTGTCTGAATCAATATAGTTACTCTCCCAGGATGTATAATTCCTCCGAGTAGACCATTTTCATGGAAGTGCTAAACAAAGGACAGTATTATTAAAGGAATTGATCAAGTATCAACTGCTTAGATAAAAATGCCACCCACAATATGTTACAATGTTATGAAAACTACCGAAATATGAGCACGCATCTATATACAACGCGGTCAAGTCAAACAAATATAATTTAATATCAAAGCGACATACGATAATGGATCATGACTCCTGAATTATTTTTTTTATTTTTCGTGCACACCTTTTTGCGTCATCTCACATTCATAACACACTAAATAACCTTCCCATCACATTACACCTTCATTTGATATTAATGACATATCTATCGGTGAAAAGGATCTCTATCGTCCTCTCCCTATTTTCCAATTGATTGCACTCGACGAATGTCCAATTATGCAAGACCGCGCCACGCAATTCTCCTGCCACCCCTGCCCATCGAAGGCAGTAATTTACACCTACCCGCCTCTCTGTTTCGATCCTATCAATTAGTTATCAAACTGAAAATTGTAGGTGACACTTTTCCACAATGTCCATTTTCGTTCCGTCCATCACCTCCGCTCCAAATGTTATAGACATTGCCTGGCCGCTGTGTTGGCATAACCAGGCCATTAGTACTCGAGTTGCGGAGCTTAGAATGGATTGGAGTTGAAGCGATGGAGATGTCTCCATTAGGATAAACATTTATATAAACTTTGGCAGGGTTCGTGTGCGTACATGTGGGTATATGCTGAGTCGCTATAAGGAGCGATGACATAGCACGCAATTGATGCACAAACAACATGTGCCCCCTTTGCACCCAAATCGATCGATAGGTACACCTATCTGAAAAAATAGATGATGCCCCCATGTCCCAAGCTCTTCGCCTGAGGCGAGAGAGAACGACACACAAAGGTGGCTATAACAGTTGCTCCGATGCACATAGCACCATTTAAAAGCTCGAAGCACACCGAGGACGTAATTGAGTGGACAACTGTAAATAGAAAACCTGATTTAACCACCGCGATAGACGATGATGATGATGATGGGTTTTCTAGGGTGGGAAAATGAAGTTAGACCCACAGCCTGGTTATAAATTGGTTATCCATTCCAGGTGAGATGCAACAGAAGCTCAAAAGCATATAACCGTCGACGGAGGTGGCATGGCACGGTGCGGCGGTGAGGTAGCTATGAGTTTTCTGCGATGATTGAGTGGTCTTTTGCAATGCGTCGTTGTCGTCGCCGCTATAGTCGTAGTTGTTGCCACACGGCAACAGGATGAACAACTTAGTTCGCTGAGCGAAGACGCTTGGGAATCGGAGCGGAGCCAACCAAGCGCATACTCCTATGTAAACATACACGTAAGTACACACATATATTTGCCATTTTTAATGAATGATTAGAAGGTTGAATGTATCACATCGGTGGATGATGGTTGTTGGCCAGGCCAGGCCAGGCCAGGCCAGGCCGGTCTGTTGCCTGCTTGATTCGTAATTGGTTTCAAGTAATTATGGTGGCTCGATTTATTGCGTGCAGATGAACAGGTTTTTAATCCAGTCTCTCTCTGGTGGCATGGCCAGCACGTTCGAGTATAACTTCGAGTATAGTGAACAGGTCTTATGATTAATCGCAATTGTTTGCATTATGCTGTTGTTACACTGAGCTTGGGAATATAAGGTGGCGATCGTCAGCTGGGAGTTAGTTAATTTGTGTCTAGATATTTAATGTTGTGGCCAGGTCCGGTGGTAAAAGGATTTTATTGTAAACAAATATAAATAAAGCATACGGCCGTGTGTGGCACCTTTATCTAGCTTTCAAACGGAATCAGATGCTTTTGAGCTTCTTAAGATACATTTGGATATAATTGAGAGGTAAATCAGCTCCAAATGAAAACAAAGTCATAAAACGGTTTCAACTAATCGAACAAAAAATAGAGATGCGATATTTCAATGGTTATCCTCTGGTCCAGAAATATTGATAGATATACATACATCGTTATTTAAAGCTTGACAAATTATGTCGATTTTGTTTTAGAAATAATTGTTGTAGCTGTAATTAGAGGAAAAATTATTTATCAGCATTACCTACTGACCCATAAGATTTAAAGGAGCAGAGGATGACCTGGTAGTCAAAGCTGTACATGGGGAAATATAGTTGGTTGCAACAACATGGCGCAACCATGACTTTACAAGAAATGGACCTTCAAAAAAGCCAAAATGTTAGTCATTTCATTGAAATTGTTTTTCTTTTTTTTAAATTCTATAGGTTTTAAAAGAAACACTCTATATCATACATCGTCTAAGCTCATATAATTGTTGGGAGAATCACCCCTACCGATATATCTTTTGGGAACCTTCTCCGAAACTAAAATCAGTTTCAATCGGATCTCAATTTGCTTTCGAGGTATCCGTTGCGGAACAAAATAAATACAATCGTGTTCGTTAGATTCTGCAGCAATTTTTTGTCGGATTAATTCGGAAGAAATTCAACGCATAGCTGTCACAATTGTCGACTTAACGCATATCGCCAATGTGCGATCATGTGCGTTGAATTTCGAGCAAATCAGAGATACCCCGATGAAGGTGAATATTCCATAGCCTTGATCGATCGAGAGGATATGGATTGCAAACACAAAGATGTTTTTGGCAAACAAATGACTGAAATCAAAGAAGTTTCACCGTGAGTTATACTGCTTCGAAAATGACGGACATTTGTATAATATCAATGTGATGGGGATAGTTCTCAAGATTTACATAATTGTATCTACTTGTGGTGCAAAGTATTGACTATAACCCAAGCTAACTTAAGAATTTAGAGTTGGTGAAAAGCTGTCAGGCTTAAAATTTAAATTGTATTGCAATATACGTGTGTTCCATAATAGTTTTCTCCATTTTTGTAAAATGCCAGTTGTACTACAATTAATATTTAACTATCAGACGTTGTAACTATGAACGCTATATTCACCCCGCCTACAAAATCCTTTAAGATTTTCAACCCCGTACATAAATAGGGAGTCATTTTGTATCTCTACATAGCAAGTGTACGTTTGGTTACCGGCAACAACCAACAAGGTCACCACTTTTATACGTGCCCATAAATCTTGATCTAAGAAAATGAAACTATTGCCAACAATAAAAATCTCTCATGTGCATAAGCAGCTATTTTGGGTTTTGTCCACTATCTCTACCTGTGAATTTCTTCAGTTAGGCATACCTGAACAACATGCACCGTCTGAAACAGTAGCGTGTACGTGCGTCACATAGCATATACATACATTTATAGATATATAAGTACACGTCTAACATTCAAGGAACGATACAATTCCATGGTTGCATTAGGTTGCATGACCCACGGTCATCTCTGGGGATTTACTACCTAATCTATGTTTAGAATCCAGTTTTCTGTTTTATATTCCTTTTGTGACACCTTGATGACAATAGAGCGGAGCACAGTAGCACCGAGGTCGTTAAATCTGAGGTTCGTGAGAAAATTGCTTAATGTTATAGGTAACTTTTTCTGTTTTATTCGTAAGAGTAAAAGTCACAGTACAATATGCTAATTTAGGTCAGGCGTAGCACTTCACTTTTCATCCCCGAGTCGGACATCATAATCATCCATCTAACAATCAATCAAACCCTCGATGAAAATTATACCCTGTCCTCCTTCCGGCCTACTTAACAGCCCAAATTACATAATCACCAATTAGAAAATTCTTAAGGGCAAATACCGTATTCAAAACTATCGACCATCTGGCCAATAACCCTTAAAAGTGGAAATCATTTTCGATTCCCTATTCCACATGGCTTGTGCAATTGCGATTAACAAGGAGATTGCCTTTCACAACGCGATAAGCATAATAGTGTTTGAGCCTAGGACTTGCAGAAGTGAGCTCTCGTAAGGGATTCGATTTACTTTTTGTTGCGTCATCATTATCGTCATCGCTCAAAGGAAATTAACTCCGAAGAGGGTTGCTTGCTCATGGGATAATAACTTTGAACACTTTTCAAAAACCATCCAATCCGCACCCTTTTGCATGAGGATGGTTTCTGTGATTCTGTTTTTGATCCTGATTTCAAAGTAACAAGTTATACCTAGTTTTTGCCAAACAGATGTGTGCGTGCAGTTATGATAGCCACTAAATATTTAACCAGGCCCCCACATGCTGCCAGAGTACCAAGCAAAGGGTTCTTTTGTTTGAGTTTGTTTCCACGCCATTGGCGTTTGATAGTAATCATAGTGAGTGACTTGAGTTAGTTTGTGTGTGTGTGTGTTTTTTTTTTGCTTGCAATAAAACGAGGACGAAGGAGGTTTTCTTTGATGAAGAAAAAAAAAACCGAATTTGCTTTATTTTGATCGACTGAAAGGATAACATGAATGAGCTTTGGGTACGGACCCATGGAAAAGGGATTTGAAATTATCTGCAAGGCATAGCTAATAAAAGTTTCACAGAAGAAATTGTGGCCTCCCATTTGGGAAAAACGATTTGAAAAGAATGAGTTTAGTCAAATGGGGCGCACGGTCATAAAGGTATGCGTGTATGTTACCCGTAGAAACACATTTCATTGTGTAAAAATATGTTGAGTAGGCAGAGGATTTTCATTGCTTGTGGTGATTCCAGAATCTGGTTAAATTTTGTGATTGATATCCGGGATAACTAGAGGATAACTATAAGAAAAAATGAATCGTATAATGCTGTACGTTGATTGATAGCCAAAGTAGTCTCTTCGAATTTCGTTTTCGACATATTCTGCCCAATCATGGTATACGTTCGGAGAGTAATTTTGTACACAACGCAAATCCAGACTGAATTTACATTCATAGTATTCGTTCTCCGAAGGCACATTTACCCATTCAGCAACCTGTTACAGTTTCCTCTTGGGAAACTCCGAGCTACGTCGGTGAAACGAGTAAACAAATGTTTATTATTAAAAGAAAAATCTCTGAAAGTGGGATTGCATTCCTTCTGTCATCGAATGACCGACCCCACAATACAATCGAATCGTGAATCATACGTACATACATGAAGTATCTATATGGTAAAACCCTAACTTCGTTCTACTTCCCCGTTATCAACTATTCGGTTAAATCGTGTTTGTGGTTTTGAATCCGTACTTTGGCAGCTGTCAATCATGGTCAGCTAAAACCTTGCCGTATCTACCACTCAACATATCCTGTATCAGAAAGTGTTTCTGAGGATTTTAACCCGCAATCATTTGCACTTTATACCTTTGGGGCAAAATAATTCGTTCGACAATGTATACATTTTCCGAGAATACCAAAACCACTTTGCAAAAATTTATGCCTTACAGGTCGACCCGTCTCGTCTGTCTCTTGTTCCCAATTCATTCGTGCAGACATGGGTTTCACATTGTGGCGTATCCATCAGCATGTTTGCGTGGAAGGGGACTGGAAATAGTCTTAACGCATTTGACAACCGCACCTTCTCCATACACACACATATCCTTTTTGGAAAGAAAGGGTTTCTATTGCATGAGCAATTCATTCGTTTCTTCGGCGTATACTAGCTTGGCAACAGTTTAACCAATCATTACTACTGCACAACCTACCCTCCAAATAACCTTTCATTTTCCCATTTGGAATTCAGCAGTTTAATTCCTTCCTACCTATACGATAATGGAAACCTTGATAGCGGCGCACAGCACAACAATCATCACCCACCCCAAGTCATCAAAAGCAACGTCCCAAATTACAACAAATGCGGCGTTGGAAGGTTTTTTTTTTGGGCTTTGGTCTTCAGTCTATATGGTGTGATTTACAAAATTTGAAAACTTCAACGTAACGCATTATTTAAACTCCGGCTGTGATAATAATCTAAGAGTTTGTTCTCTACTCGGGGACTGGGATGGTTTTCGTAAAAACCTACCGGTAGGCAGGACGGCAAAACGACCGATAGACCCTTTCAGGGGTGCAAAGCATTCAAAGTCCGGGTACTCCTTGGGTGGTAGTGGAGGCTCTTATGTCATTCAAAACGTTTAAGAGGGCGCATTCTTTTCTCCTGTTTTTTTTGAATTCGTTTGAAAAAGAATTATAAACTTTGAATTGAGGTCCTTTTTGTATGTGTGTGTGTGTTTGTACCTCTTTTTATTGCTAACTCTGAAAAGCCTTAACGAATATAGGTGGCGATGGGTTGTGAGTGGCAATGGCAATGTGTTTGTACCTCTTTTTATTGCTAACTCTGAAAAGCCTTAACGAATATAGGTGGCGATGGGTTGTGAGTGGCAATGGCAAAAGGATAAAGAAGGTATGCGGTAATGGAAAAGTACTTCCGGTTGACTTCTGATTATGTGTTGTAGGTGTTTTTGGTTGGAAACCTTAACACTCTTATGTTTGTTCCACTTTAAGAGGCATGTGTCATTGTAAATGAAAGCGCTCTGTTGTTGGAGACACAGCCTATATAGAATGCTTCATTACTTCTCGGTGATGTTTTTCACTGTAAAGTAGGGTAGTTACGAAGAGGTTACTTTGGGGTTGTTCCACTTTTGGTTGACTTTATGTAACTTTAATCGGTTCTGTGATCGTATGGACGGAGAGGTGCATGTAATATATATATAGGTAGAATAGATGTACAAGTTGAAGTTGTTGTGTAACTTAAGAAACTTCAATAAAGAATGTAGATCGGTGTAAAAACACTTGTAAAGTTTAACAACTTTCGGATGAACAATATTTGTTCCACTAATTAAAATACAATAAATTACTTTTCAAATTTTAGAACATGGTATAGTAAAAATGTAGAGCACCGTTTGGACATAATTGCAGTATCCATTACTCCCCAAAGGAGCTAATTCGGTTGAATGGATTAACATCTTTCGAAAGATAAAAAAAACACTGTTAATCAAAACGAAGGCAATTAAAATATTCCCTTTGTGTTTGATGTATTTAAATTAAATATATAGGCAAAACATATGAGAAGGTTACAATCCGCTGTGCGGATGGTTTAGTACCCTATCCCATCCCATCCTTAAAAGAAATACCCCCAAAATGTCGGCTTTATGGCGATGAAATTTAGAAAATGTCATTGTCATAACATTTTGCCCAGACAGATTACCAAAATCTTTCATGGTTCGACAAAAAACAATGATTTTCGCCTGCATTTGCTATGAAGTAGTGTATACAAATGGTTTTTGTATGAAAACGCCTCCAAAAAGTGGGCGGGGGTTAAAATAATATATAGAAGAAATGTTTGTATTACCATAGCCAATGATTTTGCTAATTTTTTTCCGAAATGAAAACGCTCCCAAAATATGGGCGTGGCAAAAGAAAACTCTGTATAGAAAAAATAAAGACATAAGGATTGTCTAAATATTTTGTTCAGACACTTTTTCCAAATCTAAAATGGTTTGGCCTACAACTACGTTTTCTTAAAAAGCGGGTGTGGCAGTGGGCGGATTTCAAAAATTCGTACACTCGTAAAATACAGAGGTCATTCAACTCGGCAAAGAAAATCACGAACATTCAAAAGCAAATACTATTTTTCTTTCAAAATAAGAATGACCGAAGACATATTTTTACCAATGTGAAATTCTAGCAATGGAGAGAAGAAAGGTCTCAAACCTACCTTCTCCCTTCATAAAAATTTAAACGAGCGCACGTTCAATCGCGGTTTCCATTTATACACTGAACTACTAAGAATGCAAGCGAAGGGTGTTTAGCTTGAAACCTCTTCACAGAGGCAGCTTATTATCCTGTCCTTCCATTGGAAACCGCTCGACTTACTTTAAATGCCAAACACTTCTTTAAATACAACTGTTCCCACCTCCCACCATTTTCAGTCTCTGTATAAAGATTTGCAACTTGTATCTTTAATGATTATACACAAGAATCTCCATAGCAAAGGTTGTCGGTTTTACTCCATTTTAATCCCCGGATTCAGTTGACTGCACAAACAGAGCTACAACAACAGGATCAGTAGCTGAAATCCATCACCTTCTTCGAGAATTGTGTGTCTAATCTTCCAACAATCCTCTACGTCGCTCCTCCTCGCATTATTATTCCTCTGCCTCTGCCTATTACCAATTTTAAGCCATAGCACTTGCACTCATTGTGTAAGGCGGTTTGTGTGCGAGAAATCCTTTGCTCCTTGACTTGTCCTGTTCAGTTCATGTCACATCATGCCAGTGTAGAGTAAGAAAATACAAGTAAAACGCTATCCTCAGCTAATCCCTATTCTCATCTTAGTCTTCGTCTTGTGTCCTCTCCCCTCATTCGGGAACTGTTTGCATTGCGATGTTAAATTGGATCCTTTGTCACTTATTTTATGAAGAAGAATAGGGATGCTGCACAAGTAGCGTAAAAGTATAGGGTAAGAAACCCAGAACAATAACAGTTGAACACAGAGTTAGCTGCAGCAAAAAAAATGAACTCCGGTCATAGAAATAGGTAGGAGTTCTTTGCAGATAGTGGTGAAGGGGACTGTTTCAGGGCTATAAACAGTTTTTCATCATCGGATTTTTACACTTGATTTGTGTCGAAGATTGATTGAGATACTTGCCCCGAGAAAAAGGACATTTAAATTTTCTGTTTTGATGGGTTTATTCTTTTTTTAAAGGACATTATTCGCATTCCATAGAATGGATCGTGGGAGAGATTTAAACATTTTATTATTTTTCATCACATACAAGGAAGGAAATTGTATGAAAGTGACAGGTCGGATGGTTTATTGCATAAAAACGTTCGTATGTCATATGTAAGCATGTGGTGACGCAATATGCACTGTCATACGCAACAGTCCTTGTAAGAAAAATAAGGATACTTATATTACATTTCAACGAGGGGAGTGTAGAAAGTTCAACTCCTCCCAGCATGTAAATATTTTTCTATTCATTTTTAAAGCGTTAATTTATCTAGTTGAAGAGAGGAACGAGCTCACCACATCCTTCACACATTAATCACGATCATTACTGCGTTTTCATCTACTCCCCCTAAGCCGTCTGTTATTGAATCATTCCATAATGGGAAATGCGATTGGCATTTAATTCCTACAAACATAATAAATATTACATTTTGCATTAAACTGCACACGAGTATCCCTTTTCAGGGTTGCGATTGCAACCCCCTGCTGCTCCTGTTGATGGTATTTACGGGATGGTGTTAATGGCGAAGTGCTCACTATAGCCAAGCCTCTGGTGTGAGTGAGCAAATTTTTTATGAACCAAAACAAGCACAGAAATCCATTGAAAGGAGAAATTAAATGCTTACTCGCGAAATGTTATGCAAAGCTAAATGGGAGTGGGCGCTGGGTCGTGGTACTTGAGGGTCGTCATCGTCACATTAAATTCTTAAATAATAAAAAAAAATATATCCCTTGTTTGCACCCCTCTTCTCGCCACAAGTAGCAGTATCCTTTTTTCGAAAATGACATTTTCTGCCGTTGACATACTCGTACGTGGTTCACAGTCAAGCGCCAATCCTCATGGGGCTAGGCAACAGAAGCAGCGGCAACGGCGGCGGCGGAGCCGGCAGTGAACAAGGCTATATAATCAGGCAAGTGTTGCGCGTGTTATACAGCCGCGTTCGTTCGTTTATAATGAAAGAGTTTTAATTTCTGCGCCCAAATCTGCAGGGGGTGTGGCACCAGTCGGACGAACGGGACAGGATGTGACGCTGTTCGACTTGTTTTTGTCCTTAATTATGTTCCGAATTGAAGTTGGAACGATTTTATTGCAAATGAATTATTAAAAAGCGACATCGTTAGAAGGCTGAGGGTGGTGACCTCGTTTCATGTGGTTGCCCCCCGGACTGGTAATGATGTGCAGAGCCAAAAACCGTTTCCAAGTGGATGGTAAAAGTTATGATTTCAAAATTAAACGTGGAGAGGAGATAATGTTAAGTTGGTTAGTAAGTTAAGTCCCCTCGATTTATGGTTATGGGATTTCCTTTTAATTTTATGTTAAGAAGAGGGAGAATTTTACGAATGAAAGTGGCAATGAAACCAAAGATGTTTATATGTAAAATGTATCTCTTAAAATACGTAATGGAAACATTTCCCAAAAATCGCACTTTAAAAAATGTGCAAAATAGTCCGATCCAACAACAACATAAAATATTTACGGGTGCAATATTTATGTATACAATTTAATTAGAATAATAACATTTAATTACTTTTGAGAAATGGGCAAAGTGGGAGAAAGTGCTATTAGGCATCCTTTAGACAACATAATTTAAAGTTTTGATTTTTTGCTTGAAAATAAAAAAACCAATAAATAAATTTAAGCCGAAAAGTAGAAATAAAAATGTTAAAGATAAGCTTACATAATGCCCGCCAAGGGCCATTAAGTGAGATTAAGCAAAAAAGTAAAAAAAAAATCAAATGAGAATAACTTATATATATAGAACATATAACTTTAATACCCAAGCCCATCCTATCCTATAAATTAATAAAAATGTAGGCTTGATGGCAACGAAATATTGAAAATGACATTTTGACAACATATTGTTCAGACAGTTTATCAAAATCTTTTGTGGTTCGACAAAAAACAACGTATGTATATATTTCTATTGCAAATGCCTTGAAGTCGGGTATAAAAATGTGTTTTATAGGAAAACGCCCCTACAAAGTGGGCGTAGATGAAAATAATATATATACGAAATGTTTGTTTTCTCAAACCCAATGATTTTGCATCAAAAGTTGTGTTTTATGTTTGTTTTATCAAACCCTATGATTTTGCACCAAGTTCTTTTTTTCAAATATTTTAAGAATTTAACGAAAAACATTTTTTTATTAAAAACGCCCCCAAAAAGTGGACGGATTTACTACACAAGTTGTCTAAGCACTTTTTCTAAATTCCCTACCGTTTGGCCGAAAATAACGTTTTTCTTAAAAGTTTTCAACATTTTTACATTTGTTCTGCTTCGTCGGATAGAGATAGATGATAGATGATACAAAAGTTCGTCAACCTAACGGTCCAAAAGTCGGTGACATACAGACTGACGGCCTGACGGACGGACGGACACAGATATACATGGCTAGACCGACTCAACTAGCGATTCTGAGTAGATATACAAACTTAATGTTAAAACTATTATATGTTAAATGGCAGGTGAAACTTCCAAAAATACACGGGCATAACGTTTCAAGTAAATCAATCCATCCAGTAATTTGAACACCAAGTCTGTTTTTTTTAACACCCACTAAGCGAAACAGAATGCAACAAAACAAAACATTTTGCTTTCTTGTTTCGTATGGTGAGTGTTGAAATAAAACAAAATGGAATTTGCGACTTTCTTTACATGTTCTTCAACATGCGGTCTGACTCAGACGATGAAGTTGTGTCAATCTTACATACAATTTTTGAAGCAAGAAAATTCTTAATAGCAGACTAAAGAGCCTATCGTGAAAAATATTATTATTTCACCAGAATGCGGAGCTGGGATTAATCGAAAATAGAATCAAAAAACATGATACGATATACGATTATTTATAACGCTACGGTAAGTAAAAGTAAATAACAATTTTGTATTTGCAAAATATAAATGTGTTTATTTATACGAAAAGCGTTTAATATTGCAACCCCTTTTTCTTGCAACTCATTCGTTTTGGTTAGCTTTGTCAGGAGACTTTTAAAAAAGAATGCATTCTCATTTACCGGTGTTTTTTCTCTGGTTCTTGATTTAAAAAACTAGAGGTCGAAGTCCTACTTCTTTTGGATGGCACTGGGTCCATTCTGGGAGTACTTTGCTCTGATTTCAGTGAACAACCCGGCTATCTAAGCTGCTGGCTATCGGAAAACAACAAATTGAATTTGGCTCTAAGATTTGCCTATAAGAAAGAAAGAAATGGCATGTAGCTTTGGCAATTGACACCGAAACACTTCAAAACAAAAATATGTGTTTTGTTTCGTTTTCTTTGGAATGTGTAGTCTCATAAGAAACAATTTTCTCTTTTTTCACGAAACAAAAAAAAACACGTTTTGCTTTACTGTTTACAGCCTTACAACAAAATTGTCATTAGATTCCTTAAATATTTTGAGCTTACGAACTTAACATCAGACGACATTTGTCAAAACGTTGACCACAGTCTTTTCAATATTGCGTTACTGAATAAGTGGAAGATGACTGTCAGTTTGAAATGTGATGTTTTAAAACTCACACACTTGAGTTATAAACCATCAACGAAAAGTTATCAACAAATAAATTAAGTCGTCTTCTTGAAACACCGTAAAGGCCATTAACATACAAATGAAATATTTTTTCTGGTATTCTATATATCATTGTCGTTGAAACCTGAACCCCGACCATCATGTTTGTGTTAAACAGCCCTTGTCTGATGGCTGTCATAACTTCATAAAAAACAAACCCGTTCAACACTTTAAAAGCCCAAAAAAGATAAAAACGACACGAACGAAAACGAAACCCTCAGGCGGTTGAGATAATTTTGTGCGGGTCTAGTAGCCAAACTTCCCTCATGCGCTCATTTTTTCATAAATCTTGCTCCGCACCTGTGCATTAACAACTCGAGAACGCACATATCCGCCACGGTCACAGTGCTGCAACAATGTATCGCTGCAAGTACCTCCATGGATGATATACATTCCGTTCCATCCGCCCACCTATCACTTGGTAGGTATATATATATCAATTAGCACGCAAGCGTCTACCAATTGAGGATCTCTCTTCGAGGCTTCGAGACATTGACGTCACCACACCACCAAACCAAAAACGCTTAGATACTGCTTTGAGGAAATTAAAAGGAAAAGTACCTGTGCTCGTAAAAATTTATTTTGACATAAATTAGAGTCGACTGTCAGACACTGATAGAACGACGGTGCAGCTACTATCTAGGTGTGTGGCAATGAGTCCAGTGTAGCGCAGTAGTTTTTCTAAATTCGGAGGAATGGAGGAAAATATACGTGAATACCTGTAGAAGAGAGATAACTAGTAGGTTTTGGCGATCTGTTAGGCGTGAAAATCCAACACGCACTCTGGCAAAATAGGAAAATCGAGTCGTAAATTCAGTCAGGCGTGAATAAGGTGTCTGTCTGTTGAATGAAACACGGGGAAATGGGTGATAAAAACAACGATTTTTGGGATTTTGAGTTAAAAGTCACGAATAATGATTTATATGGTCAAGCTCCGTCGAGGTTCAACTCAATTCTGTGGCAATTATTTAAAACAGTGTAAAGTGGTCATATATCACGCACGAGATCTTGCCATGCATGACGCGGATATGCAGATTCATATGCTGTTGCATCTAATTTTATCATGGGACCTCAAACAGCAGATGTGCAGGACAAATTGTAACATGGCCACCCCCAAATTTTTTTACATTGCGTATATACATGCAATCACTACTCTATGCCTACATAGGAACTTCCATGAGCCGCTAATTGATCCCCACGGAATTCAAAGGGAATACTACTCATCAATCTTGTTCTGATAAATTTTTTTAGGTTTTCCAGTTTTCCGACTAATCTCTGGATCGTTCTTGCACTTCTTCTCATCGATCAACATCCTATGTTGGTGTGTGTGAACACGAAGACCGCTAGTTTATAGATGTCAAAACATCGACTCGTTGTTTGATGGATCTAATTACAGGCAAACAGCACATCCTTCTGGGAGTAAATGCATTGGAACTATTGATTGCACACACTGGTTTGGTATATGACCAACAGAAAAAACTAAGGAAGGATCAGCTGACTTAACGCAAACAGTCCTTTATGGTGGCGAAAGTACATCATTTCTGTGTGAACACGAGATGAATGAGAATATAATACGATTGGTTTTCGAAACAACAAAACATTCCATTATCCTTTTTGATCCCCAAATCATACAAGATACAACCAACCAACCAAACGACACGACTGGGTGTCGTAAGACGACATCACCAGGGGAATTGTAAATACACAGAGCATAGTAGTACTCGTAGAGCACGATGAAATGAGGAAGATCTCATAGTGCAGACAACGCCAACCAACCAGCTGACAATAGCACAAGGATTTAACTATGGAAAAAAAATAAATAATCCTCCCGTCAGGCAAAGGAGAAATAAATGAAAACACGGATTATAAAACGAAATCAGAGACAAGGGCACGTCGCATTTTTATAGACTATATGAAGGATTGATATTCCTCACGAAATTGTAGGTGATACCGGACACCAGGAGCTTATGTATGTAAGGACATTACAGAGGTAGTGCGGGATCATTTGAGAATGATATAGATTTTTGTTTAACCAAAGCGATTCTGCAACGGATTTTGGAAATATGACACTTGTTCCTGTCTTCTGAGGAGGGAGTTAAACTGCAGCATGGATTTAGTGAAGAATGATAAAGTGGAAGTGTATATAGATACCCAAAAGTACAACACAATGCTATTCAACGTATCGATTGAAAGTGGCTAAGGCGGAAATATGGGTAATGCGGGCTGGAGAGACATTTCCAATATCGATAATCAACTTTACGGCATTTAAGTCCTGTGTCACATCATAAGTTACACTTGACTTGTAAAAAATATTTATCTTTAGATTAGAATTGTAGTTCAAGTGATATAGATTCCATTAGGAATTTGGTTAGAATTATTTCACTTTTTTTTGTTCGTCAGTCCCTAACAGGTGTATTTTCATAAAATTTGTACCTGTTCCTTTTAGATTGGACATTGGCATTTGTCTCAATCAGGAATTTGGTAAGAAGCATAGTGAGTAAGCACGCGCTACACACTGAACACAGAAAGTTCAGTATACATAAGAATGCTTCACCTTTGACGCAAGTCGAATGTTGAAGTTAAGATATTCCAAATATTTAAAAACCTTTATCTCTTATTATGAGTTTTGGTAACAAAGAAATTAATACGAAGAACTAAACAATAAATTTTTGAAAGAATGTACGTAACAAAAATTGGTTGTCCAAATTGTAATCGCTTTTGTGGTTGAAAGAAACATTCAACTAGACTTCATAAAAGACTTGCCAATAAGAAAGCAACATTTTTTCAGGTTCTCGTAAATAATATGGAAAAGTCAATGAAAACGCAATTAAAACATACAACGAATATTAGACAAATTCAATTAGTATTGCAATCCTGGCCACCCTGCGTACGATGTGATGAGTTGAATTGTAGTCTGAATAAGCTTAAGCAAAAATAGTCTGAAACTTGATATTGAGTATCAAATTCCATTTCTGAGATCCTAAACACACAGATAAGATAGAAGTGGTAAATCACTTACAAACAAACATAGAAGTAAATGGTATGAGCCTATTCGCCTCAGTATTAAAGCCCTTTTCCCTAATCTTATTTGCAATCACTTGAAACATGTTCGACCGAATGACCCTTAAACAGCTCCATCACGAGCCATCAATCAAATTTCAATGCCAAACTTAACATAGGTATTTGAATTCATGCCGTATACCCTCTATTGCGCAGCAATCTTACATAATACCCAGTGTAATGCTGTCAGTCATGATATTGAGTCGCACTCATAGTTATTCCAAACAATTGAAATGCAAATGAAAGGATTAGAACTCCATGGGACCGCACCATCTTACCTCCCATTGTGCGACCCTCAAAAGACAACTTCTACCCACTGGACACAACACAAAAAGAAGAGAAAAGAATCGAGTCCGTAATCTCCTACCGGAACCAGAATTTTAAATTACTCTCGGGTTTGCATTTACGCAGTGGATACACTCGTATCCTTGTATACAATCAACCAATTGACATTTCAGCTTTTACAAGTTGACTGTGCCCTAGCGTATAGGAAACCCTATCGCCATCATTAGAGTTAATAGTTTGTTGTAATTACTTGAAAGGCGCCGTACCGTCAAACCGTTTTCTTCTTTCTCTATTGTAGTCCTGCCATCCATTGTCTGAGTGTGTACACAAGACCTGAACGCACTTACGCACTACTGACAAGTATGAGATGATATTTACATTGCAAAAGAAAGTGACGCTATTAAGTGATTTTCTTTCACTTACCAACCCGCGGGAGAGTGTCCTCCCATTGTTATACAACTAAGTTTTGTTTCTTTTTTGAATGTCTTTTGTTCTTTGGCGGGCATTGTGTTGTGGTGATAATGTCTTTCTGGAGAGCAACCTTCACTTTGAATTCTAAATAAATAATTTCTTGAAACTTGCCAAAAGGGACTCGCTTGCACACATTCTACCAATCTAAAGGATTCTTATCTTAATTAATTGTAGATAACTTTGGTTCCTGGTCGTTGTTGGCCTCATTTCTTAAGTAACCATACTGAAGGAGTGAACAGTTCTCCTCCATCCGATAGGCGGCGAAGCTGTAACTGCTTTCGAAAGTCTAGAAATAATAATCTCAAGGATGTTTTGGCAAGTTTTGCCAATAACAATTATAAGGAATTGCGACAAGGCGGTGCTATTCTTTATCTTGGGGAAATCTCGATAATGAGTTTTACTTGTCCCATTTGCATGGGTTCGGTTTGTAACCCGCATGTGGATTCTTATGAAAATGAGGTATGAATGGATTTTTATGTAACCCTGTCACATGACGTACATCAGTGTTGATAAGTGATAGGTACGACAATGTAGAAGGTTTCAACTTCAATTAGTAGCACCTCCTTTGGGAAACAGAAAAATCCCAATGTTTTTCGCACTAAAGGCACAACAACCGACAAGCGTGAGTAATTTATCACCAGCTGGGGGTTGATGATACTTTTTTATGGTCATGTTGGGCATTTGACCCAGCTGTATATTGGATCGTGCAAGCCATCGTCCCTCACAGGCGGGAAATTTTCAGATGTTAATCCCAATATTTGGCCTAGCCTTACGATTGCCGCATATACATTCGTTGCGCTCCCATTTTTTTTAAACGGGAGTATGCACACTTTCTGTGCTGCCGCAAATTTCCCCCGAGGATTTACGCTTGCTTTACGACAGAAGCGACTGGCACACTATCCTATTAATTTCCCACAAAGTGTCAACACTCATCGCTGGTACACGTGTCAATTTTTTTATTCTACCTTCGCTCCTTTGTTGTTGGAATGTCAACCGTGCTGATAGCCTTCAATTGGTTGCAAAATTCCTTTGAAATACAACTGAATATCACAAAGGACGACACGCAGCAACATACAGAAAAAAATAACAAGAAATAGAAGGACGAACTATTCGAAGAAAAACGACCTTAACACGCTAAATTATAGCTTCCACGTCATTGCGCGGCAGGGATACGTTGCATTTCGTTTCGTTCCGCTCGTTCTCTAGTTTGTTGCTTTTACGTTGCTGTTACTATGTGTCATGTTTGCGTTGATTTGACGGTACATTGAACAGACAATAAACTGCTGAATCTGAGTGAACATTTTTGTCTCTCCCACACAACAGGAAATGAGAATTCATCCCCCAGGGGAGTGTTGAGGCTTGTGCATCTATATCGCGACACACTTAGAGCGATTCTCCTCATATTTCTCTCACACAGATTGCGCAATAATTGAATTTTCCCTGTACACAATCCTGGCTGTCAGGGATGCTCAACTCCACCTCCTTTGTGGGTGCTTATTCTACCATTAGCAGCTCTGAAGCGGTTCGAAAAGGGAGTGCTGATGACTCCAAACGATGACAGTTTTCGAAAATTGGGAAGACAAAAACACACACTATCGAAGTGAAGAAGTAGCGCACATCTCGTCCTGAGACATAAACGTTTATTTCAACATTGCGAATTGTTGTCGGATTCTGCGAAATCCCTACCGCAAAGACAATGAACGTATGCTGTGTAAACCCCCGATTGGCGTTTTCCCGTAATGCAGTACTTTGCGGTGTTGACATCCTGCTACAAATGTGGCATCATCCTGAATGCGGCAAATGTTGTATTTGTGCGCAAAAAAACAAGAACGAGCATGCAAACAAACCCACGGAGGGACTAAAATTTACAATTCGCTGAAAATTGATTCCCCACACAGCAACCAGAAGGCCGGGATGCTGTCTTCCACCCTCATAAGGACTCATTTTCTTGAAACTCCTTCCGCAACCATACTATTTGACATTATCTCAGCATTACCATTTTTTTCTGCTCACTTTTGTAAGGATGTCCAAACCGAGACCATTGTCTGATTTTTTTTTGTTTTCCTTTTTGTCGTGTATGTGTTACTGACTAAAGTCGTCCACTTTCCTTAAGTAATCCATTTTGGAGCGCTGTCATAATTTCTGTATTTTTTTTTGTCTTATCCACAAACAAACAAGACGCTGAGCAGAAACGAAAAAAGGACGGGAGAGTAAAAAAAAAGAATCAACCAAGTCCTGCCGGCGGCGATGATAAATGACTCAGGAATGCGTTAAGTCCTGTGACAAACGAATTTATCATTACAACAATAAATTTGCAGCCAACAACAGTGACAGGAGGACAGGAGGACGATTGTAAAGTCAGCTACTTGCCCGTTTTGTGTTCAGTCTTTCTGGTGTGCTCTGCTTTTGGCCTTTTAAGAATCGGTGTCAGTATTTTTTTGTTTGTGGAAGTGTGCATTTGGTACGAATTTTTCTCACTCGCATGTCTTCTGACGCAAAAGGGAAGTTGGAACACTTCTGACAGCTAAGAATGAGGGAATGTTTTCCTTTTTGTTGTACTAGCCCCGGTTCTGTTGGCGTCCACTTTCCAAACAAGCGATTCCCGCATGACAACCCAAAAGAACACAAAAAAAATCTGTACATAATTACACACTCATACTACCTACCTACCTACATTATGGAATTACCTCGCGTGCTTAATTCGTGCGCAAACTTGTCTATCACAAGAGCATACACAAGCTGGGCTGCTGCAGGAAGTCTCAGAGCGCCAGCGTTCCATTTAATACACACAATTATTGACCAGGGATATACAAAAAGGATATTCGAAGGAGTAAAGAAAATACGTTAGTAAAATTATAACAAAACTGATGGAAAAATGTGACAGTGTGACACAGTGAGCTAAGTTTTGGGTCATGACAATGATCACTGTCGTATTTTACCGGGAAATGGATGGACGGTTGTTCGATACTCTCAAGCCGAAGTATATTGAACATAAATGACTTCGAAGATGATACGATTTGGAAGTTGATCAGTAGCTGTAAATCATTTGGTTGGAAACATTCTCATTTCGGTAGCTTCCACAATCGAAATTCCTTTCTAATGGATGAAGTCAATTTGTACAGGAAATCGCAACTTGCGGTAAAAAGAGGTCACTTTTATGGAAATCTGTAATACGCCAGATCGTATCACGTTAGTAATACTTGTTTTACAGAGACTGGCTATGATACCCATCCTTATAACATCATCTCGTTTTCGCAAAAATAATACATCCTGAGAAAGACTTGTTTACGGCTCCTTAGGAACCTTTTATGTAGACTTTTAATTTAAGCACCATTGCCTAGGTAATGATGCCGAAACGCCTGCCCATAATTTAATACTAATCCTTCCACTCCATAATATTTAGAAAAACACAAAATAGAAAAATTACAAAATACCATTGTGACAAAAAAGGAATGAAAAACGGAAATTAAAGGAAAATATCACCCACAATTAAGTTATACCATTATTTTCGTTTATTTTTCCAAACTCCTTCCACGTTGTGGACGATTTTCAATAACGGACCGGTACAAATACGAACATTTTTTTATCTTAAGCGAAAGTTAATTATAACCACCGTTTGGATCACCTCAACACCGTCACTACGTCGCAACCATCTGTTTTTAATGGGCAAACGATTTCGTAGATGATTTCCCCCTTTTTTCGTTAATGGGTCTGTCCCTTGCATCCTTCAAAGGGAAACCAGTCCAGCATACAGCCCCATAGAGTTTTGTATTTTTTTTCTACTGCCGTCGCACCATCGGCCTTTGACCGAATGCTAATAGATGCAAGTGAGGTGGAACTCTATATAATTTGCAAGAAAGGACAAACTCATAGGAATAAAAAAAAACAACAAAAATATGGTATTAATGTCCTTCCATTTGCAAAAACACCCCCATTTTTGCATTAATTTATTGAAAGCCAAAAGGACATTTTTGCCGTGCAAAAAGAAAGAAAAACAATACTATTTGAAGAAATGAAACCCCAAACTTAATTAATGGTTTGGAATGATGGCTAATTACGTCGGAATCCAAAGTCAAGATACTATAATCCGAATGACCAGCATAACTTCGGAACCCGCAGTTACACGGCATTGCAAAGGTAGTGTGTACCTAAATGGCTAGCTCCTCTCTCTCGCGAAAGGGCCATTGGTTAATTCAATTATCCAGAGATTGTTGCAATTTAGTTCGTTTAATTTTTGATTTAGAACATGGAGCGAGGTAGCGCTGTGTGTTTGTTCGGTGATTGCATTTTGGTATAAATTACCCTTGCAGACTTTCCAAATTGCAATTTCTCTGCGGCGCGCAGAAATGACGTCCCTCACAGTGGCACATTACATACCATACCAAGACACACTGCTCATGTCGCTCAATTAACAAGTGTAAGGGTAAGCGTGTAATCATAATTTATCTTAAATAATTGACTTTTATAGCTTTCATAAAATACGTTGGACGAACGAGGTTGATGATAACGACAACAACAACAGCGCTATGTAGTAATGCATGACACAGTGTCCTCAACTGCGTCTCTTTATTTTTTTATTTTTGTATCTAGTCGGTTGAAGTACATAACATATGTTCGTCCGCATACATGTGTATGTGTCAGAGCCTTTTGTTAATAAAAACTAATCGCATCTAACATGCGAAAGCCGGATAAAAGTCGGCGCTGTAGTTTTATTGCGATGGCTAGTCTGGAGAATATTTCAGGGCTTAATGATGCTCTGCCACGAATATTCACATGACATTGTGTGGTGCGAGTGGGTGATGGTCATTTTAGCCATTTAAGAGAGCATTGCCATGTGTGAAGTTTGTCACATAAGGACAATGAATAATAGACCTTCTGTATCATTTATCATACTGACATTGTCTTGAGAGGCTTTACCAATGGTTATGAAGGTTCATTATGGCATGATAAAAATTTATCTTTTAAAAGTTTCAACACACCAAGGTGCTATTATTATTTGTTTGTCGTTTTTCCTCTAGAGTTGTAGTTTTTAGTGTTTAATTTATGGGCCGTAAGTGGTGTTGACGATAATGCCTTGGCGAGTGACGTGAGTTTGCAGTAAATAGCGTGCTGCTGAAACTAAATTTTGATTGAAGATAACTCAAAAAAAACAGCTCTTTTAAGCTCTCACATAAAAGGATAGTTAAGGTAATTGCACTGTCATAAGACAACCGTTAGTGTATAAAGTGTATAAAAATCAATAGGTAACACCAAATCTACTTGCTTTTCACATTGCTGCAGAAACCCAGTTATTCTCCATAAAACATGCCATTCACAGACCAAGCACGATTGCAAAGCATT
This sequence comes from Rhingia rostrata, assembly GCA_949824845.1. Taxonomy (NCBI): domain Eukaryota; kingdom Metazoa; phylum Arthropoda; class Insecta; order Diptera; family Syrphidae; genus Rhingia; species Rhingia rostrata. The sequence continues at coordinate 106,168,888 of OX463757.1, forward strand.
TGTAAATATTATAGGCCTTAGTAATCCGACATACTTATCTTAGCCCAAATTAGAGTTATTGAAGTCCACCTATCGTAAAGTCGTATCCTTTACGGCAAATAACAGAACATTAAACGACTAGAACTTTAATGGCATTTTTGGTTGTTAAAATGTGTTAAGGCTTGTTTCCGAACCAAAGCGCATAGCTAGGTATTTATTTTTACAATCGCCAGCCCCTCCCCAACATCATCGAGGCCCATCCCTTGTACTTAGAAATACCTTCTTAATTCTAGCCCTTAACTAATAATTACGTTCCAGTAGTTAACATTTTATTCAAAATTTATAGGTAATTGTCGAGTCCTTTACACTGACATTGTAGATTTTTATTACCTTGTTCTACCAAATTATTGCAACAAATTGGACAAATTCGGGAACTCATACCAATAAGCAAATAAGAAAGTTCGAGTTTAAACATTGAACCTTAAGTCTTTGTCAATATGACATAGCCGAGGATGAGAGTTATGCGTTCCATTATGTCAACCGCGCTGCGTAGATTTCCTGTCCAATGAATTGAAACATGAATATACAAATACTTGTGTATAAATTACCGAATTGCGTAGCATGACAACTGAGTCAGTACCTACAGAAGAGATAAAGCACACACGCACAAACAACAAAGTAGCTGTAATAATTCGGTAAACTATTTACGACAACTGCGAGTTAGAATTCTCCAGTGCTCTCTGAGGAGAATACAATTGCAAGAAGGTTTCTAATCCATTTTAATGACAAACCCAGAAACAGGATAATACCAGTACTCGGGGTAGGGGAGAGAAAAATGATAGAGGATGCTCTTAGAAAGGATGACAGACACTTTAGCACGCATTCTTGCTGGCATTACTTGTCACTGTTCCCCCTTTCAGAATTTATGAACGAAATCGAAAGTCCTTGCGACGCACTCGAGTGTCCACTCGGTAGGATGGATATTTTATTCGAACCGGGAGATCAGCGCTCAATATTTTTTTTTGCGCTGTGCAATCCTAAAGTGTCATAACCTTTCATGGGTGTCACTGGGAACAATCCAGTCTGAAAACTCAAGTGATTTTCTTCACACCGTTGATACATTTGGCAGATATCGTCTCATTGTATCCAATGAAAGGAGTTTGTGTAAGGACATAATCGGATTTTTTTTGCCGCGAAGTTGACATTGAACACGCAACGAAATTAAACGAATGGATGGCAGGGAGCTATAGGATTTCCCATTCCATCATTCTTTATTCCTCGCCTTTGATGATGATGAAATTAATGTCAGTGGTAATAAACGGCAAAAGGACACTTTGTGAGATGGTCACATGATGACAATGGGCATACATATTATATGGGGGATAGCCTCTGAAGACGTAAAACGAATTGCTACTGCGTCACAAATTACATTTCATTTCGCTTTAAATTCCTATTGATTTACAAACTGATGGTTATTAAAGATTAAATAAGGTAAGGAACTTGTTAGATAGGTTGTGCATTGTTTAGAATGTCTGTGAAATAATATCAAATGAGACTTGCGTTGCAGGTGCAAATGGAGCATATTTTCTTAGACGATTATTTCTTTTGTTAGAGCATCATGTGGCATGTGATCATGGTACCACGTTTATTCCGAGGAGCTTGGTTAAATGCACCAGAGTTAAGTTTTTGATTTTGACTTTTATTCGTATTGAGGATAAAAAAAAGCACTATTATCTGAAACCGTGATGAAAAAGAATATGTTTTCAGACAGAAAAAAATTAAATAATGCTTGATAGAACATTCTATGATAGCAAAAACGGCTGTTACTGATATCATGTTAATACATTTACAAACAAAGATTGACTTACATTTATCCTGTCGTTGTATTCACCGGAAAATAGAAATATCTATAACGTCCCGTCCGTTGGACGAACATTGTATTGTCACCAAGCCACGATGTTTTTTCTGTGGAAGTTAGGATTGGTATTAAGAGAATTGTCAATTCTAAACAAACGATAAATTTAAAAAAAAAACTTTTATATATGATATTTTGTTAAATTAAACATAATTTGATGTTTGGGATGTACTTCCTTGATACTCTATATTTTAAGTAAATAAAAAATGAATTAAAAAGTAAAAGTTCCTTGATACTCAGGTGCTAATAGTTAACTACATAATTATTAGGAATGATTAATGTGCAGTTGATAATCTTTTTATAATTTAATAAATTTTTATGTGAACCGTGTCCCATGATACACGCAAAATTTCATTTTGATAAAAAATACAGATTTTTAATTAATAGCTTAAATTTTGTATTGATTAACAGCGTTGGGGTTATGTATGGCATAGCACATCGGATTAATGGCCACCACGGCATTGCTTGCAAGTACGTACACTTTTATTAAAATTTTCTATACCCTTTTCGTGTAACTAAAAAATTCCAATGGCGTTAAATCGCAAGATCTGGGTGGCCAATTCTGATCGCAAAAACGGCCGATTACACGATTAGGAAATGACTCAGTAATTGGATTTTTTTTCTCCGCATTTGGGAAGAAGAATGTTCCATTAATGCATCCAGCGAAAAATCCGCACCAAACAGTCACGCGTTGGGGGTGCATTTGTTTCTCAACAATTACTAGTGCGTTTTCTGAACCCCGAATGTTAGAATTTTGACGATTAACGAAGGCATCAAGATGAAAATGAGCTTCATCATAACGAAATGAATGACAAATCATCATCTAAATCCATTCAACAAACTCTCTTCGCACGGCATGGTCAGTTGAACTTTGTAAGCATGAAGTTTGTCGTGAGAATTCGCTGTAGAAATGCCCAATTATTTATTATGATTCTACATTGATTTTCGTCGACCATCAGTAACAGGTATTCTCTTGAACTGCTTTGATGTTTTCTGTTGAATACAGTGGTTGGTTTAAATCACTATGACTGCCTTATTTTGTACTAAAATTGCGGACTGTAGCTGACAAACCTTAATAGGCCAAAATTCAAACGTTGCGTGAATTATGGGACACACTTTATATGGTAAAGTGAAGGATGAAATCAATTTTTTTATATCGAAGTTAAAAAACGAAACAAATGAATATCTCAATGCACATTCGCTCGTGATGTCACTGGGAGCGAGTCTTAACATCGGTGAAATGCCTTTCAGATCAACTTTTTGCAAGATTGAAACGCATGATTCCCTTAACGGAATTAAAATGAGGTGAAATCGATTTTTATCTGCAGAGTCTTGCAGGATTTCGCTTACAATTTTAAACGACAATAATGCGATTGAGAAAAGAAATTCATAAAATTTCCTTAACTAAAATTATATATTCGCACATTCACAAAATATTCTCAAACCCTTTTTATGTTTGAATTAATTACTCCTGATGCATTTTAAAATTTGAAACTCTTTAAAAAAATCAAAATAAATCGCTGCTATTTTCAAAAGGTCTTATCAACAAATCATTGGTTAATGATGCTACCAATCATTTCTTCTTTCCAATCTTAATCTATTTCACAGGCACTGTAATAAATCACATAAATCTCTTTAAATGCTATTTGTGGTCTCGATAAATCAACGATTAATATAACATTCATAGAAATTTCATCAGCGTATAAAAAAATATCGAAAATGATCAACTTGCATTCAGCTGACAAATTTGTTTTTCCCTACAAAACATCTTTGGTTAACAAGCAGCATACACACCCCATCATTACCAGAAAAGATAGTCGTCTGCATCGTAAAAGTCGAGAAAACAAAATTTCTTATTAGAATTTACGACAAATGGTTTAGAGATATAAAAGATATTTTCGCGAGCGGTGATTTCTCAACAGAGAACCAAAAAAAAAAGAAGAAAAACACGCCAACAAGGAATCTTGTAGGAGAACTGCTGTGCATTCTAAGACCAAGTTACATACATGTGGAATTAGATAAATAGTCCTTGTGCCGCAGTCATTCCGCGGGGAATATAAATCAAATTCGGCATCGTATCTCCTGATATACAGTGATACAAAGATACGAGTATGAATCTAGTTTTGTCTGATGCGCCACACAGGGAAACAACATGAATATGAATACATGAAGATGGCTTGGTCGCTTAGGGTTCCTCTTTTTTAGAACCCTCATCACCGTGTCTTGTTCACGACTGACAAGTGAAAAACCTAAAGAAAGTAAATGCTGTAAATCAGGTCAAACTGGAAAAGGATCTTCTCCCCGTAAGAAACGAAGAAAAATCCCTAGCATTTGGGTGCATGTTGTAAGTAAACCGAACAATAACTAAGGAACCAATCGAAACTCCAATCGGGGGTAAAGAAAAGGAATAAACACAAAAAGTACAAACTCAAAGCCGGTTTCTCTTTATCGTTCTCTAGTTTTTTTTTTTTTTTTTTACTTTGAGGTTTTTCTCCATTTAACTTTGGGTCATCTCAGAGGATATGGTTTCCAACCAACAACCCTGGGTATCACTTCAAGTTCTATAGGTTTCTTCTCTGTATACGAGCCACCACCACACGGCACACAGACAAGATTTATTGGCCAAGAGAACACAAGAAGACGTAGAAGATATTCCAATTTATTTTCATCTTACTACACTTTTTTGTTGCTTATTTCATCCCACCCCCTGTGTTTCAATTCTGCTGAGTCTAGTTACATGAACACCTACTATTTTACGTTACAATTTTTTTTTCTCCTTACGATGACGACGAGCTGCGACTCAACTCTCGACGACATCAAGATTTTTTTTGCTTACCCCACCCAAAGAATCGGATGCATGGTATAATAGAAAATACTATTAAAAGCAGCCTCCTTTTTTATCATCCTGTAATGACATAATAAAGTACTTGGCGCACACAAGAACTCGAAGAATTAGAACAAAAGGAAAGAAAAACGGAATACCGGACCCATCTGCCCGAGAAGTTGCTATGACAGCCTCTGGCTTAACTTGTTCGCTTGCCTCGCGCTCGCTTTGAAAATCCTGACAAAAGCAATCCACCAAACAGAAAAGAAACATCTAACCAAAGAAGAGAAAAACAACATCAAAAGTTTTTACAAGCCACGCAAAGAAAAGTGCATTTATAGACCCCAAGTTTTTATCATCCCCTTCAACCCCCATACCCAGATTTTGACAAAGTCAACTTGAGCCCTCAGGAAAAAGTTTTGTCCACTGTTTTATTCCATTCCTATGATGCAACGCCATACGCCCCAGTTTTGTATTACAAGCCGCCAACTCGGTGTCCGAAAACTTTTGAATTATGTAAATAATTTCTAATGGGGTTGGCTCAGATAGGCTGACAGTTTTATGCTCATCTCAATTTACGAACCAAACGGCTATGAAACTGACTTTTAAGAAATGGCCAAAAATCAAAGCCACCCATCAACATATTTTGCCGGTAATAACAAATATTAGCCAACTTATCTTCTCATCATCGATATGGGGGGCCCGTCTTTCGCAGTCAGGTATAATTATCGCAAAAAAACTCGTGAATGGTTTAATCTTGCTGGTGGTGGTAATTTCCTATACTTTACTCTCGCTCTTGTTAAAGGTTTAACAAATAGCCGCACATTTGTCAGAGTGCCCGTACCTCACGTGCCCTCACTGTCGTATTCATATACCACTTGCTCTAAAGTTGCAGGTTGCTGGGCTTCCTATCCTACTGGCTTGTCGGTCTGTTGTCCTCGTCAGTGTCTCTCTCCCTCTGTATGTATGTGTGCATGAGTACGTGTAGTCTATGTTTCATGCTTCAGAGAAGATATAAAATTTATTTATGCCGTTACGTGTGGCCATTCCTTATTCAAGGTCAGTTGGATCGGTTAACCATACAAACACACACACAGATTATTGTGTATTACGAATTCACAAGTAGCTAAAGTAGACCGACCGTACCTGCATAGAAGATGCGGTCTTGCTGTTGGGGTTTTGGTGGTTTGTTGCTCTGTTAGCGATACTTAACGGTCCTTCGTTGTAATGTCCATCGATTTATCAGTTCCCTGCCCTACTTCCAGCATTCGAACGAAAAATGTAACTTTGTCTCCTGGGTGATATAAGCATTATACGAGAGTACACTACCTTATCTACACATTGAGATAAATTTTATGGACCGTCTTCCATCATGTGGCGGTGTGGAGTCAAGTCCACCCTCAACTATAATGTAAGATGCAATTTCAAGGACTTGCTAGGAAGTTCCGGTTGCTCTGTATAGCTGCTAGGATATGATTGAATGCCTCCGCTATTGTAGGTTGGATGTGCGGAAGACACGTTAGATACTCGAAAACAGAGCGAGAGAGAACGATTGAACCCTAAGCAGTGCTCATGTTCACTGGTTACTTGGTATTTATTATCCTCAAAGTTCTTGTGTACATATACTGTTGTCGGATAGTTTTGCCCACCGGTTGTATCCTTACACGTTCGGTCGATTTTTATATTTTCCTCCTAGGATGCGAGATGATATTTCATAGCAGTACGGATGGAACATTTATTTTTGGCGATAAGGATACCTACACTTTGCGGTGTTGTACGATGTAATAACATTAAAGTAGACTGGCTCTACTCGACTCCTTTATCTGTTTTCGACTCAGTATAAACTCATCACCTAATGACTTCTTATTTTACTACCAAAAAAATCATCAGTACGTAACTATTTTTAGCCATCAAAATGCTAAAAGCTTAAGTTCCAAGTGTTCGTGAGTATGTGACTATGAAATTATGTCGTCAGTCATAAGAGTCCTCTTTCGGCAGTGAAAAGAACCGAATAACAATCCATTGCCGCTCCCTTAATGTCCCACGCTCAATGTCCAAATCGAAATGGCTACCAATAATGATGATGATGACTAAACTACTGGTCGCCTGTACATTGTAGACAGATTTACAATTAGGGCGGTTACGCTTGTCTAGGAAAAGATTTCCATTTGCCGAAGGAAGCCTATTTTATTGCCCTTCGATTAGTCCAGGCTAATTTTTCACTTCTCCATCATTACGACCATCACAAGCCATGAAACGAATGGACGAGATGATGGCAATTCATTTGCCAAATTTGACTGATTTCGACTTGGAACGATTTATGCATGAGGTCATCCTTATAGGCACAGCATAGGATGTATTAGATATTGCCAGATGCTGTTATCCACATGTGCCGTTGTCTTGTATTCTGTGGGATTATTGAGCAAGCATCTATCTTCGAGAGAGAAATTCGATACCGCAGGAAGAAGCCCAAAGTGATTTATTTGAAAGTGTTTAGAGGACGTGACAGTTTTCAAAAAACCACACCGTTGTAAACTACCACTCATTAGGCTGTGTTCTATTGAGAATTCGGAAGCTAGTTGTTCGGTGTATTTTTGTAGCTGCAGGTGTAGGTGTACTATCACATCACTCAAAGATTCCACTTTTGAGCTAACATCAGAAGTCACTTAGACGATGATGAGTATGTATTGCGTTAAAAAGGACTCACACTTTGTGTATCTTATTTACGACAACATCTACCTACAGAGTTTGCTTTTTGTTTTGTGGCGTGTGGTACATATGCTTTTAGGGGAAACAGATATAGCGTTGTAGTCATTTCGAGCAGGAGCCTCTCACTGGCCGCTCATAAGCATCTAGGAAATTATTCGACTTAAACATTTTGAAACTTTAGTTTAAAGATTGTGGGTTGAAATGCTGAATAAAATTTTAAAAGAAATAAATAAATAAAATATCCCGATTTACATTGAAGCCGAGATATTAATTTTGTACTGAAAATGGGATGTATGGAATAATGCCACGATCAACAAGTCACTTCCTTCTACAGCTCCAATTAAATGGAGGATTTTTCGAAATCAAGAGTTAATTCAAAACATTGTTAGGTTAACTTTTAGTTGGCTTATGTTTCTGTAATAAACTCCATTATTGGGCGCGTCATAGGGTGGTGGATAGTGGAAGCCTCAGTAAAGCTAAGTATCCTGCCATTCGGTATTAAGGAAATCTGCGGCGAAGGGTGTTATAGAAGTTGATCTGCGAAGGCCCACCGTGAACCGACCAAAACCAGCTTCATGTAGGTCCATGTCCATATGGTAAATGACTACTAACATTTGCTGTAACAATATGACTTTATGACGGGGTACCACATGGGCATACCGGTAATCACGGCTTTTATATTCGATAAAGCAATTTAGTCATTTATAAAGTCATAAAGTTGGAAAAGTTGTTTGGTGCTGCTACTGTTCGCTGACTTCGGTTAGTAGTGGTGCAGAGTAACTTAGAGATTCTGAACTAAGCCTCTAAGACATGTAGTTCGTGGACTACATGGCTTAGCCTGTCGTTAATCGACTTCGCGTTCGCGGTATTGTATTCTGAGCTCTATTATAACCAATCCTTCTCTTGGGAATTGAGTAGGAAGCTAATTATTGTGCAACTCTAAACTGTTCCACACACCATTAACACGAGGTAATTTCGATTGGACATGGAATTGGGAAATTTTTTTCGTGTATTTTCGTCAGATGTTTTCATAAATTGAGCAATACAATATCAAAGATTAATTGAAATGAATAGTAATAAAGCAAAGTTTGATAGCACACTTTGTTGCTTACTAAATTATTAAAAAAAAAAAACGTTATGCTGCAGATTTATTTATTTTATTCTCATCTGCTCTCTTGTAAATTGTGACTTTTTTCTTAATACAAATCTGGCTTATTTTAAATTCATTATGCTTAATACCCCTCTTGGGCTTAATTAGATTGGATCAAAAACATTATTTTAAAAAACGTATAGTCTTTTTTTACATTTGACTTTTTGTACTGCATTTCGTCAATTAGCTAAAGGGAAAACAACCCTTTTATCATATCCATCCGTTACATTATTTGCTTTTAATGCTGTCTGTGTCTAATTCCGAATATTTTCCTAGAAAAAAATTAACAAATTTTCTTTCTTAAAAAAAATTTTGATCCCTTAGGTGGAAAGCGAATATCATTCACCGGCACGGTGCTTATACGAAAAAGGGTTAAGTGCTCCCAAAGTACAAGAAACTCTCAAAAGTTATTTTGTTTTCCTATGCACGCTGCCAAAGTCCTTTCAAAATATAAACAAAGAACTTCGTGAACATTTTCACAAATCATATTTGTTCGCTTTTCGAGGAGAAAATACTTTAAGCCATATAGACACTGAAGCATAAGCATATACCGACTCTTTCCCCACCCAGGGGTAAAACAAAGTCTTCGAAAAAAATATGGAAATCCTTAAATGGCACTTGTATACTGTTATCGTCCAGGGAGAAATTTGATTAAAACAAGCAGGAGTAACAGAGTACAAAAAAAGAAAACCTCCACCTTGGGCGGGAAACTCTCTTAAGGCAACACCGGAGACAGGGGATATCCATTTTCATTCTTTATTTTTTTATTTTTTTTAAAACCATGTGTTTTCGCATTGTACACACCGCAGCATCATCCGTTGAAGGATACATGCCACGATTTTTTGCTCGACAAACGAAAATAACAGAATTCGAAGGAAAAACTCTGAAAACAAGGATGACTTATACACACAGGATGTGTAAAAGAAAACTTACTCATTAAAAGATTAAGGTTAGATTGGTGTATAGTTGTATGTACTTTACCACCCCACAAACGGGTGGAAATATGGAAATTTCAACTTTTCCTCTGGCTTTTCCGATAATCCCTGCAATAAACTCCGATATGGTATAGTCAGAAACTTGATTAGATTACATCTCGTTGGGGCACTTCCACGTTGCTTAATTTATGATAGGAATTATGGTCTTTTCCTGCTGTGGCAGTTATTTTGGGATATAAATTATCCAAGTTCGTTTAGACGGCTAAGATATGGGATACGATGTCCCATCTATCGGCTCGCGGCATAATGACATTATTTTCTTGGCTATTCTGCTTTTTTTTTATATGTTTGTTGGGTTGCGGAGATGATTGACACTGTTCAAGATTTGCTTGACAGTGTTGCGGGTGTGGACCGTTCGTCGAGGCTCACTAATTCGATGAAATTACGTCACACACGGTTAAGAACAGTCGATTGAGTTGGCTGTCAACTTTTCTATAGAGCCATCAGCATTGTGGCGGGGTTTAACTTGGATATTTCAAGGCAGTTGTACGTTCGATAAAGGGCACTGACATGAAGTAAAGTTTCATGGATAAAGAGCAGGATTTGAGATGATCTATTACTGAAACAAATATTCTTGATTTTTGGGAATATATCCCAAAGTATGGTAAGTATAGAAAGGCGTTTAGGTTGAATGCTTCGAAAACGTTTCGAAAAAGAAGTGTTTAACATATATTAATAAAAAAAAAAAAGGGTCGTTAATAAAGGACTTGACAACTTATCTTTTTAAATAAAATGCAAACAATATGAAGTGCTGCTTGGCATCATTGGACTATTTTCAACGAAAATTAGGCTGGGTACAAAGTTTCGGTCAACGGTGGGCGTTGCAGAGGTATGTTAACCGATTTTGTTATACCCTATCCCATAGGGACATATTATTTTTGATACATAGTTTATACGATAGAGAAATAATTTAGCTAGATATATCTCAACGTATATGGATCGACTATGAATCGCTACCTGAGTCGATTAAGCCATGTCTGTCTGTAGGTCATCGGTTTTTTAGGCCTTAAATTTTGAGCTAGGATAATGAAATTTGGTACATGTGATTCTTGTACGTGCTGTTCGAACAAGTGTCCAAATTTCCAAAATCTTTTTAGAAATACGTTATTTTTGGCCAAACGGTAAGAAATTTTGCAAAAATGACAGAACAACATTTGTTTTCAATTAAATTATTTATATTTTGTCCATATCAGGATGTTTGCCATTCCCGCTTTTTAAGTGGTTTTTCAGTTATTGGGTTATAAAAAACAAACTGTTCGTCCATACATCATTTAAACCCACGCCCACTTTTTGGAGGCGTTTTTTTTACAAAAAAATATTTTTGTCGAACCAAACAAGATATTAATAAACTATCTGAACAATAAGTTGCGACAATGTCAATTTTGATATTTCTTAGCCATAAAGCTAGGGATATTAATTACAAGGATGGGATGGGATAGGATATAAAACAATCCCCACAGTGGTTTGTAGCCTTCTCATATTTTTTTTATACTGAAATTGAAGACATGCATTTAGACGACCTCTGGTTCATGCAGAATGGGGCGTCATGCCACACGACCCGTGCCAAAATCGATTTTTTGCGAACAAAAAAAACAAATCGTGTATCAGCCGTCTTGATGATGTCAATTGGCTGCCTCGGAGCTGCGATTTGACCTCTTTGGACTTTTTATGTGGGAAACCGTGGAGGACCGATGTTATGCCAACAATTCGGCGACGATTCAAGCGCTTAAGGCCAAATCCTAGCAATCCGTGAGCTACAGCCCGAAACCATCAACAAGGTCTTGGAAAATTGAAGTGACAGAATGCGCTACTGCAAATCCAGCCGAGGCAGCCACTTGAACGACGTTGTGCTTCATAATTCATTATAATGTTTGCTATTTCTTATAAAGCCCTAATACATACAAAAATATTACTATGTTGATTTAAAATCGAAATTGTACTTGGACCAGCCGTAAAATGGACATCCTTTACTAATTGTTTTTAGTGAAGTCCTATCGTTTATTTACAAAAACTACATTAAACCAAACCTGATAATCTCTGGATGTAGACATTTTTTTTACAACTTCGTTTAAATCATTGTACGTGAAACAAAACGAAACAGGTCCCCAAATCAACTCAATACAAGCAAAGTTTTTCTTATTTAATTTCCAAAATCATGTGCACATTTTTTTTTGTGAACATGACCACATAGGGGTGCACTTCTAAATGTTCACTCTACCCGCAGCAGAGTGGTCATGGTCATATAGCAGACCTAATTAAAACCATCAACACCAGAACTTTGTAGCCCTAAAGAAGAAGAAGAAAAAGAAGAAGAAGGATAGCAAGCTGCTGGAGAGCCGTTTAGGTAACGAAGGCAATTTCCTGCAGGAAAATAAACACAAACGCATAGCCAGACTCAGAATATGAGACATAGCACCAGAGAACACTGGGGGAGCGTAAAAAGGGTTGCAGTTAGAAACAGCATTACAAATGTATTTTCTAAGGCAGCTGTGGTGTTAAGCGTCAATAATTTTCAAGGTTTCAAAAAAAAGTCCTTCATTTCTATACGTTTTTAGGGTTTCTTGGTTTTTAATTAAAAATTTCTTAACAACCAATTTGGGGACACTGTTCTGTTTTATATCTTAGAGTTTATGGCGTGAAATAATCTAAGCACATGTGAGAAAGGGTCTTTTTTTGTTTAATTTCAAAAAAAAAGAAAACATTTTACAGTCATTTATTAAGTTTGTCCCAAAAAATGTTAATTTTATGAGCTTTTTAAGAGATTACATTTTAAGAAAAACGCCTCAGTGATGTGAGGGTAGGCAAGAAAATTACCATAAAACAATATAAATAACCACAACAAATATTGCTAGTGTTTGTAGGTAATATTTTTACTGCTCCCAAAGGAAATTTAAACGAATTATTTTTTTTTTTTGATTATTTGCAGACCACAAATTCCCTTAGTCGTTTCCAACACGAAATTCTTCGCAAAATCTCATTTGGTATGGAAGATTTAAAAAAAAAAAGAAACTCGTGAACATTCACTAAGCTAAAGCCATCAGCTACGTACATGGCTTATTGGAGAAGTCCAAATTTAGCCCAGACTGTAGTGACCCCAAGTAAATAAGAAAGTTTATTTGCTTATGACTTTTCATACCTTTATCTCTAGTTTGAAAAGTTATAAAACGACTATTATCATGAAATGCTCTACATAGATAAAGTGATCCGACTAGTTACGACAATATATGTCGTCTAGAAAGTTTATTATCCATACTATCAGTAATTGCACAAAGGTCACATTTCTGTTATTTTTCTCAGAATCACCCATACATCTGGTCTCTTGGTGTAACCACCTACTAATGTATCTGCAATTTCATATATTTTCCTGATCCTTGAACTGAAATATTTCCCTAGAAGGAATAACTCATGATTTAGTAAGCACTTAGGACCTCGTGTGGTTTTAATTATGAATTATATGAACAACACACGCACTCGTTCTCCACAAAATCGTCTTCGGCTCGTCAACAGTCGGTCCCGTGTTCCACTCATATAATCATATTAAATGAAAGAAAAAGGAACCGGATGTACTTCCATCCATATGCCACCACTGATTAACATCGCAAATGTGCTGCATAAGTGTTCGAGCTACTTCTTCACCAACCATCCACCACCAAGTAAATCAATCGAGCAAATCCTTCTAATTACCTACTCTGGCGACCACAAGGATATTCGTTCTTCCTGCTTCCACAAAACCATCAGGGTTATAGTTTTCTTCTGTGGCTCGGTTTTCTTTATATATTCATTGCGAATACATGAAACGCAAAATGGCAAACGAAGGGAGTGGAAGTACAAAATAAATTAAATCCCTTGCATGAGAGTCACATAGACTATCATTCGATGAAACTCACATTTGAGGTGATACCATAAGACATGGAGTTATACACCCTCCGAAACTGTGAGGCAACCACCCACGCTCCTGTAAGCACTGTGTAATAATTATTTTAATAAGCTGGCACGTGATCTGCTTGAATGAATGACGAAGCAACGAACGAAGGAAAATAATAATTAGTCGTTTTCCGTTCAGGACCTCGTCGGCGAACAGTGCGTGTGTGTGCAAGGACAATGACAGTCAGCTCCAACCCAAAGTATGTGTGCATACTCTGCGCGATTGTGTGTTTGGAAAAGCAAATCCTTCTCAGGTATTAAGAAAACTTTGACCGTTTTAATTAGAAACATTCTCTTCGCTTTGAATATGTCATTTTATATGCGTGTGTCCTTAGTCCTTGGATACAACTTGCCTCTAACACTTGACATGTCACATCGCTCGAATGAGCCCATTAACCCGCACACATTGTCAGGAATGCCAGCAAAGACACTGGTAATTATTGCGAAATTAACCCGAACGACGTAGATGACAACGCACACACAGCAATGGACAAGGAGCCCCCATTTGCCCACACACAATTAACTCTTACGTGCACGGGCCCGGCTTGGCAACAACAGCTGGTACATTGCTACTGCAGTATGTACACTTTCAAAGGATTACATTATGCTGCCATAACAAGCAGTCTCTGTTGAGACGATACTTTTTGCCAGACACAAATTAGAACACAAGGCGCCGGAGGTAAGGAGAGTAATACTATCTATTTTGCGTCCTTGCGAAGGTAGCTAGTGTTTTGGGATATATCTTCTGCGTTAATATTTTGTCATGAACGCTTCATAGTTTCCTTATTTGCCACCGGACTACCATTACTGTAATATCTTGTGTGAACAGGGAGAGAGAGGAGGAGAAGAGAAGAAGAATTGTACGAAACCAAAAACACTTGGCATTTCCCAAAGGAAATGTTGGAAAAATGATTTATGCCACAGCTGAGTTCAGTTCACTACGACTTTCTGGGGCGCTGGCTGGCATCCTCTGCAATATCCGCTCGCCTCCTCCCGCAGTAGTGATAGGGCGCGAAATTAAAATAAATTTTCCATCTGCACGAGTTGTGACGCGGGCTTCTTTGATGTGTGTTTGTAAAGTCTGTTTGGCTGTGTGCCGATCGGTTGGTTAGTCGATGTCGGCCTGTTTGTTAGTGCGATCGCAGTTTTTTTCGATTAAAATGTTCAATGTTCTCCCTTTCCATGGTGTTACTGGGCACAGCTCTGTGGCGTGGTTTGATTGCAAGGGAAGCGAAAGCCCGGTCTTGTTTGTTTTAATATGTGAGAAATCATTGGGGTTGTCTGTTATTGGGTGGCCCTTATAAGCAAACCGGCGATAGTGAGTCTTCACAACGAAAATCAGAAACGAGCTAGTTTTGGAATATTAAGAGAATTTCGCACGCGCCAAATGTAAAATCTTCGCGCAACTTCAAAAGAGGCTTCTTAGAGAGGATGTTTTGATGTCGGTAGAGACGATTAAGTGGTACCGGGGGTTTTGGGTGGTCCCTGATTTGTGAGGGTAATTCTTAAGCAAAATATTCATAATTCTTGCTGAGAAGTAGTACTATAAATCTGTCGACAGTCGATGACATCTCTATGTAAGCAGGTGCTAATATAACATGTCTTTATATTTGAATTATTGGTCTCAGAGCGACTTATTTGTAGCAGCAACCGACAAATTGAATATCGTGAGGCTCTATAAACCATCGATGCTATCTTTGATAGTGAATCAAATCGTTTCCCTACCTTTGGAGGAGATTAAAAAAACAACGTTTGCTATTACGCTAGATATAAAAAAAGGGTCTTGAAATGAGAAACTGGTGGCATTCAATGAACGCGTTACAAAATAGAAACGGTTCGAAAGAAACACCGAGGTATCATATATCCCTTATTTATAGGCAATTTATATTGATGATAGACGATCTTCGATGGGCTTCAAAAGAACTTCAACATGATTGAAGTGAATGTAATAAAAATATCATGCTTAAAATTGAACTAAACGGCCTATTACCAGGATTGAAGTGATCATAACCCTGCCACTTTTTTTCCTAATGCATTTTTTTCCTCAAAAAGGTTGACAGCTTTTTGTTCTTAGTAAAGGCTATTACTGATAGGATGTGTACCTCCATTTGGCCCGTATATATCCATTGTGTTTTCGCAATTTTCTGAACTGCACTGAAACATTATATCGCTCTACAGGTTCTTTGTTCGTTTATCGGTCGATACGCCTGGCAGGCTCTGTTTTATTTTATCAACTTTGTTTTGCAATGCATTGTGATAATCACTATTTGCTTTCATTACACCACACCCCATCTGTGTTTACAGCTCCCAAAGTGGACGAGTTTTATTTTATTATCTTTTGTTAAATTTTGCGGCCTCTTCAAAGTAATATCGTCTTTTTTTCTCCTTTTTTTGGTTTTTAATGTCACGACAAGACGGCGACGACAACAACAAAGATGACAAGTCCGCTTTGACAAAGACATCCACCGACTGGCTGACGCAGTAGTGTTCCTGTAGTTGTGTGTGCGTCAGTCGTGCGGGTTTTGTGGTTTCATCTTGAGACGACCGACGACGATGACAATGAAGTGCAGTGAAATACAAAAGAAACTTTCCAAGCAACTAACCACAAAATCGTAACAGTCAACTGCGAGTCCTATGTAGGTATGGGTAGTTTTTGAGCAATGCATTTGGCAACTGTGGCAACCGACACGTCAAGCCGATCAATATTGACATATTCATCTTGGCGGTGGAACTAAAGAGTTCAAATAGAAAAATTGGATATATGACGTAAACGTTGGCGGCAGTCGTTAACACAGAGACGTCAAGTGGAAGTAACCAATGTGATATGAATACTGCTGCAAGGGGCAGTGTATTAGCGATTGTGTGCATCCTTATAAGATTTTGGTTTTCAATTAACCTACATCGACCTAGTTTATGTCGAGGGATTTCAGATTTCCGATAATAACAAGGGCTTTAAACTATTACTGTCTTGACCTTTGATGTTTGAATCCGCTTGTTAATGAAAACCGTACCGATTCGGAATTCGGACAAAGTCTTGAACTAATGCATTTTTTACCCTGCAATGGGGGGTTAGCCTTTTAAATGAAATGCCGAGCAAACGTATTTTTTTAACAATTGAGTAACGTTTAAGCAAATACATGGACGCGTACAGACTGCGGTTGACATACGGTTTCGTTGTTCCTTATTTACACACCGTCCGATAAAAAGGGTTGTGCGTTAAGCGAGTAAACACACTAGAGTGCTCTGATGAAAGTGTTTGGCAAACATTTGATCATCAGAAATTTCACAGCTGTCGCTGGCAACTGATTAAAATACGAATAAAATGAGGGGTAGGATTTTTTTGGAAATAATGTCTCTTTGTGTTCTTCTCATCGGCCAGGAGTATGGCACGAGCTTTGTAGGTATTGCCGATTGAGGGTTGTGGATTGATTAGCCACTGTTATCAATATCGGCTCATTAATCATTAATTCGATTTGACCCAATTTCGTGTTTTTTTTTGTTAGTTCAACGTAGCATTCACTCAAATAATTAACAACAATAGTAGGGGTAGTACAAAATTTGTTGCCTGCTCCTTATTATTTTTTTATTCGATTTTCTCCATCCATCCACATAAATAACCCAACCAAATAAAAGAGAACAATAACACAAACAGCAATTTCCCTTCTGAATAAAAAGGAGCAATTCCACATACAGCAAAGAGATTTGTATCCATGTGCAGCTCAGCTGGAGGCCGACCGACCAACCAGACACCCACTCACTCAACTCAGCCGGCTAAATTGATTTTGTGGCCAAATTAAAGGAAAAAGAGGGGGGCAAATGGGTTCGCACGACGTTTGCTATTCATGCATATGCCACAATGGTACAGAAATCATTTGAATTGTATACAAAGACTGATGCGCCGCCGACCATTCAAGGATATTTGATTTTTGCGGATACATCGGACAATACAATCGGGCATCGGTTGTCGTCCCCCCTCCCCCAACTTTATGTACAAACAAACAGCCACACACATGTGGAGTGGATGGCTGTCCAAATAAAAAGGACGACGGCGGTAATGGTGGAGTTGTGTGGGGTGATGGGTGTCATCATTGTGCTGGTGTGGGTGCTTTATTTCGCATTTGGAATTCAGCTGCATTACTTCCGTCCATTTAAATTTGAATCAGAAAATTTATTCCGGTTCTGTGATTGCGAAAAATGTCGACCCCTATAGGCTGGTTGGTATATATATAAGCAGTGTTTTTGCTGCTCCTGTGGCCCGCTCTATGGACCAGGACTGATGAATAATTTGCAATTATTTGCAATTTTTTATGCTTTGCAGTCCACTTTTGTTATTTGTTTGTGCGGGTGACATAAGTGAAATTCGTTTTGGTTATCTCAAGTGGTGAGGTAGGTGATTGCAATTCCTGCGATTTACGAATTGGGAATGCACAAATCGAAATTACCTTTTTTTTTGCTTAAGAACAAATTAAATCTACATATTCACGCGGTATATTTGTATGACTTAACGAAAATGATGAGAGATGACCAATGAAGTAAAAGTTTCAAAACCATTAATTGAGTGTAACAGTAATTCGATTGAAATGTGGAAAATGTGCGTAAACACAAAAGTATTACAAAATACAACTTAAAATCCGCTGTGCGAATTGTTTAGTGTCCTATCCCATCAAATTTCCTCCAAGAGTATACCTAAGAGTGGGCGAATTCTTAAAATGTTTGTCTTCGTCAAATAGAACCTTGTAAGGATCAGGAATTCATAACACAGCCGCTTAATGTGTTTCGCAACACGAATATTTAGTACTCAATTTCTGGCATCTGAGTCAATGAGTCAAAAAAAAAAAACATCAAAATCAAAAAATCAGAAATAAAAATACAAATTTTTGACGCAACAGGCTCGTTAGTAACCACGGCCGAGCTTTCTCACAACCAATCATGTGTGCGTGTGTACTTCTTGCACGATGTTGGACCTCCTGTTTTATGCCGACTCCGAACTGCGAATTTGAGATGAGATTTTCTTGATAATTGATACTACTCGGATAATTTGTCAGATCATCACGAGAGGCTGGGAATCGAACCCAGACCTTCTTCGCGGCAGTTCATCGCACTATCCATAGCGCCACTGAGCCCCACATGATTAAATCTAGCTCGATAAAAAAAGTCTAGAGATAACACGTTCACTGAACGTCAAGAACTCGATTTTTGCACCCGCTCTGTGACATTGTAGTGTTTGAACCACATATCACTGATGTCCAATTCGTGCAATTGCTCAAAGAAATAATGTTCCAACATATCTCTGTAGCGCATATCATTTATTGTAAAGTGACGGTCATTTTCATCGATGAAAAAAACGGCCCAATGACAACACCGGCATGAAAACAGCACCTAACAATGATTTTTTCTCACCTGTCCAGAAGCGCATATTTCGCTTATTGACTAAACGTTTGACCAAAAATGCACTTTATCGGTGAAGATGATTTTTAGATGAAATTCTTCATTTTCTTCCATCATGTCCAGAGTCCAATTCGAGAAAGTACGTCGCTTAATATTATCAAGTGGAGCGTTCATGAGTCAGCTTGATCTTGTTAGGGTGTAGACCACGGTCAACAAAATACCGACATTTAAATTTCAAACAAAGTTTGTATATTTCACCATATTGCCGAACTTTTTTCTCAGTTTACATGTTCTAACGTATGTATGCATACATGAACCCACTGTATATAAAATATTAAGAACGAACAAAAACATCCATTTGATCAACTTAGTTTCGGTAGCCGGAATAATTCGCACGACCGTTTTCTTACAAATCATCATAATTTGACATAATTCAGACAACTTGAAAAGACTTCCCTAATTGAAGCATAACAAGTTGCAAAGAGATGTACATATATACCCAAACGCCATTAATTGATTCATTGTATAACTCAGACCCTAAATCGCACACGCCGGATCTAACCACTCAAAGTTGCCAATCAAATTCAGCACTACGTGTCCATCTGTCAGAATTTGTTTTGTACTTCTTTTTTCGATTAGATTTGGTTAAGGCGTTCTCTGCCATCCCTGACTGAATAGCTCTCCGAAAATTCCCTCAAACAATGGGTTTATATGTGAAAAAAGTAGAACGTACTCCACTTTGAAGTCCTTTATAGCCATCATCATATTTCGCGTCGCCCCGCATATGCAAAATTAAAAGCGAGGACATTTCACTCCTTGCGAAGAGGCACTCAACCTTAGGTCGGCAAAAAAATGGGTTTTGCGGCTGATTTTAGCATTAATTGAACTTGAACGTGTATCACAATGGAATGAATGCGAATGTAGAGAAGATGGTCTTCGGCAACCAGTACCACCAGCATATTGCATAAGGATCCTGCCATTTGTCATTCGCCAGCGAGTGAGTAGAATGGCGATTCTCTGAAGAGTCATTCATATTTAATGTACACGCATACCCCTTTTATTCAGATTTCATTCTAGTATGTAGGTTTTATTTTTTTGTTCGTGTTATCCTTTTGCGTTCAGCTGGTGGTAGTAAGGAAAGTTGTTTATGGGTCAAATTCTTGCCAAGGACAAGCTGGATTTTCATCCGAATGATAAATGGTTAATGCCTTAGTACAGGCAGTCGGGGTTTTTCGAAAATTTCAATAGAATTTATTGCCCTATAACGGGTGGCTTGAAGTGAACAGTATGGGATTAAAGGGATGTTATACCAAGCATACAGTGCAAGGACATTTTCTTGGGCGAAATAGTGTTGAATGCGGGAGACACATTCCTCTCGAAGAAACGAGACAACTTTTTTCCTCGACTTTTTGCCTTCATAAAAGCCAAAGGTTTGCGGAAAATAAATTACTCCTATGTAACTTGTATTTACTTACATCCTTTTTCATAGAGTTCCCATAGTGTAATTACAGTAATTTCTCAAGCACGTGGCATCATTTATGGTCTATTTCGATCCCATGTTTGCAAACACTTTTGGCTTAAGTGCCCAAAAGGTTGGTCGTCTCTGTGATGATATGCTTCATCACTTTCATATGATGCCATCTTTACAGCGTATGTATTTGTACCGATGCCATATGGTCATGCGAAAAAGGATCTGCCTGGGTCACGTTGGCACATTGTTTGTCGACGACCCTTCGCCTGGTCGAGAGCTAGCATTTAAAAAAATGTATAAAATCGTTTTTCATGGAACCCACGCATACGAACGTACACAAAGGTGACTAAGCGATTATTTGATTGTAGAAATTTTGGTTTTTCGGTTTGGGATATTTTATTAATTTTGAAGGTAGTATTGGATTAGAAAAGGTTTGTGCGGGCTGGGCGAACAATTAATCATCATAAGTCCACCACATGGCTAATGTCAGTTACGGCGAAATGAGATAGCAAAAATAACCAAAAACAACAGCAGCCATAAGTCTTCATGTAGGAACGCGAAAGAAATTAGTCGTACATGAGTTACAATTTTAAATGATTACAATGATTTGCATAAATTCAACCCTGTTCGACATAGTTACGAGTACAGAGGGTGACCTTTTTCATAATTAGTAGTGGATTTTGGATTTAATTCAACGAACGAATTATCGAAAAAATTGTTTGAAAATTTTGTGAAGCAATTTACGGGCCATTTGTTAGGCTATGAATGAGCGACTTATGTGTAAAACTGGTACTGTAAGTCATCAAGCAAGTCAAATATGACATAAATTAAGAAAAAATATACCGATATATTTGTCAAGTCAAAAAAAAA
This sequence comes from Rhingia rostrata, assembly GCA_949824845.1. Classification (NCBI taxonomy): domain Eukaryota; kingdom Metazoa; phylum Arthropoda; class Insecta; order Diptera; family Syrphidae; genus Rhingia; species Rhingia rostrata. The sequence continues at coordinate 106,190,113 of OX463757.1, forward strand.
ACAACAAACATTTGGTATACCAAATTAAAGGATTTGTGATGGCTTTGATGGGGATTGTCTCTACCCAAATCACAATGAATCAGCATTCTAATTCAAGACTATCACAAATAAAACTAAAACACACTTGTGTGTTTAAGATGTGGGAAAAATAAACCGGGTGTACTACATCCACAGATAAATATCCATCAACCACTTCCAGGACACTTACACACCGGCGAACATGCTGCACGACTGGCCCAAGCCCATAGTACCAACTGTCGCAGCTGTAAGGTCAGAGATAAATTCTAGCGTAAATATCATAGAATGCGAATGCCGAGCCTTGTTAAGGGGAATACCTCGAACACCATCTTTTTCTGATCCGATCAGAACTGATTTTATATACAATAGTACAACAAGTTACAACAACCGATAAAAGGGTATGTGGAATCAAAAGAACATACCTTAGAGTAAATTGTGTTTTGTCTTGTACAAACCATTGGGTTAAAGAAATGCGACCAGGCCCAATATCAAAGGGATTCTATATTATATGTAAGTATATGTTATTTAACTTATTAGTTTATTACTAATTCGGGAAAACCACCTTTAGGCTGTCATCTGTCAAAACTATAAAATTAATTTTAAATTAATGCAGAAAAAGGTAACAAAAATAGGCAATGGCAAAGTGGTCACATGCTGTTAACTACTGATCAGAATGCCTGGGCTTGATTTCCAGTCATAGCATTGCAGTTTTTCACTGGCCTTCATCTTGCAATGACCTCAAAATTTTTTTTTGAGTAGTAGGAACAATCAATTGTCAATTAGCTTTTCGCAACTTCTGCCACCGGATAGAATTACGCACGGGCAAATTTATGGTTGTGAAAAAAACTATACTCTTGGTTCTAACCTGCCTATTTTCCAAACAAACAATATTTCTACTTTTACGCGTCTTGTATATAGATAAAACAAACATTTAAGAAATTTTAATTAGTGTAGCTATAGTGTTCCTATTGCTAAAGGTTCATATTTATAAATTCTATTACTGCAAGGTTTTGCTTTATTTACGTTCGAAATGACTATCCGATCATCGATTTCGTCAGAACTTGTTTTCGATTGGATATTTGCATATCCTTTAGATATCTGCAGCAAATTGAATCACATCAGACAACAGATTTCCTTCATTCGGATGAACAATTGTTTGCAAATGTTGTCAAAAGTATGTTTGTTGTTTTAACCGAACCTCCTGGCTTATTTAAATTATTCTCTTTATTCTTATTCCGTTTCATGAACAAAATAACTCTTTGTGCCATTCTATGTTTACCGGCGTATCTTTTGTTTTTTTTTTTTTTTGTTTCTGTTCTTCTCTTGTTCAAGGTAAACAAACATACATCCTTATCACAATTTGAAAATAATTAACATCACATGTGCCACTGAGCGCCCCATCTATTGTTCGATTTTTTTTTTTTTTTGCTTGTCATTTCAACAATAATTAAACAAATGAGCTTCTGTGTATCGGGTACACTCATTCGGGGTATGTGCGTGCCATACAATAGCACGAGATTAAAATTATCCCGTGGAAAAACAAACTTTTATCTAAAACGAAAATAAACACAAAAGGAATTCAAATGCAAACAAACGCTCTGACATAAAGAATATTGAGAGTAAACGAAATCACGTGTTCGATTTTGATCCTGCGGTCGACCCCATATACATACGATACGAGTATGCTATACGTACATAGAAAAACATCATCATCACTTTGTGCGCTGTCGTCGATAAACCGCAAGGGAATTGAAGATTGAAATTTTCAATATACAGCAGTACCACAGGAGTTTTCACACAAAAAAAATGGTAAAAAATGAACAGGACACAATCGAAATTGCGTGTGTACCTACACTGAGTACACTTTAGGGGAAAAGCTTACAAACGTGTACTTTAAATAAAAATAAGTCATGTGTTGTATCAAGTTTAACCTCGAAGTAAGATATAGGTCAGAAATTATGAGCAACAGCCTTAAGATTCTAACCTGTTGAGATGATGACATGATTTTTACAGAATTGCTGCCGTTTTCGAGGGTAATGTGAAATTAATTAAATTATATACTTCGTAGCTAGCACATACTTGAGAAAAGTTAATACAATTTCCACAACCAACCAAGAACTGCAATCAAATCACCAGGAAAAATAGCACGACGTTGAGAATTAGAGAATTATGTGTGTGATGAAAATAAGTTGACAGTGTTCCAAAAGAGATAAAAGGTAGTTATGTCAACCATGCTTAATTAGACGGCAGAATCAGAATTTTGACACTAGTTCAACGAATTGGAATGATATCTCCGACGCAGAACATTCCAGAACTACAATCCTCGAGGTATCAACATAATTCGGCTAAAATTTATATAGACGTACTTAATGAACCTACCTACTTGCTTGCTCAGGACATCTGTGTGACGAGCAACTCCGCAGGTGAGTTGAAAAACATTGTAAATTTCATTGAATGGCATTACAATTTTGATGAAGCTGACATTTTGAAGAGTGAATCCGCCAACGAACAGACAATGTCACCTACCAGATATAACTTTCAAAACTATTTAAAAATAAACTTAAGATTGACATCTACTAACAAATCAATAGCATACGGACTATTACAAATTATTTTCCCCCTGCAAGCCTTTCCTCTTTCACTTTCTTTGTAACTTCAAATAAATAAACGCTTACCAACAACGATTAACAAAATGTTTGTTTTGCAGACAACAAATCAGCAACACAAACAACACGCCTTGTAAGTATGGACATGTGAAATGATTCCCTTGACCTCACCCTTATGACAAAGCTGATAAAAGCAGAGTGGCTAGGAAATTCAACCCAAGGATGCAGTCGGAAAATACAACTAGTTTATTTCAAATTTCTACGAATAAACAAAGTCCACAGTTTCGCAAATTGAAATAGAAAACACATACATTAAATGAAAAACACACACTCAAATGTAATCTCTAACAGGAAGCTCGTCTTGTGCTACATATTTCACTTTACTTCGCATCCTATACAGATTCCAGAAATTCTAAACGAAGTCATCCTTAAAAGTGCGGCATTTCAGTTCCATGGCAGCGCATACAAGGTCAACCCAACAATACGAACAACTTAATTCTAAAACTTGTTTTGTTGCAGAAAACGTAATTAAAATTTAACGAACTGTACCAAGAGAAATGTTTTCACCCAATGTCATAGCTGCACACAATCTCCACCAAAGTTAAAAACAAAACCCCTGCAAGCCTTTCTTCTAACCAATTATTCATTTTCTCTCGAGTCTCGGATTTATTCAACTCTGCGTAGGAAAAATATGGGATGTAATATAGTTTTTAGTTATTGCCGCTTAGAAATCAATAAAAATCCAATATCCCAATTTATAGAACAAAGACTTACCGATCTTTAACATGTTGAGACATGAACAACACGCAGCCAGAATTTCAATTAATTAAAACGCAGCGACGAATTAAAAGCACACCACACTTTCTTCCTAGATCAAATCTCTTCAATAAGTACAATTCCCACTGATAAACAATAACACTTAAATTGCTATGTCCAACCATTCTTTTAACAATAACTTAAACAAGACAAATTATTAGAAGCTACTGGAATGAAAATGTCAAATTACAATGCCAAAGTTCTTTCACACCCGCTGAATTACCAAGCTTAATTGTCAAGTCAGGGATATATGCAGTGATGCCAAATTTTGTTGTTTGCTAAATGGTGTACATCGAAATGGGGTGTATTGGGATCTAGGGGGCGATCGCAAATGTATACATAATTTTTTATTTTTTCTCTAGATTTCGCCTAAAGAAAAATAAAGATTACGTACAATTTTTTGGACGTTCATATGAAATAGCTTAGAGCTTCCGAAGTAGTAGTTCGGAGTAGTTAAACTATTTGTTGCTTTGGTTATTTATGATTATTAGATTTAATGATAAAAGACAGTATCGCACAAGCCACAAGAACGGTACACCAAGGACCCAAAAAGTGAGCATGATTCAAAACATGTTTCTAAAGATTAACCAATTTGAAAAACATGTTCCGTTTCAATACTCATTATCCCCAGTGTCAGCCTCTCACCTCGATGTAAGCACATTTATGGGTTACGAAAAAAATACGCTGATAAAACTCGAGAAACGCATCATGCGAATTTCTAGTTTCATGCTTGGATGGGCAATTCAAATTCGTTTTAAGTTTTTGCCGCTTTTTTTACCCACCCAGTTTTAAAATTTTTTCTCCATTTTTTGTGTTATTTTCTCGATAACGCGCAAGAAAAAAAGTCAACTGAAGTACCTAATACAAATATTTTCGTTTGAAAAATTGACATTGACATCGATTCCATTGGGACTGCTACTGAATTTTGGTTCACGATGACTATAGGAACGAGTTAATTTCACTGACACGTAGAATGTCCTTTCCGTTAAAATTTGTTTGTTATCATGTGCATATGTTTATTAGTATCGCATCGGGACTATGTATGTATAGTGAAGTGATTACTTTGTACCGAACCGGTGACATTTTGTCACTTTAGTCTCGCCAGTTGTCATTAATATTCATGCACTGAACCCTTTGCGGGAGGTTGTGTAGCTGCGTTCGCCTTCGCACACGCAGGTTAATTGTTAGGCGACGAGTTGGTCAAAGGGCGCCTATATAACGACGTCTATAAGCACCTTTATGGATGCACGATTGAATATTAATATATTTTTATGTTGTGTTGTCTTGCATTTTGTTACATGATGTTCATGATATCCATACAAACTGGAGAATTATAAGGGAAATGCTAGAAATCACGAATTGAGTTTTTCGTTAGATTGATGTCTTTCTGTGGTTGTAGACTAAAAATGGAAAACAAAGAAATGCTGAACGCGGTCAACATGCAAATTATATGCGATATAAAGTGGAAAACGGTGTCCATAAATGGTGGATCTGGCTTTGTAAGTATCATTTAGGGTGTAAGCTGGTTTTATTGATTGGAAAAATGGTCTAATTCGATGTTTTGAGAATGTTTTTAGACGGGCTGGGGATGGGCTTAGTAATGGAGATAAGTATATGAATCTGTTACATTTTCGAATAAAAATGTTAAATTGAATTTTAGAAAATATATACATATATGGTACCAGTTTTACAAAAAAAGGAAAACAGAACTGGTAGACAACTGGGGGATTTTGAAAATACAGCGAACATGAGCCGAAACAGAATCTTGGTTAAGTGATAGGATTCAAGCATATACAAATGCGCACCCTCTTATATATATAAAATGAATGGTTATAGCTAAAATGGTAACAATAGAAGTGTTTTTTTTTTTTTTTTTGAAAATCATGCATAGTGAAGTAAATCAGATTAGAACCTTTTTAATATATATGGAGATTGGTGCGCATACTCGCAGTCAGCCTGACGTGTCAAAATTTATAGCGTAAAGTTGTGAAGAAATCAAGGGTTTTGCACAAACTTAAAACAAAAGTATGATACATTTTTGAAATGTGAAAAAAATTGGATAATAATTGTAACTTTGACTACCTGTATCTTTCTACCGATTTTAAAATTTCTTTCGGTTTTTGAAGCTTTTAATATTTCTTAATCCAGTAAATAAAATAATTTTGGATTTTTAGATCACGCAAAATATAATTTTTTGCAAAATTTGGCCCAATGTGGCAAAAATGTCACAGTAAGAGAATGGCGTAGCAAACTCTGAAAATGAGAAATTTGTTTTCAGTGCGACCTGATGTTGAGTGCGACGATTGTATCTACTGTTTATCCAAACTCAATCTTACTTTACATAATAAAGGTAAAGGTAAATTGAATGTGCGAGACAGGCAGCGGATGAGAGTTAAAATATTTTAAATCGCAAAGAGGGCCATACAATTGAAGATGATTAAAGGAAGTTATAATGGAAAATTTGATATTTGACTAGTATGGGCTACACACCTGTTATCAGCTATAAAAATAAACTAAAACTTGTTCTCTTGATTGATATCTAGATATATTATATTTCTAATCAGTTTAAAGATTGTTGTTATTATAACACGAAATCGCGTGGTGTGGCCTTTTAGCCCACTTGGATGAGCTATAAATATACAATTACATTGTGGAGTTATAACCACTCTAAGTTTCTTCGTCGAAACCTTTTGTATGTAAAACATTTGTAATGCATTGGTCCAATTTAAAACGATGTTCCTGCCCATGTCCATTTCATACAATTAAACATTGAAACTATTTTTAAGACTAAAAACACACGATTACTTAAGAGCATACTTCACAAAGTAAAATCCAAATTTGTGATTTTATTCCTGCACTAGAAGAGTTATGCGTTTAAACACCACCCCCACTAAATGATGAGTATTTTAATGTCTCAACACATTGTTATAGCTACAGACGTAACCTGCATTTTATACTCTCTTTAGTTTGGCAAAAAGTAAGTACCAGACATTACCCAAAAATGTATCCCTGGTTAATTGCAGAGCTTATTCGTGTACCTACTGAGTACCTTAACTCGCTCCCAGTAAATTACATCACATAAAAAATAATTAAATTGCATTCGTCGTCGTTGTCGAAAACGACGTTACGTCAGGCCTGAGCCTATCTCGTCGGTCTCTCAATTGCCATGAAACTGAATTCGTGTTAATTACAATGCCAGAGTTTGTCCGTTGATTATATTCGAAATCAACATAATAATGATGCACAAGTGCAGCCGTAACAATAGCCACAACTGACTGAATGCACTCAGAGCCACAAAAATGAACGTAAAAACAGCCTCCGCCGCACGGTAGACTGAGATCCGACAATAGCACCGAAACTGCACTGCTGTGTGCTGTTGCACCACACATCACCATTGTGTGTACAAAAAAATTACATACACAAAATATAGGCACTACAGCAAAAAACAATAATTTAAATAAAAATGTGAATGCAAATAACAAAAAAAAAACAACGAAAACTGTAAAAACCAAAAACAAAATGAAAATAAAATTCAACAACGGAGAGCAGAGGTGCGTGCATGAGTGGTGCTACGTGACCCAAAACCAGAATCAACATAAGAATAATACACAAAAAAAGATAAAACACGACGGAGTCTCTCCTATTCAATAGTCCTGGAGCAGGGGCTGAGAGGGGCGACTTAACACAGTTGGCTCTGCAGAATTATATTTTCACATAATTCTGTTTTTTTTGTGGCGAATAACAATGGAAAAATTGGGTGATTGTTCCAGTGGCAGGCATTCATCATTTGGCCACATTTGGCTTTTGTCATTCGTAATCTCTAGTGCTGGAAAACTCCCACCCTTTGAGCAGGAGGTAGAAAAATGGGGGAAACACCATCCAGGCAGTTTGTGAGCGAAGTGGGCATCTGCAGCATGAGGAAGAGAAAGATATAAATATTATTTTTATTTTATACCATTTCGTTAAGACGGTGCTCAGTGGTAGGAGAAGGAGCGACTGAGCGGAAGGTCAAGGGTGAGTGTTTAACAAAATGTGAAATGTTGAGAGATCAACTTTTGCCAAAGCCCTTTAAAAAAAGGAAATGTCCAATAGGGTGGTGGAATGACTACACATAGATGTATTATATGTATAAGAATTTTTAAATCAAATTGACTGTAACCATATTGAGGGTTGTCAGTCAAGAGTTTTTTTTAAATTCGAAATAACACAATCCATTTAATTATATCGTGAAATATTTATAATTAATCTTCAGAACCATTCTTGACATTCACTTTTATATACATAAATCCCTTTCAAATATTGGCCGCAACTGCGATGTAGATAGCCCATGCAGACGTTTCAATTTTCGATGACGCGTTGGAGCATATTCGTCGGTATCTCGCAATCCCCCCGAAGGAAAAAGTCTAAAGGTGTGATATGGTATGATTTTGCTGGCCATTTTACTGGTCGATTTCGATCTTAGGCCAATAACAGTCCGTTACCACGACGCCATAACGAACCCCATTTACTGTAACGTTGGCGCCAGCCATATTTTTGAAGAAATACAGAGTGCCTGTAACTAAAGCTCTTGAACCTCTTCTGGTTGTTCTTCGGCCCATTTACAGCAATTTTACTTATTGACGTATCCATTGAGCCAAATCGCTTAACAAAATGTTGGTCGAAAACAGTAGATCTACAACAAGTCTTTTGAGAATCCATTCACTCAATGAATAAAAAAACACATGGCAACTTAACACGACTCGTGCGTCAACTGTCAAAACATCATTTAAAAAATACCTTTTTATTGATCACCCAATAGATCAGTTATGTTTGTGCTTTCAATGTAATTCAATCGCAGATCTTATTTTAAGAGAAGGACCCCTATTATGGACAGGTCGAAATTGAGCTGATTATCGCAACCAATCGGTTATTGAAGAGTGGGAGCATTGTTCAGAACAATGCCTCACTCTTCAATAACCGGACGGTGGCACCATCACATAAACTAAAGCCAACTAATTGAGGAACAGGACACCTTCTTGGGCTACTTCGACATTTATCTGAGCCCCAGAGTCTAAGAAAAGATATTGCCTTTCAGGTTAAGGGTTGTGTTTTGGATGAACTAAACTCTTTATTTCGAAGGAACTAAATGAAAAATCATCAAATAAATCTTTTTTGCGGTATTTGTTGCTTAATTCTTAACGTGCCTTAACATTTATTAAGCATCAGACCATATACCCGCCAAGTTAATTTAAATACCGAAAATATAGACATTCGTGAGAACACAATTTCCTTGCGGTATACCACAACATATCGAAAATTATATACCAAGAGCTTTGATCTTTTTGTGGTTTTCAGAAACTGCTGGCAAATTCGTTTTAATCTTAAGGGGTCTCTTCGCAATTCCATTTTGGCTTTGAACATTTTTTTTTTGCGCATACACACGAGTTTATATCCCTGTGACATTTCAATTCACTAAAACCGACAAACCATGACGAATTAACTTTTTTTTTTAGTTCCGACTCGCTTTGCTCGGGAGCATTGACTGCTGTTTTGTTTGCAACACACACAGGACCTTTGGCGGATATACTATACAACAGGAAAAATAAGTATGCATGAAGCCAACATAGAGAATCAATTTGTATGTCAATTATAAACCATGCCAGGCAATGACGAAGATTTCCAATTCTATAGGCAACAACGAAAATAGAGGCAGGGGATTGTGTAGGCGGTGAATACATTCAAACAAAAGGGATATGAATTTGAAATACCGTATGAACTAGAATTTGTAAGCAAGTAAGAGCGATGCGAAACAATAACCCCCATTGACAATTCTTCCACGTACCGTAACTCCGACATCCTACCCTACTCTAGATGCTAGTCCGAACCCAGCCCAGTCGGACAATAGCATTCTCGCAAAAACAGTAAACAAAACGAAGAAATAAAAGGAAACAATCACGAAAAATGAAAATAGCAAATAAAAAAAATGAAGAACAAAAAGCGAATTTGTATAGAGAGCAGCTCGGTGGGATAAGGATACAAGCAAAACAAAAAATTGGAATGATTGAGAATATAATCAAAGGATACAAGGATATATGAGCATAAACAAACTCTCTGTGAATATGTCGCATGACAACAACTAAAGAACGAAATAATACCATACCCAATACTTTGGCTAGTGAGGATATGAGTTCGACAGGACCTCTTCTAATGACATGAATTGTTCATTTCTTTTTAATGTAAACGTTACCGCTGCTGGTGATGCACGGGCTTCATCACTCTTTCTCCCTCTATGATGTTGTGAGGGTGTCAATGACAACCATCGACAAAAAAAAGGAAACACACGACTACGACGCCGAAGAAAAGCTCAAATATTGTTTTTGCCTTGGAAAATGTGCATTGAATTCCATTTTTGTAAGGATATCCGTTCAACTGTGCGCTTGGATGTAATTTCAAAGGACCACAGTGAACAATATGAAAGTTGTGGGAAGAAGACTTAGATTGTTGTGCACAACAACCGGTCTAAGGACATATCTGAGGTATATTTCTCGTTCCTAAAATTGTGACTGACATATTTTTCATTCAAATCATCATCAAATGAAATAAAAAAAAAATGCGATGAAACTTGTTTATACATCTGTGCTGTTGTCCACGATGACATCTCCTTTGGTATGTCACTATGGTGGCAGACCTCCTCTAACTAATGAGTCCAATTTAAGAATATTAAAAACAAATGCGATAATAGCGATTTGTTAAACTACATCCATGTCAAGAAAGGCGTATTTTCTTCGAAAAACGATTTGAATCGCTGCCAAAATGTGTTTAAGAACCGATCGTCGTCGTCGTCACCCCGCAACCAAAATTAGAAAACATACATCAATTCATTAAGACGCTAGCACCAGGCTGTGGCAAAATCGTTCACATGCGACAGAAAACATTTTCTCTACTGTGGCATGCCAAGAAGAACCTGCTCCATTTTAAAAACTGAAACATCTCCCAAATGTTCGAATGGTGCGGCGGCATGAGCCGCACAAGGCGGGGAAAGACCCATGTGACATGAGGCGAAATAGTTTTGGTGTAAAAATAATGAAACTTGGGGGCCGCATGAAAATCACAAAGAAATTCGAGCGATTCGATAGTCAATCCGAACCAGATGACAGTGCTGTACGCACACACTGTTCATTTAGGGAACCGTCGTTGTTTTTGTCATCGAAAGGGAGAATATTTGTTTATGATATGGGGCAGGAGTACAAAAGGATGATTCCCTTTGTACATAACAAAACAGCTGTTCGTTTCCTATGTAATACTCGCATTCCGAAAATTACGCAAGGACCTACAATTTATTCGAAAAGAAACGAACAACAAACACTCAAAAAAAAGAAAACGGAACTAAAAACAGGAACCACATCGCAATCAACATCACATCATATGGTAATAGTCCGTAAAGGCATCTGTTTCGCTTCAGTCATGCAGAGAGCACACTCGCAGGAAATCCTTAATGACACATAAACACCAAATTCACACAAAACCCACACCACGAGAAAAAAGGCACATCGTGCAGGAACAAAAAAGTGCGATTTTATTTTATTGCCAAAACTCCCAAACAAAAATACAAACAGGATGTCTTGGCGATAACCTACTAAGGACTAAGGTATCACACATTATGCCTGTGGTTTTCACACTGTTTTCTCTTCCCCTCTGGCAATCCTTTCAGCTGGCGATCGTGTCGCTGTTGCCATGTTCCACATTCATACAAGTATGACTATTTCCTGCAGGATAAATTTCCATAAACTATATTGACTTAGTCAGCTGCTCAATTGCACTCCTGGCTGTGACATTGAAATCTCACGACCTTCGGGAGACAGTGGTGCACCTTTGCTTGTGCGCGCAGCGGCAATCAACTTGAGTGTATTTGTACACGCCTCGGCAATCGATAGAACGGAAGGAAGTGAGGGAATGTATTTTGAGAACATATGGCCTAGAATATCATTGAAAACAACCTTTTTGGTAGACGACACGACTTCCAAGAAATGTTTGAATCGGGAAGAGGGAAATCCCAACCTTGCCGCAGTTTATTGATCGCATACTTCTTTAGTTAGTCCTTAATGAATACCAAATTCACTGTGCAGATGACTGATTTAACAATTACATTTAGCCTCTACAACACATGGCCACTCCTGTGCTGTTCACAACCATAATGATTTCTCAAGCTACAACAATTCGTCTGTATAGCAAGTGATTATATAAGCACTTCGGGGTGAGGAGTAGAAACAGAAACTGGAGGTGGTTATGCCTTGTACCGGTCGCCCTTTCCAATCGAATGAAACAAAAGCAAGGCACGTACATAAAAAAAACGGCCATCGCATTTATCACGGCATTAAAGGGACAATACAGTCGCACACAAGCACACGCAGCAGCAGCAAAAATAATATCCTGGTTGGAGTTGGCTGTGCAAGAGAAAAATCAATTTCTTTGCAACAATTATTGTCAGGAGCAATAATTTACAAAGCGTAGGTGGTATGAGCCAGCCACCATTATCACCTCGTATACGCGGAGACATACTCGTACACATCATTACGAATATTACATTTGCTCATACCAAAAACGGGAAGCAAAAGACAATGGCTTGCTGCTATAAATTACACTTCGGTCCATTACTTGGCAATCATCATTAATGACCTCCTCATGCGTGAATATGTAGTGTATATTGGCTCCAGAGTCAGTGCGGTGTATACTGCATATTCGATTATGGAATTGCTTGCTCGCAGAGGGACATCAGGATCAGGTTACGGTACACCACCTTAACAACGGAGTAGCCACAGCAGAACAATCACAGCCAGCAATGACGAAAATAATGAAGTCATCATCGCTTGTGGTGTCACCTCTACCTAGGCCATTTAATATTGATTGGCACAATTAGAGCGTGAATCTCATGCTTTTTGGGGCGTAATTAGCCTGGGAACGCATTTTTGAATGAGTTGTTATGCGGTGGAGTATGGTGCAACGGGCTTTTATATCTTCAAATTCTGTATTTGTATTGGCAACTTGAATTTAGCTTCTCATGACAACGGATACTTTTCGGATCGATGTTTAGTTTTAATAGACAAATTATTTATGCCTGGTAGGTATATTTGCAAACCAGCTATACGTTTTTGTTACAGAGCTTAGTTGAAATCGAAATGTAATGCTTAGCTTGAAATTATTGGCAATACCTACTTTAAAAATTTTTCCTTGAATGATTGATCAGAACAAAAAAGGAAGAAACAAATAAAAGCGGAAACTAGCAAGAACCTTGAAGTAACGAGGTCATCTACCAGTCTAATTGAAATAATAACTTTACAAATTATAGGATCATCTAAAAAGAAGTTTGTAGATAGAAGAACTTATAAAGCTTAACAAATAGTACCGCATTCCTTAGGATAATCGAATTACACAACAGAGAAATAATCTAATAACTACAATCCTAGGGTCGAAGGCGTTTTGGTTAGGGCTAAATTTCCCCACAGCTGATGAATAGTTCAATTAAACAGTCTTTCATTAGCGACTTAACAACTTCAAAGTTTTAGTGTGAACGCACCCTTATACCGTTTACCGAACTATTCAGTCAATAATTCAGTACACGAAGAAACAATGTTTATAAATAATTAAAATTTACTGCCGAAATTCCAAGTCGGAGGTCGCAAACTTAAAGACCATTAACGCCAATTCTCGGACGTAATTTTCGTACCAGTAGACAAGCAAATTTGAGTCGCCGTTTTTGCACGAAGTGTGGAGGTTATTGCTGCCGTTGAGGCGTCCGTTGCAAACAAGGCAAATCAGTCAATTTCAAGAAGTTCTCAAGAATTTCGTCGCGAAATCATCTTCAGCGACGAAGCGCAGGTTTCGTCAACAAGCAAAATATTCGTTACTGGACAGGTGAGAAACTTCATGAAACATCACTTTATCCACAAAGAGTCACTGTTTTCTTCGATGAAAATTGCCGTCGAGTTACGGTAAATAGTACCTATTCGCTACAAAGACATGTTGCAACGTTATTTCTTCGACTAATTGTATGAATTGGACATCAGTGTAATGTCTTAAAGACGGTGCCACAGGCCACACAGCCGGTGCAAAAATCGAGTTATTAAAGTCTCAATTCGATTTAAGTTTTATATAGAGAAACGGACCCATCGATTGGCCGCCGAGATCGTGTGAATCGTGTGACTTAACGTCTCTAAACTTTCTTTATGGGGCTACATTAAATCATTGGTCTATGCCAACAAGCCGATGCGACATTAGTTTTAGGAGTTTAGAGAAAGACCATTCATAAAAGCGCCGATCGTTACATTTGGGGTGTATATATTATTTCTATGAAGACCACAAAAATCTATTGGACGCATAAAGTTGCTCATTCGTATGTAGATAGTTCTTCCATCAGCTGACTTCACCAAATGAACTGCTTATTAAAGAAAAAAAATATTTCCTACATTTCTCCCGTCGATATGTCATGTTCGTATTAAAGCTCAACGAAGTCATGTAAACCTTAATCAAATTTCATTCCGTGTAAGATAATTACTAGCTTGGTAACCCTAACTAATTTTACCTCACCTAACTTACATCATTCAATCAACAGATCAAAATTCCTAACCTTGAACTTCGTCCTTAAATGCCAGTTCGTAACCTACAAAGAAAACCCAACACAAGAGACCCTATACTTTACACTGACCTTGAATGTGTGATACAACATACAACCCCCGTTATTACTACGTGTCGATGTCCGTATAGATCTATAGAGTGTATAGATACGTAGTGTAGTAAATTTATCAACAACTCCACCCATCGGCGATTATTTTATTACAGTCAAACATGCAAAACCTGCTTCTTATAATTACAGCAAAATGCATTTGTATGCAAATTACCCAAGGATTTGCGCCGGAATGCCCATCAATACTAGGGGTGTGGCACATATATATCCACATATATCCCAATCTCAATAAGGGTGGCACATGTCAGGAACATCCACTCTACCATGTGATGGAAGAACGATTTAAATTGAACGCATTCATTAAGCCCTACTAGAGAGAAACTCTAAAATCAGTGGGCTTCCCCCCCTTATGCACAGTCTACACATACACAGAGCGTTGCCATTGGACCGATGCAGAGTAGGTATATAGGTACATGCGGGGACTTGTATACAATAAAAATGTGCAAAACGCAAATATTTGACAGGAGGACGAGTGAACAAATGAATACAAGAGTGAGTGAACGGTGACTGTAAACACGATTATCAAGAGAGCTGTACGCACGTCATCACCATTAAAAGCGAAACTCTCCTCATCCACGGTCCTCAATCCTCATGCAAATTGCATTTAATGCATTCAATGACAAAGTGAGTGTGCTGGCAGCCAAAGCCTGCATGGCACAGACAATTGACAGATAGTAGGAGTATGATACTGATACGGCCAAGCCCCGTCAGATGCTTTAATCGTGACGTGCCGAAGGGGTGTAGACTCGTTTTGTTTTTCTACTTTTTGTTGAATTATTTTCGCAAACATTGACAGAACGCTAGGCTAGGTTGGACAACTGGCTGACTAAATTGACGATGGGTGGTGGCAGCTGAGTGATTGTCATTGTTATTAGGTTTGATTGAAGTCGTGGTGATGTTGCGAAAAGGGTCTTCATATATGTTCAACGGCTAGCAATGTAACATTTCAAGTGGAGACTTGAGTTCTTAAAACGTTATCAAGGAGCTGTGGCTAACAAAATGTCATTATGTTCACATGATGTTTTTTTTTATATAAAACATGGGATTTTTATTTTTTATTAACCCAAAGCTTGACATTCAATATCTTGCCCGTTTGTGTGTTTTACAAGATGTCATGATTGGGATTGGTCGCAACAAGTTGTACAGCATATGTATTTAAACTCGCAATTTAATGGTGAAATTCCGCATTAAAAAATAAATCATCGATGCTACGTTTAGGCACTTAAAGCTTAAATACAATTATTAGAATGTAATTTTATAATGTAAACAGACGCATATTTTAGACGCGCCATATATAAAATAGATGTAGATTTTGGTGCAAATAACCCCCGCAGAAGAAGTAAATAGCCCCAGAGGGGCTTATTTCTTTTTGGAAATGGAAACAAGTCCGCAAATTTTACACGTCAAGCTAATAAAAAAAATGTCATTATCTAACCCGTTTTTCATTACCTCACGGACAGCGTTCTACTCGAAAACAAATCACAAATTGGATTTAATTAGTATGCGCTAATGCCTATCAAAACCAAAAGCCTAGAAATTCATCCAATTATAAAGAAATAACCAAAACCACCCTTTAGTAGAGGGCAACAAGCTCAAAAATATCAAATGGTAAAAAACGTGCCACGTAGAATGAAAAATGTTAAGAAGTGATAGCAAGAGCAGCTCTAATGGCTAATTCTCCACGGATTTACGCTACAGATGCCAAATCATTTGAAGCACCATTTACGAAAGGATTCCCTAAAATTAACCCTTCTTAGAGACATAGAGCTCCGCACAAATCGTCATGACAACACTCAACACTCAACGCACTACCTTCTCCCATAGCTATTGATTAATTGTGATTTTGAGAATTCCAGAGAACGCAGAATAAAAAAAACCCAAGCAGAAAACATCCGTCTTATTCTTATACTAAAAGAAAATCCCTTTTACCCTTTCCTGTCAAAGCAGGCACAATCTCATCAATCATATTAAAGCAAGCACACACAAGCAGGGGAAATTCCATCCTTTGACTTCACTTAAAACGTCAAACAGGGGTTAAGGAGGGACCGACAGAGTAAAAATAATATCCTCTCCGGAATCCTTCTTCGAGGTAGGCAAATCTAACGCAACGATGAAGTTGTCCTAGGCAATAAATCTGTTTCTATGGAAATAAATTCAAAATGTACGTTTTTTCTGCCGATAATCGAGCACCTTCTCCTTTAAGTTAAAAGGATATCCTCGCTATGGCAATCGGGTCTGGGGTTTCTTTTTAAGCTCTCCTCAAATGAATATAAAAGGGATTCTTAATCGCTGTAGGCCAGAGTGGGGTAGCTATAACGTCAGAAGAAGAATTCTGGAATCAATCGCATGCTTGCTTAGAAATTCTCTTTCAGTATGGTACTGTTAATTACGACTGAAAAGGACTTGCAATGGCTACAGGTCATTTTCAGACAACAGCTGCGACGGAAAAACGATACAAACAAAGACTATTGCGAGTCCTTCTTGGGATCTTATGTCGATGAGCCCCAACAGAAGACGGTGAGATAGCTTCGAGTGCAAAATTAACTTCACAATTCAAATTGCATGTGTGCTGCAAAGTAGGCCTTGTGTAGCATCCACTCCGCACCGGCACTATAGTACCGACAACTAACGTTTTGTTTAAAGTCATCCCCACATCCATATCTCGCAGTCATCTATACATTCAGCTAACTTGTCCATACACGAAGAGTATTCAATTGAGCCACCCGCAGGACGTAGAAATGCAGGGATGCAGATGATGTGAGAATGATAATAGTGATGTGCAGATACTAGAGTAATGAAAGAGCGAAATTATTTTCCATTGCATAAAATGTACTCCAGAGCTCTTGGGCGGATCTGCATATGTTATAAGAAGGACATTCGCATTAATATTCATATACAGTGGTAGCTAAATGTTGTCAAACACTAGATTTATGGCCAGATTTCTAATGCTCTGATCAGCAGTACAACATACATCATAGCAGTGGACATAACAATTCTATAGAGTTTTATTTAAAGCCTTCAACTTATTTAGCTTCCGTTTTTTTATCGAAGCGATATAACTATTTAAAGTTTACAAATCTACACTCTATAACTTGTAATGAACTGTGCTTTCTTATGTATAAATCATCATTATCGACTAGGAAATCTTCATTTTCCTGGCTCTGGGGTGACAAACCAGGCAGCTTCTTGAGTAATATGAACTTCGCTTTAGCTAGATGACTTGTATAATTGGAATCCAAAGGGATGGAAGACTTTCTTAAAATACTGACGATGTTTACATTTCGGAAGGTAACACAGTACACACAATATGTGATTGCAATATACACAAACCATTTGCATAGTGATTTGTAGGTATTATTACTGGTAGTTCAAATCTGGAAAGAAATAACACCTAAATCGGTTCTTTACACTGCACCGCCTTACGCTAAAAAATCATCCAAGTATATGAACAGTCATGAGAATCAAAATCGCCATCCGAGACGTCCCAAACAACTTTAAACACTTAACTCAAAGCT
The DNA here is from genome assembly GCA_949824845.1 of Rhingia rostrata. Classification (NCBI taxonomy): domain Eukaryota; kingdom Metazoa; phylum Arthropoda; class Insecta; order Diptera; family Syrphidae; genus Rhingia; species Rhingia rostrata. The sequence continues at coordinate 106,207,788 of OX463757.1, forward strand.
CCAAGCGCGAAGAGGTTGAGTAATACTTCGTAGTTCCTGCCCAAGTTACAATATCACAATGGACTTCTCACTTTCGGTAGCGTTTAAATTCACCCAGTCTAAATGGACGCTACAATAAGCTTTCCTTCACAGCTTTTTACTTTCCTCATCTAGTGTTGGCTGATGAGCAAAAAATAAATCCTCCATCGGCCTAGGGAGTTCACCTAAGCTTTGTATGCATAAAAGAATGAGGTGGAATAGTAGACCCAACGGCTGTAGCTCCACAAAGCCATAGAAAATAAAAAAAGTATCCTCGTTCCACCAGTCAGGCAATCAGACATTCAGACAATGATTGCCCAAGATGATGATGCATCCAACCCAAGTGGCCTCCCACTACGCCCACTCTCGTTCCCATTGAAGTCGGAACTTCAAGTAACCGAAAGAAGGAAATATGAAAAAATAACGAAAGTAAAAAAAGTCTATCCTTCAGGACAATAGCAGCGCATTGTCAGCCAGATATAATAGTTCACTTTGGTGGTTCGGCTTGGGCAAGCATCCAGCTTGCCTGCTTACTTCTGCTGTCGTTTCTACTAGTCGGGGGCAAGTAATACCCCAGTAAATCCTTTGAACCGTACTTCTCTGCATATGAATGCCGACGACGACTACGACTACAACGATGACGACCTATGTGGTATGTGAGCCGTCGAGATCCAGAGAGAGGGAGGTGCTGGCTTGGAGAGCTCAAGGATGCTGTCGGTTGAGTTAGTGTTATTTTTTATTGGCATCGAGACATCGAGAAGGGAAATTGAATATGTGCGCAGCCCGGGTGCATGTTGGTGTGACATCCTATGTTAGTTGTCATTTTCAATTTATCGCCTTAAAGCCGCTTAAAGCCCGGACGACACCGGCGAACAAGGATTTAAATTATTCGTGCACGAGTTCGGGTTGCCTCCACCCGTTTTTCGCAGGATGCATTATTAATTAGTACCCGACAACACTTCAGAGCCGCACTTTGTGTAGATGGGAAGTGCAGAGTGTTGTATGTGGAGTATTGATTTTCCCAGAGAGCACTTGATTGTTTTGATGCTCGACGATTCGCCTACACGTACTTCATGTTCATATATCCTGCTGGTGGCTGTGCTACCCACCGCTGTCATTGCTATAAACTCGTCAAAGCCAAAACTCAATTACCAGAGCGGTGATAGTTGGTGGAATGCTGCTCTAACCACCCTAAACTCATGTCATTCGCATCATCATTGCTATCATTCACCTTGGGCAGGGAACGCAATTACCCCGTCGCACTTGTGTGAGAAAATAATGACAAAAGGACACCTGAGTGTGGTGCAGTATGTGTGTCCTTATAGTCTCCTCTTATACACGTACCTTTATGTACAGCACAGTGCACACCTTACTGCATTTCTCTATGCATTTGCAATGTCTACTCATATGTCATCGGTAACGAAACAAAGGAACAATACATGTCACCGTCCTCATCGTCGTTGTCTTGCCCTACTTTAGGCAGCAGGCAGTCAGGTCTTTGACCGGCGTCATGCTCGATAGATAATCCTCAAGTCCTTTTTGCCAATGCGAGTGCTGTGGTGTGTGTCTTGTTTTTCTATTCTTGGCACTCGAGCCTGAAAATCGATTTGAGAAATTATTTCACCATTTTGAAAAATGAAAAGGCGCACGAAGAAGAAGAGCTCACGGACTAATTGGCGGTGAACACAGCACAGGTATACACCTGTGTGTTGTTTGTGTAAGGCTATAGCTGTCTTTTGTTCGTTGCCTTTTGGAAAAATTGTAACGAATTTTCTACAACTCAAAATGAATGCATGACCTGGATTAGGCCCAAGGAGACACGATGATGAATGAATATAGCCTGCAAGTTATTAACTTTGACGTGATCGAGGTTGATTGGTATTCGGAGCCATGGGAATGTTGTCACGTTTGTACAGATTATTGATCGTCCTTTTAGCATACCTATAAGATTTTCGATTTTTTTTTATTGAATTGTCGACGGTGCGGGATAATGCGCTTAATATAAACAGGACAAGTAGGATGCTTCTTATGCGCATATAGATTGAAACATATGTGGAAGATAAATGGTTCTTGTTTCCTTTACTGTTTCGACAGAGATGTTGATTAGGGGAAATCCCTATCTCAGGTAAGGTGTTAATGATACTGGGTAGGATTCTGATATCTTTCCATTGGATTAAGACTTAAGCATTTGAAAGGAACGTGCTATAATATGCACTGGATGGTGTTTTAAAATAAATCGTTTGCAAATGAAGGATACGGAAACCAAAATCAATGTTATGTGTCCTAACAGTTTTTTTTTTTGGCAAATTCCAAATTCCAGTAAGACCTGTTCTAACCGAATATCCTAAGACAAGTTCTGTCATATGACTCATTTCTCATTTCCAGGTCAAGTATAGAATAAATCAGGGCTGAGAAGCTTAATACATATTTGGTATGTTATCACCTTAACTTAAGGTGTATCTTAGTTCTAAATCATGTCGTTGGGGCTAGGGCAACATCCAAAACAACAAAATGACGGGATATCATGGGCATAAGTGAAGTGAGTATAGCAATATCTAAACTCAAGGTTAATAAGGCTGACGAAAATGACGGACTTCCCGCCGAGCTTAATAAAGCCGGCGGAGATGACTTGGTGAGTAACATCACAAGCTCATAAGCCATATGTAGTGTGCTGAAAAAATGCCTGTTGAATGGAACCTCAGCATCGTTTGCCCGATCCACAAAAAAGGAGACCCGGTGAACTGCGCCAACTACGAAGGCAAGTCTGCTCAACATCAACTACAGTATCGTATCTTCCATAATATGTGAATGTCTGAAACCGTTTACCAAGAAACTGATCCGCCATCGGCTCAGTGTGGTTTGAAACCAGGAAAGTCCAAAATAATTCAAATCTTTACACTTCGGCAGATTTTGGAAAAAAAACACCCATGAAGTCCTAATCGATATCCACAACAAATTCATCGATTTCAAAGCATTTATAGAGACGAACTATACAGAGCCATGTCAAGTTTTGGTACACCGCCAAAACTCACCCGCCTGGAGAATAATCGCAGCTCCATCGGGTCGGAAAAGACCTCACCGACACATTCATCACAGTCATGTGAATTTTTTATTTTGATTCCCGAGATAATTGTGCCAAACTCTCGAGCCAACACCAGAGGCACAATCTTCTAAATATCGGTACAACTACTAGCATACGCCGACGATATTGATATCATTATTAGAACTCAACCTGATGTCATCACCACGTTTGCTAGTATAGAGAAGGAAACAGAAAACATTGGTATAGCAATTAATAAGAGTGTATAATGTATATGCTGGCAACATGAAAGGACACATAACATCGACGAATTGGACAGAACGACAGATACAACTTTGAGGTAGTACGGGACATTACCTCGGCTTCTCTACAACATTTCGTCAGAAATAAACGAATAATTACTCTTGCCAATCGCTGTTTCTTCGGGCTAATAAAGCAAATCAGTAGTAAAGCCCTCACTCGATCTATTAAGGAGATACCATACAAGACCCTAATCATCCTAGTCCTGCTCTACGGCGCTGAACCCTATCAAAAGTGGTTGAAACAATTCTTGGTCGACGCGAGAGGAAAATTCTTCGAAAAATCTTCGGAGAAGAAGATTCAACCAAGAAATATACAAGCTGTACATACAGCGAAAACAATAACACAAAACTCCGCATTTGACTTTTAAGATGGGAAGGACATGTAGAACGAATGGATACCAACACTCCGACTCGGAGAGTATTCGATTTCCAGCCAGACGTCGGACGCAGTAGGAGAAGACCTCGCCTTAAGTGGTGCGCACAAGACGAAACCGACCTTAAACCAACGTGGAGTACGCAACTGGAGGCATTTAGCTAGTAACAGAGACATGTTGGTTGGGCCCAGGTTCATTCCCGACTGTAGCGCCACTTAAGTAAGTAAGTATGGATATCATGTGTTCTACGATAACCCTATTAGAGCTTTGAAGAGAGACATTTATATGCAAGTTATTGCAACCTACTATAATGCAGCCGATCGCTCAGCCTTGAGTATACTTTTATCTTGTATCATCCTTTTTATGATTGATTCGGCATAATTATTTGTAAATATAAGATTCCTAGCGTTACAAAATCAGACTCATACACATAGTAAAATCGTATTAAAAAAAAGTATCTGAAATCGCAACCGCATCACTAACTAACTCAACTGAATTAAAAAATACACTTGGATGCATAATTGGACATCAAGTTTGTCCGAATGCAACAAAAGGTCTAAAGTGAATCAATGATTTTTGTTCACGAATTTTGGACCTACATTCCGCTCCCCAAACTGCAAATTCATGCAACAAAACTTGAAAAGAAGTAATATTTGCATATATCCTATCAATAGTCCTTGTTTAATGAAGTTAAACTTTCCGCCCATGATGAATTGAATACAAATTTTATATCTGCAAATCCATGCCAGTATCATTCAAATTCTCGTTCCTCTTCACTCCATAATTGTATAGTTTTCATAGTTTGCCTCTGGCGTTTTTGCAACAAAAAACAACGCCACCCCTGTTTCATACTCAGATCAACAACTTTAGTTTGCAGTCCTCATGCTTAACTACAAAAACACTTTTTTTCAATTCTAAAAACAGAATCACTCTCGAAAATAGTGAAATACAAATATCATAAATGTTGGAAAGTTTGGTAGTTCTCCAATTTTTGTTTTTTTAGCTATCCGTTGCTTCGTCGTGTTTTGCTTCTCATATAGTCCTGTTAAACAGTGCAGTTGGACTGCAAAAAAATACTATAGACGGCAAAACACAACATCAATGTAAATGTAAATGTTCAGAGAATTTCATGAAAATCTGGGAACTATTTCGGGTCTACTGCTCTTAAATTGCACCATTTCGCGCAAGGTATGTTCGAAACCGCTTCCTATACTTTACACAGCCTCCCCCGGGGTACGTATGGTGTAGGGTAATCCATTCATGGAAAACAAAATTCTATACCAAGCAGTTTCCACTTTTTTGGTTGTTGTTGCTCCACGAATTCATAGAAACAACAAACAAAAAAAAACATCGGAAAGAACATAGAAACAACCCTTCAGAGATTGGGGCAGAGCGTGGGGGTGGGGGTAGGGGTAGTTGGTCGGTTATGTGGAGAGAACTCGAGTTGTATCAAGTGGTCGGCGGTTGCCTGGTAAGATGATAAAGTGCGGGATGGTGCTAGTAGCGTGGTGATGTTGCCCTTAAGTATCCTCTGGAATTGAGTGTTATTTTATTTTCTTGTTTCCTTTTCGTTTACTTTTTACTTTTATTGAATTCAAATTAGACCGACCAAGAGCAAAAACGGAAACCGGGTGAAATGAAGAATGTTGTTAGCTGCCTACCGATGGCGAAGGTGCCCTTTTTTTTCATTTTGTATTGAGATAGGAAACTGAATACTTAAGCGGATTACATTGTGTTGGAGGGAAACTAGCGACCTAGGGAATAGCAGCAACAAAACACGATTAGTTGGAATTAGGGGGGAAGATGTCGCAAGCATGTAGACACCGCAGAAGCATTTGAGTTTTGTTTTTGTTCTTATGGATATTGCAATTTTAAGTACAGTACTAAGTGAGATGTTTTCTTTTTTAATTTTTCGGAGTGGATACAAGTGATGGCCATAACAAAGATGCAAATGTTTTTGCACACCGAAAGACGAATATCGGTTGCATTCATGTTGCTAAGAGTCAAAGTGAAATTGTATGGGCAATTTCTACTGAATGTGTTGTAAGTACTTTTTCGACCAGCCATCTCATACGAATGCTGCCAAGTGCTTCAGCTCCGAAAGGATTTAGAACGTCGTTTCGTCGACTAGGTAACAATTTTTTTAGTAGGTACCTACCCACAACTATTTTTTTGTAAAAAAAAATGCCGTGCTCTATATATTGTAGATACATAGTAAAAAGCCACTTGTTAAGTTTTTGAGTTTCGTTTAGAAAATTAGAAAACAGCGCCCCAGATAAAAAGCGCTATCGTAAAAAGACAATATGAGACTAGGGATAAATCTCGTTTTATCAAATTTACCACACACACATGACTTTTTAAAAAAAAAATCAAACACGAACCAGACCAAACAATTTTGTTTGGTTTAAAAAATATAATATGAGTGTTTCATCTGCTACACTTAAATGTTGAAAATGTAAACCATTCATATTCGTTTGTCTGTTATTTTGTGCTTAGATGCAAATAAATACATGAGTCATTTTGGAATACACAAAAAAGGTGCAATGAGCATGATAACCTTAGGATTTTATTGAAAAATTAATCCAGATGTCCTAAACATCACAAGTAAGCATCTGACATTGTTCCACGAAAAATGAAAGTGTCGTCACCATCATGATATAATGTGGTCTGTGGATGCTATTGTTAAAAATGAAGACATAGTCCACTAATTCGACTGTATGCTTGTGTTTCTATAATCTCCTCAGGCTCACGCTGTAGAAGTGTATTTTACCGAGAAATAAGCCCTTCAGAGTTGTATAATGACACTTTGCGGAAACCTTAATACCAATAATTTAAGCGTCTTGACAATGTAAAAATTTAAATACCAAGTCCGGAAGGTTGCCGGAGTTGATCCCCGACAGTAAGGCTTTTCACATGAACAACTGACAATTACAGGTTTATACGTTTATCAGAAACAATTTAAGTTCTTGCACATAATAAGCAAAATAAGAAATACTGTGTAAATTGAATAGTGGTCTGCGATATAATATTTGTTTTATAATTAAAATTAAAAAAATAAACATTTACCTAACTTCTTAGAAAATATTAGAATGTAAATTTCATGAGAAAAATCCCTCCTTAGCATACTTAATAGCCGTAACGAACGCAATTACTTCAAGGCATTGACAAATGCATTGCCAATTAGACAAACATTCTTGGAAAGTTACCGAGCCAACACAAGAACTCTGTTCCCAGGAATATTGCATAAATTTCGAGAAAACCGTTTCCGGCAAATTCATTTACTCACATTGTGTGGCGGATTGTGAAGTGCATTCTGGGGGTGAGAGCACCATGCAAGGATATTTGCCAGACGGTACGATTATTGCCTGCGCCATATTGCACAAATATTGAAATTCCAATCGCGACGAATAGTATTTTCGATTATCGCCGGCAAATAGTGGTAGCGTGACATAATAAAAACTCTCTTAATATGTGCAAACACCCGATTGCAATTTCTATCACTGTGCCGCCGCCGCCGTGCCGACACCACCCTCGTCCTGTGTAAACTGTTTACTTGCTTGTCGGTTTCCACTTGAATTTGTGGATTCCGCAAGGAATCGTGACTGGATTGCAAGGCAGCGATTAGGGGTTGCATACGTTGCATGATAATTTGCCAATAGAGAAGGATATTTTCATAAGTTGTTCTCTGCGTTGTTTTTGTCATTTCAATTTATCCTTGTTGATGATGTCGTCGTCGCGCCACCGTTGGGTTGTCAGATGGATTTCGCGCAATCGATTCAAGGTTAGGCGGAGGGTACCGCAGTACCGGTGTCATTCGAGTGCAGCAAATCCAATAAAATTCCCACCCTACACAAGGTATGCGTGGTAAGTTTGGTGACGGTTTTAATTATAGGTCGGAGACAATCACCAGCTGCCGACTGCCAAGAGGGTTGGTTTTTTTTCTCTCAACTCCAGGACATGCGACATAACACGTTTTTTTTATATGATATACCAATTTCCGGCTTTGTAATTGTCGTTTAGGATTGCTTTTTAGTCGCATTTCTTGAATTGCGTTGTAGTGTGATAAAAAGTTATAACTTCACTCCTCTGGCGCCAATTAGCTGCAAACGAATGGGTTATTTTTGTTTGCACTTTTTTCGATATGGAAACATCGACAGCTCCCATGGCGGATATTAGTAGAATATCCACCCTTTCAGATAATTTCATCGCCGGAACTGAAATGTTTTATACAGTTATTGCAGATTAGGGACTTGACCCAGTGTGTACTAAAGGCAATGACAATGAAATTAATGAAATGCCAACGAAAAGGATTATTGACGTTTTGGGAGACTACTTGTTCGTGCTTTTCTTGTTTTTCTTTATTTGATGACTCGATGTGACGACGTTAATTGTTGCAGAGTAATCCGCACAGCTTTTAGGGGATCAGTGCTAATCCTTTTTTGGAAACTTTTCAAATACCCAATTTGGTTAAAAGCTTTCTTACCCCACGGGTGGTCGTATACCAATTGCCACTTGAGTGAAAAACAACCAAAATAACATTTTGGCTGATTACTCGATGACTCTTGATACAAAGCTGACATAGATTACGAGTAAGTTATAAAGGGTGGAACCTGTATAATTATCATAAAAATATCCAAGACCTAGGAATTATGACCTAAATTTCATTGTCTTTCTCGTCGTAAAGCGAGTAAAATTTCATCGCTAATGATGGATATTATTTGTGAAATCACTGAAATGGCCAAGATAGGCAAAAAAATTGACAATAATCGCCCAGTCATAAGAATACTTTAGAACTTACATCGTAAAACAAGAAGAAGTACTTGAGTTTTATAGTGCTGATTCTTAGCAAAATAGCAAAATCGGATGAGAAATATACAACTGATATAAAAAAAAATGTTAAGTTGAAGGAGAACAGATAATTTGCATAAAATTTCATTTAGAATCAATTATGATCCCTTAAATCTAACGAAACCGCCATTTATTTCGTCCTTCGCCTTGTTCGTCGTTTTTCTTGCCCAAATGGGAACTAATCATCATAAATCCAACCGAATGTGCTTCAGCAACTTTCCAAAATTTATCTATACCGTTGGCGAGGTCTTGTGGTATACATCAGTACCCCAGAAACATCCTTCCGTTTCTATCAAATAAATTACTGAAGATTAATATTTGTTTATTACTCTGTCTGTGCCATGCACAACGAAGAAGAGAAATGATGTAAAAAAGGAAAGAGATAGGGCCAAAACAAAAGAGGGAATGCTGATGTAAAAATTTGACTCAGGGCAACTACCTTCATACTGACTACTGCAGAACTTTAAACTTTAAACTTTTCGAAGAAGTACCTTGAACTTTTTTATTGGTCCGAAACTTGTTATTAAAGTTCGTTGTGACATTTTTTTATTAAAATTTGTCTACCTCTATCAACTCTGACAACGAAATCTCGTCCCAAATTAAACAACCGCGGTTTCTTGGTGCTAAAAAGCAATTCAGTAGGAACGCCCTCACTATTAAGGAGATTTTATATAAGACCCTGATCATCCCAGGCCTGCTCTACGACACTGAAGTATGGGCAGTATCAAAAGTGGATGAAGAAATCATTAATCGATTTAAGAGAAAAATTCTTTGGAAAGTCTTCGGTCCCTTTTGCGTTGACGGGCTATGAAAACGAAGACGCAATCAAGAACTATACAAGCTGTACAGCGACATGCCAATAATAAAAAAAACTGCGAATGGGACATTTGAGAGGCATTGGACTTGAGGGAGTAAGCTAAGAACCAGGCTCATTAGAGGCACGATAGTTCATAATTTACAGTTTTCGTATAAAAGAATGATGGAAATCTTTTGACACTGATTTTATGTTTTTAATGATTTTGAATCTACATATTATTAAACGTACACATGTACTTGATATATAAATCAGACTGGTTATAGAAGTATGCGAAAGTTTTGAAAATTTTCGTATATTCACCCCTATCGAGGTATCTGTTCAAACAAATCGCAGAATTTTCTTCCGAGGGGCTAACATCGGACCATGTTGAAGACAAGGTAAGAACGAGGATATCCACAACGCCACAACAAACGAGAAATTTTGTGAAAAAATGTAATCTCGCAAGAGACCGAAAAGGCCTTCGCGGATTGCGTATCCTTTAACCTCTTGATTTTCACCATACCACCAGCATCGAATTTCGAAGAACAAACACCAGCCAATAGATCAGTCGCAACTCATGTGCTACATTTCTCGCGCCCACCAGCAAGAAACGGTTGGTTTGATGAGGAATGCAGGTGAAGACGGGCTCTATTGATCTCTATAAGCAAAGAAGAAAGGAAGAACACCGGCTTTTCAGAAAGAAGAAAAAAGTGCAAGGAAAGCGCGAGATCAGGTGTATAGAGAGAAAGGACCAGGCTCATTGGAGTGCCATGTTAGTTCATTCCGGACTGTAGACTTTAACAAAGGAAGGAGAACTACAAACTAGAAATAAATGTTCTTCCCCCAAATACTCTTAATTTATGGTGTTCACTAGTAGGGCTAAACGACCAATCAAATGTCCCTGTTGTTGTAGCTTTATTAGTGAATAATAAATATATATATGGACGCTGATTGACAATGACTTTCTGTAAAATTTCATCAGCCATGTGAAGCACCTTCATCTCAAACCTATCGCTGTGCTAATGTCAGAATTATTTGTTTTTTTTTTTCTACGCGAAAATCTTTTTAGAAATCACGAGCTTTATCACCTTGAATTACCAATTTACCGGCTAGGAAACAGTCAGGGACATTTTGATGGCAATAAATATAACAAATGAACACCTAATAGGAATTCCATTTCATTGTTTATTTCCTTATCGATTCAAGGATATTATGAATAGCTAAATGTTAATCCGTTATCTCAAAGGTGATTAATGGTGAAAACGTTTACTATGTATATTTCATTGGCAGCGACGCAAAAGTGAAAAGGAATTATTTTAAAAGGACTCCAATGATTTATTTAATGGCTGAACAATTTCTGTTACATCAATGTCTAAAAAACGAAAATACGAAAAAGAAAAAAAACATCGCGGCAAAGGTGCTAACTCAGCACCATCATGCATATTCTATTTGATTCATAGAGCAGAAAATATATGCTTCACCCTCTGTCATATGGAGTGTGGTCTTTATCTGTTTTCGAATTTTCCAACCCCTGTGAGCAGTTGTTGGTGCGGTGGATGGCAGCGTCTACCAGAAACGGACAATATATCATATTATCAAGGATAATAAATATTTCACTTTCAGAAAAATATACAGTGGAATTATCTGCGACGCCTCTATGACAGAGGGTGCCTACGAAACTGGTTCGTGTCGCATATTAATAACCAAACGGGACAATATACCGCAAACATTCATACATGTATCGTGGAAATTTCCCAAGCCGTTACTTGGTTTGTTCACCTGCAAATGAGAATGAGAGTTGGCATGCACCAAGGACCACCCTTTCTATATCTCAAAATTGAATTTTGAGATTCAATTGTAAGACAACACCGCTTTTGCTCGCATTTGTGCAAATCTACAATATTGCTGATTACCATCTAATTGAACTCTTCAAATCAGAGGTTTCCCCTTGTTTTCAACCATTTGTCAAATATGTCACGAAACAATCAAGCAACAAACAGTATGCGGAAAATTTTCTTTTATTTTCAAGTCCTTTGTTCATACGACGGCTTCAATGAAATGATGTATTTGCAATATGCCAAAATCCATTAAGATAAGGGAAGTTAGTTTTCAGTGTTTGGTGCACACAAGGTAGAAGCGCATATCAGCCGTTTCCTGAAAGAAATGAGTACATATGAGGAAACCAGCTGACTGTAACTATCCCCAGTTTGAACTAAAAATAGACTTTCCAAGAACAATGTGCACGTAATTTTTTTTCTATTTCTAGTGGAGGATCCTTTTTTCGGATATAAACTGCGTTTACAGCTACAATGAAAATTCTACACGTGTAGGATTACAGTCATGAGTAGTTGCCATGTGAGGGTGATTTGACGAAATCCAATACTTGAATGACAGTACGTGAAATTAAGATTACTTGTGCAACGTACCCACTGAATGAAGGACTAAGGACTGGAAAACACCCAAAATCCGGAAATATATATATATGTGCATATATTATTAAATAACGGACGAGCCAACAGATTTTATATTGTATTGGTTGTCATTATATGATATGGGTTGGCTACGTTTTCCCCAATACATAATCCGCAAGAAAAAATCTCAAAACCCAAACTGAAATCTCTAGCAGCAAACTGCTTAAAGAGAATCTGCAGGGCTATAAACCACAATCCAAAATTTTTAAAAGATAGATGTTCAAGTTGTGCATCATGCGATTAATTCGCACTACTAGTTACTTGGAGGTTGTGTCAAAAAATATTTTTTTCGTTTCGTTGCCTTTGGGGATAATAACGTCTAAATTGGATTTTTTTTGGATTTTGTACAGTCGAGGTTTCTTGGAGATTTCGTACCGCTCGCTATGCTATTTATTGGGTTCATCATGCTTATATCAGTATACAAGATTGCTTTTTACAAGATTTAGTGAATCTCCAAATTTTTAAATAAATCCATAAATCGATATTTTTTATGATTTACTACAATGCATGGTATGGTCAACCTGCACGGAAACCCAATAATGCTTCTACTCCATTTGAAAGAATCCAAACTTTTGCTTTGTCATCCCCAACAAAACCCCATTCGGCTATCATATCGTACAGCTTCCACATCTTTAAGATCTCTCTACAACCTCCATCAGAGACCACAATAGACCCACGCCACAGTAAACTCATATCATGTTTAACCGCATCTGAAGTAGTATATTGCATTCATTCAGCTCCTGCCCCTCTGCACACTACCATCACTCAAGCACACCCATAATAGAGTTCATTTCCCGAAGTGGTCCACCAACTAGCGAGGCACAGCATTACTCTCGACCGAAAACCCTGGGTATAAACCAAATTTTCTCTCTAAAAAAAAAAGTATCATGCGCCATCTCAAATGGAAAGCACATCAAAACCCAAGCAAAGAGTACAGCCAAAAACGAGGAATATATCAAAATGACAAAATTCACGATTTGACACGGCAACAGACCCCTCCCCACCTCCTTCACCATATCTTTACGGTGCCTGCGAAGAGTGCATTCGACCAACGATGCGATGACTATGTGCATTGTGTCAATGTCCTATGAACTTGGATTGTGGCGCACGTTTGGCACGTTCTCCAAGATAACCCCGTGTGCACACTCACACTATGGAGCTGAGGTGTAGCCGGTTGAAAGGTGTTGGCACTTAGGCAGGCCTGGAAACATGATTTTCGCGAGGCGATAAAATGAGATCCCAAACTCTGTGTGGAGAGTACACAAACAAAAAAATGTCAAGTACAAGAGGGCCAATGGAATAAAAAAAGTGAAAATGCCATTTAAAGGGGGCATTTTCTATAAACATAAATTTTCCCTATACAACAATCGCATATTGTGCATCCATCCGAGATACAAACCGGGGCCACATCACGATTTCACCATACTTTGGGCTAAGATTGATAATTTCATGGCCAAAAATTTTATTTTGTGTTTTATGTTTCCTCCGGTTGTTTGGAAATGATGAAAAATAAAAGATATAGATACAAGTGTCTAAAAGTCCTTGTAAAAGCAAACTCTATACAAATTTCACAATTTCTTCACCTGAAATATTTATAAATTCACCTTTCAGCGATACAAATATACAACGCAAAGAAGACTGAACGGAGTTCTACAAAACTTGGCATTACGTTGATAGCCAACATTTGAAATTATTTTTATCTCACAGAAGAAAAAATTGAAGTTAAATGGCTGTATCAATGCAAGGAATATACCAGTACAGCTATCTTCGTGTAGAAAAGTATAATTTGACGAAAGTTGTTGTATTTCCCGAGACAGTACCAATTGGACAGAGTTAAAAGTTGTACGAGGAGTTAAGATTTCTTAAAATGATATGTGTGATATGACGAATTCTCTTACAATTGGTTTACATCCACCAACAAAGTGACCAAGAATTAATTCAAGTCAAATGAAAAATATAGGCTCTACATGAAGAAAATATCAATAAATGCCGAACTATACCTTATAACCGAGCAACTAGACTTTGCTTCCTAGACTGTTCACAAATCTCCTTTTGTCATTCGATTGTTCTCTAAAAGCCTATAGGATATAAAAACGAATTTTCAAATATTGGCCAGTAAATTAGACTCGACTCTCCACTGTATATCGCAGATCAGAAGAACACAGTGGAAGTGCGCTCATTTCACTGCGCGGATTTTGGAGAAACTCAGTTATAATGTGGCAGGCTGTGGAGCTTCTCCGCCATCATCAACTTGGCCCTTTCGTCATGTGATACATTGCGATTATGTTTGGTACTGCTGACAGTGGAAATAAGTTAACGTCGACATGCATTCGCTTGGGAGATGGTGTACGAACATAAATAAATAGTAGATGGAGGAGGTGGTTGATGCAGCGGAGTTTATCCCTCTGGGTGGGAGAACCACTTGACGATAATCACTTTAAGACGTTCGTCTTTCAAGCAGCAGTGGATGCAGAGGAGAAAACCCTCTTCAGAGAAGAGTGCACTGCACACACAATCGAAATAAATAAAAAATATACGAAATGAAGAACGGAGTAAGCAAATCATGTTAAGAGGTTTGAAGTAGAGAAACAAAGGTATACGCACCAGACAGTTGTTGCAAGGCGTGTTTGTTTTGGGGGCTTTCGTATGACGGTAGCTTTCTATGTTCTATTAAATAATGATGAAGATGAGGGGGATACCTCAAGTACGTGTGTCAGAAAACCGATCAGGAAATCATTGTAGATGGCAGTTTGATTAACAAGTGTTATCCTTTTCGAATCTAACATGACAATTTGTGTAATTATTTTTATACTTGAAAATTTTCGTAAAACAATGATGAAAATCTTTTGACACTGATTTTATGTTTTTAAAGACTTTGAATCTACATGTTATAGAACGTTCCTATGTACGTGATTTATAAATCAGACTGGTTATAGGAGATGAGATCGTTTTGAAAATTTTTGGATACTCACCCCTCTCGATTATCATCATACCACCAGCATCGAATTTCGAAGAACAATAGCAAACCAATAGATCATTGTGTGCTAGATATCTCGCGCCCACCGACATCGAGAACTGCAAGGCTTAGCTGCAGATGAAGACGAGCTCTATTGATATCTATACGCAAAGAAGAAGGGAAGAATACCGGATTTTCAGAAAGAAAAAAAAGTGCAAAAAAGCGCGCGATCAACGGTATAGAGAGGTGTCACTCCAGAAACGATGTTCTTAAGTTTTACCATATTGTAAAACGTCAAAGCCCAGGATACAAGGCTTGAACAGAAACCTCTTGAGAGGAACAAGGAAATATCGTAGTCGAGACACAGTCGATGCTGAGTATATGGAAGAACTACTTCTGCATGACGGCGATGACGAACAACATTCCGATGTTAGACAGAACGAACGAATACTGTCAACGGCAGCGAAAACTACAAACCACCCGACCTAAGTGAAGGGAGAATGGCAATATCAAAATTCAAGCTTTACAATGCTGCCAGAAATGACGGCCTAAGTAACATCCTTGGCAAGCATCACCCACGAACTCATAAGCCAAATCTGGTCGGAAGAGAGTATGTCTGAAGAATGGAACCTCAGCATGGTTTACCCGATCAACAAACAAAAATAGACCCTCTGAACTGCGCCAAATACAGAGGCATAAGTCTCCTCCTCACCATCGCCTAAAAGATCTTATCCGCCCTGATATTTGAACAACAACCTGATTGGCCCTTATCAGTGTGATTTTAGACCAGGAAAGTCCACAAATAATCAATCTTCACATTTCGGCAGATCCTGGACCCAAGAAGTCCAAATCGATAACCACCACCTATTTTTCGATTTCAAAGCCGCAAACGACAGCATAAAGACGAACTATATAGAGCCCTGACATGGTTTTGGTATACCGTCCAAACACGTCCGTTTATGTAGGATGAGGATTGAGAATTTTCGCTGCTCCATCAGGGTCGGAAACGAACTCACCGACACATTCGATACCAAAAAGCAAGGCGATGCGCCGTCATGTGACTTCTTTAATTTCTTCTTCAATTTGATTTGGTAGGACTCAAAGATTAAGAAAAAACTTGAATTAAGGTCCTTTAAATAAGGCTTCGTTTAAAATACACATGCAAGCGCATTTTTAAATGTTAAATTCATTCGTAAACAAACAGTATTGAGCGTATTGACAATATTGTATCAATCAAATCAAAATCATCCACTGTCACAGACTAAACAGTGGATGATTTTGATTTACGCCAAACGCCTAACGAGATGACGCACTTTAAATGTAAATATCAAAAGAAAATTCCAAATTGCCTAATTCTCCTGCTGCCATCGAATATCTCTTCCCAAGCTCGCAGCTTCTTTGCATGGTAGTCTTCTTTTTTTAATGTCAACCTGTTAAAGGCATCCCTATTTCCATTTAATTTATTGTTCCTTCACCCAATTAACCACCACCATCATATCGACCAGATGCTGTTGTAAAGTCATGTGAGAAAGACAAGTTTTCTTAGAAATTTCGATTTTTTTGTCGCGCTATACAACGAGTACTTCTGCTCCCCATTCCCTGGGGCAAAATTACAAGAAAAGACATATGTCGCCTAGCGATAGCAGATTAGATTCTCAACGCAACAATTTGTACACTTGTGGGTAAACTGGCGTGCGAGCGCGATAAAAGTTTTCCAACGCAGAAATAAATCAAACTTGTATACCGCCCTGTACGCCAGCACCGAATATACATATCGTCGACGATGGTTTGACTCATGATAGAAATACACTAGGCTTTCCTAATGTTTCCTAGCAAAGTTTTTCTTTGGATCAAAATTTCATTTCCTCATGCGAAGGCGATCATTTTCCGTAGGCACTGTCGTCGTTAGTGTTGTCGCGGTTAAATGGGACACGAGCCGCCGCCCGCCTTTTGGTTGATTAAGAAATTTTCCAAATTCCACCAAAACGGATTAATATGAGTGCGTAGATTTAAAAATTAACAGCGAACATTGAGTGGGGGTGTAAGGGAAGGGAACCGCGTGCAATGTGGCAATATGTGGCAAGAACATGGGTCTTTTCGAATTAATTGGAGTTTTGTGTTTACACTAGAGCAGAAAAGTTCATAAATATGTCACTTAATGTGTAGAAAATATTGAAAATATACACATTTTGTGCGTAATGTCTAAATAATAAATCTAAGTAAAAGAAAAAAAGAAAACCCACAAACAGCATTTAAAGAAAAAAATGCGAGAAAATTGGATTGTGTTTAGCTCTGCTGCGGTATGAGGCGAAAATTAGCCTCTGTGGAATTGCTTGGGAAGTAGTAGTTTGTGTTATAGAAAATTATTTTGAAAACTTTTGCCAATATGAACTTCGAACATGTCAAATAGATGGAATTTGGGTATAGCTATACAAAAGGTGTAAGCTTTCTTTAACAATGTTAGCCAAGTTTCAGTTAGGTGCCTTTCTGACGGGAAACAAAGGATGTTACCTATAAGCGAATGGGCACCATGACATGCCCCAAATCATAAAACTCGTTTTCCGTATTACTTATCAATACCGTAAAAATAGCTTGTTTAATCTGAAGGCAAATTTTAACATGCAACTGCAATATTATTCTTACAGCGTTTTAGTTAATTTTCAACAATGACTTCTGGAGGAGCTTTATGAATAAAGAATAGGAGCACACAACTAAGGGATGTGTGAGAGTTACACAAGCAGAGATTTGCCACAGCATATAATATGCATCCACAGACTCATCAATTAGTGCAATTGTTAGTGGGATATAACAGAATATAGAAGTTATTAAGTTTAACATCACTAGCAAAGCAAATTGTGAAGGAAGCTCCCTCAAAGCAAAGCTTATGAATTTATGTTGGACTGCTTCAATTCTATCTGAATGAACTATATAGAAGGGTGTTCAAATGACATAAGTGTCATTAAACTCTGTTGACCACCTTTTTATAAATCCAAACATAGAGTTGGACTTTTTGACGACAACTTTAATATGATTATTACACTAAATTTTAGGATCAAATTAAACACCAAGCCCATTCTCCCTAAAATTTTAGGGAGAACGTTTTCTCATAAAATGCCATATGCTGACACTTTTTAGGGTTCTTATTCAAACCACAGTTTTTAAAACTCCATATGGTAAAACTATTTAAATCGTCTTGTAAGAACAACGAATCTACGCATTTAAAATTTTTTATTTCATCAGCATACCTACATCAATATTTTTCTCTCACGAATACAAGCCGTTAAAAGCATGTATATATAAGATAAAGCCTAAATGACATCCTTGGTGTACTCCATATTGGGCAACAAAATGATTGTTTTATAGACTTTAAAATTTACCTGATAACTTCTCAATGCGCGATATGATTGAACCCAATTTATGAAACATGGAGGGAATCCATATGACTTAAGTTTAAAAATTATAATGTTATGTAATAACTGGTCAACAGATTTGGAGAAGTCATTGGGTCAAACGCAAAAAGATGAGTTCAAGTTGTTTACTCACTTTTCATAGATCATTCTTACAGTGGTATGCAAAAATTAAAGCTGACATCAATTTCAAATTTAAAAGCTCGACATGAAACAAAGCTTGTTTTGATATGCAAAAATATGAGAAAACGATTGATTGCGTGAGATCGATCTCATAAATAGTTAAGTATGGTATTTCTCTTACTCAGATCATATAGTGAAGAGTTTGTGCAATTGTTAACCGAACACTTTTTGGAGCCGACTTTGGAAACACGTGGTGGTGCTTTAAGAAATGAAAAAAATGCGAATTTTGAGCTCTTCAGGTTTTAAAATTGGAGTGTAGATACTCGAGTACATCAAACAACTATGTCAATTGAAACAAGTTTCGGAAAAAATGACTGTATTCCAATATACTTCGGAAGAAATCATGACAAGTACGTCAATCGCAAAAGATTCTACTCAATAAATACCCAAGCAACATGCAACGCAGCAGAAATTTAACAGTTGGCCAGGATCATTTTACGACTCCCGTATTTAAAAAAAATCAGCAAAACTGCTAGACGATGAAGGATATGGGATTAGTTCTTGGCTAATGACACCTTTTAAACAACGAAATTGTTTTTTTTATATGAAGGTATTATTTTCTGCACAGCATTCCTTGTATTCCTTGCTTTGCAAATGGGCAATTGTTATTTTTCCAGTAAAATTCTTTTTTCTTTAAGTTTTTTAACTTAACATTTATTAAAGTGGTTCAATTCATCGATTAAAACAATACTCTCGTTTCACTTCATTAACACACAGAGTTCGAGTTCCGCTTTGCACGATCGATCTTACATGTAAGCTCAAGCTCGTCAGCTCTGACTCTAAGATCGTGCTCATCTTTTACGACTCAGTGTATATACAATCGACCTGTTTTTTTATTTTCCAATGTATTGGAACAATGATGGATAAAAGTTAAGAGATTTGTTACGATTTGTTCGAAAAGCTTAGGAATGCAAGATAGTTTTGAGATTGGTCTAAAATTAGAGATATCAACTCGTTCACCTTATTTTAAAACAGGTGATATAAATGCATTTTTAAATGGAGTCGGAAATACTCCTGTGGCAAGAGAGCTTTCGAACAAAAACTTCGAGCTACGAATAGAGCGAAATCAAAAGTATGTTTGGTTACCGATCTCCCGGATGGTAAATCAACCAAAATAAGGGTGGTCTATTTCATATTTTAACTCGCATTCAACTCAGTAAATTCCATTATTCTATTTGAATACCAGGCTAGATTTTGAAATGCTTAACATCATATCACATGAATGTAACAGGAATACCTATATCCATACATTTCAAACAAATTTACCAAGTCTATACTGTAGTCTCCGTTTTGTCCTTTCCAATTTGTTCAAATACGGACTTGTATGAATGTCCACTATTATTATTAGTAACATAAGGATGCACGTACTTATGTATTTTAAAATTACATACGATGGGAATGCATCGTTCAAATATACTCATGTTTTGTCCTCGTAAAATGTCTGCATTGCTATGCACACACATTCGGCCATACCAACAAGTAAACTTGATGACCATTTCCTTTCGAGTATATTATCCTTGCATTCGCGTTACGACCACGGACTAACTCCTCCTCCTATAGCTTGTTGGCCATTTTATTAATAAAAATCTCGTATAATTTATACGATCAATCATAAAAAAATGATTGAAGTGGCAACGAACTTCAAGTTCCGGCTGTATGCGTCTAGTTGAGTATAGAAGTAGCAACAGTGGCATAGGAAACAAACTAGGACGGACGCGACGATGTGACAAACGACCTCGTTGCGATTATGACTCGAGCATCATCACTGCTGCCGTTGCAGTTGCTGCTGTTCCCGCGCGTTAGAGTATGCATCCACATCCAAAGAGGGGGATGGGTACGCGAGGGCGGCTAGCTCTTTGCTCCACCAAATATACAAACGCACGCACACCCAGTGCCCGCAGAGTGGAGCGATGGACGTCATACTCGTAAAATGTTTTAATGGCCGTTCTGCGAGCGAACGAACTGAAATGCACTCAGCAGATGCAGCAGTACTATCGAGCAGAACATTATGAGAATAAAAACTGCAAACAATGTGCAAACGTTTAAATTTAATGACAGATCAGACATAGCAGAAGGGGCGGAGGGGTAGGAGACATGGATGTTTTATTTATTTTCCTTGCACTCGTTTCCTTTTTTGTTTTAATTTGGTCTTATTTTTTTGGGTGAAATGACCTTTTGTATGTTTGCGAGTCGTTTAGCTCGTCGTCGGATACGAGTATCTTGTTGAAAGCGATTTCATTTGGTTGGGTTGGTTGCTCGTCTGAAATGTTTCTGGCAGTATCTGTCAAAGCATGCAATGGATGTGCCTGGGCTCGTTTATATGTGGCGATGATGCAATCGACAATGGTGTGTTGCTGGTGGCAACAAGTGGACGAGGATGTTTCCATTTGCATTTCATGTTAGCTGACAATTTGGTGCACTGTTTAGCAAGGCACTGTAGATAAAACAATTCGCAATGAAAATTATTTCGGATTAATGAACTGGAAAGCGATGAGATGTTCGTGTCTTGTCTGTATTTTTTGGTAAGAAGTAACGTGTGTTCTGGGTATGACATGGACAGGACCCACTTGACACACGTTGTCCACTAGCTATGAACCCATTAATAAACGCTGATGACAGATGAAAATCGTTCAGCTTCGAACCGATAGCTTGGCTTACCCCAGTTTGTGATAGTATATCCCTGCGGCAGGAAATAAATAATTATTAACTGAACTTCATGTTAACAAACACAGTAAGTGATTCATAAAACAGAACACTTTAAGTAGAAGCATGTACGTAGTGGTAAAATAAAAAACATTAAGAGTTCGTTGGGTGCTTCTTGAGCTTCGTACGGACTGGTTGATTCAATATATAGGTACACCTGGAAATATAATTAAGACAACGCAATTAATAAAACACCCACAGCTCTGTACAGCTTCCCGCAAATATCCATTTCGGCCTTCACTCAATTTCCCAACATCTCATAATCGTTTACATGCAGCCCTTAACAAGACGACCAACCATATAAACATCTATGAAACGTACTCAGAGCTTTCTCCTTTCGTTTAATTTCGTATAAACACTTCCACATTACGACGCACGGTCTTTGTGCTCGACTCAATGTAATGTTTCTGTGGCTAGATATTCAAGTTGGATGATTTACAGGCAACTTAACAAAATGCAATACCTTTATAACTTTCACAATGTACCGGGTATACCCCGCACTTAAGCCAAGCACAGTGGGTGAAGTATGTTATTATCAGCTGTCAGGATGAATATGGCACAAATAGCAGTAGATCTTGCGAACAGAAGCGGGCTCTGTGTTGTTGTTGTTGCTGCTATTCAGCCAAACTTTTGTATCATTAATTTGTGCGGTTACCCCAGGCAACTAGGAGAGAGTATTAGGTTTGTCTTCACTCAGTCCCAGTCATTCTGTGGTTTTGCTATCCACGTAGTTGGATTATTCCTGGCATTACGCTCTTCAAAATTAAACTTTTGTTTCGTCAAAAGATGTTGATTGGATGGGATGACTATACAAATATGAAGTATGTACCTACAGAATACATATCGAAGTTTTGTACCAGTAGATGGTTTTGCATTAAATACCTTGCTAAGAGCGCGTAGCATGGTTATGGTAGTAGATGATTATCCTAGTTTCGACTTTGAATTGATAGCAACGAGTTTATCATGTTAAGCAAGACAGAATATACAGAGTTGTTCTTTTTTTTAAGTTTTCCAAATTGTTAGGCGTATTGATTTCTCAGCTTGCGCTTTATTTTCGAATTTATAAGACTACTAATGTCGTTGTAGGGGCGATTTGCCTGCTCTACGTGTTGGAACGGGCTTTTACTGTCAGGCAGCGTTTGTCGTCAATATAACATTCATTCTTAGAAGTAGTGAGCAAAACTAACAAAACGATTTTGTCCTTACAATGATTGAAATAATTAAAATAGAAGCTAATTTGTTTAAATAAATTACCTAGCTTTGTTACTAATGTCAACAATCAATGTTAAGGGCAAAGACTCACCGTCTATTAATGCGTTGAACTTATGAACACCAACACGAATGCCTCAACTACAAAACGCAGCTTACATTTATTATCAGAGCAAATTTCTAAAAAAAAAATATGTAGGTAATTAATAAAATAATAAATATGGCAAATACTTACCTAAATTATTTTATTGCGCACAATCGTGCACATAAAAATGTCAATGTAACTTACAATAGAACGTCTTCCACAATGCGCACAAGTTTTCCCTACTAACTTGTTGGATTGCTAAACTTGGTTCTTAGCCGAATTAATCTATTCATTACGCTGGCGTCAAGATCCGAAGCAAATCTTTAAAAACGTAAATTTTGTTAATGTTTGACGAGAACTTTTGTATTTTTGTTTAATTTTGTAAAATTTACTACCGCATGGAATAAATTTGATGCAGTTGGAATCAAATGTCAACTGTCCTGTCATGCGCGCTAAAGTCTTTCAGCTGCTGTCCGCTGAATATTTGCAGTGATGCCAAAAAAAATTTTTTGTGCTAAATTTCATGGATGATTTGAGTTGGGATCTAGGGGACAAAGTCGTAGACGTATACACTATTTTTGAGATAGCTCAAAAAATTTCGATTTTTCGAATGGCTACTCCCTCTTTTAAAAAAATAAGTAAAAACGTTATTAATTGTTTCGATTTTGACACCAATGGCTCTAATTGGAATGAGTTGGACTTTAATTTTATTTATTTTGAACAAGTTCGAAGTTTGAGAATTTTATAAATTAACTATATGTGATTCGCCGAATATATTCAGGTGATGAAGTAGATGATTGACAATGAACCACGATAATGCATAATGAAAATGTCGGTTAAGGTTAAATGGTATTCGATAAAAAAATTTAACATTATATAGAAAAAAATTTGCATAAGAATTTAACCTATTGATTAACGAATGTCTTTTTTTGGGACTGTAATCAATAAAAAAATTACAGATTACAAAAAATTAAGGTAATTTTTTTTAAATTAGTAGATTCGATTTTGGGGATGAATTAACTGTTTGTTGAACGTTTTTAAAACAACCACTACGGAGCCCAATTTAAAAAAAACTTGAGGTTTTGTAAAACTTTCTGAACGAAATATATAGAATGTGATTACCTACATTTCGTCAGTATATCGTTTTGAGCCACACCGCCTTTTGGGGAAGTTTTCATAAAAAAGTAAAACATATTTGGAAGGAGATATTAGCAATTTGAAAGAAATTATACAGGTGTCCCACATAGGGAACCTTCTGATATTTCCAAGACCGAACACGAGTCCTCACTGGGCAAATCGGAGATTTAAGGCAACATGCAGAGACTAAATATTTATTTGTGGGTGGTCATCGGTATTCTCCTTGCTAGGTTTTTACTAAAAGCAAAAAGAAGTTTATTTTTGTTTGGAAACGTTAGATGTCGTTAAGTGATTAACAACATAATTATTTTCAGTTTGACTAAAATTCAAAATATATGTTTAAATTTTGTATATTTGCATGTAGCCGAAGGTGGAATCATTTTATATATTCATACTAAATGTGTAAATTAACTTAAACTTAGAGTGTGTACACGTTTGGTCATACAAACATTTTTTATGTACCTATGCTTACAACCAGTAGATGTACGTTAGTTGGTGCTGTAGCGAAGCTGTTACCAACTCTATATTAATAAACCAAAATCACTTTTATTCATAAAATATAATGGATTAATTCCAAAAACGCTTGCAACAGTTACATCCGGAAAATACGTTTATTAATAGATATTAATCGCCCACATATATAAATCCTCATTGACAACCAGTGTAGGCAAATGAAATTCTTCGCAAGAAATTTCAGCCATACGCCTAATTGGTTTTTTTTATAGATCAATCCATTTTCCAGGAAAAAGGAAATTTATCTCGTATATTGAATGTTTCTGGTTTCCCCAACTCAAAAAACTTAAACAACAAATATCCATGAAATTGAATTCTTTGCAAATATCTCTCATATTTTCAAACGAAATAAACCAGTCGAATTTAATAATAAAAATGTATATCCAAATATACATTCAATATTAATTTGTTCAATAAACCCATAGGGATATGGTATGGACTTTCAAAGATCCCATGTGATGTAATACTAGACCGATGAAAAAAAAAACGGATAAAGAAATCATTACATCCCATGTTTCCGATGGAACCCCTTTAATTTAGAGTTATGCAAAATAAGATGTAGCACCGACCACCCGTCCTTTTTATATCGACTTGGTTCTGATTCCATTAAACAACCCCTGTAGTGACATTGAAACGTAATTTGAGGAAAAACCTTTTCGAAAGCACTCTAAGAGTGGCGCAGTGTGAGGATTGTCCTGCTGATGTTTCTCTTGCGACATTCGAATCAATTTTTGTTTGCAAAATTTGATTTACCCGTCCCTAAGAAGAATGGAACACCGAATGCCCTTTCATAACTGGGAGCGATACTGCGATGTTATGGCGAAAGGGTAAAAGGGATATTGTTTGTGGTTAAATATACGAAGAGCGCCCGAAAAGGACACTTTTCGAAATGTTTTCCTTTACTATGCACTATCAACGCCGTTGTCGAATATTATTTTCCTTAGGGATGTTTCACTACAGATGGGTTGTGCTGACGTACATTACTGGTAAACCGAGAAATGTGTATGGTTATGTGTATAGTTATGTGTATGGTACCGGACCAGAACTAGGATAAAAGCAAAGTTAATATTTATCTAAAAACTTTGTTTATTGCCCCCAAAACGTTTGGCTGTGTAACGTATTAAAGCCTTGTTCGCCCGCCCAAAAACCTAAGGATATGTGGACGGGTAAAATGTGGGATCTATGTAAGAAATTCTTGCTTATTTGCCCAGGGATAAGTGCTACTACCCTGCCATACAGAGTTGATGCGCTGATATATCGATGTGTTGTTGCGAAATTAGTGAATCCTTTATGCGCTCATGAATTATCCGTACACCAGTAAATTGGTTTTATTTTTGTCTTTAGTACATGGTCTTTGCTTGATAAAAAAAGATGTTCAGATATATGTATTAAAATGATTTACTGCACCAGTGCAGTGCTCGGGAAAAGGGTTGTGCTGAAGCCAGCAGCTTGCATTGAAATTAATTCTTGTGGCTCGGAATTGGGGTTGCTGGTTCGGGGAGCGATGACCACTAATGCCTACACTGAGCTATTCAAAAAGAGATTTCTCCTATAACTTATTGAGTAATCCCTTGGGCAGGACATCACTTACGCTCCATTTGCGTTCATTTTACTAGTTTGATTTTACTTTTTCTTCCTATAAAACATATATGGATATAAACACATAAATGGAGAGGATTTATATTTATTGAGAGAGTCTCAGCGCACATACTTTAATAATTCATTGTGGATCAGAAGATAAATGCGAGGCTTCCAGGATGATGTATAGGGAATTATCAGTGAGATAGTGGTAGTGCAGATGGGTAGCGAAAGGTATTTAAAAGTTGAGTATCTCTACCGATTGATGAGAGAATGGATGAAAGGATGTGAACTAAGCCTTAATACGCTTGCACATGTAGAATGTACATTTATGGAATTGGGTGATCTCCGATGCGATTATGGGCAAAGAATACAAATGTGTGGAGTGTATTAATATGCATGGAATTTGTTTTCTCATATGCTCTTGAAAAAAATAGTCTTTTCAAGAAACTTTGGCAATAGTAACTAGAACAATAATCCAACTACGCCATTTTGATGATTACTTGGTTAAGGTGAACTTGATCATTTAATTGCAAATATAACTTAGAGGATTATCCAACACAGTCGTAGAACAATGTTAGTCGTAACGAACTACCATAACATAGTAGACTTGCCTATTTGTCTTTTAGTTTTATAATTTATTTCTTACGGTCGCATATGTTTTAAATCGATATACCTTTTGGTAGGCAATAACGAAAATGGAGAAAGACTCGCACGTATTAACAAAAATTGCTGAAATATCTTTAACATCGCTGAAATAAAGCGCATGCTTTAGTAAATGTTTTGGGGTGCAGTTATATAAACCGTATTCTTTGTACTCGTTTCTCATACTAAACCAACTGGTCAAGTTTGGCGACTACGCATTTTTAAAATTAATCACACCTTTATCTTTTCCTATACTATCTCCTTATGCTGATTACAATTTCATATCTGACGAGGGACCTACTATAAGGCTTATTGCCTGGACCTACATTCACTTACATTCAAAAAGGTAAAAAAAAATCCACAAAGATCGCTTCCAAAGATCTTCCCAAGAAGAGGCAGTTCAAAATGTTAATACGATTTTCAGTCAGTCAACCAGAGAGATAAAACGAACCCAAGGTGTGGCGAAGAAAGGTGAGCTGGAACTGAACCATCAAGACGACGAGCCTTTGTGCGAACACTCTCATGTATGTGAGGCCGTAGAAATGCATCGTCATGGTTAAAGTTGCTTTGTTGTGTGCTTCGTGTCAGATGGGTCGGATGATGTTGTTGTTGATTATTTCTTGGCGGCTTTGGCCACGATGGAAAAAACCCAAAAGAACTAAGAGTGGAAAAATACATCTCTAACGTGTGCCTAATGATGTTTGTGCGTTCTATGACGAGTTACTGCCTCAATAGAACTTGAAGTGGGTCTTGAGGTTTTCGATGTTGAGTGAGCCCCATCATCAGCGAGAAGCAATTAATTAATGTACCAATTGATCGACGCGGCGATGGTAAACATTTTTTTGCTAATGTCTTGAGAATACCACTTGGAGGGATCTCGCTTTGTGTTGAACGTGCACATAAAATCAATCAAAATGTGGTAATAATATAAGAGCTCCTGCAGAGTGTTACCCGTATAGAAGAGTTTCGATTGAAAACGGATTTGATGGTCAACACTTCGATGGCCTTTGACATTTTTTTGTTATACAGTTGACTTTTGAACATTTGTCAGCTTCTTCATTTATATGTACAAAGTTTTATTTTTCCCGCAAAGATTCCCAACTGCAAATCGGAAAGCTTCTCATGAAAGTATAACTCTTTGATGGTTGTCAGACTCTCGAAAGAAGTGGGTCGGTAGAAAAAGGACGGGTGTTTTACTTTAGGTAAAAAAATACAAAGCTAGCTTTACTTTGTTTCGCAAAATTGCATAATTCTTAAACTTGCATTAATAAGATTTAAACAAACAAAATCAGTCGGTCGTCGATGTTTGAGTAATCATAGGTTGAAACACTTTAGCACCGACAACTGCATATTGCGAAAAATAACGATATCATTTCTGAAACTTGTCGTAGTCTTGTTTATGAATAAATATCCATTTGCCAAAGCAAATATATGGTCAGGTTGTTGTGAAAAGTGTTTCAAGATATTGATGAAATATAGACACGAATCGGCTTCGTAGCTGTTCTTCAACCTGCAAGCAACTAAGTCTTCTCCCTCTTATATACGTATTTATATCTACTAATGTACATACCCAAACCTCTGCTATAAATTAAAGACCACCACGTCATGTCATACATTAGAAAGTGTCAGACAAAACACTGCCAGATGTGTGTTCTCGATATAGGGTCACTTGCGTAACGCGCCGAACAATTTAAACAAAAATGTCAAGTGTCAACATATCCCAGTGGCTTCCATCACCTAGTCCCCCACATATGCATACGGCATACGAGCTATGTTCTTCCATTGATTGATTAATCAATCAGCGACCTAACAATAGCGTTGGCTCTCTGCCTAACCCTCGTCCCGGTTCCACCCTCACTCATTGTCACACTGATTGACAGGGAATGACAGTTAAAACCTAAGAGAGTAAAGTAAAGCCTTTGCCAAGGCATTAGTCGCACCAGCCACCATCGTAGGAGAGGGTTTGACAAAAGCATTCGCCGGGGGGGTGGAGACTTACGACAACTTAAATCGATTAATGTTTTTCCATGACTTCAAGGTCAAAACTAAAACAATAAACAATTTAATAATTTTCGACAGCCTTATCGCTGCTCGAAGTACTCCTCCTATACCGACCAGTGTGTTATTCTTAAGCCCCCGCCAGATACTCGAATAGTGTTCTTATTACGAGGTTTTTTCTGTTCGTTTTTTATTCCACTTTTCTCTTGATTCGTCGAATGAAATACAAATTACGAACGAACATGCTGCCATGCTGAAATGAGAGAGCGCAAAATATCACCAGTGCCACTCTGTCTGGTGAATTCGCTTGCGTCACCTTTTTAGAAATAATCTGACGGTCGGTGACGGTTGTGGGCGAAACGAAAAGACTGTCGGCTGGGGCGAGCTCGGTGCTGTAACACCAGGTAAGCAAGCTTTGTAAATAGCACGATAATTAGAGCTTTACGAACACACCCATATCAATGTGTGCTGATGCTTGCTAGTTGCTCTCGTGTTGACATTGCTCCTTATCAACGAGAAGTAAACTGAACGGACGAACAGCGTCAGCGTGTATCGACCGCAGCTAGTTATTCGCTTGTAGGAACATATGATTTACGTGTGTAAATGTATAGCTCGGGAGCTGTCACTTTGAGTAGAAAATGGTATGTTGGCATTAAAATTCATTTTAAAGTGGAATTAAACAAAAAAAACAAATCGAAATGAATGTGTACTTAAAGAATGAAACAATGCTAGTAAATCAGGGGTAAACTGCAAGGTAATTACCGTAATTACGTTGAGAGACTACAGTTGGGGAGACTCGACGGCAGCGTAGAACACATAACGCGGAGAGCTAGGCATTTGTCCGTTTAACTGTTGCAAAGGTTGAATGGTTAGTGAGTATCTGAGTGAGTTAGAGTTCGTTGGATGGTAATACCGGGAATCGTATCAATTATGACAGGTTGACAAGACCCCCAGTAGGTTAAATGAAGCGAATATAATGTCATAACTCATAATTCCCTAGATGTGAATGCGATTATGCCAACAATTTGTTCTGTATCTGACATTTGGTATCTGCCATTATTGTTTTACTGAAGATAAAGGTCAAACGTATTGCATACTCCTGGTACTTGTGTTGTCAAAAAGTTTTATTGGCTTGATGGTAAAATTTATTCACTTCAATAAGTGAGTAAATTGTGAGATTGTGATTGTAGGTTTAATTTCAAGATGGAATAGATTCTATTTTGAGAATAATTTCTTTCTGTACTTCATCACCCACAAATTAAGAAGTATTCTTATAATATCTTTTAAGAAAGCCGCACCAAAATAAGGAAAAATGATCAGAGAAGTCCGTCCGAACAGAATAGCTTCTGTTCCTTTTTCTATAAAGATAACTGTTAAACTTGTAAACAAAATACTTGATCTGATGCGGAACTGTAAAGGATGTAGACAAGTGGGTCGTGCTTCTAGGGAAGTCATTACCTGGCGATAAGAATAACATCTAGACAGAAGATCCAATGACAACATCAACGTGGAAGAGAAGATCATCGATAGATCCCTGACATTACGTTGTTAACTGCAGTCAAACACGATGTTGAGGAGATTTTGCACGATAGTTGGAACTATATGCCGAATTCGAACGCGTGAGTTGAGATGATGAAACTTATTGTCGGAGGCAACTAATCGCTTGGATATCATACACAAATATCTATTCCATTAACACCGAGAATGTATCCACTACTCCAAATGCATTGTGGGGGTCATGTTGCCTTTTTTAAGAACCCAGTTTTATTAACTCTCCTCTAACTGAAAGATAAGTCTAAAAGGCTAAAAGCCTGATAAAAGATTGAAAATAAACAGAAAACACTTATCCCCCTCCTATACCAAACTCAGAATGCATTTATTCTCTCGGGCTTCCGAAATAAAATAAAAACATTGCAACTGCATTCACACGCATATACACTCCAACACAACACACATTTTTATCTGGAGAAAATAAAAGCATAACTCATTCATTCCGAGTCCTCTAGAGACGTGTTACATATGAGATTCTATTACTTGTATGCTCATGCAAAACGCCATTTCCACATGAGGTAGTCCCTACCTTGCGCCCTTTGACCTACGCCCCGAAGTCTGCCGAGGAGAAATTCTATCCATCTGGGAATTTTCGGTAACGAATGCAAAGTGCACACTTGTTTCCAAGCCCTGCTGATACAACATACGAGTAGAGGGAGTGAATGAGGAAGGACAAATAAATAAATAACAGTGAGTAAGCTTTGTCCACGTTGCATGCAGCGACCAGCGAGAAATGAGACACACATACAGCCTTACATCATAAATAAATTCAAATCTTTCAGCTCAGATGGAGATTGATGACGATATGGGCCGAAATGTTGCAGGGCACTCTACGCTGCAAAAGCGTATAGCCAGCAGCTAACTAGGGATTAAATGGCAGCAGTAGTGCTCTGCAGGTGCTCGAGCCTTGGGCCTCGAGAATGGCAAATAAATCTCCCGACATGTATTTTCGTCACTTCTTCTTTTTTTATTGTCGACCAAGGGAAAGGACCTGTAAAAATAAAAGTGATGGAATGCAGACAGCCGTTCTCTTAACTAATATCCGTAGTTCCGTTGTCCCTTCACTGTGAATAAAGGCAACAATTTGTTTACGAACAAATCGCATGCATTCCTTGCTCCCTATATATGCCTAGAGGTGGTAAAAAGCCGACTTTTCATGCTCTCCGGCCAGTCATGCCTTCGGCTGAAATCCGCTGTAACAATAATGCTAAATGGCAAACACGGTAGCAGCGGAGCACAATTGGAGGCAAACACTGAACCAAATGAATGTTTCGTCCGTCGTCGTCGTTGTCAAACATTTACTCTGACTGACTGACTGACTACTGACGTCAGTTAGCGTGCTTTGCTGTACTTAGCCGTGGAATACCCTGCGGGCTAAACTGGTAGTACTATATTTGGCCCCTAGCGATGGTGTTCGCGCTTGGTGGGAAATCCTAATTGGAAAATTTAAATTCAGTTTCTATTTGGAGGTTTTTGTTGCCTTAGCTGATTTTTCGTTCGTTTTTTGCTGAGTGATGGTTGTCGAGCGTAATTGCTTAACAAGGAAGTTGGAAAGCTTTCACTGTTTCACTATATCATGGCACACAGCAGAGCAGAATACGCTCACGTACCTACAGCGGCGGTGGAGAGTAACAGAGTTAAGATACATACATAGGTCAACAAACATACGTTTTGGGGAAAGATGTTTTTAAGAGGTTTTCGATGTCGATGGACATTTATGAAGGGGGATTATGTTTACAAGAATTTTGAGTTTTTTTTGAGAAAACATGCATTCGATTATGGTAAGCTAATACGTATCTTGTCTAATGTGACCACGACGACAAGAAGTTAACTTTCAAATTCCAATACGCGTAGCAGTTTCTCCGTAAACTAATACGGGTATATCCTTCAAAGAAGGAATTATATACGTTATATAATTTATGACATGAACAGTGATTAAACTTATAGAGAATATAAAAAAAAGGTTGTTGACACCCTTATTCGGAATCAGCTTGTCACTGAGGACACATTCAGTTACTAAAGATTGAAGACTTTCCTTAGATTGTGTGGGATCATTAATTGTAAATTCTCTCTTTAAAGATTACTGCCCTACGATTTGTTTTTATCACGACAGTGCCTAACTTAGCCGGTAAAGTCGAATTATCTTTGAGTTAAATTCTTTCACATGAAAGCTTTTATTCACAATCCCTACAGGAGATGTAGGAGGGTGAACAAACTGGCAGTACAGAAATAATCTGTTTTTTTTTTTCGAAAAATTCCACAAACTTGCCAAATGATGGTGGCATCGTGAACTTAGTATAACTTTTAATTCTGTCACTTTTCAGCTCAGAATTAAGGACTGTTTTTAAGTAGGGCTTCTAATATCCATTAAATGTCTTTTTTTTGGGTTTCTTAATGTAAGGTACCTGTCTAATTGCTTCCTCGTACCGATATTTACCAATGCTCTACAAACCCTATTTTTCGAGTAAAACAACTAGGTAAAGCTTGAAATGAAATTAATTACTGTAATTAAAACCTCCCAGCTACGTATGATGACTAACCGAAAACCGGCCCAAGACTTCGCATACATACTACAAATCGCATTGCGAAAGTCGACTAATGTTGCATCAGACACACTTTTAGACATTCACTGTGTTCGTACTCACATACAACTATACAACATTCGAGTACAAGAATTATCCACTAGTTGCTATGCTAACTATAGTCCAGTAACTCATCGAATCGAACCAAATCGGCCGACAATTTTCAGTTGGCAACAGTAAAAACTATAAAACCTCTGTGCTGCAGCTTTCAACAATTCATTGCGACCATGAAAGTGATGATGCGAGCGGGAGATGGTTAAAACCCCCGAGGGCATATAGTAACTGGAGCTAACACAGTAGTCATCATCAACTTGCAACTTTCAATCTGCAAACTTGCTTAAAACCGCTCATCAATTGCCCAAACAAAAGAAGTTACACGCACACAGCACTTCTCAGAAACTGATCACTATGGTGTGCCGTTGTTTCCAACTGCTCGCATCATCATCTATATAATACATAGACCTCTGACGAGTGACGTTTCATCATTCAGTAAACTTCCGTTAAAATCATTTCAGTCATGTCATGACTCCATGACGAACGACCGACGAAACTCAAACTATTCAACAAAAGCGGCACAAAAGGTGAACTGTGCTTTTATGTGAATAAGTACGGCACGTTGTGTGTGTATTTATGTCAAAACTTATCGCTGTTGCTATGCGCGCCATGGTATGCTTTGCGGTATAATGTAACACAAAACTAGCGAAAGGGGGAAGCGCACTATTTTACTTACTTGCCAGTCAAATGTTCAATATGCGTGTGAGTCTGCTTTTATTTTTTTTCTAAGCTACTTGCCTGGTCTATACCAGCTCTACAAGTGTGGGTTTTTACAAAATTTCCTCAGATAGCGTTGCTTGTTACAGTTCGATCGAGATAAGACAATATCATCGATATTATCTGATGGAGTGAAAATGTTGATGTGTCATTGATGAATGCACAACTGAAACAAAAATCGACCTTGGTTGTTATCGAAGTAAATGTTCAGTTATTAGTTGTACTAGTGATATTTGATCGAGCACATCGATTATGTGTAAGTAGTCACGTTTAAAACAATTCGAGCCTTTTTATAACTCTTGAATACTTGTACAGAGCGCTGGGGTGATCGTGAACGATTATTTTACACTAGAATCTATATTTTTGGGAATTTTCCATTGGGATCTAGGTGTGAATTGATTATACGACCTTGATATTGAGACTTAAAACAGACAAGTTGTAAAAAACCCAAACTAAAATAAAACAAACGGTTATAACTAGGTAGGTTTATAGAAGTCCTATTTGTGGACAATTGGAATCAGGAAATGAACATATCAATTATTATTTTTAATAAGGGAAGTGGTACTTCTAAACAAGTTAAAAACATAAGAAGTGATCAATGGTTCGATATGATTCGGACAAACTTGCCTCAAAGAAGTGATCAATGGTTCGACATGATTCGGACTATATCCCCAAAAATTGTATGTTTCTGCTTCTTAGATTTAGTGGATTCATATACTAAGTCGATCTAGTAATGTCTGTCTGTACGTCCATCCGTCCATTCTTCTGTGTGAATCTGTCACCGATTTTTGGGCCTTAAATTTTCAGCTATCCTTGATTTTTTGGTGGTATATAGACTCTCTGCCCGGCGTAGCAGAACAAGTGTACATATTTTCAAAATCTGTCCAGTGTCCACTGCTACGACTATTTTCAATAACTTTTTTTTAAATTTTTTACTGTTTGGCCAAAAATGTTTAGACAATCTCAATATCTATATTTCATTCACGCGAACATAAAACACGTTTATTGAGACTCGTTAACATAACGGTCCTTCAAATTCTTGACGAAAAAATTTGACTGCGTCTTCTTCGAAGAACTAATCCCTTGGATTTGGCATAATAACAAACTGCACTATGAAAGCGAAAAAGGCAGGAACTCTCAAAGAAAAGTTACCTGCCAAACAATCGTTACTCGTGAATTCGTGATAAACGAGTGGTGGGTACACGACTGGATCGTACGCAACTCTCTCTTTTACATAGAGTTAATTAGCTGTTTTTAATACTTTGGCCAAAATATTATTATCAAATTACTTCATATATTTGATTATAGTATAAGTATATGAAGATTAATCAAAATCGTTGGAGCCGTTTTCGAGAAAATTGAGGTTATGCATATGAATAATTTTTATATGGCAGGTACCGGTAATAACATGACTTAAAGAAAACAAAAAAAATGGCCTAGAATTATGAATAAAAAAAAAAAAAACGCTGAATACGAAGTTTGAAGAAAATCGGTCAAGTCGATTAGGCTGGAGAGAGTTGTACGGACAGACGGACGGATTTCCAAAAAAAAACACTTTTTTGGGTTCCGCTATCATCGCAATGTTAACATCAACACAATATCCTTCCATTGTAAGAGAAAGTTAAAAAATTGCTTGATAACTCGAATACTTAGTTGCAATACAAATATAAAAAGGCTGGTGGTTTTAGTGAGTAAAAATCTCACACTACTGTGTTCAAATGCTCATCGTGTCTATAAAAACTTCCACCAGCCCATGAAAAAAAAAAATAAAAAAATATTTCGTTCATATAAAATTGTTTGCATCGCACACTTTTTGTCTTTTTCCGGTCAAATTTTAAAATACTAAAAAAAAAATGTTTGATGTAAAATCCATAGATAATTGGTTAATAAATATAAAAATTTCGTAAATATATAGATATAAGCTTACAGTGCCCACTAAGGGCCGATAAGTTAGATTAAGTAAACCAGTTATTGATAAGTTAGATTTAAACATTTTTGTCTAGTAGTAAGTTAATATTTTAAGTAAATAAAAAAAATGAGTTTGAAAGTTAAAAAAAAAAAGTTCGTAAATATATCATTTTAACCAACGCTCACTTCTTGGCGGCGTTTTCTTATAAAAACCATTTGTATACCCTACCCCATAGTATGTATAGGAGAAAAATGTTGTTTTTGTCAAACAATAAAAGATTTAGATAAACTGTCCGAATAATATATGACAGTTCCACTTTCTTTTTTTCAACCCAATAAAGTGTCTTACCACGCCCACTTTTAGGGGATAAGAGATAGGATGGGATGGGCAAGGGAACCAAACGAGTGGCACAGCGGATTGTAGCCTTCTCATTTTTTTGCAGTACTAGTGTATCGTTATAATGACGATCATTCGTTGATGGTAGACTTTGTATCTTTCGAAATTTTTTATGACGTGCTCACTCGGACCAACCTATCAGGCAATTTCGGGAATTGCGATGGTTTTTGGAAGGTAAGATTAAACTTTTGCAATCACTTGCAAATTAAACATATTTTTTGTAAGCAGACATATTTGTATCGGCTCAAAATTGTAGAACCTTGACATAGTGGTAACCTTGCACCGATAAATAAAGATTTACGTCCTAAATTGCAGTTAACGTGCTGGAAAGTTATATCTACAACTTTCGATTGTGTATATCAAAAGTATTACAATTCTAAATGGACCCCTTTGTTGCTCGAAAGGCGGCTTCCTCAGGATGAAACAACATTTTAACAAGACGTGTCATACGACATCATAACTCATTGTAAAAAAAAGTAACGAAACCCATATACATTAGTTATCTACGCACTTGCGTTACAATTTCGAAAATTTCGATGACGATATGTCAACTGTCATAAGAAATCATTAATTTTGCAGAAATACCACAAAAAGTCGTAGGAAATATTTGCCAGATGGAACTCACCCCGCAACATGACAGCCATTTATGTGAAAGGGGTGCCGTGCTACGCTACAATACATTTCCTGCGTAGCAACAACCGAAAGCATTTTATACGCCAAAACTCACCCCGTTTCTGTTAGGTTTTTTGCGTTTTCATTCAAAATTTAATTTCCATTAGCACAGCAGCATGTTCTGCAACCCTAATTCCGCCTCATCACCCAGGTGATACGCATATTCGTGTAGATGTGAGAAATGGCATCATCATCATCTGCTCCTGCTGCTGATGGTACTCCTGCATTCATTTCATCATTTCCTAGGGTCGTTTGATATGAGAGATACGCAAAATCATCTTTTGCATTGAATTCGCTGCTCTGTGGCAGTGGCGCGGTGTAGTTGTATTGGCCTCAAAGGTGGCCTGTGCTCAGGAAAACTCTAGCGCAGCAGGAAATGCATACAGAGGGTTGCTGCAAGAAAGACACTGATTCCAATTAATGCTATTGCGTGCTGCTGTTAGGGTAGCGCAGTGCAATTTAAGTTTTTATTTCTTTTTGCAGCGGATAAACAACAATCCCGGACTTTGAGGAAGATTGCCACCCCTGTGACCCAATGATTGAATGACAAACCACACCTATTCAAGTGGCAGTGAATACAGGACCTGGCTGGGCTGAGATTGACTCCAGTCAGCGTGCCGCTGCGCGCACGTTTCCACTCGACAGGAATTCTATTGAAATTCGCTTTGAGCGAGGATGTGATGCGACGACGACGGTTTTTGGTTGCACGATGCCATGGGTGTATGTTGACGACGATCGACTTTTGTATTCGTATTAACTGTGTGGAAGGACGCAGAGAGGAGGGTGTCAAGTTACAAGCATGGTGCATGGATTACGGACAAACGTGCATAATTAGTGTTTAAAGAAGTATTTTGGGCAGATTGGATTTTGTCTCTGTCTGGATTCTTTCAAAGGTCATGCAGGGGTGGATGGCAGGTTTTAAGTCATTGTTGCCAGGAGTGGATTGAATGGCGTTTTGAATTATGTATCGGCCGATGTATTAAAATATTCATCACGTTCCATACAGCATTATCCTAGATGTGGAGGGTAGTATGTGTGGGATTTCAGATGAAATTGGAAAAATGCCGATATAATGACCGTTTTGAGGGCCCAATCAATGAGGCAATTTTGAGATGCAAGTTGCAATGAATTGTGGTTAATTCACATGAGAACTATATTGCGATATTAAAAAAAATATAATGAATGCGAGTTGGCTAGATGATAAATGTTAGTTTGTGTGTAGTTTCCATCAGCGGTTTGCAAAGAGCAAAGATTGAATACAAATATATGACCCAAAAAAAAGAGAGTTTCTAGTCGGGTAGTATTTAATCCAGGTATGCAGAGTAAAAGCATACCACCGACATATCTAAATTTCTTTAAAAAAAACATCAGACAAAAATTAGATAGTCTCAATATCGGCAGTGCTATCATTTTGGCAGAGCCAAAACTCAGAGTGCTGTCACTAAAGATTCTACCAGTAATCGATAAGGTTGATTCTTTTTATGTATATACAAAACGATGCTCAGCACATCGTGTGAGTCCATGGTGGTTCGACCAAGAATTTAAAAACATAACTAATTCGTTTCGTATTCGTTGAGAAAATTCCATTTTCGGAGCGAAATACGAAGTATAAGACTACATATCTGTCAAGTAAAAATACTTTCCAGCAACTATTTATAGAAAAATTTATTTCATAAATTAAGTGGAAATTATTAATGAATGTGAAATTGAGAGACAGTCAACTATCGCTGAATAGTAGGTAATTTTGTTAGGGCTATCATTGGCAATGGACTCGGATTAAATGATTTTCAGCTCAAGTTATACATTTTCGAATGCATAGCTACCTATAAACTTTTTTTGAATACTCAAGTTTACCTCCTAATTTAGGACCACATTATATATATTACAAAATATCACAAGCTAAGTAAATCAGATGGATAGTTACATCCTTTACCTAGGTACCTACTTCCATATACATAGATATACATTGGTACCTTCAACCACAATAGATATCAAAGATTTTCAATCTAACAATTTAATTTCGCAACGAAAATTTCCATCGAAAAATCAATTCCTTTGGCTAAACTCCACTTTTTCCTCTTCTACGGCCTGCACCCCGTCACTTTGTATTTTTTTCTGCATCTTGTTTTTCCTGTACCGACTTACGCGATCATGTACGATCGTGTTGCTATCGCACAGAAAGTGTGTATCCAAAAGACGAAAAGTACTGCTTCCCCAATCATTTAACAAAGTAAATATTTATCAGGCCTCCTTGTCAGCATATAATACGAGCCTAATGCAGTAGCGATCAGCCAGCTGATCGTGCTCTCCCTTATATACCATCCACTTCCCCGCTTTCTTTCTCTTCAACGCTCTTTCGGTCGTCACGTTCCCTACCTTCGCCTCTCTTAGACATTTGTGGGGACCAAACTGTCTAGAGCTGCACTACAATAGCAACCATAAAACTGAACAAGTGTGCACTACTGCCGGTGCACATACAGCTACTATATCGTACATGACTCACACATCGGCAAAGGTCAGGCGATCACGTAGAACGAGAACCAGATGAGCGATAGTATCAAAATAAGAAAAAAAAAACACAATTTACTGCACATTATGTCTTGAGGTTTTCTTTTGGTTGTTTTTGTTGTTGTTGTTGTTGTTTATCATATGTAGTCGGTGCAGTCTACAAGAAATTGCCGAGTTTGTGCAAAGTGTCGATCGACGGCCGTGAGCGGGGTCTTTGCAAGATCGTATCAGCTGACCATTAACCAAAAGGAAAACATTAACGATCAACCATGTTACGTGTTTTTTTTTTTTGTTTCTTTTATTTTTCATTATAATTTTCACGTTAATGCCTTTGTTCTGCCGTCCGTCCACCCTGCATTCAGCGAACTGGTATACGTAAACCCTACCTACGTGCATACATATATGTAGCTTTGCTGTGCTGTTGTTGCATCAGAAATTGGCTTCTCGCAAACGTAAGCGATGAGTAAGGAAGGAAGTCGTCTGTTATCGCTTAGTGAGTTTGGTGTACACACGATCGTTCGTCTTAGTTTTTCTGCAGAGGTCAGGTGAAATACCGCTTTGAAGGCGAATGCAAATGTAAGTGGGAACGTGAGTTCTAATTTTACTCGAGTTCGTCGGCGGTGTCTTTCATTAGTCACGGTCAAGTGGACAACATTCGATCGAACATCGTCGTGTTGGAAGCACAACCCTTGATGCATGCTAACTATGTTGAAATACCTACCCGTGAGTACACCAATGACAACGACGAGTGTCAGTCGATAGATAAAAACAATTTCCGTATCCTTCCGGTGCCGTGCGCTCTCCGGTGTAGCAAGGCTACTTTTTTTCTGCAATTTTCGCCTCCCTTCCTGTCGCACCCTATGTGCCTATTGTACCTTTGGGGATTCCCTTTCAAGGGCATGGTTTTCGGCTAAAATCGATTAAAGATTATTCCCGTCCAACCGAGTGCGGAATGTTATTGCAGAAACGTGCCGTGCCTTCCACTGCCATTAAACACCATCCCTCTCACCTCTCTCTCGTAGAACAACAAGAAATGAATGATACCTACCAAAGGCAACAGCAGCGGCGATACAACA
Source organism: Rhingia rostrata (assembly GCA_949824845.1). Classification (NCBI taxonomy): domain Eukaryota; kingdom Metazoa; phylum Arthropoda; class Insecta; order Diptera; family Syrphidae; genus Rhingia; species Rhingia rostrata. The sequence continues at coordinate 106,247,516 of OX463757.1, forward strand.
CACAAAGCGGAAGTGCGGTGTAGGCCGAGGGGTGGCAACACTATACACAATATCCTTATCTCAGGGCACCGTTTTAGATATTATATCCTATATATATATATTATATATATATATATATATATATACCCTACACACCCGGCTAGCATAAACACACAAACACATAAACTTGTATAATCATTTCGAGTCCGAGTGATTACCGTAAATAATATTGATAGTATGGCTTCAAGGGAGAGGCTGTTTTGTTGTAGGGGCTTAGAAGGGTGTAGTACTTCTAACCGAAGAAAGAAGGAACAAAAAAAAAGGTTAAAGATATGAACTTACCAGGTTATTTTCGCATCCTTTTTGCATCCAAATGAGTCCTTAGTGCGGTTGTGTCACATTTGTGTTACATCTTTGGGATTGGAGGTAATTGCTTCCCTGGGGAGCGTTTTAAAGCCTTAGATTTCCTATTTAGATTTTTCCCTTTAGTGTCCGTTTCGCCATTTTGGTTAGTTTGACCTCAACATTGTATCTAGGAAAATTTAAATAACCTGAATATATTTTCATCCTTTTGCGAAATAGTTTGTTTTGAGAGAAACGCACAGGTACTTAGATTCAATTAGCTAGTTTATGTAAAGTGATTTGGGGTGAGTCAAATCCCTTTACTTTAAACCCAGTGCTTTAATGTGACAGAATAATAACTAAGGCGTATAATTAGTATATTTAAGGATCATGGAACAATCGGATTTCTTTAAAGAACATAACAATTGGTAAACTCAAATCAGTAGGTATTACGTGATACTGTGAAGTTATAAAAATGAAACAAATTGTTCGCTTTGTCTAACCGTAAATTGAAAATATTGATGTCGATAAATATGTGGTCAGGCTTGGTCAGACTTGACGAGCTATACCTTCTAGCCGAATGGCAGATTCGGATCTCTTATTCAATAACTTCAATGTTATGTACACCGACTACCCTACATGTTTCAAAGATAGCTTTGACATGCGTGGGATGTGGAGTCAACCATCAAAAGGAGTAGGTATTTTTAAACAAAACGATATGTTAAATATCTGGCATTAACGGCCAATACAAATGAGAGAGAGAAAGAAGAGGAACAAAATTGAGAAGCTCCTCATGTAGTTTCAATAGTACTGTAATGTCTGTTTTTATAGTCAATATTTCAAAGTATAATGTTCTTGAGTGGATTTAATGAATGAATTCATAATACAAATTAAATAACGTGTTAAGACTTCAACCAATAGTGTTGATCTGATTTGTTAATATAAATCACTAAGTGGCTCGAATTGTCCTTTATATTAAAATGGCCTTGTGAAGATGACTGAAAAAATGTTAAATATTTTATTATAATTTGTTTCGTTGATGGGGTAATAGGGGCTTAATTTTTGAATACTTTTATGATTTGAAATAAAGGAGGTATATTAATATATTTTTGCAAAACAACCAGAGTATCGAAAATGAAACTATTCACATCTAGACAACCGTTTTAAAATAATCACTTATTAAGTTAACCAATTACCCTACTTCAAAGTTTCACATTGGGTAAATATAAATAAATAAATTCCGTTACTATCTTGAAGCTGTCATTTGAAATTTGTTTTGTAACTGTATTTTTGTATATTTTCTCCGTGTCGTATATGATACACATTTACATCAGCGAGTTCTGATGTAAATGGGTGTATAAAATGTATAAAATGGTTCAATACGACAATACCTAATTTTTTATTAAAAAATGCTCAAAAAATGGTGAACGTTAAAATATATATAAATCTTTTACATTTATATAGCAGATAAAAATACACCATCGAATAGTTCTCGTAGCACAACACAACAAAGTATTCATTTTATTTCATTATTATAAACATAATTTGTGTATGTTTCATTTAATATAAAACACCCCTCAAGGGATTCCCCCATGGCAACCATGATTTTTTTTTATAAATATTATTAAATTGGCCTAATTTCAAAATATGGATTCCAATTTCAATTTGCCCGAAGCAAGGTACCACTCTGTGTACGTAATCCGCACCCTTATTATATATTGAAAATGTTATACATAATATGAAAATGTGATATTTTGTAAGATATAGTATTTTTCAATAAAAAGGAGAATCCCACCTTTTTTTAAATTGGGTGTTTTTTTGTACATTAATGTAATTTATGTAGAAACAGAATGAAAATGTCACCTTCCAAATTGGAAAGGGGGGGAATTATTAAAAATTGGATAACTGAATCAAATGGTAATATTACAGAAATGGAATATAAATGGATCAATAAAATCTACATAAGCTCTAGAAGGAAAAAATCATTTTATGGGTTAACTGTGCTCTTAAATGATTTTTCCATTGCTTGGTCGTTCTATACCAACAAAATTGTTGTTGTGAGTTTAATTATATGTGCTGATTGGCTGTTATTTAGTTTTCTAAATTTTCTGTTTCTCATTAATATAATATATTTTCACAGAATTTAGTAAGTTTCCGTTTGCGACCACTTATTTTGACATTTTTCATACTGAAGTTTTGAGTTTTGTTAAAAATGTCTAGCTGCATTCGCCATTTTAAACAATATGGAAGTTTGATATAGTCATGTGGAATATGGAATTCTACACAAGTGGAATCAATAAGTGATATTGTCCAAATCTGGCAGCCCACAATTACAATCGGATACGTTTGCAAATGCTTCCCTTTTTGAACCAACAATAGCCAATGTATCAAACCGCCAAGTCTCCAACAACAATTATATTCATTTGACCGCTACCAGTATCAATTCCCTTCAATTTATTTGCCTTATCTTAACCACATTGGAATAAAAATCCATTAAATCTGTTTATGGTTAGTTTTTCGTTTGTTAAGTTCGCTTTCATTGCAACCAATTGCTCAGCATAACAGATTGTCGATAAGCCAACACACTCAGTTATAACATTCTCAATGATTACACCTACACTTCCAATCTCGTAAGTTCTAAATTTATGTCCTATTATTTACACACCATTTTTACTTTTCTAAGTGGCTTGCGCTTGACTCAAATATACCCGGCGCTGTTTACTAAAAAATACACACACACATATACACGTTCCATTAACAAACAAAAAGAAACATATTATGTAGAATGGCAGAGAACAAAAACGGAATTAAATGTCACCCTCAATCATCTCCCAGGGGAAATGGAAAAAAATACTCTACAACAAATTGTCAAATTTAAAAAAAAATTATCCATAGATACAAGTTCATCGCCGCGAGCGATCACAAAGTGAAGGGAATTCTAAGTGGATGTAAAATTGAAAAGTAAAAGGAATCAAGACGATAAAATTTCCAGAGGGAATTACGAAGGAACATCAACATGAACCTATCAAACGATGATTGCTGACTGAAGTCGTTTAGGATTATACCTAAGAAATCCATAAGAGGTTTCAAATAATGTTAAATTTTCTTATCATTATTATATGCTACATAATTTTAGTTTGTCTTGGTATCTTAAAAAAAATTTAGGACATGATAATCGTCTAAGACGCATGAGATGAGGGAAGATGAAACGTTGGTAGATCAAGTCAGTAGTTATGAAGAGTGACCCTCAATTTAAAAACGGAATATTCCGACATTTTGTTAATGGTATTTTTAAAAACGAAACTAGATGTAGACAGACAAGACGCCTCGCGCCAGTGTTTTAGGGGTGATATAGAATTACCAAGAAGCGTTTTACTCCCTTAATCCCAAAATGTTATGTTATTGCGTTGCGAACTAAAAATGAGCCCGAATTCCAAGAGTATGGACGGTACTTTTAATCTTTTTCGGCTGGCGATACCAACCAGGCGGTAGTGGACCGAAAGTTAGCTCGGAAGGATGTTTTAATTTGCAAAGTCTTGAGGTCTATAAAAAATATTGCGCATAAGGCGTAAAACTTAAATAAACTTAAACTTCAAAAAACGTAAATTAAATATACAGGAAGGGGATATGATACCTAGCATTGGTGGCTTTTAATATAAATAAATGTTTTATTTTATTATTTTAAAACATCAAATAATGATAGAAATATTTGCACTACAAGCTGATCTGCTCTTTACAGTGTGGTTTCAGGCCAGGAAAATCCACAACTGATCAAATTTTCTCACTTCGGCAGATCCTAGAAACAAACTGAAGAAGTTCAAATCGATATCCACCACCTATTCATCGACAGCATTTAAAGAGACGAGCTATACAGTGTCATACCAATTTTTGGTAAACCGCCCAAACTCGTCCGTCTGTGAAGGATGATGATGGAGAATTTTCGCTGCACGATACCAAAAGGATTCAGGCATGCACTGTCATGTTATTTCTTAAATTTGATTCTTGAGAGGATTGTGCAAAACACCCAAGCCAAAACACGATTTGACCATCGACAGATATAATTTTGAGGTAGTACGGGACTCTACCTCGACTCCGCTTTTTACTCCGACAACAACATCTCGTCAGAAATTTAATGAATTGCCAACCGTTGTTTCTTCAAGCTAAGAAGGCAATTCAGTAGTAAAACTACATATCTTGGGAGATCTTATTTAAGACCTTGATCATGTCAGTCCTGCTCTACGGCGTTGTAGCATGGACCGTGTAAAAAGTGGATGATGCAATCCTTGGTCGATTTGAGAGCAAAATTGTCTATAAAAACGTTGGTCCGTTTACGTTGGCGGGCTTTGGAATCGACGATTCAAACATAATGAAAAAACTCCGCATTGGACGTTTAAGATGGCTAAAACATGTAGAACGAATGGACAGCAATACTCCGGCTAGCAGAGTCTTCGATTTCCAGCCAGACGTCGGGCGCAGTAGAGAAAGAACTCGCCTTAAGTGGCGCGCACAAGTAGAAATCGACCTCAGCCAACTTGGAGTGCGCAACTGGAGGCAGTTAGCTAAGGACCGTGCTAATTGGAGAGGCATGTTGGTTAAGGACCAGTTTCATTCCGGACTGTAGCGGCGTCTGTATCCGTCAGCTCAACGATCTCCTGCCGCACCAACGTAGACATTTTTCGAATATAATGACACTTGAACAGTAATTTGCGGATAGATCCACTCCATAAAAGTGAGGTTCATCGCTTAAAATGTTTGAACCATATGTTGCGAATGGTGTTAAGTTGAACATGCGATATCCCATTCTTCCACTAATAGAATATTTTCTAAGCTTTTCATGACCAAAATGTAAACTAAGAAAATTGAGTTTTTATTTACACAAGTTGTACTGTACAAAGTCAACCAATAACACTTTCAAGGCAAATTCATCGTTCTGTACCTTTATAGCAATCATAGGTACTGGAATCCTCTGACCAGAATCCAAAAACAATCCAAATGAAATCAAATAATTATCAGAACCTAATTTAAATTCAATGTTCACCAGTGCACAGCTTAGAGGGGTGGATGTCGGAAAAGTATCAAAATCCAGATTCGAATCCCGAATCTCATCCTATCGAATCGACTCCATTATTCGTTATACACATTGTCTGAGTGTCTGTCCATTCCTCGTTTGACGTAATCAAATCCATTAACCGGTTCCTATCCCAGAGGTACACATCAGCAGGAACAACAACAGCACCACATGTTTATGGTTCTCCATCAGCACCAACAGCAGCGCCAACCGAACAGTAGCCACATGCTCATATATAACAACATACGACTGACTTGTTTTCCAGGCACACAAATTAATCCCATAGCCTCATTATCGCTGCCATGGAACAACATAGTTGGACGGACTATTAATGAACCCCCAAAAGAAAGATGCAAAGGCCTGGGTCATTACGTAAATCACTGTCTTACACAAAATTTGTGTGTTATCTCCTTTGCGAGATGTATACGATGTATGCTGTTAGCAGCTCACACAAAAAGACGAAAGCCAACACAATACTCCTATACAGACAAACAACGGGCAAAAAATAAAACAGGCCCCAAGCTGAGATAGCGCTCGGATCGAGTATAGATGAGTCAGCCAAATGCAAATATGCTCCATACAACAGTTTGATTATCCCTTCTGGATGCGTCATGCCAACCGCAAAGCAACGCACATCTCGCATCATCCTTTCAAGTACGACCCACACAAGAACAAACACATCCATTCCCATTTATTAATTAATTATGCCCAAAACAGAATCTAACAAGTTCCCTTAAATAATGATGAACCGCGCATCGCGCAACGGGCGCGGGTCTGACTTTCACTTTATAATTTCGCTATTTTGCGGCAAAGAGATGTTGTCGGTGCTGGTGTCGGCGCTGGTCCCCTGGATGGCAGCCGTGGTTTACTCATCGTATTAGATTGCCGCCTGTGAATCATGGCGAAGCGCATTTGTCCCTTTTATGAGTGTACCGTACGGTGCAGAGCGGCGGCGGTGTTTTATTTATTTTCCCATCGCATGAGTGGTGATATTAAAATAATTGCTGTCGGTATTGCACGCCAGATGCTAGAGAGTGAGTGAGAGTCACTGAGCTGCCACAGCCCGCGGTATGTTAAAAATTTCTGGTTCATTTCACATTTGATGTTGTGCCTTAGGAGGGTCCTTTTTCGTTGTATTTTTATTTTTGCACTCTAGTGGCTGGCGTACGAGGTATGGTGCATTAAATGTGTGTAATCGAATGCAGAAAACGTTCATATCCTAGCTCTGTGCACAATCCAAACACAAATTAATAAATTTGTCAGTTTTTTCTCATGCAATTTTTGTATTGATACAACCCTGGATGGTTTGCGTGCTGGGATCACGCTAACACTTATACTCATATCGCTCGTTTCCTTATTTGACGCAGTGAACCGTTAATTTGCAAAACTCTGTGATATTTGCGGTGCTGAATTGAACACTCGTCATAGATCGATTTCGTGATGTACATGAATAATGTGTAAGTAGCAGTGTTGGAGTGGGGGCTGAAATTGGGCCTGAATGCAATAGAGCCCTTTTTTACAATGGAGCGAGGTTTTTTTATTGACAAATCACTCGAACCATGCTGTATCCCTCTTTACTTATAAAAGGTGGCGCAAAAGTCGTCACCCTTTTGGAAGAAGCTTTATTTTTTTGAAGATGGCGGCAAATGTAAATTTTACTTTGATATATCACGAGCCAAATTGCGTGCATTACAAACAAGGAAACGGAACTGCTTATATTTATATCAGTAACAAATTAAAATGAGACACATTTGCTCTAATGATGTGTGTTCACTTCTTCGATTGTTTCAGTATGTCACCTGTCTTTTGTATGTTCAACCCTAACCTCAAGTACGGTTCATCCCCCACTGTTGTGATTTTAATGACAACATTTTCCAATGATTTTGTGTATTTGATGAGTTGTGTAGTAATCAAATGTAGAAATCAAATACTACCCCAAAATACCTTCTTGTATCTCTTTGAAGACCTATCACAACAAGGGCCCACTGATAGGTTCACACCGACCGTGTTCTGTGGCACATTCACTTGACCTCTCTCTCTGCCAACACCGCCTCTTCACATTTTGCAATAAATGCAAATTTCAAATGTGCAAATGTAATTTCGGGAAAATCAGAGTGAATTAAATTGATTAACGCATGATCGGGTACACAAACATAGATACATACATAGACAGCAGCGCAGTGCTCATGGCCTGGGTGTGTACCGACAACGACTACGATGACTGTCGACTTGGCAAAAGGTACCACAATTGCACTGAACCACCATACATCCCACAAACCTACATTACAAAATCGGCACACACACACACACATAACCGAACTCATGCATACGGTACCCGCATCTTAATTCTAGAACGAGATATGCTGATGCATGTTGATTCGTTTTAGCTTTAGATGAAAAACCCAACGTCATCCTTATTCGACTCATTCTATGTGCGAGGGTGGTCTGGCCTTATAAAGGGAAAACTTTTCCAAATAAATTTTGAAAGGTTCATTTCCCATTTCGGCGAGAAGTCGAATAAATAGAAAGAGGTCTTTTCTGCACTTCATAAATTTCTCTCCTCGAAAAGTTTCACTCACTCGTCCAACTGTAAGGAGAACTTTAAAGCCTTGAAAGAAAAAACGTTCTTTTCCGGGTCTTCCTTTCTTCTTTCTTGGCATTTGGGAAATTGTTGGAGCACATTTCTTCTTTGTTTGTAGGTAGGACATTTAACAAATAGGCACGTGCCTAACCAATCGAATGTTTTTTTTTCCTCTATGGAAGAGTGCGTTTCCTTCCATCTTGTTTACTCTCAATGAGATCAATGTGATTCTGATTAATGGAGATTTCCTCATTGATTTTTTTTGGCAATTATTTTAAATTGCCTCTCTTGGTTTGTTTAAGCTTTCGAGGTACTCTTGGTGATGCTCAATTTCACATTTAGTCCGATAAAACAGAAAGTTGAGTCCAGTGTTTCGTTTGACATTTTGTAACAACGAGTACCTACATATGGTGGTGTATACGTTAAAAGTTGAAACTTTTTGAAACAAAAAACTTTGGTTTCTGTTTTTAATCGAACTTTGATGTAATCGAACCTGATTCGCCCAAGGTATAAGTAGGTATATAGTGTACGGCGATAGTACCAAGCCAACATTGATGTTGCTAACTGCAAAGTTAATGGCAAAGTTAGTTATATGCTTTGGGGAGGAGACAGAACCTGAATATAATGTATTTAATTAAGTTCTTTGAAAGTTTTCTTTTAATTTATGGTTGTACTCGACGAGGCTAGGGTATGCCACAGAGGCCATACATAGAATGTTGTTTCACAAAGTTTATGATGTGCTGTTGGTTAGAGGCGATCGGATTATGTATGTCGAATGAAGGATGGAGACACAACTTTACAAAGCTGATTTGAAATTTGCTTAAGGTTTCGTATGACAAATATTTGTTAGTAAACAAAGTTTTACTGGTATCAATATTGGTATATGCTTATATTGTTAAGGCAGTTTGTAAGGGTTGTAACGAGTCCACTAAGTGCATAAAAACTTCTTTTCGCCAACCAAACAAATTTTAAGTTATATTTTCAATGGCAACAACATGGTGAGCCAAATAAAACCTACCGATGCTAAGCACGTAGGTATAAACATAAATTAAAAATATATCTTACTTATGATCACCTTTTTAGGTCATGGATTAAGGAATTTATATGTGATCATTGACAATTGACTAGAAAGCAACTAAATAGATATCAATGAGGGAGAGGTCAGACAAACACAACAAATATGATGAATAAAGACGAACAACGGCCCCATCAATAACACACCAGGATCGTCAAACTTTACGCGATATGAATTATTGAAGGAAGTTGGCTCTATTGGTATACATAAAACAAAAGCAACAGCTACTAATATTTCGCAATTTTATGATAATTCATTTGGTTACAAATTTGGGGCTTTCTTAAGACTACAGGCATTGAAATGCTAATTTGTATAAAATTTTATTTTTTTAACCAAAACTTGGCACGTGTTTCATTGCAACCGTTTAATGTTTTCCCTAAATAATTAATAAGATCTATTGTTTAAATGGGACTTTTTCATGGTCACAGTAAAATCGTATGGACGTACAGCAAAACCAAAAAAACATTTTTTCTTTCTAATGACGTACGTGCATACGATAAAGTAGTAGTCAAAACAATTCTTAAACAAAAATTTGCTCAAATTGTATGGACAATTTGACGTAAATGCCAGATTTTGGCGTTTGAGTCAAAACGATACGTAAACTTGATGAGTTTGATGGATATAACGGGTGATCCAAGTAGAGATACTTTTTTCAATAGCCTTTTTTGACAGATCACGTGTGAGTCGTGTCATGCTGTCATGTTAATTTTGTTTAGTATTGTTTGGCATTTCATAATGGAAAGACTTACGCGTGAACAACGTTTACAAATTGTTCAACTTTATTATGAAAATTCACGTTCTGTGAGGAATGTGTTTCGTGCACTTCGCTCAACTTATGGTCAACATAATCGGCCTACTGAGCATACTATTCGCAACACAATCCCCCATTTTGAGACCCAGCATTCATTATTGGATAATATTCGACCGAATAGACCACGTCCAGCACGCTGTGAAGAAAATATAGCGGCCGTAGCTGAGAGTGTACACGAAGACCGTAGAGAGTCGATTCGGGGCCGTTCGCAGCAACTCGGACTGACGTATGGAACGACTTGGCGCTTTTTACGTCAAGATCTTAAATTGAAAGCGTACAAAATACAGCTTGTGCAACAACTGAAGCCGCTCGACCTTCCCAAGCGACATCCCTTCGCTCTATGGGCTCTTGAAAAGTTCCAAGAAGATCCGACGTTTTCGAGGCAAGTTTTGTTTAGCGATGAGGCCCATTTCTGGCTCAATGGGTATGTAAACAAACAAAATTGCCGCATTTGGGACGAAGAGCAACCTGAAGAGATTGAAGAACTGCCACTTCATCGAGAAAAAACAACGGGTTGGTGTGGTTTGTGGGCCGGTGGAATCATCGGTCCATATTTCTTTAAAAATTATGCCGGTGCGAACGTAACCGTTCATGGCGACCGTTATCGTGCCATGATAACCGACTATTTGATGCCTGAAATTGAAGCTCGTGATCTCGGCGACATTTGGTTTCAGCAAGACGTCGCCACTTCCCACACATCGCATCAATCAATGGACTTCTTGAGAGAACATTTCGGTGAGCACATAATTTCACGTTTTGGGCCGGTCGATTGGCCACCAAGATCGTGTGATATCACACTGTTAGACTTTTTCCTGTGGGGATATGTAAAGTCAAAAGCTTATGCCGACAAACCCGCTTCGATTCAGGCCTTGGAGGAAAACATCACGCGTGTCATTCGCCAGTTACCAGTCGAAATCCCCGAACGAGTGATCGAAAATTTGACTCAACGGATGGACCATCTGCGACGTAGCAACGGCCAACATTTGATAGACATAATTTTCAAAAAATGAATGCCAAAGAATGTTCTTTCAAATGATAATAAACATTCTCCATTAAATATGAATTTTCTGTGTTTTTTTTTTTTTTTTAAGTAGGGAACCTCGAAATGGATCACCCTTTACATCAAAACCATTCTGTAAATCTCTGCAATAGCGTATTTTGGCGTTTACGGTAACCCAATATTAGGGGGAGGATTTATGAAAATTGAGTTTGCAATATGACATACAAATGCAAAAATACGTCGGGCGCAGTCGAATATGGTGAACGAGGTGGACAAGGGATATCATAATTCCTGTGGATATCACCTATTCCAGGACTGTCGGCCACTGAACCCTATTCCTTTAACAGGTCGACCAATCTCCAAAACATGAAGAATGTGGGAGCTTGTCTTGAGTAAAAATATTGGCGGGATTTCAATAATTTTAACGCTGTTCTATGTATCTAATATAAATTTCCAAATTGGAAAATAAAAAAATATTATTCGTGTTTAACATTGGTGGGTTTTATTTGACCCACCCTGTATAGCAAGGATCTAACCAAACAAACATTTGGTTAAATAATGTTCTTAAGAATATGATATGAAACAATTCGGAGTGGACAACTGAACGCAGTTAGTAAAAGGCCCGGTTTTTCAGTTCCTTTGTCGCGATCTTACAATTGTTTTTCTTCTTAAAATAGGTGAACTCAATATTACAATTTAGAGCCGGTTTTCATTTTTTGAAAATTTAATAAAACTTACACACAAATCGTTTAAAAATAATTGTTTGCTTGGTATTGTATTATCTGTCAAAAACATCTAGTCAAGTAATCCCACTAACTAACCAAACTTGTTCGAGTTAACTCTAACTCAATTCCGAAACTGGGATCATCTCCCACTAATAAACAAGGCCTTAGATGATTATAAAAAAAACATTTTAGATTACTATGTCTTCGAATACATATCGAGTGTAGATAATAAAATCCTCTAAACAGCACACAAATCACTGAATAAACACGTTTCCCCCCAATTAAATCCAAAAATAATTACATTTCCAACAAGCTAACCATTATGCGCAAGCATAACCTACATTTTTCTCCCGATAGAAAAAAAAACTCAAATAAAATACAAAACTTTCGCAACGAGCAAACAAACCGATTTGTTATTGCCTTACATCAGCGGGAGATTTCAGAAAACCATCTGAATATGATCATAGAAAGAGTTCCCCCATTTGTTGCGTCGATTTCAACAAAACACACTTTTTCGTTTATCTAGAAATGGGATTTTTTTAAGGCCAACCATCTTACATCTTACAATACCATCAGCTGATAAATCTGAGGGCGAAACAAGTTCTTAGTTTTAGCAATCATCTCCATACCTCCATAGAATCTGACTTTGTTATTTCTAATTTACGAGACAATAAAAGTCATCAAGCAATTTTCGATCATGAACTCTTTGGGGACTTGCAATTTGTTCCAAGGCGATCGTAAAAACTCGTAATATGAGTTGTGTCGACTATAAAGTTTTATTGTCATCGAGCAGAGGACAAATGGTTGCGTTGCAACGATTAAAGGAATGGACAGAATAGTACCGTCTTAATGACCGATCGTTAAATCAAGTTTAATGATTATGGCAGTTTATGTGCGCATTTACAATTGCATATATGAATGCATTTTCCACAGATTTTCAATTTTCATATATTATTTGAATGTATCGGTAGCTGGTTACACTTTTGACTAAATGGACCGGAGTTTATGGTCTTGATGAATAATTATAAATTATTTTTGAACGTCAAAGTGTGGTGGCCAAAGTCGAATAGTCGTAGTGCATGCTTAAATGATGCTGAGTAAACTGTTTATACGTTGTTCCATAAAAATATAAAATAAAACACAAGATATACATTTTTGGCGCAACAGGCTCGTTAGTACCCAGGGCCGAGTTTTCTCACAACCACTCATGTGTGCGTGTGTACTTCTTGCACAATGGCAGAACCTCCTGCTTTATACCGACTCCGAACGGCGAATTTGAGATAACAGTTGATACTACTCGGATGATTTGTCAGATCATCACGAGAGGAGGGCCACTGAAAATCATTTAGGTGTTTAACGGCTGAGAATCGAACCTACCCTTCTGCGCGGCAGTTCATATAAGAATATATTTCGTTTAAACCATAATTTAGAAATAAGGAATCGAAAGTTTAGTGGATCTAGCTTGCATGTTCGTCCATATGACATCAGTTTTAGGACTAAAAAGATTTAAGCAAGAAATTTAGTTATGTAAAGCCACGCCCGATTTTTAGGAGTATTTTTCACAAAAAAAAAACGATTTTGATTTTGATTTTTTTTTATTTATTTATTTATTTATCTACCGAGCTTAACTCTAACAGATTTGGATTTAAATAATATTTCTTTTTAACATATTTACATAAATAATTAAATTAATTCATAAAAATTACATTATTAACGATCAACGGATTTATTAAAGTTCAACATTTATCTTTTAAGATATATTTATATTTAAAATTGACAGTTTACATTTTATTGTATCATCACACAAATCTATTTCAGTACAAACAGAATTAAAAAGTTTTATGCATTTTGTTATTGGTTCATGAAGACCATAACTGTAAAAATGCCTAGGATTCAATAGCAAATTTCTGGTTCGAAGAATTCTTTCTGGTGCATATAACTTAAATTGTTCAAGGATATCGGGACAAATTATACGATAAGAAAAAACATCATAAATAAATAGTATACAATGAACATTTCGTCTTTTTTCTAAGGAATCTAAACCAATTAACGCACATCTTGTTGAATAAGACGGCATTCTGTCAAGGTTCCATTTCATTTGTCTTACAACAAATCTTGTAAAAGACTTTTGCACTCTTTCTAGTCGCATTTGACAATTCGCATAGATTGGACACCAGACCATAGAACAATATTCAAGGAAAGGACGTACTATAGACATATAAACAGACTTAAGGGCATATGGGTTAGAGAACTCAGCACATGTTCGTTTCAGGAAACCAAGCATTGAATTTGCTTTAGCAACACAGTAATCGATGTGAAGTGAAAAAGAAAGTTTCGTGTCAAAGATCACACCAAGATCTTTTATTTCAGTTTTACGAGATATGCAGGTTCTGGATATTGTGTAGTCATAAATCATCACTAATATACGATACACAGAAAAAGAATGACATTTATTTATGTTTAAGGTCAGGTGATTAAGCTCACACCAATAAACAAGTTTGTTTAAATCATTTTGAAGACGTTCACAATCATACATACCTTTAACATGCAAAAAGATCTTAAGGTCATCGGCATACATTAGGCAGTTAGCAAGACTAAGCAATGAGGGGATTTCATTAATAAAAACATTGAAGAGCATAGGCCCTAAATGGCTGCCTTGGGGGACACCAGATAAGACCTCAATGAGCCTAGATTGAGAACAACCAATTTTTACGTACTGCTTCCTATTGGAAAGATAACTCGAAATCCATTTAAGAAGCATCGAGTGTATGCCAAACGATTTTAATTTTGTAATGAGGATATTATGACATATGTATTGTGTCAAAAGCTTTTGTGAAGTCGGTGAAAATAACATCCACTTGATACCCTGACTCCACAGAGTCAAAGAGATATTTTGTAAAGAGTGTCAAGTTGGTTGATGTGGACCTACCAGAAACAACATGTTGTTGCAATGATATTTGTTCCTTTATTGAAAAGTAAAGTTTTTTTGTAACAATAGACTCAAACAATTTAGGAACACCTGAAAGTTTAGAAATTCCACGATAATTTTCAACTTTTTGTCGAGATCCAGCTTTAAATATGGGAGTTATGAATGAAAATTTCCATTCATCTAAAAACATCCCAGACTCTAAGGATAAATTGAAAATTAATTTTAATGGAAGGCACAAGGATAAATTGCATTGCTTAAGCACAAATGGAATACGGTCTGGACCTGCACTTTGGCAAATAATTCAAATAAGTTATGCCTTGCAAAATATCATCAATCGAAAGATTAAGTGATCCTAAACTTATATTGCCATTACATGGATTTATATTAGTATCGGAGGAGACATAATGATTCGAGTGATCGACATAAACTGACTCAAAAAACTTAGCAAAGATCTCACAGGTTGAGTCAATGCTACAGGAGACAGTACCTTCGAATTCCATATTTTGGAGAACACCATTCTGCTTTCTTTTGATTTTGATAATCTATCAACATTTTAGCTATGACAATGAAATTTTGCTAATTATAATGAATCAAGCACTTTTTTTAACCGCCAGTTAATTTTTTTAATTCGCTAACTGCCACGCCCACTTTCAGCAAAAACGTCAACTTAATACGGAATACAGAATACAAATATGAAAATGTGTTTAAGGCTTACATAAAAACCATTTGGGAAGACGTAGAGCTTAGTACATTCGATGTGCACCGCGTTAGTTTTCAGTGTGGATACATTTATAATTGATTTCAAATACCAATCACATCTGTTGACCACTACTTGACAAACCTGACAAATAATATTGCAACTCACTTTATTTGCCAATCATCGATAACACCAGAATAAACCCCACGTCGTCTATCGCAACATTTATTCAATTTACTTTTCCTAGAGAGGAATCCCAGAAATTGATTTTGTCCAGATTTTTTTCTTGTACCTACCTACATACGCGTTCCGACTGTCAACCGACGACGATGGTGTCCTTGGGCACAGAAAACGTTCTTCGGAAGAAGGCAAACTCGATTTTGTTGCTGAAAAGTCTGTTATCTCTACGAAGACGAATAGGTTAAGTATATAACTCCACCTTCTCGTGCTGCGATATACCTGCACGGTAAATACACATTCACAACAAATTGCTGATTTTACTAAACACGTGAAGGGTGGATTGCCAGTGTCACCCTCGCGTGCCATCGTTCTTCGTGCAATGAATTGTCGAATCGGCAGCCAAAAATGGGAGATTTCCAAGTTAGAAGGATGTCTTCATCAATTGCACGAAGACGGGGGGCTCAAAGACAGCAATGATACCAAAAACCGAGTTACGTGCGAATTGCTTTTATGATTCCCTTCCCAAAAAGAGGCTTTAAAAATCGCAACCGGGGGCTACATAACTTCCAGGGCGTCGCTGTATCCTCCTGCCAAATGCCAAATTTTCCACCACGGCGAATACTATTTGTTAGCATCGACAAGGGTACATTCATATGCCACTATCGTGGTGCCAGCGCAGGTATTTATATGCGAGATTATGAAACGATATAGAGGAGGCTATTTCTAGGAATCTATTTCACCCATCTGTTACAGGTGAAAGATGTGCGAAATTTTCCCGGATTACATCTTTTAAGAACTTGATTGGGTGTTGCGGTATCTGTTGTGTAGGCATGCTGGTTGTCGGCTTTTTGATTTTATTTTTGCGATGAATGAAGGCAATAAAGTTATACAATTTTGTTTTGGGAGGGTCTACAACCTTCTGTTTGGCTTGAGTACACGTCCACGAGTGGATAATATCTCTTCTATGGCTATATATATTTCACTTCTGAGTACGGTACAATACCACACAAAACATCTGCAGACTTTGGCTTTATGTTAATAAGCACAAACATCAGCTCCGCGTACCCATCATATCAACAGCCATCTCCCACTTAATCCCAAAATCTTCGCCTGATTGAAGACGCTGGTTGTGGCGGTTATCCCAACATGGCAAGTGATGATGAGATGCTTTCAAAATAAATAAGATAAGAATTCCTTAGCAAGTTTATCATGTGCAGCAGATTTACTTAAGAGGAATTGTGAAAACTCCAAGTAGGTACGAGAACATGCCAACAACAGGGCCGTAGCTCGTCATTGGTGTATAATGTATCTATCAGCGATTGAGAAAACTTAGCACATAAGTTTGTGTACAAACTTTGCAAGAAATAAATTTGTTTAGCGGGATGGGAATTGATAATATTAACTTAATTATACAGAGGTTTATCTTCGTTTTTGAACAAATCGGACTTGAGATTTTAATGAGACCTAACATTACGGTTATGAGGAAGTCCGAAGAATAGGTCGCAACTGTTAACTAAACGGCTGTACAAATTTACTTAAAATTTAATATACGAGGTTCTTGGGTAAATATCCAGAGGGATTTTTGGAATTCGTAACATAGTTCCAAAACTAGCGTTATCTGCCGGTTTTGACATTATAAAAATTTCCCAAGAATAGCTCCGACGACTGTAACTAAGATTTTTTTTACAATCATGCGTGTCCGTTCTAATGGAGGGCAATAAACTGTCAAGTTAAACTGTACCAGCTTGCGTAATCACATATTAAAATTCTATAAAACTACTCATATCTGCAAAACCGCATAAATCATTTGCTTAACTTGAAAATTCGCGAATCACTTACCCCCTTCAAACTTCCATGTCCTAGTAAATAATTAGTTCTCATTCATATTAATAGTTTCTTTTAGCTTTTCCTAAAAGAATAATTAAAGTTTCATTGAATATGAAGATGTCCTCAAACATGCAAAAAGGACTTATTACATGGACAACAGCAAGCTGGAATAATTGAGCAAGAAGCAAACGAACGAAATGACTCATTAGCCAACATGTACCACCCATGCAATTCACGCAGTGAATAGCGGTAAAAAAAATGCATATTCCTTATGTTCCACATATGTATGTATACGAGTGCTCGAATTGTCCGCCTCCACTACGCTGCGTGATCCAATTTCATGCATTCAATTACGGGATAAACGCATGCACGCACACATTTCCGCCCCATTATCGTCTACACCATTCTCCATTACTCCATAATTTTGTTTTGCACACACTGATGACTGCATGACTGCTGCAAGTATCCTTACAAGGTAATGACGTCCTTCTATATGGTCCGTTTTCGTTTTCGTAGTCGCCATCGTCGTGGTCGTGTACCAACTGTATGCACATTCATTAATAATTCCACTCACAGCACACTTACCGGTGTCGGCCGTTGCTGTTAATTTATGTATTAAACAGAAATCACCTTTCATCCTCACATCCTTGCTCTCTTCCTTTTTTAAGGCAGAAAAAACAACATTACGTAATGTGTTAACGGAAAGGAACACACCATCCTCTGCTTTGTGTATGCCAGTTTGTAGGTCATCATCATAATCGCCGTTCCTCTTCTACGTTTACCCTGGCTTACGTTTGTATGTGTCATAACGGTCATGTTGAAGTAAATCAAAATAATAAATGCACACACCATGACAAACAATCGATATTCTCACCCAACTTCCGGCTTTTCTTAAACCGAGTGCACAGAGGCCCTTTAGCTTAATGGTCAGCAGCTTCGTACTCGTCCTTTGTGTTCCGCCTCGTTGACGTTGCCTATACAGCTTTCAACTTTCGCAAATGGATAGTCGTCCCAGGCCAGGCACAGTACTCTAAAGGGTGTTTCGCTTCGCCTATGCACATAGCAACAGGAGGGTTTTCCCGGATATTCCAAAAGGAAGGGATATGGCGAAGTATACATACATGCATAGCGCAGGCACAACACCGGTAATCGTGTGCAGAGCTAACTACAGCACCGGGTTCCTATTATCGTTCCTTTTCGTTATCGTCCTTTTTGTTCCGTATGTAGATACAGCTATACATACATACATTTAGTTTGTATACTCATACTGCTGGCTTTGGATCTATTTTCAGAATTGTGCAGGCTTCATCATGTTGAAATTATTACCCTGTGCATGGTGTTTGTTGCTAAGGACGAAATGGTGCGTTATTCATTTTGTTTCCTTCCTTTATGACTTGCTGGGATCTGTGTTGTCAGGGATGTCGTATCACATTTAGCGTTCGACCGGAAATACCACTGGCAAAATTCGCTTTCATATCGAAAGATGGATTTTAGGTTTATTTCCGTTTTGCCTGGGCTGTAGGTTATGTCCTTCGGTATGGAATCTTCTTTGTTATATCTACATAGGTTTGCACAAAAAATCCTCAATTTAAATTTAATTATTTATGTCAATAGTTTTTGAAAAACTCGCATGCAAATTCAAAATTATGATAAAAAATGTTAACAAAAAAAAGTTGAGACCATTTTTTAGTCAATGCTAATATCAATTCTAAATTGAACAAATAGAAACGAATAGTTTCATGTCTTCTAGTTATTGACAAAATTAATTATTTTTGTTTTTTGGTATCTTACTTAGAGGATTAGTGTTCGTCTTTGTAAGTAAAGTGCAGCAAATCAAGTGCATTACATTTTACAAAACACACAGAAAAAAACCAAGCACCATCCCAAATCCTACAGTGAGCAGTGAGGGTTGCAGGGACAACTCACTGTTTATACACCGAATTAATTTTTGTATAATTCTCGATTTTCTCAAAAACTAGAAGACATAAAATCGTCTAGTTTTCAGTTTTTGATTGAGAATTTATTAGAAAAATTTTGAAATATTACACTACAACTTATTTTTTTAATTTTTTTTTCTTAAATTTTGAATTTTAACCCCGTTTTTTTTTTTAATTAGTTAATAGAACAAATTATTAGCTATACAAAATGGTGTACTACTTAATTGTATGTATTACCGTTATTTTTTAATGTATCTTTTTTCTTTCATTTTTGTCTAAAATTACCCCTACCTCCTAAACGGGGCGAGATAGACATACCCCTCCCATAGTAAAAATTCTTGTTTTTAAGCCATCTACTAAAAACCGTTATCAATTTTTGGCGCCAAACTTATCGTATTTGTGCCATTATGAGCCACCCTTTATTTTTTTATTTCATATTTCCTTATTTTAATTACAAACACTAACTTAAAAAAAAATAAAACAAAACATTATTTTTTTTAATAATGTACATACCCAAAGCGTTATATACACCATTATATAGTTTTTATACCGCTGTTGGATTTTAGCACCGCGTGGCCATTTGAAGGGATAGGAAAGATGTTCGGTTTGACAAAGACTTACTATGTAAGTGCTGTTCTGTTGTTCTTTTGTTCGTAAAGAACTTTTCTATTTTTTTAAGGTTGGTGTTACGTACCTATAAAATGATATCGCCCGTCAGTGTTAGGTACCTTAAAAATAGTATCTTTGAATTATGGCTTTATGCATTTTGCTGGGATTGAATGTTATTCAACCTTTCAAACGGCCAATACACAACCTTACACAACAACCCAATATTGATGTAATTCTATATCAATATTTGCTACTCTTTAGTATTTTGGTACTTTTCAATCACGATAATTAGGTTACGTAGTTTGGTATTGCATAATAGGTATGTGCATATATCGAAATTTTACATTTTCACCAACTTAAATTATTATTAAATTTAAAAATTGTCATTTCATTTTTAACAAGCTGGTACTTCCCAACAGAAAAAAAAATGTTTGCACCTGAGTTCTGAAAAGAGAAAAAGTATACAAATGATTAAAAAGTGATTTGTTACGTAGTTTTATTGGGTTGGCAATGCCAACCGTTGAAAGTAGTGAGTAGAGACAGAACCGTCAGCACTCGTAATTTAAAATAAATAGTTTTTTTATACCTCCAATATGTGCACCAGCTGAACATTACGACTAGGTATGTCATATGTCAAACAACTGGACATTCAGTTATCAACAGAAAACACAATGCGTTGATTTGTTTCTTTGAAATAAATATAAAATAATTAGAGTTGTTTAATATAGCTATCCTTTTATAAACTCAAAATTAAAAATAACCAAACAAATATGTACACGACAAACCTAGATCGATTTTACACGCTACTTAAAAACGACACCAAAAACTGATCAGCAGTGCAGCCGCAAATGTTGTATTTTGAATGATTTATTTATTCCAATGATATGGCAACTCTAAAACTGTATCTCTCGAAATATAAATATATCGCAGTCCTCATCCCCTCGCTGTACGTTCAAAAACGAATAGGAACAAAAGCAACATCGAGATATAAACACACATCGCTATCGCCATTTCGCTTACCTACCCACTACGTTGTGTTGTACCAAGTTCATCAGATTGAGTATACACTGCGAAGGAGAAACGAACAAAATACTTGCCACACAAGCAAATGGAAAAATATTGTTTCTCTCTACTATTTTCACTATGCATACATTTTTTGATTTTTTTTCTGTTCTATTTTGTATTTGGTATTGTGGTTGTTGCCTGTGGGACAGTATTGCAGCAAAATCAGCAATTCAGTACCAGAAAAAAAGAAGATATTTTTCCATTTTTTCTGTATCTCCTCTTCGTTGTGTTTGTTGGGGATGGTGTTGGTGTTTTTTTGGGATTTACCACTTACCTACTTCATCTTCGTCATTTCCCTTTTGGCACGTTTTCTGAATTGGGAATGTACTATGGGCAGCCATGGCACTTTTGTCAATTGTGTTTTCAGTTTGTATTCATAGATCGCTATCTCTTTCAGTTTCGTGTGTAAATGTAGAGCAGGTTGGTTTTCCTGCTTTTGCGTTTTGCATTTGGTCTTTGACATTCAGTTTCGTGTAGAATTTATCGTTAAATGGACGTGTGCCGATTGTGTGTATAGAAAATGATAGTGACAATAGATACAACATTTAAAAAAAAATTAATAGCCAACGTTAAGGAATATATAGATATTTTTAACGGTAATGTGAAAACAGAGACAGCATGGATAGAGATAGAGAAAGTCATGAAGTTACCCTCAAGTAAGTCTGAACTAGAAACTGCTGTATTTCTACTAACTTATAACTTGTTGTGCGACGTTTTTAGAGTCCATCCAGAAAATATGGTATTCGTTTCAAAGACAGTACTATAACATACTTCTGAATAAAACTATCGAAAGGGATGATTCGCCCTCGGAATGGGAGCTCTTTCACGATATGTCTTTTATGTACAATCTCACAAAAGAAAACGTAAAAAAAAATATAGGCGGCTTATCACCACCTCTACTTCAGCCACTAACAGGGACAAATGGATCTGCAAGAGAGCCATGCCCTTGCTGCATACCGGTTGATTCTGAAATTATCGAAATATTAGACATAGATTCAGAGATGTTATTGGAAACACCAACTACTATTAAAAATGACGCAGCTCAATCAGCTGATTCTCTAGTAGTTGGAGACCCAATTCAACCTGCTGTTTTAAATGAATGTTGGTCAACGACTAATCAAATAAACCCTACCGATGCTTTAGTTTCAAATCAAGAGTGGGCTGAGAATTCCGTTGTTAACAGTTCAGACTCCATGGGTTTGAACGAAGTCTGGATTATAAATTCCCAGGTGCAAGCAGAAGATTGGATAACAAATAATGAAATTAAACCTATTGAGATTACAATTTCGAACCCTCAATCAGATTTTCAAATCCCACCCCAAAACGAAGCTCTAAGCCAGTCGCCAGCTCAAGCCAGTAAAAGTGTATCAAAAATGCGTCCTAGAAAAGTCAGATACGGCTTAAATAACACTCTACAAGAACGAATTGCCTTACGAACAAAAATTATAGCTGCAATACAGCGGCACCCTGTTTTGTACGTAAAAGACTTGAACGGTCCAAAAGGTACCCTGCAGGACGCATGGAATAAAGTTACTAATGAAATCGGATGTAGCCTTCCCAAATGTAAGTACAAACTCATAACTATTTCAATTGATTAATATAATCATCATAACTTTATAACTTGTGCAGTGGTAATACAAAACCGTTGGAGGCTAGCAAAACAGAAATTTGTGGAGGAACTATTAAAAGAGCGCTATTGCCAAAATAAATCGTTTGTATCAAAGTTTGAAAACTTTCAACAAATGAATTTTATGCGATCGCACTTAAAAACAGAAGTTGATGAAATCGACCAGTTGCGAACAGAGATACAAACTATTGTCCAAAAAGAGAAAAATAACAAAAGACTGAGTTTTCCAACAATCGACCTTTGTGTAGATGAAGATGATCCTAGCCCGAGCAATCAGCCAACTCAAACCCAAAATTTAGACTGCTTAACTTTAGACCTGACCAATGATGAAGATGAAAATTTACAGACATTCAATTCAGAAATTGATAATTTAGATAGTTATCAAAAAAGATTTGAACATAGCATAAGGTCAGTTAAGCTCCCATGTAATGAATCTGCCAGTCCTAAAGAAGCTCCCAAAGTAGATGAGCATCATAAAAGCCAGGCTCCTATTGAACTTAAACCAGTTACTGTTTTCGAATTAGATTACAGCAGCGATGAAGATCAGAAATTATACGAAGAAGAGGTGTCACAAGAAAGCGATAGCGAGCTGGAAATGTACTCGGAAGAATTAGTATATATTTCGGAACCTTCGACAACAATATGTCTTGATGACGATGATTAAGAAAAAATTATTGTATTTACACCTGTGTTAAGTTTAAATTAAAATTCGTTTCTTTAGAGAAAAAAAAAGTTTTTTATTTTAATATTATTTGAGAGAATGGAGGTGAGTACTTATGCATTCAAATATTTTTTTTTTTAAATGGAGAATGGAATGGGAACCACAAAAACAGAAGGACCAAAGTTAAATCACTGTTATATGTATAGAATGAAATGGTTTACAAAATCACATTTCCTTTTTTTTGCAAAATAAATGTCCACAGAAAGTTAAAGTGGTTCGAAAATGTTTAATACCTATACCAAATTTCACTATCCCAGCCTAAAAAGTGCAAGCGTGCGGATGAACCGACAGACAGGGCTACATCGAGCCAGTTTAAAATCCTGATTAGCATCACAATAACATTTGGTTCTTAATGTATAATAGAACGTAAAAAAATTAGTGAGTTGCATAAAGTATTTTATCATGTTTTGAAAATAACGATACAGCTGAAAAGCGTGAAATAACCCTTGTTCAGATACGGCGCCATATTGTTATTTTAATGACATTTTTCAAATTATGGCTGACCCACCAGGGTTATTCCAAGAAGCGCGGCTGATTTGCATTTTTATATGTACATATTCAAAAAAACGAATTGGTTTCCATTGGCGGATTGCGCGTTTAGAATCCCCTTAATATACACAACGATATATTTAAGGAACAGAAATAAAAAGACAAGCAGCTACGAACGGAGTGGAAACGTTTGTCAGTTTTGTTCGAAAATAAATTGAATATTGGAAGTCAGAATATAGTTTTTGAGGACAACGACAGTGTCAAATGACAAACTGACATCATATGTATGAGAACAAATTTTGACAAAAACTTTTGCGCAAAACACTTTTTCTTTGTTTCACAGCAAACAACTTGCTTTTATTAAATGCAAGAACTCATAAAACAGCACTCCCGCCATATAATTGTTTTCACATTGTTTTCTTCCTCCAAGCAATTTTGACGTTTTAATGAAAGAGACAATGCACGTGAGAGGAGAAGTCTCATGAACCATATAATTAATATTCCCATTGTTTTCCTCCAAAAAGAGACAACGCGCTTGTGAGGGAGATAGTTTCGTGAACAATTCTTTAGAACATGGAGGCACAAAATTTTTATAATGAAGCAAACATTTAAAGCTACCCCGATGACTGCATTTAAATACTTACCATTCTGGCAATACCGTCAACACAGACAACAAAAATGAATATGGCAATATTTTACCTCCCTACCGACAAAAAACAACAACAGCACCCAGTGTACGACTACTGTAAAACTTTGTATAATCGGATTTTTGCTTTCTTTCTGCGTTATGACGGAAAAAGAAAATAAGCAACGGGGACAAATGAGCAACGCAATGTTTTCATTTTCTTTATTCCGTGTTCTTTGTTGGCACATCACCACATCGACATCACATGCGCAGGGCTTAGCAACAATGGCTGGTTTCGTTTCGCAGTTCACTTCAATGGTTCAACAGAAGTAGCAATGCAAAACACACCGTCAAGCAGGATCGTCGTTAGTTGTAGTTCTTTTTTTATCATTTGTACCACCGCTTCTTCTTGTTTTTAGTTCAGGTACGCACACAAACCGTTATACATTATTATGCGTTCCGTCCCCACAACCCCACTGTGTTCACATTCGTACCTGATTTTATTTGTGGTGTAGATATTTTTTTGTTTCGTATTATCTCGTATTCGCTTTTGCGTTCTTTTCTGCCGTTGAAGTACACCGAAGACAATATACAAATTATGGACAGGGTTGCCAGGGATTTAAAAAAATAATAATTAGATTTCCATGTACATGAATAATAAAGTAATACATCGTAAATATAAAATCAATGCTTAATGATGCTTATTAAATAAATAATAATATAAATAAATATTTTAGTTTGCCCTAGCATATAACGAACATGGTTTGAGGTATTATAATTTTGTAATTTTTGTATGGATTTAATGTTTCATAAAACAAATCATATAAAAAAGTTAATTGTGTTTGGCGATAATGTGTGTATTGTTTAAGATACTAGCAGCCCAGACCAGCTGCTTGTATTTCTTTTATTGCAATTTTCTGGAGTTAAGTTTTCAGGTTGGCAGCACTGGTTAGTATATGGCGTGCAAACGTCATAATATTTCAAAGTGAAAAGTTTTCAGTATACTCTACTCGGCCTTTTAATGATGGAAAGACTCACAAACGAGCCACGATTGCAAATTATTGAAATTTATTATCAAAATTCGTGCTCTTTGAAAAATGTACAACTCGATGATAGATAGAAAGATTTTTTATTCAGATAATTTTTAAGTTTACATGGTCTGAGTTACCGCACATTACTTATATGTACAGCGATTTGATGCCTAATCGCAGCTTTCTACTGGAATAGTTTAATATTTGTGGTAAAGAAAATAAATTAAATAATCATAAATCGAGGAAAAAAAAACATTTAGAAAAACCTTATTCAACTCCATGAAAATCCACTGTTTTATTGAAAAATTGTGTTCTGCGATGAGGCTCACTTCTAGCTCAACGGATAAGTAAATAAGCAAAACCGTCGCATCTGGAGTGATGAACAGCCACATACCATACAAGAATTATTGATGCACCCTGAAAAAACGACAGTTTGGTGTGGTTTATGGGCTGGTGGCATCATCGGTCCATTTTTCTTCAAAAACGACCGTGGAAGAAACGTTACCGTCGACGGCGAACGATATCGAGCCATGATACGCGACTTTTTTTTTTGCCCCAGCTGGCTGAATTGAACTTGGTTTACATGTGGTTTCACCAAGACGGTGTCACATTAAACACCTCTTGATTATTTCTTGTCGGGTTATGAAAAGTAGTTAATTTATGTTGACAAGCCGAACACGATTAAAACCTTACAGGATAACATAACACGCGTAATTCGTGGAATACAGGCCGAAATGCTCGAAAAGGATCATTTGAAACAGAGCCGCGGACAACATTTACATGAAGTTTTCTTTAAAGCTAAAACGCTATCCAGTGAATTAGAACAAAATTCGAAAAGCCAACAAAAAAAAAAAAGGTTAAGAAATGATGGTTGCAGTTAAGCAGCAAACAAAACACTTGATCAGAACATTGTTGGAAAATGGACATAAATACATACAGTGCCTCCTCACTATTTTGCTGCATTCTAATTTCGTATCGCATTTTGGATTTTTTTACACAGAGAAATAGGTATTTTTTGGTCCTGACTTTTGTAGTGGATTGACAAAATTAAGACAACAGAATTTTAGGTAACAATTAGCAATGTGTATCCACTTGTGTTGATATAATATAAGTCAATGTGCGAGTGAATTAAAATTAGTCATATATCGCTTCATAAATGTTCTTTTTTGGTAAATAGACTTAAACTGTTTTTCTTATGTTTTATTAATTTGATATTGTTTTTTTCGTTTAATATAACAAATAAATTTGTCTGTTCCTACAAGACAATTTTGGGAATTCATGGTTTTCCGGATTTTAATTTTCGGGTTCAGTAATCAATTTCAAATTAATGTATTTACAAGTTACCGAAAATCCAAATCTAATTACCAGAATCAGATTCAATAAATATTTTAGAGCCTTTGCAACCATTTGAACTATAATACTTCGAACAAAATTTAGAAAAATTTAATTCCTGATTCATATTAATCTAATTGAATATATTTATAATTTACATTGGTGGAGCCGAACGCAAGAAAAAACATATGAGAAGGCTACAGTCTGCTGTGCGGATCGTTTAATACATGAAGTGAGAGCTTCATGTAGATTTAATATTGAAAATGGCAATGTACAATATATTGTTCAGACAGTTTATCAAAGTATTTTATGGTTCGACAAAAAAACAACGTATTTCTATTGCAAATGCCTTGGGGTTGGATATACAAACAGTTTTTGTAAGAAAACGCCCCCAAAAAGTGGGCGTAGATGAAAATGATACGAACTTTTTATATTAACAGTACGGAAGTATTTGCATCAAAAGTTTTTCGAATTTCTTTAAAATTTGTACAAAACCCGTTTTCGGACAGAGAGTCTATATACCAAATTCAACTTCCCAGCTCAAAATTTAAGTTCCGAAAATTGGTGACACACAAATGGACGGAAGGACAGACAGACATGGCTTGATCGACTCAGCTAGCGATTCTGAGTCGATCCATATACTTGATCCATATACATACTTCAATCCATATACTTATGTATCGAAATTATTTCTCTATGGGATACGGTATAAATATGAGAAGACTACAATGCGCTGTGCGAATCGTTGAATACCCTATCCCATTCCATCCTTAAATTATACAATCAAAAAGTATATCCGCCCTAAACTGAATTGGGAAATGATATCGCCCCCAAAAATCGGGCATGGTTAAAAATTATATATAGACAATATGTTCATGGTATTATTCTCGAAATATTTCTATCAAAAGTTTTTTTTTTAATTTTGTAAAATTGCACTGAAAATCGTTTCTTATTGAAAACGCTCCCAAATAGTATGCGTGGCGAAAATCTGGACATGGGTCAAATATATTAAGTAGACAATCTTGTTCAGACATTTTTTAATATCGTGGCGGATTTTGAAAAATTTCCACTGGTTTGAACAAGAAGGCCTATGATCGCATACACTAAATCGTTGATTTACAGCCAGACGGACGGAAAGATAGACGCAGCTTAATCGACTTAACTAGTGATTCTGAGTCGATCCGTATACATAAAGGTTCATCTATTGCTTTATGCTACAAACTATGTATCAAAACTATAATTCACCCGGTATTAAATCGAATGATCCGCTTTTATGCGCGGACTTACCCCAAATCTGTTTTATATATAAAAAAAGATGTATTCCACTTTGTGTTCAAAATTCGCTTGTTAAATAAGTAAGAAGAAACATTTCATTAAAAAATAATAAACAAGATGACCGAACTTCTGGTCTACTTAGCACCATATTTCGAATTAGAGACATCGTGCTTGAAATTGTAAGGTTAGTTTAAAATATCATGTTTACTTATTACTAACTAATTCAAATGATCATCATAATTTATTGGGTACTTTTGTTCCACGTAAGGCCATGAACATGTGATCGATTAAGGCAGAACTGTATCGTGTAGTTGAATCACTCCGTTAGACCACGTTCGTAAATTTGTGAAAATAAAGAAATTTCATTGTTCAACTATATTAGCTTCTATCTTAGATTCTTCCAGTTTTGTTACCTTTGATTCACATGCGAAAGAGCGATCTTATTCACTTTTTCATATGAAAAAATATTGGTAACAAAAACTGAGCTTCCAATTGCTTCCGAATATTATCATTCAGACTTAACGCTGCTTAACGCTGAGATACAACGTACAAACCAAATCGTTGGACCTAAAGTGATAAAATCTGAAAGACTTTCAACCCCTAAGGCGAAAACTCGTTGTGACTGATCATTGGTGTATATTGTCCCACAGTCGGCCTAAAACATATGCGATGGATAGTATGATTACCACGGTATACGTAGTGAAACATCTCCACAATCGAAAAGAAAATGTAAACCAAAACGTATCCGAAGATATTTTAAAGTTGAATCCAATAAGGATATAGTAAGTAGATAGGTTCTAATTTCTTCTCCTCCTACTCTTGTTTTACAGCGGTAGCTCTATTTGCTTGCATTTTAAGTAATTCAGTAATAACGATAGTTAAACATTTACAACTCGGATCCCCGAACATAATCACATAAAAAAAATTCTTAAATAACCATTTCGTCCAGCAAGATATTCTATAAAAACATAATCAAAACCTTCTTCTAAACCAGATTCTTGGATATAGATCAAGCAATAACCCAAAAGCGTGCCCAATCAAAATTTGTCAAAAAGATTTATGTTTATAGCCTTCCAGTCATGATTCGAAACCCTTTTCAATGGCTTCTTAGATTATGTGGAGAAAGTAAACGCTAGCAAAATGTGTCTTTCTCCCTAAATGTGTATCCAAGCCAAGATCTTCTTCACGTTTACCGCATTGAGATCCCCAATCGTGTCATCGAGGAGTTAAAACTAAAGCAAACGAAATCGTTTCACTGCAACCACAACGTGATCCTATCATTTTTAGCTTAAGCCTCCAGTTGGTACATCTCTAAGCATGGAATTTCAAAATCCAATTTCACGTACATTCTATCCCTGGAGTCTATCACGGAATATGAAATTATTATGATAATTAGATTGTGT
This sequence comes from Rhingia rostrata, assembly GCA_949824845.1. NCBI lineage: Eukaryota > Metazoa > Arthropoda > Insecta > Diptera > Syrphidae > Rhingia > Rhingia rostrata. Next base: position 106,276,844 of record OX463757.1, read on the forward strand.
TTTGTTACCACTTTTTTGGCGTATCGTTGTTCGAAGATCTTTATAGCTACATATTTTGTTTTTAGGTATACTCGTACCAACATACGTACTTTTGTGTGAGTATAGTATCTGAGCTGAGTTTGGATTGCAGACTATAGCTGTATTACCCAACAACCCAGTACCGCACTGTGGGCTGCTATATTTTCCTTTCAATTGTATTAGATGGGAGTGAGTATAGCGACGTATGTCACCGTGTAAGGGTTATCTTTGAAATTAAATCGGGCTATAAATTTCCTTCATTATTGAGATCCTTGGAAGCTGATTATTTAGCGTGTTACTATTGCATTATGCACTCAAATGAAAGTATCCCGGTGCTCCGCCAGCTATATCGGTGAAGGTGCGGTATCTACAGATTTTTCGTTGCTTTTGGTTTCGGACACCAGGTGTCATCGTATTACCTACACACACGTATATTTTTTTCTCATTACTTGCGTTTAACCCTTTTCAGGCGGTTTTGATTGTTTTCTAGTAAAGGCAAACACATTAAAGCTTAATCGCTGATTTATATGACAGCAATTTACGGAGGAGAGGAGACAAATTAAATAAATAAAATTGTTATCGCTTAACATACATATGTGACACTGTTCGGTGGATGTTGTGTGGCAGTCTGTCCCATGTGCGAGTGTGTGTACTGAGGGGACTATAAATTGTGCCACTTTTATTGCTGCGAACACATCGTAAAAAATGATCGAGCACTGATGATTGAGCAAATCGCTGATTTATGACCAAAAGCGAGGACACTTAGTATCTTTCCAACACATATCTGCCTGCTGGGGCGGAAAATCCTTTCGCCTGTGCTGCATAGGACTCATATTTGATTGGACATCAATTTAAAGAGATTAGAATTTTTTGTATGGAAGACAAATATGTTTGTTTATATTATTAGCATATACCACTCAGCACTGTCATTCAGGAACAGAGTTTTATGAGGTGTCCTTGTAAAATGAAATAAAGTGTACCAGATATTGATGCAACAAAATTTCTTACCGCACCAAAGGGTTTAAGTGCAATCATAAAGATATTTAAAGGATTTTCTAACATATGATTGTGGAGCTTATTCCCATGAAAACTGGAGGCGTATTTACGAGTGGACAATGTACGGAACACACAAACAATTTTTTTTAATTGTAATATTTTTATAGAAATTTTATGAGAAACCTAATTAGTTTTATTTAGCAAGATTTGATTTTCTACCATTCCAAGCAAGCCTTAGAAATCTTAACGTCATCTATGGTCAACATCCGTAGAAAGACACCCTGCTTGTAAACTTCACGGTATTATAACTCCAGATCGGTCATGCGACATACGCTACACAGTATTCGAGTGATTTCAACGATTTTCGGAAGTTAACCGCTGATATCCGGCTATAAAACACTAGGGTATCGTGTACCGAGGTCACTATACACCCTCCCGTATATGAACGTAGCAGAAGAATATAACACAAAATATTCCTACTTCCTTCCTGCAAATCATAAATCTGTCCCACCATCGAAAAGGATTCAACACGAAGGAAAACACATATTTCCCAACTGCCGGCCGTGATGTACCACCCACCCCACGCTCATGTGCATTCAAACGATACGATGTAGAAGTAGAAGAAGAACAAGAAACAGGCAGATTATTCTCCTGTTAGTTTTGCTATTTCTTCGGATCATTTATCACAGAGTTGAAGACACGTATTCAAAGGATTGACAATGATTTTAAGCAAAAATATTCCATCTACGTGCAAAATGTTGATCCTTGCTTGTCGTTTTGGCATGCCTAAGAACTTTCTTATACACCATTCTCTGTGCTGTTGCTGCTGCCGACGATGTCGACAAAGGAGCTGTGCTCTTTGCAAATGGTGAAACATTGACATAGCTACAAGCAAGGTAGGTAGGTATTCATTTCCCCGATGCTGGGAGAAGGTTGAGGACTTGGGCTAGGAAACTTGTGACACGTCTGTGAAAGGTGTTTTAATCCCGGGGAATGATGGTATTTATAAAACGAAGAGGAAATTAAACATTTTCGTTTATGTCGGATTCAGATACAGAGAAAGGTAGAAATTCGTCGAAATGTGCTTATGGTAACAACAAACGGTATTTAGATTTTTAATGTAAAAGCTGTTCCAAAGTATTTTCGAAGTGAAATGGTCTTTATAAATTTGTTGCCAGATGGAAGATACATGTAAATTAGTCCGATGGTTGTGTGTTTGGCAATGATTTATAACTCACATACAAATATGAAAAAAAACATGGATTTTGATTTTTAGTGATGGGTGTCTTCAAAAACAGCATTTCAAAGTAAATGTACAACGAAATTTTGTAGAGAATTCGCTCATGGTAAAATATTAGTTTAGAGCGATGAAATTGGAACGTATTGGGTTCTAGATTGATTTAATTAATTATTTAATATATATAAAAATATCTCTACTAATTAACTTGAAAAGGGGATTAATTATAGTAGGAGTATAATTAGAATTGTGAAACTGCCTTTGTGTACCGCTTTGAATAACTGACACAGCAACGAGCCCATTCCGACTTACCTAGTGCAATTGTGTTCAGAATAATTTAACCACTGCAAAATACTCTAGGGCAAGCCTTTTGTATCTTAAACTAACTGAATTCAAACAAGCTTGTGTTTTGACAAAAACATACGATCGGAATAATGAATAACAAATCATTTTGTTAATACGAACACCCTAACCCCAGTAACATTTGTTAACAAACGTGGTAAAAAGCCATTAATTTTTCAGTATCTACGGCGTTAATAATGGTCAGCAGGCTTGAATTTTTGCGTAATATGGTTTGTCGTTCAATTTTTAAACCAAACGGAAATATTGTCGTCTTTAGCACATGTTTTCAACTCATGTGCTAAGTCACCACATGTCTCAAAATCCTCCCATATTCATTCCATAAATTCCGCTTTGATGAAACAAATCATCATTATTTACAATTTATCTGTATACGTCCCACTGAGATGCAAATTCAATAAAGGACTGTAATAAACTAGTGCCTACCTATGCTCTCATCAGGAGACTAAACACAAACTTCTTGACGATAAGAAATCGGTATCGTTCATCCTCATAACACAACCTCAACATTAGTACTTCATTTCCTCAAAATATTGATATACACTGCTTGCGTACACATATCACATAAAAATGATGAATCTTCGAAATTCTTCGTCCTCTATCCGAATACACCCCAAATCGAAACGTTAGAGCTCATCTAATGCAATGCACAATAAATCAATCGAAGACACTTGACATGCCCCACCACCACTGTTCATACATTCCATTATATTCTATGTAGTTATATATGGATGTCTCCTGCTGTGGCCGAAAATCATCGTCATTATTATCCAGAACCAAAGAACCGGAATGCATTTCATGTGCATCCCATTCCCAGCTGTACGTATTACCATTGAACCACATATCGATCTCACTCCCGAAAAATGTAACAACATTCCGAAAATGACATGGCCGCAGTTGTTCGGAATCTACCCCCAAACTCTCCCACATCCCACAGTTGCATCAACCCTATAACATTCCCCCATCGGATCGGTATACACGAGCTCAATGAATGATATTACAGCGACAGCACAAAACCTCCACAGTGTTTCCGGGTTTAATACGGATTCGAACTCAGAGGAGGATAGGATAATGTCGCACTTCGGTACACAGTATTCGGCGTGTACTACCCAAACCCGAACCAACACCGACCAAAGTAACAAATGGAAAATGTCCCACTCCCCCAACCCCATAAACTGCAATGCAGTTAATTAATTACAACACATGAAATATATAAATGGGGCTACATATAGATACTTCGTACATCGTACAACATACTGGAATATGTGTGCTGCTGGATATTGGAATATTTGGGATTGTTTGGCCATTGGTTTGCGCGCTGCGCTGGGCAAAGTTTTCAATTCTCACTCAAATACACTTTTGTGGGTGTGCGCTTCGTGCCGCACTGGGAAACTTATCGATGTCACCGAAGTCCTTGTGAGAAATTGACTAAAAGTTTTCGTGCGGTTTTCTTAGGGACTTTTGAAAGCGGTTCCATTCCGAAATTGAATATTTGTGAAACTGCTCAACTGGCTGCTGGGATTATAGAGGACTACGACGACGAGTCAGTTTGAGGGTCCCTTTAGCATATAGTCCAATAGGCTATATGCAAATCCGAATCGATTAGCTGGGCTTACGAGAATACTGCTGTCAGGTTAAGTACTATGGGAGGGAACACTCTTGGATAGGCTTTATGCAATCACAGGGCTTACAACCCTTTGTAAGAAACTAATGCCGTAATTTACTTGCCTGCCATTAACTCTTTCACTAGGGCTTACTGTGTCTATACGGTACGATTTACTACGATTAGGCCAACGAATATCTTTTGGATTAAGATTGAAATTTACAAATCGAGGGTACGCCTCCTGCATTGTAATGACTATTAAATTGAAAATATTAATTTTCTAAATGGGGAAAACTAATGGCGTTGCCATATTTGGAACAGGCATTGCCGACCGTGCGACAATACGCGAATGTAATAAAGACCACGGCAAGGCAAATACACGACGTGACGTAAAGTCGTTTTCAAATCGCAATTTGAAAGCGATTGTACGCAGAGTGCGTTAACCGCGGATACAGTGATGTGTTTTTTTTTGTTATTTATGTTGCATACCAGGAACAACATGACAGTGGGTGACCGAAGTTAAACAGCACACATGTAAGGAAGACACCAAACCAATTTTTTCCAGTCTCTAAACTAATTCGAAATAAATCGATGATTTTAATTAAACCTCGGCCATTAAAAAAAAGGTTAATAATAATTTTTACTATCTACACAAGTTCATAAAAATCTTTGAACAAGAGCTTTGGTGAATTTATCATTCAGTTATCAGCTATAAAAAAGGGTTTAGTGTGCAAGAGTCAATAAACTCTGCTAATTTTACAAATTCACAGTTGCGAAAATCTGCAAATAAATTAGCTACAGCAATGGCTTTTTAGATACAAGAGTCTAGCGTTTTTCCATTACCATTCATATTTTTCATATTTTTATGTAAACCAAAAAGAGAAAGGAAGGTGGCACCGAGAATCTTTTTCAAACTGAAATCTCATTCATTTTGACAAATATTCTCATTTGAAATTTGCCTTCTCCGAGTGCAGACCTTAATATCAGTATCAGAGACAAGAAAATGCTAAATGTACATGCAGCGCTCAAGTTGGACATTTTAAAAGAGGTATCAAGAGATGTGTCCTTATTCAAGTCAGTCGATACCATTATGAATGAAGATGAGGTTGTAGAATTTTTAAACTCATTGGATTAGCCAGGCTTGCCAACGCAAATGTTGCAATATAATTTGAGCTGTGAAAATCTCTAGAGAAAGGATATTCGACGAAGTATCTAAGTGCAAAGTAAGTGCAAAAATATTGGGGAGATGTTTCTAAGATTTGAATTATTTTAACAATGCGTTTGAGAAGGTTCATTTTGAAAATACGTTTTGAAATGTTCCGTTGAACACAGAACTCAATCATTTCTTGAAACAGAAGAAGGTGTTTCGTACTTTTCTCCCACCACTGTCATTATTATATCGCCTTTATTAGCATGCATTGCACAATGCAACACACTATAAGTTTATTGCACGCAATCTAGGCGAGTGCCAGTCTTTAACTATATTTGAACATCGTCCTGTCATTTGAATTTCATTTTCCTCATTTTGATGATCGTTTTTTTTATTTGTTCGTCGATTTTCTCTATTATTTTATAATTTCTTTGATTTTTTTGTGGTTATTCATTTTTTGTTTGTTTAAATTGTTTGTGTGTGTTAGTTTTAATATAGCACTGGTAAACATGGGTGGACAAGGAAGAGGGTACAATAATGCAATGCAATGTTGTACCATGCCATGAATATCAAAGTGAGATGAAGACAACATGGCCACTGCTGCTCTTGGTATACTCAGTTGCTATTGCACACCACTCTGTGTGTGGGCATTTTAGTTTGGTTGTACGTTTGGCATTTGATTGCCAGGTGGACGTGCTTCTAGAGTGATTGCGGCGATGATGATTATGGGGATCGTGGCGATGATGATGACCCCAACATACACCCGTGACATGGAATAATTAAATTTGTTTTATTATTTTTTTGATTGTATTTTCACGTTGGTCTCCGCACACGGATTCGAGATGAGATGGGTGTGTTCCTTGTTTCTGCGTCCGAGTCGATGGGAATAGGTAGGTCGTAGGTGTGCTCCGTATTGATGTTGTGTTCCAGAGTGGCTATAAAACTAATCCCCAAGAACTCATATTAAATGCTTGAAATTAATATGTGTGGAACACGTCTGTTTTGAATATCAAATCCATGCCAAAAGGGAAATTTTGCATTTATGGAGGCTCATGTGTGCGCTTGGCAGATAGGTTGGTACTTGCTGACAACTTTTGCGTTCAATTATGCATACAGTGCGCGGAAATTTGTCAAAATGTTTAAGATAGATAGAAATTTGATTCATAGAGTCGGAGACCTTTAGATTAGATTAGCATTGTTTTTAATGCTATGCACTTTTTGAAATTCTGAAATTGAACATATCATAAAAATTCAAGGAACGAGTAAATTAGTAAAATTTTCAGTCACATTTACATTTTTAATGTATGTTTACTTCTTAAGCACTACAAACGTGGGATTGTTAAAATATGTCTCAAGTGGAAAAAGAATAAAAAAGGTGCGATAAATATAGAGTAAACTTTTTTCTTTCACAAAGTTGAATTCGAAAGTTTTATTTATTGATTTCATTCGTGTCAAACTTTCTAAAATTAAAGATGGCATCCCCTTTGCTTGGGTATATATAGATAGAAATAGATAATTGATCAGACCCATCCCTTGCTATGACAGTAATTAAATTTGAATTACTTTTCCATAGTCGATTTTTTTGTTGTAATCGAATAAACAAAGAGGGCATCAATCAACCGTTCTCATTGAAATAAAACCCTGATAAGTAATTGTATGTCAACTTACCTTTGATTTGTTTGATTAATTCGAGTCGGTCTCCCCCTGCCGCAAACGTTTTACTGGTGGGAATATACAATTAAAAACTTTCTTTAAACGGTGAGGTATGATAAGAAGTCCCCTTCAATTAACACCATATGGACAATATTGATAGTAGGTTTAGGTATACACTGTTTTTTTTTGTCTTGGAGAAAAATAGATACGACTAAGGAAACTATTTAGTGTGTCAATGCGATATCATTAAACAAATATTAACTTTTGATGTGCTTAGTACACAAATATGGTGGCTTATAAAAGACTATATTTTATCGAAGTTTTTTTTTAGATTTATGGCGGACAGTAATAATCACCTGGAGTGATACAACTAGAGTGTCAGTGTAGGTATTGTGGAGCAATATTGATGCGTTATTTAACATCAAACATAAATATGTATTATTAGGATAAACGGAATCAGTAACCCGATTGATAGTGCGATGAACTGCTGACACAGATGGTGTGGGCCCGATTCCCAGCCGTAGCAACACCTTAATGATTTTTCACTACCCTTCTTTCCGGGATGATCTAACAAATCATTCAATTAGTATCAATTGTCAAGAATAGCTTATCTCAAACTAGCCATTTGGAGTCGGCATGAAACAGAAGGTCCCGCCATCGTGTTAAAGTACAAACACACACACATGAAAGGTTGTGAGAATTTTAGGTCTTGGGTTTTAACGAGCCTGTTGCGCCAAAAAATTTTTTTTTGTATTTATTTTCGGGCTATTTTTTTACTTGGGATTTAAAGCAGTAGCTACTTGAAAGCAATAATAATTTGAACCGTTCAATTTCAACCACGATTTAATAATTTCTTTGTTTACAACAGTGTCAAAAACCAACAAAAACATATTATCTGCATTAATGAAAACAACAAACAATTATTAACACATTCTTGATTCGGCATCGAGTCATTTTTACAATTATAAGGCACTCAATCTTATAAGTACCATTATGAGTATCCAACCGCTGTTTCTTCGGGCTATGAAGGCAATTCAGTATTAAAGCCCTCACTCGAACTACTAAGGAGATCCTATATAAGACCATGATCATCCAGGTCCTGCTCTATGGTGCTGAAGCATGGACCTTGGTCGATTTGAGAGGAACATTCTTCGAATAATCTTCGGTCCCGTTTACGGTAACGGACTATGGAGACGAAGATTCAACCAAGAACTATACGAGCTGTACAGCGACATGCTCTGGTCCAAAAAAAAACCGCATTGAACGTTTATGATGGCTAGGCCATGAAGAACGAATGGAAACCAATACTCCGGCTTGCTGAGCGTTCGATTCCCACCAGCTAAACTTTTCGTTTTTATTCGAAATTTATTTGTTTGTAAAATCTTTAAACACGAATATCTCAATTTTTGCAGTTTGGGGTTACGCCACTATGCTGTCTCATAAGCTAATGCTTATTTTGATTAAAACCTGGAGTTTGATTTTTTTTACAAAACCATAAATGTAATAACATGTTACGACCGCATGCCTAAACTTTAACCCGTTTCGACTATCTACGATTCGACTTGACGTCGGATTGAGTATATATATTTTAATTTTATTCTCTCATCATCATTCCTAACAAAAACATCCTTGTGTTACACATAGATACATTCAACTTCAAAGACAAGGCCATCGACTCCTTAAACCGTTTTCAAAAAAAAAGAAAAGATCAGAGTTCTAGCAAAGATCAACAATGCTGATAGTGCAGTGTAATTTATTAATTTTTGTCTATGATTAATTACTAATTATATCCTTCTTAATATTAATGGAATCGCATGTATCCACAAGGAAAAGAAGACATCAATGATAAATGATGCAGCATAATTGTGACTTTATTTAGTCGAAATTAAATATTTAAAAAAATTATTGTTCCCAATTTCAGTGAGGGATGATGAAAGATTATATTTTTCAGTGTTTAACGCCCCTGAAGCCATTAAGATAGCTCAATGGGGTGGCAGAGATTCGTGTAAAATTGACGAGTTGTGTGCGCACACTATTGACAAAACACAGTGGTTCACATTCGTTTTTTTTAAAGGCTAGTCCTACATAGCTTAATATCGAATAAAAATAATCATATGTACTACTGCAGGATATACCCATAACATTGAAGTGATGTAAGAAATGGAAAGGGTAACGTATTGCTTGCCAAAAAAGAATAAGGAAAATCTTGAGTGCGGTTCGTTACAAGGATACGATGTGGTTTTATTCTTTAGATTGTATGACACATTTTTGGCTTCATGTGTTGTCTCCTTAAAAAAAAACAACGAGCATAACGATGACATTAATGCGTGATTGTATGTTGTATGCTCCTTTTTTCAGTTACATATTATTTAAGCATGTTGAATAAATGAACCAACAAGAAAGATTCTATGTTTGCATGTTGAAACTTATAAGTGAATAGATATAAAATCATCCAAAAGAGGGTATCTAAGGTCGAAAACAATAATTCTAGCCATATATAAAATAATCATGGCAAATTCGGCGTCGACTAAATAAATTAATAATTTTTTCAAAGATTACTGCATCTTGTCTCATTAAAGTCAACTTGTGCTGAAAAAGGGTTACTAAACGATTATGTTTTTTCTTAAGATGTGTAAAAAGTTACATAAATGTGGAATACAATTGTTTTTCATTCTGAAAATATAAGGAAATGTTTAGTCTATTTCAGTACATCAAACACAAAAATTTATTCGTTTACAAGAAATATTGTAATATTCATGAAATAATTAATAAATACCGTAAAATGCTTTGTACAGCTTCGCATAATGGCTCCTGATTCGCATAAAACAGATTAAAATAAAAACTGTTTCAATATAAAAGCAAATATTTCAATTGAAATAAAATAATTAACAAAAAGAACCAGTGAAGCGAATTTAAACATTTTACAACCATTTCAAAACTAAATGTGAAGATAATGCTTCAATGCGTGTCACATCCAAAATGAGATCTCCACAGAAATCTGGGTACTGCCACAAACAAACAAAATGATCCCATCCTTAAAATAAATAAACCCAAAATGTCGGCTTAATGGCGATGAAAAATAGAAAATGTCATTGTCACAACATAATGTTCAGACAGTTTATCAAAATCTTTTATGGTTCGACAAAAAAAAGAAGCTTTTCCCCTGGTTATGGTATGAGGTAGTATATGCAAATGGTTCTTGAATGAAAACGCCTCCAAAAAGTAAGCGTGGGTTATAACGATATACAAAATTTTACCGAAAAACGTTCTTTACTAAAAACGCCTTCAAAAAGCGGGCTTGGCAAAAAACTGTGTATAGACGAAATATACACATAAGGATTGTCTAGAAATGTTGTTTAGACACTTTTTCAAAATGTCTAACGGTTTAGCCTAAAACTACTAAAGGGGGGAGTGGCAGTGACGTACGGATGGACAGACATGTCTAAATCGACTCAGCTATCGATTCTGAGTCGATCCATATACTTGAAGCTATATCTAGCTAAATTATTTCTCTATGTTACAAGCTATGTATCAAGACTTATATACCGCTATAGGGTATACAAAATGGGTGCTTTTTAATAAAAGAAAACAAAAACAATGTACGTACAATACATTCAGTGCAAAACTTTCATAAGAAAAATCAAGAAAAGATCCACAGCTGATCAACAAGCAAAACGAGTTGTGGGTGCATGACTGGGTCGTACCAAAGATTATAAAGTCTTACAGATGACGCACTGCAAACAAGAAAAATTGTTCTATGGCGGGTTGCACTGGCACAGCCCGCCATATGTTTGGATCTCGTTTCTCATGTGTGCACGTGCACACCGCAGCTGATCAAATATTTCTGTTTTTTGTTCTCAATGCATCATCTGTATGATTTTATAATCTTTGTATTTTGTATTTGTATTTATTTAAATATGAATTTGCTGTACAATAAGAAATACTGACTTTAAGAGTGCACAGTTTACAAAAATTATTTGGAATACATTTAAATACATTTGGTCGTACGCAACTTTCCCTTTCAAAGCGAGTTGAGCGTAAGATGAAATCCCAAGCGTGAGAAAATTTGCCGATATTCATAATTTGGTCAAAATACACAATTGGTAGATAATAGACATTTCGATTATTATTGCCAAAAATTATATTAATAATGTCGAAAAGTGATTAAACGAACGTTTATTATGGAATTTGAAGGAATCAGTCTATGTGAATAGTTATGATTTTCCGTTATTGGCCAAAACTGAAAATTCCGTTTAGGGATAGTTGGGCCAAAATTAATTATGTGGAATTTTTGCAAATATAAATAGTAGTATATAAATTAAATTTGATTCAATTTGACAAAATATTTTGCGAGAAATTGAAAATTTTCTTTATATAGTCTAAATGAAAAAAAAACCGTTACTTATATTGAATTCTCGAAAAAAAACTTAGTACGCAGTTTTGTTGGAAATAATATGCTTATAGTATATATAAAGTTTAATCAAAATTGTTAGAGACGTTTTTGAAAAAAATTGAGGTTTTGTATAGATTTTATATGGCAGGTTCCGTTTATATAATGGCTAAAAGTAAAACAAAATGACCTAGAATTATGAACAAAAGAACGCTGGCTACGAAGTTTGAAGAAAATTGGTCAAGCCGTTTAGGCAGGAGAGACCATTACGGACATACGGAACGACATCGTAATGTTAGAATCAATCAAAATCTCAGGTTGAAAATTTTCACGAAAATAATACCTTTGTCTTTTTAATAGAAAGGTAAAAAAAAATAATGTAAAAAAAAACTAACGAAATAGCTGCAGCGGAAATTGTATCGAATTTTATAGTAAAAAGTGTATTTGTGCATTGAAGCAGCAATATCGATTGTATCGAAAACAGTACATTTGTACAGACTTTTGCAATAATGCGATATTCACACCCCGCGATAGAAATTGCAGAAAAAGCAAGAAATCTCAAAAGAATGTTACCTGTCACCTTATGATAAAAAAATGCTACAATAACTTTGGCATATGTTATGGGGGCGTAGGTTAAAATGATCTAAAGACGAAATCTTCACATTAAAATTACCATGATTTTGCATCAAACGTTTTTTCGAAAAAATTTGTAAATGAAAATGCCCTTAAAAAGTAGTCGTGGCAATAAAAATTTATATGGAAGAAATATAGACTGTCTATATATGTTGTTCAGACACTTTTAAAAAATTTTCTAACCGTTTGACCAAAAGTAACGTTGTTCTAACAAATGGGCTTGGCAGTGGACGGATTTTGCCTTTTTTTTACAGTTATTTTGTAGGCACGGACAAGGATTCAATGTATCAAATTTCATCATCCTAGCTCTAAATTAAAGATCTATAATTCGGTGACATACAGACAGACGGACAGGCATGACTTAATAACGATTCTGAGGAGATCCACATACTTTAAGGTATAACTACCTTAATTATTTCTCTATGTAACAAACTATGTATTGAAACTAATACATGTATCCCTATGGGAGTGGGTATAAAAAGGGTGGTGGTTTTACTTAGTCAAAATTTCACATTATTGTGACCACGCACACTACAGATCTTCAATTAGCCGATAGTTTGGTCGGGAAGTTAATCAGTATTGACATATATGGAAGTGCGCACACTACAATGATTTGGAATCGGCCGATAAAATAGTTTGATAGTGCTTTCATTTTGAGACCACTTTTTGCTAAGTCCAATTACCAAACTAGCAAATCGTTTAAGCAGTAGGCTGACTGTTGTATAGTGTGCGCACTCACCACCAACGCGCGCTAGCTGCCCAACCCGATAAAAAGTCTGTAGTGAGCGAGGGTTCTTAAAAAAGATTCGCACCAAACCGCGTAGAAAAAAAATTCTCCGTAACATTTTGTTACTTAGATTCGACATTGAATTTCTTAGGTTGACTTGCACCAAATTTTTAACTTCAACAAGCCAGGCATTTGTGGTCTATATTAGGAAGATAAGCAGTGGTTACTAAAAATAAATGCGTAAGTGAAATGACCGTCAATAGTTTGACGATTTTGTTGATTTCAGGATGCCTACCACTGTTTGATCGAGTAAACGTGTTTGGACAACAAACGCTGGCATGTTCGTGGAAAACAATTGATTATTCTTGTCCAAAATTTTACGGGCGGGAACTGATGGCATACAAACAGATAAACCACGTGTGCTCTTTTTTTATTAAAATGTTATTTTTTATATTATGTTCTTTAATTGGCAACACAACCAGATACTAGAAACTGTTCCTTGATTTTGCTTTAACAAAAACTTTCTTTATTCGCAATTCGTCTCATTATTTTTTTTTAAATTGTTCAAATGCAATATTTTGTTTATTGTTTTTTTCGAAGGCGAATTTTATATCATGTTGTGTTTATAAAATTATACTGGTATTTTATTCAAAATCATTTTAAATTTCGTGCTTCAATGAATTTAAGAAACGGTCTTTAACCGTGTGCACACGTGCTCCCATTTCATGGGTATAAATGTCAATCAAAATGGGCACATGTACGATGTACATATATTCACACATGGGAGGAATAAGATGCTCCAAGCTGTCAAGAATTTCGAAATCTTGACAGAAATACCATAGAAATGCTAACAGAGGAAGAAAATGCAAAAGAGATTCCATTTGCTTTATACTTTGACAGCAAATCAGGTGAGGATTACGAAACAAAAAAATAACAATACAAATACATACCTTCAATGCTTCGATTGTTTAAGTGTTCAAAGAAAAAGCAAAAGACTAAGACTAACTAATGCGGGATCTAGGAGAAGGATTAATTTATAATTCTTCACATTCAAACACACACATCATTCGGTCAATCAGTAATTTATTTTAGCTTATCTCACCAAATGCATGAATCCGCCGCATTTGTTTTATCGCGGCGAGTATTTGAAGGTGAATACATGAATGCTGATTAGGCTGGTGCGTCGTGTTTTAACGGTGGAGTGGGGGGAGTCCACGCAGCGATTGTGGAACAAATTCGACAACAACTTTCGTATACCTTCGATAGCTCAGTTGGTAGAGCGGTGGACTGTAGAGGCACATAGCAAGTAGATATCCATAGGTCGCTGGTTCAAATCCGGCTCGAAGGAAACTTGTGTAGTTTTTTTTTATTTTTTTTATAATGCTTGTATTTATAATTATGTGACTTCTTCAATTAGTTTCTTGAGAGGATTGTGCAAATCTCACGAGCCAACACCAGCGGCCCAATTTTCCAAAAATCGCTACAACTACTAGCATACGCCGACGATATTGACATCATTAGTCGGACCCAACGTGATGTCACAGCCACGTTTGCTAGTATACAGAAGGAAGTGGCAAAAATGGGTTTAGCAGTAAATGAGGGCAAGACGAAGTATATGCAGTCAACACAAAAGGACACACAACATCGACGAATCGTACAGAATGTCACCATTGACAGATATAACTTTGAGAAAGTACCTACGGGACTTTGTCTATTTCGGCTCCGCTATTAACTCTGACAACAACATCTCGTCAGAAATTAAACGAAGAACTACTCCTGCCAACCGCTGTTTCTTCGGACTAAGAAGGTAATTTAGTAGTAAGGCCTTAACTCGAACTACTAAGGAGATCCTATATAAGACCCTGATCATACCAGTCCTGCTCTACGGCGCCGAAGCCTGGACCGTCTCAAAAGCAGGTGAAGAAATCGTTGGTCGATTTGAGAGGAAAATTCTTCGAAAGATCTTCTGTCCAATTTGCGTTGAAGGGCTATGGAGACGAAGATTCAACTATACGAGCTGTACAGCGACATGCCCCTGGTCAAAAAACTCCGCATTGGACGTTTAAGATGGCTAGGACATGTAGAACGCATGGACATCAATACTCCAATACTCCGACTGAGTCTTCGATTCCCAGCCAGACGGCGGACGCCGTAGAGGAAGACCTCGCTTTAAGTGGCGCGCTCGATATAACAGAAACAGGGTAACAAGCTTTGTAACGAGAAACAAATTCTCATAGTATTCGTTCCTAATGATGCAGTATTTCGAAGTTAAGAGCAAATAAAATAAAAATTAATCCAATAAGAAGCTAGAAAAGCTTAGGAAACCTTCATGTCTAAGAAAAAACTAAAATTTAAGTTAAAGTTGCCATAGGAGAGTTTTTACGAGCCCCATCAAAGATCTGATATTACCAAACCTTCCCATACAATAGCAAGCGATAACCATGCTTTGATATTTTTATATCTTCAATTAATTACTGAAAGTATTTCGGCAAGCATTCCCAAGTATGCTATCCTTAATAAGTTCTTGTTTGCCAAATATTTCGATGCCTAAGTATCTTAAACTCAAAGAGTATTAATAATATATATACAGCTGTTAATGCCATTATCCTTTCAAAGCCTAGACCTTCCCATCTCATCGAACGAAATATTGTTTTATCTGCTGGTGGTCATCTAAATTCGCATTTCTCAAAACAACACTGTTTCAACTATGAAAATAAATTTAATAATAGTTGCTTCGCTTGGTTGACCCTGGTCCATCAATGACATCTCACACCCATTCCTACACCGATAGTAGGTAAACCTCTATTCCATACAAGACAACCGGCATTCTTCCCTCAAGGCAGCAAGGTAGGATCTTGGACTCGGGAAACATTATCAAAAATATTACCTTCATCACCATCAACAACAACAGCAGCACCATACCGGGCCGGTGCACATCCGACATTCAGGCAAACAAGAAGCCTACGTGACAAAGGGTCTGTCTTGGGTATCAGGTGTTGTTAAGCTTAATTGGATTTACTCTCCGGGTTCTTCTTCGTTCACAATCTCCGAGGTGTTTGCGTTACGGGATGAATGAGCCACAGTATACACATATACCCATCTATTCGTATGCATAAGCATAAAATTATTAATTTCCATATGAATGATGTGCGATGATGTTGATGATGATGATGGCAGCAGAAGATGATGATGGGTTGCCCCTTTTATACAAAGTGTGCATAAAGATGCAAACACACAAAAAGAGTGGACAGGACAAACAACGGAAAAAACACCATCAGTGTGTGGTATCCTTCAGCAGGCTTTAGGGGACTTTCCACAACGTTTCACATCACAAGTTGTGTGGTTGATTGGTTCTTCGCACATACCGCATACCTGTGCATATGTGGAAGCTGCCAATCAACGACAGGAAAAGTAATTATGAGTTTTCTTTCCATAGACAAGGAAAGGGCCAACCTAATCAATCCTGAATTAATGAAGATTTCAAAACAGATTAAGTCTGGCGCACTCTGATAAGGTCTAGGAAATGCCAGCTTTTGACATATATGCATATTGTATAGTTATCAGCTCCTGTTAATAAACTGGCGATTATCACGGCGGTGTCATGTGTTCATTGATATTAAAATTAGTTACATAATACATAGAGGGAAAGTGAGTGACCTTTTTTTTGTATATCACTCGAGAACTTATTATACCTTATAAGCCCCCCAGGATCCCTGTGGCTATGGGAGACTCACGATGAAATTCTACAATCTAATGAACTTCCGTATGAAGAAAGAAATTGACCTACAGATATTTTATATAATTTCCGTACTTTTCGAATCCGATACCACATCAAAGTGTATGAAATGTGTACCTCGCCCCGATCAAAGAAATTAGCCACGCGGAAACTACTCTTTTTGCGAATTAGTCAGATTTCTTGTGTCTCCTCTTTAATAGACATGCACTGTGGGGCATCATGTGTTCTGGAACACTCGCCAGCTAGTCTCTCTCGTGCAAATATTTAGCAAAAACAGTGTGTAATGATGACCTTACTTTACTACATGCCAGGCAGGTAATCTGTACACCAGAGCTAAGAAGACAACTCTGCAAGTATAACTCTATGCTGGAATACTATGAAATAAAAAAAAACTGAAGGGTTTCACATTTCACTGGTGGTACATCCCTTCGCGTAATGGGTGTGCACTGATGAGGCAAACCAGAAACATCATTCAACTACAAAAAAACCAAAGAATGCCACGGGAGCATAACAAAGAATAACAAATGCATAACATGCACACACATATCATTTCATGGTAACAAAAGACCTGAACTACACTCTGAAAGTATGCAAGCCAGAAAGGGAACTTAATAATATATGTATGATCCGTCACACTACAAAGGAATTCCACTTATGTCGGGCAATGCGAAGGTTAAGCGAAGCAATCAGCTGTTCGGATAGCATAACACCATTACCACCATTACTGCCATCACGATCGCGTCAGCTGAACTTCTCCACCAAGCATACATACATATGTAAGTAAGTCAGGGAGTGACCCTTTACGGCATACATGTACACATTGTACAACCTACAAGCCAACACGGCGAAGAATACAGTACCAGCAAAAGGAGTAGCTATGCAAATAAATTCAACAAAAATATATATATATATATATATTTATATGTATTATGTACTTATGTTAACTGCCAGCAGTCTGACAAGTATCCCGAGCGAAACCCCTTACATGAAAACAAATTTTCTCGGAGTCACATTAGCAAAACATCCGGCCGCTGCCGTTATGAATGCCATGATGCGGGCTTAGTAGTCGGCTTTGGTGAAAAGCTACTCGTTTTGTATCCGACTGAACCCACCCAACAATCGAAACAACATTCAATTACGAGCAATGGCATTCAATTCAGAAACTATTTCCTGTCCAAAATGATGATTTCGAATTCAGAATCAATGGGCCTGTCGTGTGCCCAATGAACCGGCAGCAAAAAGCCGGCCGGCCGGCTCTAAAACCACTCATGCAGGACTTGCTTACTTGCATAATATGGTGGATATTAAGTTTGCTTGGATGGAACACAGCATGACCTGTGAATGTCAACTCAACTCTTTAAAGAGAAATACATCTTACGGCTCATTTTCTCATTCACTTCGAGTGCGACAATCATCGCAAACATCAAGTTTATAATTGTGTTCTCGTCTCGAGCAGTCAGCACTTGAAAACGTCGCTCAAAACCTGCTAATGGCTCGCAAATATTATGAGATAATCGCGCACGCGAATTATTTTACCCATTTTGTTGTTACCTCGGCCCCTCTCCATTTACGTCTAAACGAAAACAATTAACGTTATATATATACACATGCACTGCCAACAGTAGACCACCGTACCGCACCAGCGGACCAGGCTGAGTCACACTACACTCCCAAGTCCCAAAGTCGCTTTAACGTGAGAAGTTGAAATAATCGCCTTGCGCTAGGTGCAATCACAATTACAAGAGATTGTTGTAGTAAACTGCTCAGACTCTTAATGCGGTTCACCTGTGGCAATTAAAAACGACAAGCTTCCTCTTCCCACTAGATCAGACCACTGATCAGCTGTTGCTAAGGTGCGCGCACTATCTGGTGCGCGAACGATTAATTTACATTTGACAAGTTGGACAAGGCACGAATATGTGATGTTTTGTGCTATGGTCCGGAGAGTTGCCTTTAGCTAGAGGATATATAAGCTCGGAGATCAGCAACACAAGGTCATCAATAAGGTGCGAATGTTGTGTTGTTTATTGTTGGTTCACTAGCGGTTAGACTTAGAATAACCGCAGAGATGTATATTCTTATGGTGTGATGTAATTGCATTAAGGGGAAGCAAGTCAGAAAATTGAAAACTTTACAACAGGAACTGATGGTTTGCGAACGATTTTAACATCATTTTTGACGACAGACAGCCCTATAGTAGGACTTGCAAAAAATCGAATCCTACTACTAAGCGTTTTAATGATCTGAATTAGTACCATCGAGGCCCAAGTACCATCGCTGATTTTGGAGAAAAGTTTACATTAATTTTTTGAAAGAACATTGTGTGATATCCAAAATAAACAAAAAAATGGAAATGTTCGGGATCGGATAGACACACTTACTTAATTGTTTCTAATTACTTGTGCGCGCCAATTGGCGACACATTCCTCTACTACGTTCGACGTGGATGATTGCGCTCCTGGCGTTGGCTCGGGAGTTTTGCGCAATCTTCTCGAGAATCGAATTAAAGGAGTCACATCCTTTTTTGGTACCGAATGTGCCGGTGAGCAGCGAGAATTCTCCATCTTTTTCCTAAACAGACGGACAAGTTTGGGCGGTATATCAAAACTAGACATGCTCTGTGTAGTTCGTCTCAATGGGTATTGATTTGGTGTTCTTCTGTTTTCTCTAGGATCTTCCGAAGTTGAAGATGTCATCAATTGTTTTTCTGGCCAAAATCACTTCGAAAAAGTTATCTGTAAACCGATTCAGGCGTTAACATATTACGTCAGATAGGATCTTGTAGGCGATGTTGACTTATTCCTCTGTAATTGGCGCAGTTCAGAGGGTCTCCGTTTTTGTGGATCGAGCAAGCATTCTGAGGTTTCCTCTTCAGCCGGTGGTATGTAGATACTTTCATTCGACTAGATTTATCTAATGAGTTGGTGAATCTTACTTACCCAGTCATCTCCGCCGGCTTTCTAAAGCTCGCCGGGAGGTTGTCATTTCCAGCAGTCTTGGTAACCTTGAGTTTAAATATTGTTATCCTCACTTCATTCAGGTCTGGTGGTTGGTAGTTCTTGCTGTCGTCGCCAATATTGAATGGGTTCGTTTTGACTGCCTTGTAAAAGTCTGCAGAATTGGTTCTCACATATCCTCAGCATCGGCCGCATCTCAACTATGATTTTTCCTTGTTCATTACGACAGTATTCTGTTCGAAGCTTGTATCCTTGGATTAAACTTGGGTTAAACTTGCGGACATCGTTCCTGGAGTGGCACCTCTCTATATCCTGCATCGGGCATTATTTTTGCTTTTTTTTCTGCTTTATGTCAAGTTTGTGTTTTTCTTCTCCTTTGCTTATAGAGCTCAATAGCAGCTCTGGCTTTCACCGGCAGTTTAGCTTTGTAGGCCTTGTTCTTGGCTGCGAGCATCTTTCGGCATATGGATAGACATAGGGCTCATTTACTTTCTTAAGTTAAACTCTTAGTTTTGCAGAGGTAGGGAAATTTTTCTATAGCTAATTCCTACAGAATCACATAATTCACGACAATAAATTTATGAAATTTTAAAATGTTATAGTCATACAGCCCTCGAAAACGATAAGTAGTTTTTAGAATATAGGATTAACAAGGGATGTCGTTGATTCTGGTTGAATCCACTCTTCTGTTTCGCTGTCGAACTTTCGTCCCATCATCTATAACTTGAAATGCTTTACCTACTGATCCTTGATGCAATATTTTGGTCAGCAAGAATGTCTTTCCAGCATGATTTAACGAATCATAATTCGGGACTACAATAAAACGTGTAGCCTATTAAAATGTTTTACTGTGATCCCAATTTAGCAAATATTTATCGATTTAAAAAAAAAAGTTTGTGATGGATTTTTGAAAAATGGGTAGGTAATTTATGGGTAATTTATCCCAATTTACTGTGTGATTTATGTGAACAACAGCTTTTGATGGACATACTTCTTCCGGATTTGAATGAGAAAGTTGGTGAAATATGGTTTTAACAATACTTTATCTCATACATCTCATTACATGATCAGCTAACTGCGAACTATATTCGAAGAATGCATTAGTTGTCTTAGAGTGGCCAATAGCTTAAGCTTTGCATATAAAACATGAAACTCAATTTTGCGCATTCTATACAAAATTTCCGAAGATATTCCCGGGAGGTATTTATTTGCGAATGTGTGCCATAAAAACTAAAGCCCAACAGAAAATTGACTGAACAAAAAAAATCATACATATTAAAAAGCAAGGAATGTCCTACGAATGGTCAGCGTATCTTTAAGTCAGTTTCAACGCTGAAGTCACAAAAATTCAGCAAAAAAAAAAACGGAAAACCACACAACAAACAAAATATGAAACGGCAAGTTCTTCCCATACACTAAGCCGACAGTAATTCCACACATATACTGACAGCAATGGGTAAAAAAAAGACAACCTTTCAAACCAACTTGAATAGCAACATATTGTAGACAAGAGCTCAAGATGAAGTGAAACGAAATGAGTTTTGACCTTGATCTAGAGAACGATTTGTTTTGGTAAACAACATTTTTTTTATTGTCTATGTTTTTTCAATTTTTTTTATTTTACGGAATTTAATTTTTTTTATAATCTTCACGTGGATTACTTGTGGTTTTTTGTAAACAAAAATTATGTTTTTAGTTGGTGGATTAGTTATGCTATTATATATCTTCTATCTTGATATACATATGTATCAACTCAAGACATTTGTAATATCACAAAAAATTAGGGAAAATAACACAGGAATGTGCGTCAGCAGATTAAACTCATAATTTTGCAGATCTACATTCCTTCAAACATTTTCCTCCAACTTAATGTTGTTCCTAAGATGGTACAATTTCTGCATGGATGTCATACAAATTTCTTCTTTGGCTTCATCGGGGGAGTTCTTCTCCACGTTTGTCGAAATAAAATGGTGGTGTATAGATGGTGTAACAGCCGAAAGTCAAAATGGGCAACGTGGTTCGCTTAATCCCATTAAAAATAATGAAATAACAACTCACAGAAATATTCGTATTTAACCTAAGCCACAGCTTTTCAGTGCTGAGTTAAACCCGATTGTTTAATCTACCGAAATGGTTGTAATTAACTTGTATTGGTATTCTGATACAAGGATGATCGTATGCTGAAAAGTTGGATATAAGTAACATCAAGTTTCTGAAAAGATTCTAGGAATTATATGGAGTACACGAAAAAAGAGCACTCGAACTTTCCGATAATTAGGAAATCACCCATGTAGAATTTCTTCCCAAAATTCGTTTAGGTCCTTTGTAGTCGTAAGTTATTTTTAAATTTTGTAAATCAATGGTTGGTGATTCGAAATTTCATTTTTAAGTTAGAAATAGCATTCTGATGTAAAAGTAACATAAGCTGTGCAGTTGAATAAAATACGAACATATCATCCCAATAATCAAGACGAAATATTCGTCCATTCTCAATCGAGAACAAACAAACCTCCATTAATATTTCTGCTGGACAAGAATACGTTTTGTTTCTTCATTTTATTTTCTTAGCGTATTCCAGATATCAGAACACTGTGAAGTAAACAAAATCCTAAATCATCAACGGAACTTTTGGCAGGCATACACATGGGCAGCAGCGGGACACTAAATCTTCATACGTTCTGAGACCAAAGGCAGCAACAGCAATAAGGCGACATACGGCAGACCAGCCACCAAGCATGATGAGGTAAAATTCAAAACCTAAGACGAAGGAGCCGAGAAAAAAGAACCCAAAACGTAAATCTCGAAACGAAAATCAAAATCAAATAAAATTGAATGCATGCATGAAGTAAGGAAACGGGTTTCATCTCTATCCACCTTCATATACGCTCTATGTTTCCAAACAACAATACCATTATATTGGGCCTCTGGAGAATGAAAACAATTTTTTTTATCGTTTCTACAGAGTTCGTGTTTATGGTTCGCATTTGGATTTTGTTTATCAATTCGTTCTGCCCTTAGGTCAGTCAGATTCTGTGTCTAACACACCGACCGTGTGGACATTGGGGATCTATACCTCTATCCATGTGTGGAACTATAATTTGACATGGAACACGGTTATGCTGGATGCTACGCTTGTTCGATCCAATGGTGTACCTGAAGCATTCATTTTTTTCTTTTGCGAAATCGCCAAAGCGAAGAGAATTTGGGCAGCATCGCGTACATGGATTCACAGTATGTGTAATCGGTCGACGGTTCTCCTAATTGTTTCTGCACGACTTGAGGAAAATGTATCGCTATTTGTTGTCCGATGCAGTATGCATGTGTATACCTTATCTTCAGTATGAGACCAAAGATCAATTAGAAACGGTAAAGATGTATGTATGTGTGTGCATGGTTCGGACGTGTATATTTGCCCCGAAGTCATGATATCGTACATACATTCATTTATTCCAACATATAGGGAACAGTGGGTTATTTTGACGTTTTTTATGACCCCAAAAATATCCTTTTTAAACTTATGCAGTCGATTTGAATATGTTTCCGACTTTACAAAAGTAACAATAGTTATATTTTTACATAATCAAATCATCAATTTTTGCATAGGCTGAATCCGCTTTTAATGTGGCGACCAGCCGAGCTGAACCCTTTCATAAATTTCTGATGAAAATGTTTCATATTTTGTTCACTACTTTTTAATTATATCCCATTGTGCACAACATATAATAATAAAATATAAATGTAAAAACTAAAAAAAAGGAGCACGACTTAGATTTGGTATGAGTACAGCAGCAGAACACAACCAGCAGGAAGTTTACGAGGAACCTGCTTTTAGATCGCAAGCAAGGAGATACGAGTGAGTGGAGATATGTGATTGTGTGCAAAGCAGAGCAGGGCACAGTCGGTAGGAACCCAACATAAGCTGACATGGGGATTTAGCTTCTAGGCTTTATTTATTTATTTATTTTATAGGGATTTTTTTTTTACCTCGTCTTGCTTTGTTGTGTATTTATTTAATTTGGACTTGCGCTTTCAAAGAGTAAGGTAAAAGCCGAATGATGTAAAAAATATTAAATTTCTAAGGGAACGAGGTAGTTAGGGCATTTAAAATATATTAATCGATGCCTTGTAAATAGCTTTACCTCCATTTTGATTATTCATTAGTCGAGCGTAACAATCCCCCGTTCTACGTGACTGGTCTGTAAAAATATCTCCTTCCGATCGTAAAAAGATAGAAACCTATATATTTTCGTTGTCGTACAATAAAAGAAATCTCCATTTTAGGACTTCGAAGATCGGAAGCGCTCATTGAAAAAATGCTCATAATTTTTCTATTCACTGCTTACACAGCACACCCTTAAATTTAACGATCACTTCATCCACCTATCCCATCTAACATCACAAATTGTTGAAAAATTACACACTCAACAGACACCGCCACCGCACATCTATATCCCCTTTGAAAAGTGTTCCTTAATGCCGCCTCCTAATCACTACTTAATCAAGCCGGTTTCTTCACTCATTTTGTTGATTCTCATTCTAAAAGGCCGGCGGCCGCACTCTATCATTATAAAGAGATATAAATGATTTTATATTTTGCGCAATTATCCATTATCAAGATCATGGTGCACGATCGTCTCTCACACAGCTGATGCTCGCCGTAGCACTTGTATAACCAGAAGTTTTAAATTGCTTAAAACGATCCAGTTCAATGGAAGGGGGGGACAATATAGGTTGATTCTGAGTGATGTTCGAAGATTTAAAAGGTCACATTATTAAACGATTAATACGTCACATTCACATTACAGCACTCCCAAATGTCGAATGGGGAAAGATCATGCGGATTCTGTTTTGGGGAGATCAAGCCAAGAAGTTGACAAACCAATTAGAGGCCATGCAACAGTCACGTGTTTTGCCAGCTCTTTGTGTAGTGGCAGCCCCCGAACTAAATTTGTTTTCTCTGTCATCCCACCTCTCGCGCAGCGCGCTGTCAGTGTGATTAATGTGTAATTAAATATGACAGGGACGCAAGGGAGCACAAACAAACAGACAACATTTCTGATAAACGTGTGAAAGGCGGCTAAGCTGATGTCACTTCCCTCACACTGTTGCCAAAAATAACCAAAAAAAACCAAAGTCTCACATTTTCTGAACGTATGCCGTTTTGGCATAACAAAAGGTAGGTATTGGTTGGTAAAAAATTATTAAAAGAAAAAAAAAAGCATTTGAAGGGTAGATATAGAAGTGAGCTGATCGCATGGGTAGAGATACTGTAGATCAGGATGTAGTTATATACCTCTAAGTATTTTATTAAATAGCGTTGTGTGAGAGGAAAGGCCGCGAAGGTAATTACCCAATTTGGAGTTAAAAAAAATTATGTCTATTATTTAAAGAATTAAATTGTTGATTTTAATGACAATTTAGTTGAACTTTGTATATGCTGACATTTTAATAAATTTACTTCAAGAAGAAAGAATTTAAACGATTTGAACATTTTTACGAAAAAGATTGGACGATTCGCCGCCAGAACCGTGTGACTTAACGCCTCTAGACTTTATTTATTTTATCATTAAATCATTGGAGAATTATCGGCGTATCGGTCGAAATATGCGGTGGAGAAATCGAAAATTAGGTTTAACGTATCGACCGCTGCATACGTTCCCGTAGTGGACATATGATCGAAGTCAAATTCCATTCATAAATATTTTGATAGTAATTCTAGTCAATACTTAACATTTTTTTGAGATATCTCAAGTAGTTTGTATTAAAAAAAAAAGAAGTTGTCAACTCCTTAATGAAAGACTCTTGATATCGAAATTTTGATATTTTACTATCGGTGAACTGTCGGGCAAGAGGTCAATGATTCAATACCCAGCCTGTATAAAACATTAACGGCCCTGATTGCAACCACCAACATCCCGCCCGGAACAATGCAACCAATTTTCAATGGCCCTGGTGGTCTATCACTTTTCCAAACATTTGTGTGTGCCTAGTTTTATTGTTTGTACATATAAATAAAGACCTACAACTTAAATTCGTTTCCGAAAGTCAGATTTCAGAAGATATTTCTCAGTTTTATGCCCATGGCTGTTTGGCAGTAAAAACACTTAAGGTGTTGGTTGCTACTTTTCTTTCAGAATTTGAATTGGGGATATCCCTTTAATATTATAGTTCAACGCACTGAACCCACAATTAGAAAATATGAAATTCATACATGTTTTTATTACACGGGCTCAGTGGCGCGATGGTTAGTGCGATGGCTGCAGCGCAGAAGGTCTGGGTTCGATTCCCAGCGGTAGAAACACCTAAAATGATTTTTCACTGGCCCTCCTCTCGTGATGATCTGACAAATCATCCGAGTAGTATCCATTGTCAAGAATAGCTTGTCTCAACTTTGCCGTTCGGAGTCACACGCACACATAATTTGGTTGTGAGAAAGCTAGGCCCTGGGTACTAACGAGCCTGTTGCGCCAATAATTTGCATTTTATTTGTATTTTTAGTGCACAGAACATCACTACAATGCCTCGCAGTCTTGAAGTTGCGGTATTATAAAGCTGTAAGCTCCAAGTTTCAATGTATATATAAACAGAAAATAAGTGATTGCCTATTTTTAAATGCACCATTAAATGAAAGGACAGATTTTCAGTGATTTATTGCTAATTGCGATTCCAGTGGTTCAGTACTAAGTGCTTTCGAACACTTATTTTCCCATACGTAACTCGAAACTTCAGGTGTTAAATCTTGCAGTGTTGGAAGTCAAATAAACATTTTCGCATATAAATTAAAAAACAATTATTTAAATACTTTTAACTTTGACTTAAACATTAATTGAATGGTCATACTTTTCAGACCCCATCAAACTTAAATTTACACGTAACACTAGTCACAACAAATTTTAGATCAATCGATCGAGTGACATTCGAGTCATTAAGTGACTCTTATGCAGTCTGCCAATGATTCATATGTTTATAGGTTGTTTCTTCTATAATAACTCGCACTTCTGTAATATGAACTGGAAGAAAAAATATTCGTTTCTGATAATGAGTTGTTTTTAATATAAGGGTTTCTTTGTTCTACTTTTTACATAATGTGTGATTATACAAGTTTCTTAACATTACGATATGTTGGCATTTAGACAACACAATTTCATTGAAGAGTGATACCAATAAATAAACAATAACGTGAATACTATTTTTATCAGGCAGATTAAATTGATGGAATCGCTTAACAATTAAGAAGGATGTCGAAAGATGCATCGTACATGAGCGTCTTGATGGCAAAATGTTTAGTAAGGCAGCCCTCTTGTGTAAAGTAGACTCGTGGATATTAAAATTCAATTACATTGTGTATAATCAAAACCTATATCTACAATAATATCTTCATTCCTGTTGAAACATTCCGTTTATTGAATTTAGCACTTCAATGAAGACACCACATTAAAAAAAAATACACCTGCATAAATATGCCACATCTTACTCTTCCACCATATGGAAAGTTTAAAAAAGAGGAAACAAGAAAATAGAAAAGTCGAGCCATAATAATCTTTTAAATCATGCTGAAATGAAAGAGATTCTTCAAAGAGATCTTAAGTACGTTTCCTTGAAACTATATACATAACAAAAAGTAACGAACTTGTCTTCTTTTATAGGCACATGTAAAAGGAGGACCATGGAGTTAAACGAACATATTTTTTTTTTATTTCTCCCAATCATTTTTTCGGATATGCGGCACCGAGATTGTTTTTTTTTTCAAATAGAACAAGATGAACAAAGTAATACGAATTCTTATATCTTCGGGACTACTTTAACCACTCCATCAAGTTGCTAATTGTCTTTACGACACCTATGTGTAAAACAATTCGTCACACAATGTCCACATCGACAAAAATGATTGTTCGGCGTAGCTGTGTCAATGTGTTTTTTTCTTTATACTTTGACCAAGTTAGACAAGTCACCATCACCAGTAGTTATCTACTATTAATATACCGGTGAGCAAAAAATACGAATACAAAAAAAAAAACAATAAATCATTTTTTAGGTAGACTGATGGTAATTTAATGAAAATATGTGAATAATAAGCCTAATGTATAAATATGGGTAGAAGGGAGCGACACAAAGAATGTGCGTATGTCTTTAATCTTAGATACAGATATGAGATTTATTTATTGTTTTTAGCATTTCTGTTTAAACATGTTTTTTGATGATTGTTATGAAAACATCTTATTTCTTATTTGTTTTCATATACTACTCCTGTTCTTCGTTTAGTCTATACAAGCTAAAATAAAAATGAGAAAAAAAGTTGATCGGTGATTTGTGAGCACTCTCTAGTGGAATTTTTACTGCAAAATATTTTGCTGTTTCAATATTTTATTTGCTATTGAAAAACGACTTTTTTTTTTCATTTTATCTTCTACCATCCTAATCTAGATAATGTTGTAATTTTAGCATTAAGGCAAATATAAAAAAATATGTAGGTACATCAGATTAAATTGTCACCTAATTTGCAGCCGTTGTTTAGCCACTTTTAATCGTTTTCGATAACGTTTTTGATGACAATTAAATGACAATTAAAATAATTAGGTTTGGTATCATATTTTCTATCTATAATAAGGGTGTTCCAGGCTTCACGGAGTCTATATAGACTAAGGTGTTGTTGTGTTTTACATGTAAATTGTTTCGAATTCTTCATAGATCCGCAACGGATACCTCGTAAGCAAACTGACTTCGTTTTGGAAATTCCTCGAGCGGCTAGATCGATAGGACTGATTAAACATTTATTTAAAATATTCCCTGCCACATAATTATGTCTACTTTCTCCAAAAGCAACGAAGTAGTAAGTAAATTGAATAATTACCGTACAATTATACTTATTAATGGATAAGAGTATGCAGTGATTTTTCATAGTTTAGAATATTTAAAACAAAAAAATTGTACCCAAGGTAATGAATTGTCATGAGGTTAAATTTCTTCAACAAATGTTAACTGTTGTGCAAATCTACCGAGCCAACACCAAAGACACAACCATTTACAATTCTGCAACATAATTGATCGAACTCAAAGAAATGTTAACGCCGGATTTTGCGAATGTACCTATTTCGATGCGGTTAAAAAGGGTTAGCAGTAAACAAGGACAATAACAAATATATGCTGTCAACAATAAGGGTCGCATTCGCATACAGTTATCTTCGAATAGGCGTCTTTCGTAGTTTGAATCCGCCTATTCAGAAACAGCTAAACATATTCTCAGCTAACTGAAGTTGGTAAAATAGCCCCAAATTCACCTGAGAACACTTTTGCTGCCATTGCGAATGTGTGGACGATAGTATGTAACAACATCACTGATTATAAGAAATTGACAGCTCTTGTTTAATTCTACCGATATCTAACGATATCTTAATATAACGAGATCAGTACATCTACCTACGTTCATGTAGAGTCGCATTAACATCACGGCTCGAATCTAACCTCATTTCGGTTATTCGATATCACTGCTATCCGTAAAAATAATGCCACTTAAAAAGTGAAATGTGATCATTATCGGATGAAAAGTATCTTTTCCAGATAAGTGGGGCAATTCTGAGTTCTCCAGTTGAGTTTTTGAGCTCTTTGCCTATTATCAGAGACCTCTAATCAGATTTCGTGTGTTAATAATTGTGTGCATGTGTGCACACACATAATCCTTCGTATATTGTGATTCATGTCATTTTCATCGTCAAGGGGCTATCACGCAACTCCACCAACGATTTTTCATCGTTCGTTAATTACACAGCATTAAGAACTTCGTCTACTTGCCATTGATACAAGTACCCCATTTGTCTTTTCTTCTTCTTTTGCACTTCAGCGCACGAAGATACTTTATTATGGCTGACGGATTTATTGAGAGAAAACTAAACAAGATCTGTGCGGTTGTTGTAGTTGTTGTTGAGGGCAAAACAACAACGATCTGCATCTGATATGTGCCGAGCCATCAGCGATGACGATGATAAAGATGATGTTGATGCAGGGGAAAGGGGAGGGGGAGTGACAGTGAAGTATGTATTGGATTTCGTTGACAGTGGAGCAGTAAGTCGACGAAACAAATGTGAATGTAAATCTGTATCACTTTGTTATTGGAAACTTTACATGTAAACCGGCAGAAGCGGCTTTTACATGCATAAATCTCTGTGTGGTTCTTTTTGTCTTGAGTTTCCTTAAAAAAAAGAAATTGTGATTACCGCTGGTCTTGTTTTGTAATCAGTCTTGAGAAAGAATGGTAAGGGGTGCCGCGAAGGAAAGTGGGAGAAAATTCCGTTCTTGTTCCGTAGCAATGAATTTAAATTAATTGCATTTTGTAATGCTTTTCTATGCATAAAATGTGACTCTAATTAAAATTGTGATGATTAACGCAGTATGTGCGTGAGTCTTATCTTCAATGGAGAAACGAACAAGGGAATGGTGAGGCAGAATTCGAATTGCTAATTATGGTGTTCGTGGGGTATTTTTCAACAAAATGTAAAGTGGGAGAATTTCGCAGCTGAATGTATGAATACTGCCGCTTAAAACAATACATTATGGTCGCAACATCAACATTTTTATACGCAGAAGCTAGTTGGATGCTTAGTTGGTATACTTGCAGATGTTAGTAGAGCAAACAAAAATTAAATGTGAAAGGAACATTCCAGGTCGAAGTCGGATTATATATGCCTAGAAATATTTTAACAGATGCAATTTATTTTATTTTGCATTTGTAAACTTTTGCAAACGGCTCTTTAAAAAAAAAATAGTTTTGCAATGACACGCAATAGGAGAAGGTTCATCCAAACCCTGGCTTTTCTATAAAAACATATATGACACAATAGCGGTTTTATATGTATGCTTAGCGCCACTGTTTGCACTATAATTCAATCAAAATTGTTAGGTTTAATCAGGTTCTAATCTATCTCTTTATAACTACTGAAATTTCAAAACTTAGCATCATTGAGAATCTATGTTTCTCATGGAAATAGATTCATCTTTGGCAGTTCAAAGTCGAGATATGCTTACAAAAACTTCTAATGGATGGGCCAAATACCAACAAGTTTCTTTTTATAAATGCAATAATATGAAAAAAATACACT
Organism: Rhingia rostrata; assembly: GCA_949824845.1. Classification (NCBI taxonomy): domain Eukaryota; kingdom Metazoa; phylum Arthropoda; class Insecta; order Diptera; family Syrphidae; genus Rhingia; species Rhingia rostrata. The sequence goes on from OX463757.1 coordinate 106,307,397, forward strand.
TTCGTCCATGTATTATAGGTTTATTAGTAAGAACGGACATTCCCATTAATTATGAAACACAACGTGTCGTACTGATTTCCTGTCAAGATTTCTAGATGGTCCAGCCTGTACATTCACAAGACATTACTTGACTACACAACCTAACCGAACCTCTTGTTTTCCAAAGTTGCCCAGTTGCAATTTTGCCATATTACACTTCTCAAAAAAACTTCTGTTGTCTATTATGATCTTCTTTGGTCGTCGTGTATTATTATTGACGACCCTTTCAATTGTCTTTTATTTAATTATCTAAAGAGAGGACTTGTTCGAGTATCGCTGATTTCTCCTTCGTTATTTGCGTTAATTCAACTGAGTTTGTTATTCTCTTTGCCGAAGTCAACGTAAGAACCATCTGTGTTGGTCTAATATGCCAGGAGACGGGTCAAAAGGGGGATACCAAGATCAAGCAAGCTAACAACATATCCAAGAACTAACCAGTTTACACAGAAAACCTCTAAAATAAAAAAAACATCTAACCTGACTTGTGTGCGTCGGTATAGTTGTTGTTGATAGCCGTGGTGGTGTTCGTGTACTTGCTCGCCCAGCCCCCGGGTTGTGATTCTAAAGAGTTGTTCTTTGTTTGGTAAAGTTTATTTTTTCACATCTGTAGTTGGGCATTTTCCTTGTTTTGTGTGGATATCTTACTTGTACTTTATAGGGTATGAAAACTTTCAAAGTACGTTCATAACGAAGAAAAGTATAGAGTATAAAAGTATTTCCTTAAATGCTTATGATTAATTTCGACACAAAGCACACTCTAAATCTTTGTTTGAATGTTGAATAAAAACGACATTTTACCTAATTGCCCTTTAAAGGGCGAATGTTTCAGGTTTAGTTATTTAAATGTATGAATAGTGAAGCCTAAAACATCGCATGATTGTTGCAATATTAACATTTTTATACGCAGAAGTTCGGTGGATGTTACCAACTAAGCATTCACCGAGCTTCTGCGTATAGAAGCAAAATAAACTCAATGTGAAATTAAAATTCCAGGTCGAAGACGGCATTTTTCCAACCCAAATTGGATTGATCGACTTATTAATCAAAAAGTTAGAGGTAAGTTCCACAGTTCAATTACATGAATTACAAATTGGCGCTTGGGAAATAAAAAAGTACAGCCTATCAAAATTAGTTTTATTGTTCTAAAGCCACTTGAGAAATTGACAAGGTTAAGTAAATAAAGAGGTTAACGGGTTTCTATAACATAATAAAACAAACTAGTAGCAAGACAGCCACAAGAAGCTAGATTTCTTGCGTAATTAACATCCGTAAAGTTAAACTAGAGGTAAGCAACGTATCGACATAAGTCATTGAAGTTATAAGACATTCAGATTTGGTGGGATTAAGAGTAAGACCGTTTGTTTCTGCCAAAAGACATATTGATTGGAGATCTTCCTTAACTTCACACGCACCATTTTCAACCAGGCCAAGACTGTAGATTTTGAAAAGTTAAACATTGTCAGCATACATATGTATGAACGATTTTATTGTTTTCATTCACAGACTGCCTGATAGCTCCCACTTCTTTCAATAAAGCTGTTGTGCAGATGTTTTTAGGACAAAAGCCTCAATTCATTACATTCGCTAAAATGTTTACTACCCGTTTTTATAGAAAAGGGATAATTTTTGACAACTGACATACTTTAAAACGTATTGTATATGTTTTGAGCAATAGGGAAGTATTGCTTTTAAAAAAGTCGAATGGATGTCATCAAACCCAACAGAATTTGGTTTTTGTGGTAAGAAAACTTTCAAGCACTTCGGTTTCGTCTGTTGCAGTTTGGGGCGGTGATCAATTTGATGAAGCAAACTGTGTGTGGGTAAGATCTCGATGGGTCAGTGGAGTCAGTTATTGACACAGATGTGAAATTTGTTGGTGGCTTAAGTATTGTGAATATCCACTGCTGAATTTTAAGGAAAAAACTTGATATAGAACTCGCAAAAAAATGGCCAAAAGGTGTCAGCATAACTTTGCGTTTGATTCAAATAATCTGTTCCGATATTCAGTCGAGTTTTATTACAAACAAAACCTTTTTTATCATTTTATAACTTGAACCACCATTTGAACCGCCACCTCATAATGATACCAAACAGGTCTTAAGCCTTCTAGATTCTAGAACTTGCGACACCATCTTTTTACTGGTCTCAAAATATCAGCTCATGTAACATGTAAAGTAATATATAAAATATTTTAAAATTTAAAATTTAAAAACTCCTCAATAGAATAGAATCACGTTAAGACACCAACTTATACCATTACAAAGCTGTTAAATTGTAAAAGACTGTTGGGCAATATTCGTGCCAATAGAAAATAATAGGGTAGTATATAAACCTGCAAACTGCATTACAACTTGCTTCCATATTTGTTTTATGTGTTTATGTATTCCTCTATTTTTGGAGGAGAAATCTGCCGCAAGTCGCACTGTTTATGTGCCCCAACTTCCAACCTCAAAGAGTGATGTAATCGTATTGAGGCTTCGATTTTTTGTTCTTTTGCTGCGTTTCTGTCAGTCATTCGTTGTGTGTGATTTAAGAACCTAAATGACCAAAGACGAGTTAGCCCAGTTTATTATTTCTTATTTATTTCCATTTTTACGCTGTCTTCGTCTATCATTCGAGTTGGGTTTCTATTTTCCTCCACTTGTGGTATTTTTTTTACTTTTAGGTTCTCATTGATTTGCAGCAGGTGAAGTGTGATTGTGCCTTGTTTATTTAAGCCACTTTGCAGGTTTATTGCAATGAGCAGACAGCAATAGAGGAACGGGTTTCTTTTAGACGTTGAAAAAGAAGTTTTTTTGTAATGCTGGACTTATAGAGGTGAGAAGTGAGACAGATCAGTGCGCCCAAGATAATGGGTTTCCTAGTTACACTGCTCCTTTGTGTTTGCGGTTTTGTGACCAAATGACTATTACAGGCAGGTTTGCGTCTGCTTTGCAAGCTCGTGCTTTGCAGGCAGTCGGTAGTAATTGTGTCTTGCGGTGTTGCGAAAATAAGTGCTTGTTATAAAGAGGTTTGCGTTGCAAAGATTAAAGAAGCTAATGGTACAAGTTTAATTTACCGCGCAAATTGTCTAAGGAAACTGCAGGCCGGCGCGAGTATACACGTTTTTCTCAGTATTCTTGTAAACGTCTTTTTCTTCTTGCCAAGAAATGGCAACAAAATGTAAATGAGTTTTGTTGTTGTTTTCAACAGCGAATGGGGGAAAAGTTTTCCTGCTACAAAATAGTAATCCTTTAAATATTTGATGTAGATAAAATTAAATTAAATTGACACCTTGCAGCGAAGATTTAATTCGATATTTATCTCTATAATTCCCAATCGATTGTCTTTTGCTGAAGGCTAACTTTCACGTCAGGATAGGTTTACAATAGCACTCAATCAAAAGCAATCAAGCAAATAAAAGACGATAACTAAAGTAATTAAACAATCGCAAGACCAGTAGCTGACTGCTTTATCCTATTTATTATTCCGTTGGGTCATTAAGTGGTTTCAGAACCGGGCACTTAACTCCATATCCAAACGAGTAAACAAATTTATCTTTCTTAAGTTGAACAATATTTACATATGAATCTATTGACCACTACTTTCCCTTCACGACTCTTGCTTTGTTCAGCTCAAATTTTAGATCGAGCCGTGAGGAAGACTTAAACACAATAGCAACCCACGCCACGTAACAACAGCATTGAGATCAGAACCTTGATCATTGTTAAAGGGCCTCAACAGTTTTTTTTTTTTTGTATTGTTGTACCATATCAGACCAAGAAATTTATGAGCATTTGGGTTTTGTTTTTTATTCTCTTTTTTTTGGTTTGTCTCTTGTGAGTCAGCCATCAGAACACTAGGCCTTGGAAATGAGGTGTAAGTGTGCTCAACGTGAAATGAACAATATGTAAAGGTTTTATCTTGATTTTGGTTAAAGTGTGGATATTAAAAATTTGAAAACACACACACACACACACACTCGAGTAAAAGTCCCTCACGATATGTGCAGGTAGAAATGAGGAATTAGAAATTGAAAACTCAGCCACCTCCAGAGGGTTACTTTTTTGTGTGAATATGTTGGTAATTAGAGAGATAGGATAGTGTTTTCTGGTTTGATAATGGGATTTTAATTTCGGTTGAAGTGTATAAATGTAATTGGGAATGTTATGCTTGGATCAGCTTGTGAGATAATCTTATACCCGAACGGAAATTAAATGTTTAATTAAAAATCTGCCTTATTTTCGAAAATACTATATTTTCTACAGTTTTTAGTTGAGTTGACATTATAAATCAATCATTTTTAAGAAAAAAAAAATCCCCGCTTTAGGGACTTTAAAACAGTCAAAAGCTGTTATGGCTGGTTTAAGTCGAATTAATATATTTGGACAATGCCCGATTGGGCAGAGGTAGAATTCAAGAGAGCAAAGGGATGAATTTTCTTCTTATGGAAACGGAATACACGTTATGATCTTATCTAGTTCTTAATGTTCTTGAACAATTTTCGAAAGTTTTTAAGACACCATCGAAGTTGGTTCGTGCAATTCCTGGTGAGTTCTTGAAAAAATAATTCAAAATTCCGATGTAGCTTATGAAATGCGATCCAATGTATAATTATTGAACGGGAAATTATATGCACAAATTTACTATGATAATTTATGTTTTATTCGAATTGATATCACACACCATGAGGATAATAAACACCACACAGCAAATATCTAAACGCGGGGACTTTTTCTAAGTCATATGAAATATACATGTACTCCAAAGTACAGCATCAAAGTGGATGCATATGGTGTTGATTAATTTCGAGAATGCATTCGATGAAAATGAATTTATTGTCAGAAGCACTAAGTTAACAGGTACTTTAGGTGAGATTACCAATTTAAGCTTTACTTAACTATACTAGATCCAACTACATATCTAAGATCGGTTTTATAGAGATGTACTATACAGAGCTATGTCCAGTTTTGGTATATATATGGTGTCAACATGAAAGGACACATAACATTGACGAATTGGACAGAACGTCACCATTGACAGAACGTAAATTTTGCCGACGTGGTGACTATCAAAGTCCAGAACCATTGATAAGTAGTGTAAGACCCCTGGAGATAATTGACGGGAGACGCATGTGAGACGCGTTATCGTTAAATCGAAGTGAGCGCGAGTGAAAACATTAACAAAAAACAAAACAAAAAATAAAAAATAAAAAAAAACATTACAAACAATTAGAACAATTTATTGTGAATTTATTTATTTAGTGCATAACTCAATAACATAAAAACATAACATAACATAAAAAAAATTAACAATAAAACCAAAAAAAGTGCAATAAGTGGGACCGAAACCATGGCTTCCCAACAACAAGGGGGCATGGTGGAGGAGACGGTCATTACCAAAGAGATGTACGATAATGTATTACTCACAATGAAGTATTACGAAAAAGAGATTGAAGATCTCAAACAAAAACTAACAGAGTACAATAACAACAACAATAACAGCAGCGATAGTGACAATGTTTTCATTACCCAAGAAGGTAAAAGAAAAAGGCGTCCAAATAAAAAAAATAGCAACAAATCAAACGAAACTACAATAAACTACAGCAACATCTTCAATAAGCTGCCAGATAATGTCACACAACCGATGGAGACTCAAACACACGGCAATAACGGCAAAGAATCACCAACAGCATGCACAAGCACAAATGCACTGATCAACGAGATGAAGAAGGCGAACGAAAAAAAAATTGTTCCAACAACAGAGAAGACACTGATAACAAATAAAGGCAACAACAAAACACAACCAAAAAATAAAAATCACAAAACAGCAGTGGTGCAAAAAAATAAACCGCCACCAATAAATATATTTAAAGAAGACAATCGCAACATTAGTAAGTTACTTGAAGAAAAAATTGGTAATGATAATTTTTCTATTAAACAAATAAACAAAAACAAAATATCCCTAACCTTGAACAGCAAAAATGACTGCAACACAGTAAAAAGCCTGTTAAAGGAAACAAAGTCAGAATTTTTTACCTACACCGACAAAAATGAAAAGTTGCAGACATTTTTGCTGAAAGGTCTCAGTGAAAGCTTTAGCCCAGAGGAAGTTCTTGAAGAACTTCAAAGTCTCGATTTAGAAGAGGTCAAATTTGAAAAAGCTTTCAGGTATGCTACGGCGCGTTCGATTCGTCTCCAAAGAACCCTACCATTTATAGCGGTACAGCTATCTCCTGATAGTAATGCCCAAAACCTTCGAAACATAAGGCACGTAAAGAGGCACATTATCTCCTTCGAAAAATTATATAAAAACGGCATTTTCCAATGTCGTCGGTGCCAACGTTTTGGCCACGCTGCTTCGAACTGCAGCATGTTATATCGATGCGTCAAGTGCCAAAATACGCATGAACCTGGTAGTTGCCAGGTGCAAAAAGAGGCAGGTAGGGAAGAGTTGTTTTGCGTTCTGTGTCAGAAGAGTGGGCACCCCGCATCCTGGAGAGGTTGCGAGAAATACAAGAGCCTTGCTAAGCAGCTAAATGTACAGAAAGGTGAGGCACAACAAAAGGTCTCACAAAAAATCACCACTATTGACAACCATATTCGTGGGGGTATATCCTTCGCAAATGTGCTTGGGAGCCAAGCCGGCTCTAGCCGTGTAGCTAATACAATCGGCTCCAACACAAGATCTAGCATTATTAACAGTAGCACTGCTACAGATAATTTGCAACTGCAAGTTAACAGTCTTACTAAGACTGTGGCTGATCTATCTGCGAAGGTTAATGCCTTACTGAGCCTTTTTAAATCTTAAAATGGCTGGTTCCAGGAGTTGTGCATCCCTCAAAATAACCGCCCTTAATGTTAATTCAATTATTTCCATTAAAAGGCGTGGCGATTTATTGCGGTTTGTAGAAGACCATAAACCCGACGTGCTTTTCTTAAGTGAAACAAAACTGAACGATAGACATCACTTACAATTCCAAAATTATTACTTCATACGGACAGACAGACGAGACTCAGTACAAGGAGGTGGTACGGCAGTACTCATTCGTAAGCCCCTTCGTTATTCCCACATCAACCAAAGTGATATACGAAGCTTCAGCTGTCTAGAGACAACCATTATCTCTCTGCCTTTAAGGGATAATGGTTGTCTGTATTTAATATCGGCGTACGCTCCGCCAGCATCCGCTAGTCAGTTTAACGTTGAAATCGAAAAATTGTTCGAAATACTAAGGTTAAATAGTTTAAACAACTATTTCATCTTAGCAGGGGATTTAAACGCGAAAAACCCGGCCTGGTTGGACACAGTGGCGAATGGAAGAGGCAGGTTCTTAAATCGCTTTATCGAAGACAACCAGGTCGAGTACAAATTAAAATTATACAGCCCAGTTATGCCAAGTTTCCCCTCTGGAAATTCATATCTTGATCTTTGCATCGCGGACGCTCGATTGCAAATTGAAACGGTCCATAATAATAAAATTTCTTTATTGCCGTATGATAGCAACCATAATGCAATAGTAATACAGATGAAGTTTGTTGACGACTCTGCGTTTAGCTTCGCTACGTGGCACGATGTCCCTAAATTAAATTTTAGGCAGACTGATTGATGCCGATTTCAGAGTTGCGCCACCAGAAAATATAGGAATTGCCCTTCCTCTTCTAGTATTCCTAGCAATAGGAATCTTTCCAACGAGGAGTGTGATTCCTATATCGGGAACATAAACACGGTGGTATTACAAGCTATGGAGTCGTCAATTCCGAAAATTAAATCGAAAAATAGCATTGAATGTTATCTAAACCGTGACATTAAGACCCTACAGACACACAAAAGCTTTTTGATCACTCAGATAAATCGAATACAACGTCAATTTCTAAATCAATCGCACAATGCGGAGCTACAAAGATTAAAATCCCTTCTGAGGAATGTGAAGTCTCTGTTAAGCCAGCAGTTTAAGAATAGTGTCAACGATTACTGGAAAAAACGCGCTGAAAGCATATTAAAATCAGACGGCAGGAACATGTTTCCAAAAATAAATAAAATGTTTAAACCACGTAACGTTGTCAAAATTCCTAAACTAAAGGTACCACTGTCTTCTCAGATGCATCTATCTCAGTTAGGGATTAATATATCAGGTTATCCCATCATCAATAACCACTATATTATAGATAGTGGAGCAGACAAGCTCAAAGTAATTGGGTCTCATTTTGAGGCGGTTCACGCCAGGGAACTTCCCAGCTCCAAATCGGTCGAAGTAAGAGACGAACTATGGAGATTTCACAATAGCGAGATCCCTACTTTATTGACATTTTCTGAGTGGTTAAAAGCTGACGAACTGACAGATGAACAGACTTACAATTACTTCACGACCCTCGACGACTTGACTGACATATTTAGGAAACTAAACACTAAAAGGTCGAGTGGTTTGGACAACATCCCAAACATCGTGCTTAAGCATATACCAATTGATATCATACGGCAATACTGCGTTATCTTTAACAATCTGCTAAATAACTACTACTTCCCTAGTTGCTGGAAAATATCAAAGGTGTTTCCAATAATTAAAAAAAAGAAGGATCCTTCTGATCCTTCTAACTTTAGGCCTATAAGTCTCCTGCCTAATATCGGGAAGATTCTTGAGGTAGTTATTAATAAATCTATTTTGTTCGTTTGTAATGAAAAGGAGATTATACCGCGGAATCAATTTGGGTTCAAAAGAAATCACTCGGCAGTGCATGCTATTACAAAATTGATTTCGGATGTTAATTGGAATCTCAACGCCAAAAGATGTACAGCTGCCTGCCTAGTGGATATCGAAAAAGCCTTTGACACGGTTTGGATTGACGGGTTAATTTACAAACTTATTCGATATGAATTTCCATCTAATCTTACAAAGATGATAGCATCCATGCTATACGGAAAGAAATTTGTTGTAACAGATAGAGAATACACGACAGCTGAAGTTTTTAATGTCCATAATGGTCTACTTCAAGGCACAGTAACTGCTCCACAGCTCTTCAATATCTACATTTCTGATATACTTAGGGAACTCGATAATTCATTGGCATTTGCCGACGACGCTACACTGTATGCAAGCGGCTCAAAAATTGAAGACATTCAAATCCAACTTCAAAGCAAGTTTGATAGGTTTCAAGCTTTCTGCTCCGAATGGAAGCTTAAAATAAACTATACGAAATGTGAAACCATATTGTTCCGCACCCCAATAAGACGAGGTAATTCAGATTTGAGACGCAACTGGAGAAATCTCAAAATAACGAGTTCAAATGGTCTTCGGATCGAGTCGAGGACCGTGGTAAAATATTTAGGTGTTCATTTGGACAAGTTTCTGTACTACAATGAGCACATAAATATTCAATTAGACAAGGCAAGAGCGGCATTCATGTCGCTAAAAAGCCTGTTTTATTCCAACTATCTTAGATCCGATGTGAAGATAATTTGTTACCAAGCATTCGTTCGTCCAATTCTGACCTATGCGAGTCCAGTGTGGTGGAACATTAACCCATCGTATATGGAAAAACTACGAGTGTTCGAGCGTAAATGTCTTAGAGCCTGCACACAGATGTATAGGAGTGCACATTCCGATTATAGGCATTATGTCTCAAACAAAAGACTTCTGGATGCTTCCGGTGTGTCCAGAATTGACAATGTCATTCTAGATCTTGTAAGGAATCACTTTGTTCGTTCGGCAAGTGTTAGCGAAAACGAATTAATCTCTGGATTATTCCATCCGAATCCTGGGTATTTCAGAAATGCCTTGGAAAGTGGATACATTCCGCCAGAAACATTTCTGTTTCTGGATGCATATGGCTACCTATCGGATTCAACGAACGTTCCAATAATATACCATGCTGCAAGGAGAGAAACAGATAAAAGGATCCTTTATGAGCCTTTTGAGTCGGGGGACGGGAATACTGATCAAATTAGATACTGCATTAGCATACCTGAAAGCGACAAAAGTAACACTAACAGGTTAAATAGAGACCGATACTGGTGGCTAGACTGGGCTGAAGCCGATACTTAGGTTAAGTAAAACTAGGCCCTGACATGTGATCTTTGATCTAACGATGACTTGTTAGTCGATGGAATAGAGATCACATGACAGGGCCTAGATAGATTTAGATAGGTTAAGTTAGTCTTGTAGGTTTTAGTTTTATATAAAAAAAAAAAGTTGCGACTGTCTTCTAATAGGTTTTGATTCACATTTTCCTATTTTCAAAAAAAAAAAATATAAAGTACATAACAATAATACAAAAATTCACAAAAAATATAAAAATTGAATTAAACAAACAAATTGGCAAAATTTAAAAATGTCTAGTCTTTAAGTTTATTTAGGCTATTAATTAATATTAAAGAAATTGTGAATAAATAAACGTTAAAAAAAAAAAAAAAAAAAACCATTGATAAATACATGCAGTAAATAAAAAAATGTTTATTGGTTACTAAAATACATTCGCAAATGTTTAATTCAAGATGGAAAATCAAGGTGGCAAAGAAGAATTTCCAACCCCAAAAATTTACGGAAGCAGAATCAAATCTGCATACAAAATGCCCGTATATATAGAATTATAAGACCCCTACCCCACTATAATTGCTTTGAAAATCTGAAGCTCTCATTAACAAGCTGTGTCCATGTTTCCAACAAATATTTTAATGCGGCTAAACGTTTCCAATTTTGATGTGGAACATCTGCGAAATGGCTATGTTCTTCCGAGGATATGTGGTGTTGTTACTTCACGTGTAAATGGATCGTGTTCTGCTCCATCTATGCCTCTGTGCGCTCATCTCCAATTCATGAGATGACGAGTGCAGGCGTATCATCTCTCCTTTCCACCAAGTTTGTTGTCCGTCCGTCTGATGTTCTGTTGGCCTCTTAAAAGTCGAACCGGTTACTTTCCTTCACTATGGTAACCAGTCCAGAATCTCAATGCGGCTTCTGCTGTCTCTTGCTATGTATCTGTGATATATCATGGTCATGGCTTGGAATAGCAATTGGCAATATTTATTTCTGATTCATGCCGCAATTATTAATTATGGGGACTCCGTTTGGGTTTCGTCTCCGGCTTGCTGTCTTTTGTTTTTATCTGCACACCACTCAGGAACCTTTTTGTGGCGATTGGCACTGATATCGGCCATCATAGAAGGAACGCTGGATGCATAGTATGGGGGTAACATTAAGCACGCCATCTTGCTACTGATGCAATAACTTATCCGTTTTTCGCTATATCGATGTTGAGGAGGGCAGCGCAGAAATTGGTATCCAAGAGTTTGAAATTGATTCGTGTGTGTTCAATGTTGTGCTCTTTTTTGCTTTTCTCCGATCGCCTTTTATTTCGTGTATGTAGTGAGATGTGTGTATTGGTCCACGCCATGGTGTCGTCTATACCATATGGCCTGATCATAAGAATGCCTTGAAATATTAGATTGGAAATCGTATTTTGCACGTCAACTATTGAAGCAAGAATACTGACGTTATAAGATTTAGTGCTATTTTCCTTGTGATTATACATTTGTGTTGTGAAACGTTTATTTGGTTTATTTTCATATTTTTTTGCAGTCCTATTTTACCTTATCCTCAACTTTATTAGTCGAACTGTGTAGAGAAAGTGAGAGACTGATGAAGGAATAGAGTGTGGATAATATTTTTTTCCAAATTTCCTGGTAAAGAATTTTAAATCAAGGATGCATGAAGTATTCAATATAATACGCTTGAGTAATATGTGTTGACAGACACCCCGTTCTTAAATTCATAACAACATAACATAATTTATTTTATTAATTTGAATCATTTTCTAACGCTTTTAACTAGATGGTCTTTGAGTGCTCTCTTAAATATTATAAACGGAGGTTAAATGAAGAATGCGCACCGATATAAATGCAAAAATATCGCTTTACATGAAATTCAATTGAACCTGTGCAGCGGTTGTCTTTTTCACAAATTAAGGATTCATGTAGATTGAAAGTTAAAATACCCCACACCATAGACTTTGCAGCACAATAATGGGTCACTATTTATTTTATGAGATTCTCATTGTATTAGGAATTAAGACCGGCGACCCAATTCTTGTAACCAAAAGAAGTCATAAAATTTGCATTATTTATTCCTCCTTCTCGTCACAAATATGATAAAAAACAAGCCTTGTCATAAAAATTAATCAATCATCTTTCGCCTTGGAGCTCCCAACATAAACAAAAATCTATCGCGTGTCATTAGGGCCGGGCAATTCCTTTCAAATGAGATGCGCAAAAAATCGAATTCTTAATTGAATCGAGCCCGCATTTTGCTGTTCCATATAACCACCCTCGCCGAGCCCATGATATATAATTGTATGTATTATTTTTCAATATTAAAATTCATTAGAATTAGCATAAACGGAATGGATGCTCGCTTGATGGACGGATAACTGAGACCATCCTTTTTTGGGAGCAGTTAGTAACTTAGGTTGCAGATAACTCTCATTTCGCTGAATAAACAAAGTTTGAGTGGACAGATAGATGGGAGTGCAAAAAAAATCACAGCCAACAAAGAAAAATTACAAAAAAAAAAATTTCACCCACCACAGAAATTTATTCAATGTTACAGGCGGGACATTGATTGATGAATGCTCATCAATAAGAAGGGCTCTGTCCAGTTGGTTGTGCAGTTGTACTGATATTTGGTTAGGGAGCACCAAGCGGAAACTCATTTGATGGTTTTCGGGTTGTTGATTGTCTATGCAGATAACCAGAGAGCAAGTAATAGTAGGATTTTCGGTGATGGTTAAGTGATTGTGTAACATTTGGGGCCAGGGGTTTGATGGATTATTTTTTCATGTTGCCAAGTAGAGGCCTTGCTGTGCGACTAACGTTCTATTCTTTTTTTACTTTGAAATGATGTCATCCTATCTCTATAGTTGTATGCTGACAAAAAAAAAAGAGTCAGAATGGCAGGGGAAAAAAACACATCTAAACTGGTGAGTCCAAAACTTATCCAATGTTGGTGTATTTTTCAAGGTAATTATTAGAAAGGTTACAGAATACTTCCCCTCTAAGTATTGTATCTATTCGATTCTTGATACGTTGCTTGCAGTTACTCATATCGATTGCGATTGTTGTCTTCCTTACCTAGTCTAGAACTATAAGGTTTGAATTCGATCTTATTCTTAAAAGGTCTTAATATTTGATAAAGAACGGTTGTCTAAATAAATTAACATAAGCGTCTGTTTCCAGCAAGTAAAGTACAACTAGAAAAATTATTCCCCGCTAAAAGCATGGCAGCATTAGATTTCAATGGTGGATCTTCGTCAGATCATCACAAGATGGACATTTTAACTACGTCAACGTTATAGGTATCAAGAATAGTGCTTTGTTTTCTGATATGATAACATGTACATTGTATTTCCACATTACCTTCATAACGTGCGGAATCATAAGTCGATTCCAATCTATCGTCATATAGACGTTAACGACAGCCTAGCACACAGCTAGCGTTTCTTCTTTCAGAAATTTGTTACATGCTTGGAAGATATAAATTCTGAAAGACGTTTTCTCCTTCGTTAGGCGAAAAAGCCAAGTCATTTTTTATCGGAATCCCGAATTAGGTCATGAAATTCGAATATAATCGTTAAATTCATTGCACTAAATTCCTGAAGAGTATTCAAAGTATCTTAACGAGAACCAAGAATCATCACATCTTTTACTTATATCAATGACTTTCGCGATTATAATGGTAGATCAATTTAACATTCACCAATATTTGGTGCTAGGCCATAGAAGGAAACACTGGGATCCACAATCTAATCTAATCTACAAAATATCAGTAGAAAGCTAGTCATTTTTTACAAAATGGGTAAAAGTTGTATGCAAAATCGAATGCGGGATTTTTGTTAGAAACGTCTGTAAACTCTTAGCAATTTTTCTACGGTTTGATTGCCTTACAATGACATCTACGTACATTGAAACGTTTATAAAACTACCTTGGTAAGCCATATGAGTAGAGTAGATACACAGAATTGTTATCCATGATAAATCGCATATTCAATACACCATAAGCTCGTTGAGCGCCATGTGTGTACTTTATACAATTTCCTTTCCTTAAAAAATATTAATCTTGTGGTTTATATGGCGCGTACATTCCCCAATACATATCCTTAGATTGTATCAAAATGTGTTATTTATCCACAACGAAAAAAATATCCACAACCATTGTGTATCGCCCCGCGTACACTTGCTTTTCATATAACCAAAATGATGTGCAAAGTAGAATAGAGTATCAAAACCAAAGCCATTTTCCACACCTGACGCGACGGCCAACAAACAATTTTATTGCTGCACTCCCGTCTGAAATAGAAATCTCACATACGGGAGCTGCCATTCATCCCTTCTTACATGTTTGCTTCCGCCATTCGTGTCTATATGCAAATACACTTTCGATCGCTTTATAACCCAATCGCATCCTAAAGGAAATGTGTGAAAATTTCTATATCTCTTCTTCAGCATATTATTACAAATTGAATTCGCGGAAGAGTGTCCTCGAATGAGGGTGGCTGCCTGGGTGGCGACTGGCTGGGGGATGACTATTGACTACCTCCATCACTCCTTCCATATATCATTTGGCTGAATTGAAACTGATTCAATTTTAGAATTTCTGGCAGAAGATATATTAAAAAAGAAAACGAAATCGAAGACGGGCAAGCAGAAGAAAAGCGATGCCGGGAAATTTACGATCACGTTTGTGTAAATCATGCCAAAGGATTGATGGAAAATGTTATATTGGATTAAGGGGAGGATGTACAATCGTACATATCTGCAGTTTATTTTATTTTTCTTTGTGGTGCGGTGGTGTACTATAGATTGGTGGTGTCAAAACAAATTGATGCTGGCATAAGGATTTGTGAAAAGTGCGTAAAGGATTGGATTACCGATTTATTTGGAAATTGCAAGCTATAAGTTTTCAGTGAGAAAAATAAAATTTTCCAATTCGTTAGGAAATGTTTATTTGTTTGTTTGTGAAAGCCGACTAACATTTCAGATTCGATTATTTTTTTTTCAAAGCCTTTAAAGGTCGACTACTGCATAAGTCCTAACCTAAACTTGATTTTAAATGATCAAAATCGCATTTTGAAATGATACCCGTCTGATTCTCATCACTTCCAAATTTCATGCGTCCAGCTATAGCTACTTCGTGAACAACTTCGTTGGAACGCAAAAAGTGTTGAGCATTTTAGGTAGCTAGTTAAAGGAATAACTGGAAAATTGTGCTTCATTTAGTTGGAATGAAAAACATTACTCTAGAAATTAATTAATTAAAAATTTAAGTATTTTTGGATAATCTTGTTTGAAAATTCTAAAGCTTCGTTTTGACAGTGATTGAATTTACAAAAAAGCCAATTTATACACCCTAACACTCATCAGACTGGATAGTTTAAAACTGAGAATTGCGAGTTACTCTTCTTGAAGCATCGATTTGTTTGAGAAGCATTCTGGAATCATTAGGAGCTGGTAGTAAATTCTGTAATAATGATTTTGTAAGGGCCGCATGCTGGGTTGCAAAGGAAAAAGCAAAGCCTTCAAAAAACGTTACCAAGCCTAAAAATGGGATAGTTTGGCTTATTCCTCCTCAATAAGTATTTTGAATTTATAGACAACTAAAATAGTAAGAGCCTTGTTTATTAAAACACATAGTCTATGAGTTAAACGTTAAATTCTAAAGTTGGATTAATGAAAATTGTCGATAGGCTTTGATTGGGGTTCCGATCGGTGTTGGAAACCGCTTTAGTTTATATGAAACCTAAGCTGACTTTTCAACACAGAGTCATTAGATCAATATCGTTCGGTCTTTGTGTTCTTACGTAATTATGCATTCAATGACGTGATTATAAATCCAATTGCATCATCTGTAATAAGTTAATTTAATTTTAAGTTCCTATTAGAAAATATTTATTTTTCGTAATCAACTGGGAATCGAACTCAGACATTCTCCGCGGCATTTATAAATGCCAAATCGTCTCCTGTTGGGCGAAGGTATATATCGTACAATTATTTTCGTCAGCCTTTGTAGGCCTTCTTTTGCGTTGTTGACCATAAAATTCTATTCACTTTTGTGTACCGATGACATCAAATAGAAACAATTTATGAAATTATATTGAAAATTTATTTGACCCTGGAAACGAGTACCTCCTTCATAGAAGCATACGGTGAGAAAGAGAGAGAACATTACAAAGCATAAACTACTCTTTCAAATCCGATTAAAAGGTATTCCGTTAATATAAGCGTGGATGCAAACAGACTCCATCTTACTTGGACCGTCTTGTCTCTCATAACTTCTGCAAAACAATTTTCATTCGTCTTTCTCGTGCAATGTTTATTATGTTCTTTTTCATACAAGATATAAGAGTGTATTTATTTTTGCTCGTTCCTGTTCCAGATAAGAAAGAAGCGGGCAAAATTATATAATTCCCTTTGTTCGGATATAACATTCCACTTGCGCTCTTTCTCGCTTTGATAGGATCTCGATTTATAAACCGATTATAAGCATCGTCGTCTTCGCATCGTATCTTGTCGAAGATGAATTTTTGTGCTCCTCCACCGCCCGTTACTCAAAATCTAATTTTTCGCTCTATATTCACAGAAGAGTATCCTTTCCATCATGCTGCGACGACTAAGATGACGACAACGGTGTGGAATTGCGCTCGTTTTCTTTTAGCTTTTTTTGTATGTATTTGCACTTTTTCCATTGTTTTCTTTATATTTTTTTTATCCCCCAACTCGCCATCTCCGCTTATAATTTCTTTGCGAAATTTTGCAACACAGAGCAGAAGGCAAAAAAAATCACTTCAAGAAAGGACTTAAGTAGAAGTGGCATCAGCGAGAAGTAAAAAATGAAACTGGTTATCCTTGCATTTCTGTGAATGATTTCACGCAGGAGTTGCAGGTGGAGAGAACGACGTGCAACACTCTTCGAGGATATTTGTATTTTTTTAGTATTTTTTTTTGTTTTCTCCCCACATCCTTTTATCCAACGACACAATAAGCAAAAAAAAAATGAAACAAAATGTATACACATATATTGTTACATTTTTATATTATGAAATGAAAACGTTGGGAAATCCATTAGAGATTTTGTGCGCGGCGTAAGAACGAAGGAGGTAAGCTTCTCTATTTTTCTGTGATGTGCTTCAAGGATATTATTGTTGGTTGTGTATTTTCGCTTCGATTTAACAATGAAATAGAGAGTGAGAGTGGGTGGTGGTTGTTTTGTGGGATGGAGGCGTCGGTAGCGGCGGCGGCAAAGTTGGATCTAGGATACACATTATTTCTGTACATTATTTCTTCATCTTGAATTCACTTCGGTCTTAAAAGCTTTCTTATACCACGACGATTCATGAGAGCTCGGTAGGGATACAAAAGCAAACCGAGAAGAAGAAGGCGGCAGCGGCAGTTCTTTGCAATTGCTTTCGCGCATATTTTAACAAAGCGAATGTTTATAATGGTTGCGTATTGAATTTTAACGAGGAGATTACGTTGTCGTGCTCGTACTCTGCCTGCCATCATTCCCGTACACTGTATCCATTTGCCGTTCGATTTTTAGATATCAGAAGGATATGGGAGTGCTTGTGGGAGGGATGAGTGAAACACATTGAAATGAAATAAACTAAATTTCGAAGGGAATGTTGTTATTCTTTGTAGTAAGAAGGAACGAATTGTTCCTTTGGGGAAAAAGAATTTTGCCTATGCCATATTTTTCGATTTGGTAAGCGACAGTGTTCAAGATGAAGACTTGATCTTAAGACTTGATCACTCAACCCAACGAGCAAAACATCTCTTTTGAAGGTGTTGTGTGGAAAAGACTACTCATCTCGTAAAAGTCGTTTCCCACGACCTATAGGGTGTACACCCCGATCTAATTTTTAATTCCTTTTTAGTACTTCCACTCCCTCGATTTCTGTTTATAAATCTGTTGTCACCATACCCCTTCATTAAAATGCGATCCACCTTTCCCCGATTTATATTCATTGTCGCATCATATAAATAGCGCCAATGCCGAAGTCAAATCAGAGTCGATTTAGATCCCAATACTGAGGGAGGCACATCCAATCGAATCATCTAACCACAACCTACAACGAAGTCTGATAAAAATACGAGCACGCATTCGTTGAACCTTTTATTGCCCTTACATGTGTCTTGGGGTATTAACTCCGTGTTGTACCCCAAAAACCAATTTCCTAGACTACACTTATGTGCACCGAATATCAAGTGTGAGAAAATCAGGAGCAAAAACCGGATTTCCAAATAACACGAAAAAAGAAAAAACTGAAGAGGGCCACACCGAAGAGGAAGTAGGAAGAAACAAGTGAAAGTCAAGGGATGATTTATTTGGAAGCGCATCACTTGTCTCTCTCACTTTTGCTATGGGAAGGAATCGTAAAAAGATTGATGAGGTTCCACTTCATTTTCGCCTAATTCTTCCTATTTTCCGAAAATTGATTTTTCCGCAAGGGAGTGGTTGTGGACCCCGCACGAGCACCAGCAAAGTGCAATCGTTGTAAAATACTCAAGAAATTTATTTCCCGTCTGTTTACGTGTCAAGGGGATGATATATAGAATTATTAATCATTGCATTCAAGAGCAAATGGACATGGGATTACATTCTACCAAATACATGTTTTTTTTTTTTGGAATCCTCCTAGAAGAGGAAGTTAGGTAATGTTCAATCTCGAGATTTTGAATAATCGTAATTTCACGATGATAGCGGAACTCAAAAAAGTGGTTCCTGCAATTCGTCTGTAAATACTCAATTCATCCGACTTGGCACTTGCATCGATTCTTTCAATCATTGTATTCGCATTTATTTTTTATCGTAATATTTCTTACGTTAGTAACAAACTTTGAAAGTTGTAAATTGACCGTTACCAGAGATTGAGAGATATAGTTATGTCTATCCAATTGTTCATTAAACTAACTGGGATAATCTTTTTTTTTTTTAGAATAACAACCCCAAAAAGTGGGCATGGGTCAAAATGATCCATAGACGATATGTTTATAGTATTACTCTCGAAATATTTCCAAAGTTTATTTTGAGTTTTCTCAAAATTTTATTGACAAATATTTAAAATAAAACGGCCCAAAAATAAGGCGTCGAAAAAAACCAAATATAGATAAAAAGATGTCTAAGCATCTGAAAAGGGGCGTGGCAGTGGGCGTATTTTTAACATGTTTACACTTGTTCTGTAGCCTCGAACAAAGATATTACATAACAAATTTCATTATCCTAGCTCAAAATTTAAGGCATGAAAATCGATGACAGATAGACGGACGGACGGAAGGACAGACAGACATAGATGGTTAAATCGACTCAGCTAGCGATTCTAATTCGATCCATATAGTTTAAGGTATATTTTCCTAAATTTATGTTACAAACTATGTTTCAGAACTAGTATAACCCTATGGGATGGGGTATAAAAACGTATCTTGCTCTATTAAATCTCAAGATATCACAAAAGTTGAAGCTGCTGTATAGCACTGCTTGTGCAAAATGTATGATATTTGTCTATTATATTTCAACATGCACATCTACGTCTTAGTCGATGTATTGAATTTTTGTTTCCAATTCCCTTACATTCACTGTTACTGCACTAGTCCGCATACGGATTACTATTGACAAACGTCATTCATCGTTTATTATCATGGCATTGCGAAACCCCTTTTCTGTATTCAATAAACTCCAAGCATTTTTCTAGAAATACACCATTGTGTCCTTGAATGAATCTCTATGCAACCACACAATAGGAGGATAAACCGTTGAATAAAAACGAAATATAAGCAATCCCCTTCTCCACCTCAATCAATGTCGTGCAGAACAAGTGCAGTTTTCTGAATTTTCTCTTGTACAGCTTTGATGGAGAGGAATTCTAATTGTATAGGACAAAGGCAACATTTGGAACACCTGATTGTGTACACAGTACATCCCATTTTTATTTTCCATCTCATTGTGTGTATGCCTGGGATCCTTTTCCTCCAAAAATAGCCTTCAAAGTTTTACACAATAGATTCGCACAATGCTTCCGTACATTCTTACCGACTCATCCTTTCTTTTCGAAGATTGGTAGGGTTCTTGTTTTTTTCCTAACCGCGGCATAAAAGAACCTGTGGTTGAATATCCTTCCAATAAAATAAAAAAAAAATTGCTTCTGAATGATAGAGCAGAAAAAAAAACGATTCTTCTTTGACAGAGTAAATGTGTAGTGGCTTTGATTGACACTTTTTGCCCCCTTAGCCCCTTACACATTGGGTTGATCATCATGGGAAATGTTTTCATCTTCTATCAGTTTTCCAATTCAGCAGATCTCTACGACTACGGCAACCTTTGCCAATTTAGAAAATTATATTCCACCCTATCAAAGTTGTGTTGCCATATGTGGCAAGAATAATGGTTTCGAAATGAAAAACCGCTGACAGGTTCAGAGACGTACACTGCGCACATATATGGCAAGAGAGAAACGGAGAAATATAATTAAAACAAAACTCAGAGGTATCTTTGAATGGGATCGCCGAGATGGACTATCCTCGATTGATCAGGAAGCATCGTTATCTTAGTTGTAGTCGTATAGTCGTGGCCGTTCCAGACGTAGTCTAGACTAGACTTCATATTCTGGATTTGTCGACATTGATTCTGACTTAATTGGTGCGTCGTACACCAACTCTATGCTCTGCCATGTGACGATGGGGAAAGATACTACATCTTACTGACAACTTGATTGTATTACAAAACGAATATTATATGCGGTGGCTTTGATGGGTTTAATTGAAAATTGGTATGGCCTATAGGAATTGTTAAGTGTGCACAGAGGGAGAAACCCTTTGATCCGTTTAAGGGAAAACTTTAAATTAGACCCTTGCCTGCCATTCAATCCGTCGATATACTGAATGACCCTATTTGGCTTATATTTGACCTATCCAATATGTACACCGCAGTGCACTGTAAGTGCAAATCCTTACCGATAAAATGTTAGTCATTGATCTGAGTTCAAGCGAATATTCCTTTTAACGCTGCTTTGCTTGCAGCATGCTTCAACGGTTTTCATTCAATTTCGTTCGCTTGGTTACCCTGGTAAAAGCTGCACAACTAAGCCAACTCTGTTCTTGTTAAATGCGACAACCGCACTTGTCCAATTGAAACCATGAACTGTCAAATCCTTATTAATGCATAAAATTAACCGTGCTGCAATTTCGCCTTTAAGCGCTTTGTTTAAATTGTAGTCCGCTCTTTCCACACCCCAAATCGATCAATCAATACGCGCACATTCCATCGCCCACCTGGTTATTGTTTTGTCCAAACAGTAGGGCTTCCTTTTAGTCAGTCAGTTTCGCATGCTACGAGTATTATGACATCGCCAGAGGCCTGTAGTATGACACAATGTAAGCGACGACGCTTGCCAATTGGAAAGTTGGCATAATTAAACTTAAATTATTTTAATTGGATTAGCGGGCTTATTTATCTGTCGGCTAGTGTTTGTTGTTGGGCAGTTTTGTTTTACGTTGTTCTTTTTTTTTCGGTGCCATTGCCTGTAAGCCACAGCTTTTTGTCATCGCTGCGGATGCAACGTTGCTAGAGGTTAGATACGATGTGTGCTGAGTGCTTTTACCCGAAAGAATTTAATGAGGCGAAAAAGGCTTCTAATCGCAGATACTAACGGAAAATGGGGTTGTACAGCAGCATTAGAGAACACGGGGTAATTAGATAAATCTAAAATGTCACTCCATGTAAGCATGCAGTGTTGGTAGGGAAGAGTGTCATTTGGAACCTTGCAATGCGTTTTATATTGCGAATAATAAGATGGAGGAGAAGCGAAAACATGAAAAGCGTTTATTATGTCTCATTTAATTAGTGATCCCATATACCTATGTAACACTTAATTAGTAAGCCCATAAAATATTTTCATAAAGAAATGAAATTCACGTACTACACTATTGACTGATCCATTGCAACTTTGTTGGTCATGAATGGGACAAAATTATTACTGAAGCAACCTATTCAAAAATCTCTTCAACCTTTTCAAAGCACGGATAAAATGACAACTGTGTACTTCTTTAAGGTTATTTATGTTTTTAAAGTACCTATATCTCATTTATCCCTTAAAAATAGGTAAGAGTTTGTTAAATGAAGCTAGCACCAAAGATTATATAATCTTTGCTAGCACTTAGGGACCAGGTATAGCTATCATTGAAAACCCTCATTGGCAATTTTCTTTTACTTCTTTCGAAGTTTTTTATAAATTCAATCATTGGCGAGTTGGTGTCAAAACAAAGTTTAATAATTTTAGAACAAGATTCTCCAAAAATATTTAAATTATTTTATTATAGTTTTCGCAGAAAATCACTTCTTATTTTTCACTGATCAAGATTTATTTTTGTGAAATAATGAATGTCATTCCACCGAAATAAAACGGAATTTCCCAATAATTCCTATAAAATGCTATGGCGGAGACATTTCAATTCCATCATGTGTTATGTTCCAATGAAGTTGTTCAATGATAGCTATAATTGGACCCTAAAAAGACGATTCAATTTAGACCACTTTTATCACCCTCTTTTTATGACTTGAATCGATCAACTCCTCTAGCTCATAAGTCCAGTATTACGCACATATAACTAATAGCTCGCTATTAATTGATTGATCCTTGTGGTAATTTCAATTCGAATTGACTCTTGTCTACGCTAGGAGTTGATTTTCTGTCTGTCTGAGCGGGCAGGTCTCATCATCAACTCAACCATTGCGTCGCAGTCGCCCATCACTCATTATTCATACACAGAAGCGCATCTTATAGCCTCCTGAATTATAGACACATCTTCTTGCTCTCATCGAGCGACGGTGGGGGTTCGGTGGTGCGGACACGATGACTACTCAGCTCGTTTGCAAAGGGTGGCGATGGCTATAGCTATGTTACACATGTGTACCAGTGTGTAGTAAACCATCAACCAGGAATCTTGTAGCAAGGACGCACACATTTATTGAGATTGAGGACACAACCATTCATTTTAAATGACATGAATAAGTGTGTGGAAGTAATTGAACGAAATTATGGGACATCTGTGTCCAGCAGTGTGCTACACTACTGCACAAGGACCTCCGCCCTATAACCAACATCATGTTGGTTGTCAGCCCAATTGGTTACTGTGAGGTGGAGGGGCCAGTATTCGCATTTGCAGTAGAGGCAAGAAGGCAGTTTGTATGGTTTATTTTATCTGTGTGTGCACACACGTATTATGATGATTCCACTACCGGACAAGGACACGTACACATACGAGGAATATATTCGAAATGTGATACGCATTTTCATTTCCTCTTTTCCTACAAAATCAAATTGTAGTCGATGCAATTGCCTAAACTGCAAACACATACAGATAGATACGTAAGTACACTAACGAGTACACAGGGTGGATATTAGCGATTGACAAAACTCATAAATATATGAAACAGAGTACAGCCATTAGGAGAGATAGTGTTATTTGGGTTGCTTGCGAACGGGCTATAACACGTTTCATATTAAAAATCCTTTTGTCTTACTAATAAGGCGATTTCAGGGGAATCCAACGTGTATCGCATTAAGCAATAAATGAGAACTTATAGGCTTAATCGCCCATTAATATAGTTGAATAGAAGCAATTAGATTTATTAATTGTTAACTCTAAAAATATGACACAGTTTTTGTTGTTGTTTAATGTTTTCAAACCGATGTATCTTTAAGACAAACAAATTATCAGATACTATATTGATACAAATTCAAGGCGAAAATAAATTTTATTTAATAGAACCTTCAAAATAATTGCTCTAGTTCATTCCGGGTACATACGCAACTTCAACAGATACACAAGGGGTTTTTTCATATATCTTTTAAACAATGTATCTTTGGAATGCTATATCATTGTGGCCCCAAACGGCAAATAAGGTTTTCCCTCTTTTCTAAACGACTTGTTGATTATTTACATTTATTAAGTTATTGTGTCGTTTCTTAAAATAAAACACATATGTTTAGATTTTTAATTTGTAAGATAAAACGCGATCTTCTCTCGGATATTAATTCACCGGATTTAGAAAAAAATCATTCACAAGGAACTGAAGTAGGCATGATGCAGCATTGTTGTTGATAAACTTTGCTCAAGTATGGATATGAAAAGCGTTGGTTCAAACCTCATTCATTGGGCCTAGTTTGCCTGGGTACAAGTTTCTCATTTACAGGTACCTTTGCAACTTAGCAATAGCTACTTCCCTCGATGATTGCACAGGCTGAGTATCCGCAGTAGCTGTGTCGATAACACCCCAAATCGAATAATTAGATTATTCCAGAATGTACTTCCTTAAACTCCCCTTTTTTTCTTTCATATCTGCGTTTTCAAATATCCCAACTATACTTTTTTTACAACGATTTATTTTTCGATACTCTTATACAAAGTGAGGATTTTGAAGAAAAAGAAACCAGAAGTAAAATTCCGTTCTTTAAAAAATTGCATGAAGTACGAAACTTCAAACACATAAAAAAACATATGAGAAGGATACAATCAGCTGTGCGAATCGTTTAATACCCTAACCCATCCCATCCTTAAAAAAATATCACCAAAATGTCGACTTTATGGCGATGAAATATAAAAATGTCATTGCCACAACATATTGTTCAGACAGTTTGTCATAATCTTTTATGGTTCGACGAAAAACAATGTTTTTCGCCTGGTTACGCTATGAGGTAGTGTATACAAATATTTTTTGAATGAAATCGCCTCCAAAAAGTTTTGCATCAAACATTTGTTCGAAATGTTTTAAATTTCTACCGAAAAACAATTTTTACTAAAAACGCCCCAAAAAACCTTTGTGAAGAAGAAATATAGACATTAGGATTTTCTAGATATGTTAGTCAGATACTTTTTCAAAATCTCTTACGGTTTAGCCTAAAATTACGTTTTTTTTTTCTAAGAAGAGGGCGTGGCAGTGGTCGGATTTCAAGAATTTTTACACTTGTTCTGCCTGGTCGGATAGAGTCTATAAACCAAATTCAAAACTCTGGCTCAAAATTTAAGGCGCAATAATGGGTGACACACAGACGGACGGACGGACGTACAGACAGACATGGCTAGATCGGTAACATTCCTACATTCAGGTGATGATATGAAATGTTGTATGCAAGTTTAGTGCTTACGCGCATATTCGAATGTAATATTGTGTCAGGAATCAAAGCGATTCGTGAAGAACTTTAGGCAATTCAAGATTTTTAATAAATAAGCATTTTTCATATTTATATATATCTATCTACAAACTAACCAAATAAAAGCTGAAGTGGGTTACAATGCAAAATATAATTTCCCTCTCTAGAAAGCAAAATTAAAGTTTTCCTAACGAAATAAGCAAACGATTACTATTTATTTAAATTTCTAGAAACTTTCATACCAATCGGATGTAAATACTGTTGAGATCACCCTGTGGACAAAACTCTATTGGGCCCTTATCCTCCAACACCCCCCATAAGGTAAAAAAAATGGTTCTGACCATTAAGTGCACTACCAACAGCCAAAATTCGATTTCAATATAAATGAATCCAAACATGCACCGCCCTCAAAAATAATTCTCAGCTACTAGCTACATGGCTATACATAATAGAACAGGACCAATGTACAATTGGTATGTGCATATAGACTAGAACTAGGATATCCAGACTGAATCCCATAATTGAAATGTCCTTCAGCTGCAGCAGCACCTACGCTCTGCCTTTCTCTATTACTAGTTTTTGGTCTCTCTCACTCTCGATTCCTGTATTCTGTCGGCTTGTCGTCGCCACCACCTTTAAGGGTGTTTATTGGAATCGATCGGACTTTGTGGTGGCAGGGGAATGCATGTAGAATACAGAAAATAGGACCTAAACTCGTTTAGTTTTTGAAATCCATATCCTGGGGGTTACTCAATGCAAAATCCAAATTCCGGAATATGTAGCAGTGGCAGAAATGCAATATCTGCCGAAAGGCTTTTCCATTTATTTTGTTGTTCCAAATGTTTTGTTTCATTCATTGCATATATGTAACTTTAGTGTGGATTTTCCATAATCGCCAACAGATTTCGGGTGCAGGAGTTGGCAGGAGCTGGAATATAAACACTGGCACTTCTGTTGCTTATGGTTTCTTTTTTGCTCCATGGAAAGTTTCAAATGTCCAGAGGACTCAATTAAGTGAATTTGCTTGTATTTCAGAATACGTAAGGATTTCATTTCGGTTTCTAATTCCGTATTTAAATAGAAAGGATGGGGATGGTGGAGGCATTGCAACCATATACTGATGTTATAAGTCGTTCGGACATGTAAACGATTTTCGGATTTCGACATGAATTTCATGAAATTTCCCTCAAATCCTTACGATGGTAATTATTATGTTAAATTTGACTGAACTTTGGAAGAAGCAAATGTCTCCCCGGAGAGGAAGACTCAAATGTAATTCAGTTGCGCAAATAATGAATTAGTCTTGTCCAGGTGATTGGTCTTTGCGGTCAGGGACATTAATTCAATCACAATCGAAATACCATTATGAATAATTTGTGAGAACTGAAAGGCATAGATGAGGAACAATATATATTATAGACAACGAACGTTCTTCTGGCTTTATTAAATTAAACAAAACCCCTTTAGTATAATGACTCAAGACTTAATTAAAACAAACAAAAAAATATCTTTGTTAGTGCATTAAGATGAGTTTTATCTAGACGCATTAATCATGCGCAACTCATGTTTATTCTAAAAAAAAATCCAATATTTTAAATGAAAATCAGGACAGTTATTGCTCCCGCACCTGCTACCGTCTTTGCACAATGCAAAAATGCGCAACTCATGCAAAACACATCAGCGAACCACTGAGTTACGTGACCATAAAAAATGAACTCAACTCTCTGGGCACGCATGCAAGGCGACGATATGTTAATGTCGAAATTTATTCAACAAAAAAAAAGCAGTATTTTTGTTGTAGCTGTAGCCCACGACCATGGACAATATAGGTAAATGGACAACCAATGGATTTATCGGAGGAGTTTTTTTTTTGCTATAATATTATAACTCTCGCAGTGTGTCCATTAAATTGAGCACCAGCAACGCGTGACCGCAGTTAAATACGTGACAATTTTGAAGCGATATGCCTGTTTCACTAAAGCACGCTATAAATCACAAAAATGTATGCAAATAGACTTTGAGCTGCAAAAGGGGGATAAATCTATAGCCGGGATATTGAGTTTTGGATTTTTATTATTAAGGTATGGATTAAACCTAAATTTATCGTCAATAATCAAGGATTTTATTCGATTATAGATATATTTATTTTCTTATCCGAACTATGCATATTATGTGTATAACACCAGCAAAATATTCCATAATTTTTAACAAAAAAGCCAATTCCAATGTTACAGAACTCAACGTTTAAACAGCTAATTTCAATTTTATTTTGGCTCCAATCTAACACAAAGTACTAATGAAATCAGTCAAACCACTCTGTTATTCAACTCATCCTTGACATGACCATTTAAATTTTATTAGCTTTCGCTTTTCAATCTTTGGTCAAGGTTCAATCTTC
The DNA here is from genome assembly GCA_949824845.1 of Rhingia rostrata. NCBI lineage: Eukaryota > Metazoa > Arthropoda > Insecta > Diptera > Syrphidae > Rhingia > Rhingia rostrata. Next base: position 106,335,003 of record OX463757.1, read on the forward strand.
GGCAGTTTTTACGCACCTATATTTATTGTACATAATCAAAACAAATTTCCACCAAAACCTTGAGTTGTAGTGAATGTAGCCGCTAAATTTAAATCTAGTACAATCTAGTACACCTTTAACAGCCATGACACGATCGAGCAAGCAGTCAAGTCACTTTACATGCTATTCAAATCTGCGAATCCATGAATTTAAGGCTAATTGGTGTTCAAACCATTTTAAGGACTGTCATGAGAATCTTTGCTCCACTTGGCATCATTTCCCTCCACATCATCCGTGGTGGCACCGTACTTCAAGACGTTTGGCGTGGAGGCTACAGTTGGAATGAACCCGTATCAAAGGAGATGAGAATGCAATGACTTGAGTTTGTGAGGGAGTTGACTCTCTCTTAAGAGTCTTAATATTCGTCGTCGGTATCATTCATAGACTCCCGAAGTGTCTAGTACAAGCCTTACAGTATTGGTTGATGTGTCGGAGAAGGCATTCGCGGTTTTAGTGAAAAAAAACTTTATGTGTACGCCTGGCTGGCATACGGCTTATGGATACGAACAAGGCTACGATTCAAAAGTTCATTTTCTTTCGAATTCAAAGACCATGTTGGCTTGGATTTAGTCCACAAAATACAAATTCACGTCATTTGTTGCATTAATTAGGCCGTGTGTCGATTGCGTTAAAATGGGTGTTAAACTTTATCCACTGGCTAATTTTTGACATTTCTGCAGGTGCTTTCCATCTCTGTCACCCCTCAGTAGGTATATCAAATGTTAAAAACTGGATACATTTTAGCGAGCTGTTGAGCAGGTTAAAATTTTGAAGTCTCTAGTCACCATACTAATGTCAAATATATCCACTGGCTAAAATTTTAACGCAATTGACACACGGCCTAAGAATAGGAGAACTTTTAGATTAATCTACTCTCCGCCAATGGTTTTACGTTTAAACCATGGAAAACGTGGCAATTACTCGATTCTTTGGGAATACTTTGCTCGACAATTAGGCTGAATGGTGGGTTGACTTAAAACTCAAGTATCATATATCTTAATCATTTGAAAACCATGCCTTGGTGTTGAAAGTGATGCAAATTGAGGTCCCCCAACAATTTAGTGTTCATTACTTTATCTCAGTAAGTAACTCCAGAAACACATTTAAAGCGAATGTAATCAGAAGGCCTACGAAAATCATTCAAAATTGCCATATAATCATCAATCAAAAAATACAACCATCACATTTTCTCCCCCGCACAGATTTGAAAACGCACTCTTGTCATTATCAAAACTCCATTACATAGTTCTACTATCACCATCAAAGTCAGACTAATGAGCTAATGCTTGCTCATAGTCTAATCAACGAGTAAAGTGCGATGGTGGTTCCAGCTATCGTTTGAAATCAATTTATCACACAAAAACAAACTGAAAAGTTAATTGAGTAGAGTGCCAACAAAGGGCGACAGCGAAAACGGCCTTAAGAAGCACCTGTGTTCGGGTGCTGTTCTGCTCTAATGAGACGCACAGCAAGATAGGTATCTTAAGAGCAAACAAAATAAAAAAACGCATTTATCATTCCGCTAAATGCGTGCGAGTGAGCTAGTTAGACAAAATATAATTTTTTTTTTTTTGACAAATGCATATTATACTACTGCTATTGCTATTCAACAATTATAATATGGGGCAATTAGACAGATTAAATGTCGCAGTTTGGAGTCAACGAAAGATGGTGCAAGTTTGGAGAGTACTTCTAAAACACATCAACTAATTGCAAGGAATTTTGTGAGAGATTTTAATCCAAGAAATAATTTCCACTAATTACTCCAATGGATAAAGGGGGTGCATGAGGCATACTCAAACGGCTTCATTGAGAATGCATGACTCTGTAGGACCCGATGGTAGGTTGAGGATAAATTCTATAGCATCGAGCGATACGATTTGCATTTTCCATTAAATTTATACCAAACAAACTGTCTGGCCACCCTCGCTTGTAACTGCTAGATTTTTGGGAATAGAGGGACAACTATCAAGCCAATGCGACATAGCACAGTGGTATTTGTAAGAGGCTTGTGCTTTTACAAGAGACAACGGTTGGAAAACAAACAGCTTCAGCAAAAACAAAGATCGTCCAATGGTTTTTATTATTTAAACTGATTGCGAGTATTTTTTATATCTATGCCTAATCACCGAATGATTTGATCTTTTTTCAGCTTTTGCAAAAATATAGAGCTCTCTCAAAAAAAACTTAAGCAGAGTAGGGTCAGGACAGTGTCAAAATATTTAAGATTATAATTCTTTCATTTGTTTTTGTTCCGAAAATGTGTTGACAAAACAGGGGCCACACAATAGACTTAAAATTCAAATTCCGACAAGTGAACACCACACACAATAAAAATTCACAAAACTCCTCGAGTTTTTGCTAGTGGCTTGCAGACGAGGAAATTGCAATTAAAACGTGAAAAGGAATCCAAAGAAACATTGGCTAAAACACCCAAAGTAACCAGTTATTCTACGTCGTCAATTAAAGAGGAACTTCATCAAAGTAATAAAAAACAACATGATATTTGACAGAAGATTGAGATGTGTTCAATACTATCCAAGATCATCCTAAAGTAATATCAGACGACACCAAACAATTATTTAAAGTTGACTATCAGAATCAAGAGCAAGTTGAATAAAATGACATTAGTCTTTGGTCTGACAAAATAACAAATGCGGTGCCACTTGCCACACAGCTAACGAAAAGCTGTTTGTGCTCACGATCCGTAGTAGATGTCACAGTTACAAATGTCGAAAGCTCGTTAGTCAGTCCATCCATTTTTAAAATGTCGTGAATTTTTATACTTTTCTACCGTTCAAAAAATGGTCAGATGCATCGGCCACAAAGGGTGGAAAAAATCATGTTCATAAAAGTGTTTTTAAAAAAAACGGATATTGGACTGAAAATGGTTCCACAAAACATAAAAGTTCCGATGAATTATCTCTGCAGAATTAAGTTTTGCGAGACTATAACATTCATTGCTGAGCGTGGATTAGCCTCACCGAGAAATGGAAATTATCTGGGAATTTTGGAATTGCTAACTGGGTATAAACCAATCCTGGCAACCCATATGAAGAAGCATGTAAATAAAGGAAGTGGTCATGTTAATTGATCGATTCTATTGGTGTCAAAGTGCTAACTGAAATAGTATCCAGAATTAAAAAATCCATATATAATTCGGTATCAGTATGGACTCTACTCCCGACGAATCTCATATAGATCAACTAACTATAGTTGTTCGATATATTGAAGGATCGATGCCAAAAGAAAGGTTTCTGACCTTTTTACCAAACTGCGGCCATAACGGCGAAGCCATACCAAATGTTTTTCTAAAATGTTTAGGTGACACTTTAGATTAGCGCCGCCAATTATATGACAATGATGCAAAAATCTAAAATCTAAAAAATTTAGTTATAAAGGCAGCTGTTTATTCTTGTCCATCGGCTGTTCAATTCTTTGGTTCCATTTTTTAGCTCTTGAGTTTCGTGTAAATTTGTTTTTGTCTTTATTTATATGAACAAATTATTGAAACACTTAACTGACAAGAAGTGTTCAATTTATTTGGAAAATAATAATCTAGGAGCCTACACTCATTTGTTGGCATCCAGACCTTTAAATCCGCCCTTGATTACCCAGAATATGCAAACGTATTATAACAAAGGATATTGATTATCACTGCTATACCACAATTCCAATACTAGTTATAATATTTGTATTATGTATCGATACATAAATTATTTAGCTGTTCAAAAGTGCATCCTAATATTCGGAAAGTCGTCACCACAGTGCACCTTCTTTAAGTCTAGAAGAAACTGCAGGGTGTGTACGTGGTATAAATTTGATTGAATAGAAAAACGATTTAGATCCGAGTTCATTTTTATGAATACGAACGAATGAAAGCGAAGGAATTGAATTTTCTGTACTTCAGCGAAGCAATGATTTTTTCTCCTTTTTTATTAATTTCTCCATTTTTTTTGTTTGATTCACTTTCCTTGAACTAAAATCAGAAAAACAAAGTTTTGGAATTTCAAATGAGGACAACTGTCGACGAAGCAAAACAAATACGGAAGAGACTTTTGTATCTCGCTAACCATGTCGCATATATGACTTGACTTTGCGTGCCAACAGAGAAAAGAGTTTTCAATTCAATTATAAAAGAATGCGAACATGCGCTCATGGGAAACTCCAATGAAACTTTGCCAGAATAGAGTATTAGATCAATTACCTTCTAGTTGGAGGTTCATTAAATCAAAAAGCCAGAGCTCACATGTGTACAGGAGGACACGACGCACGCTATAGCCTTGATGTAGTAGATGTATGCATAAAGACAGAATTCCATTCCAGCTGCGTGAATGGTCGCACTAACAATAAATTCATTTCACTTTAATTAATTATTATTAGCTTGAACAGTTCGTGGTTGGTTTTTTTTTACAATGCATTTTGACAATGTAGGTGCATAAATATCCATGCCTGTGCAAGGTAACGTTAAATGCAGCGCTGGGCCGTAAAGTATCAAGCTAGATGCAGGTTGATTGTACACAGGACTTGCCATTGTTCTAATGTGAACATGGTTACCTTTACGTCTATAAAATTCAATTTATTGCGAATACCAGTGGGCGATTGCGAAACAATTTAAATAGAAGTGTCGGTTAACATGCCACATAATCATTGTTACAGTTGATGTGGGTTTTATTTTTTATTATATGTTGCATATTTATCTTCTTATGCCTTTATGATAAAATCCGATACAATCCGCTATGCGGATTGTTGAATTCCCTATCCCATTCCATCCCCAAAATGTGAGCTTTATGGGTATGGAATATAGAAAATGGCAATGCCACAACATATTGTTCAGTCAGTTTATCAAAATCTTTTATGGTTCGACAAATATTTTTCCTTGCAAATGCTTTGGAGTATGTAATACAAATGTTTTTTTAGGAAAACACCCCCAAAAAGTGGACATGGGTTAAAATTAACTACGGACAAAAAACAAACAAAAAAGTGGGCCTGAAAAAAAAAACAACTTTATATGGAGAAATAAATATATTGAGTTGCCTAAATACCTCAATTTCAGTTTACACTTTTTTAATGCTAATTTCATTGAAACCACAATATATTTTTATACGTGTAACCGAATATTCGCAAAAAATTGGGGTCCAAATTCCGAACCCCAAGATTATTCTATGGATGTACGCGGCCATTCTTAGATCCATATTAACACATGGGGGACTTGTCTGGTGGCAATTCACAAATAAAACGACCCATCTGAAAAGTATGCCAAAGATACAAAGAATAGCTTGTGTGGGCTCTACTAGTGCAACGAGAACCACACCAACAGCAGGAATGGAAATCATCCTCAACCTGCTTCAGCACCTTTACTGGGAAATTTACTTAGAAGTAAATTCTAAGCAGATACCTGGGCTCAGTTGTATCCCCTGACTACATTCTGCCTCACATTGATGGTTCAAAATGGACGTAGGCGTTGGAGCTGCGAGGCTCCGAAACACTAAAGCTAAACAGCACTGCCACCAGCACTGATCTTTCAGATCAATTTGTTGAACCGCCTCTATAGGACCTCAAATCACAGGTGGAACAGAAAACACTGAATATCGCCAAAAACAGGTGCAACTCCCTAAAGGGATTCTTACTGGACATAACTTTTTTGTAACCCACATACTGATAACCTTTGTAGAGGTCAACTAGGAATATGAATTTTAGGAAAATACCTTTTCCATGACCTCACGGATCTATCCGAAATCACCCCCTCTCTAACCTTTTCAGGTTTGCAATATCTGGATGACTGGAAAGGGACTAACGACAGTAACGGGACAAAGGAAGAAACCGACCAAACATGTGGACCCTCAACGGGTATCATAATGGATCATATTGACCGGTGTGTGATAAGGGAAGACGTGCACCGCCTACCTCATCAAGCCAACAACCTAACCTAACGCGTAAAAAGTGTATTCGTGATTATATGTTCCATTTTTTGTAAATTTACAAAGGATTTTTTTTATAAAACAGCTAAAATTTCAATTCCAAATAATGTTATATTTCCAAATAATGTTATATCATTATGTGAGTTATTAAATATAGAAAACAAGAAGATGTAAAGATTGACCTTCAACAAATTTTGTGAAACTCGAAAGAAACAAAAAAAATAACGACAACGAACAAATTGAAGAACAAATTGCAATAGTATTTATATTATGTTCTCAAATATTGTATTTTATAACATATTACTTTCATATGTTATATCTTAATCTGTTTATATTCAATGAAAATAAAATCCCACTAAAGGTAAGCTGTACACCTCTTGCGCAAGAGATTAGATCACCCTATGCTGTTCCAGGTCTTTGTAGTCGTGTCCAATTATACTATCATCCCCCAAGAATCAGTCTGATACAAAAGTCTAAGCCCCAACATGCCTATCTGTACATTACCTTTTCAGACATTGACAGACTTCATTAATACGTAATGAGTAACCTATTGTGTCGAGGTATTCATCGCTAAAGCAAATCTGGGTTTATTCTTGTCGTCTATCTATCGGTCAACTCACACTCAGCCCCCTAGCCTTGTGCAGCGCTCCATTCAACCTGCTCTAAATAAACCATTCATCAGTTTACATAATCCATCATCATCAGAAATGAGTTTTCTTATCCAAACTATTATCATTTCCATTCTGGACATTCGACGACGACGAGGACGATGACGACAGCTTTGAACGACGACGTTCGGTATTAGATATCCAAATACATAAAAAAACACACAGAAAAAAGAAACTAAAGCAAAATAAACTACAAGGAAAGAAACGAGGATAGGCAACGAAAAAAAAAACAGGAATGGTAGTCCAAGAACTTTTCCGAGGGTTTGGCCTGCGACTGAAATGGAAAGATGGATGGTTGGATGGATTCAAAGGAATAATAAGCTTCTGCTTCAACGTCTTGTGCTTTTTTGTTGCTCTTCCTTCAACTTCCATCTTTATTTCCATTCATTTCACCTTAATGAGATTTTTCCTTAAATAGAATAGTGGAGCAATAATAATGATACGACGACGACGGCATGGAGGACGACTACGATACAAGGAATATAAAGATGACATAAGTAGTAGTAGACGTCGATGTCATCAAAGATGCGGAAGAGATGATATACGTTTTGCTGTTTTGTCAGATCTGACCTCACGCCGCCACCCTTGTCATCAAATGGCCTATATACACCCAAGGAGAAAAGGTTCAGGTGTGTTGTCGGGCTTAATAGTCATTCTTTTGCTTTGGCTTTACATGACAGACTGTCACCACAATTGACCTAACACCACGACTGTCACTCAAAAGGGGGTGATAAAATGAGGGTGAAAACAAGTTACATGAGGTCCACATCGTGTTTGAACTATTGTCAGTTTAAAGGAAAGGGTAATTGTGAGAATTTTTTTTGTTTCTTACGTTATAAGTTCCGTTTTATACATCCCCATTAAGCCTACTATAATCTGATTAGCTAACATGCCAACATGGTGCAATGAATACCAGCCGGCTACTTATTATTTTTATCGATAGCCTTAATAGGGAGGCATCAATAAAACATAGGAAGGCGTTGTATTTAAGTAAATGTTTGTAAATTCGATTAAACCGCTAGTTTTCAATACTTATCGAGAAGCGTGAACGTTTTGTTTTCAATATGGCTTATAATTTTGTTTTTATCTTAGATGGTGATTAAAAGCAAATTATGTATCCCATAAATCGACAAACCAAACTAGTACCCTATTATCAGTAAAAGTTGCATTCAGATTAAATGAAACACCTAAAACAAATTTAAACTCAAAGATTCCCCGATAACCCATATATGCGTCCATTATACATCCACAGCAAGTTGTCGGGAATAATTGTCGTGCCATGAGTGAGCGGCAGTTCGCTTTGGCTCCAATTAAAAAAACCATTAAGCCGTTTTTTATTTATACAATTTTATAATTATGCATGCATACGCTTGAGAGTACAACTATGGATTTGGGATTAATAAACAAAGTTTCGCCGACAAAGCATAGTAATTAAGTTTCCAGTTATCAGGGATTGAATGTGCACTCTCTGGTATTAACTGCCAGCAAAAAGGTAGTAATTTATCCTCGCGTTCATACACGCTCGCACATATATGTATGGTGCAACATGATTGATAGGCCGACTGTATATGATACGGTGTACCGTAAGGTTATTATTATTACCTATACTTCTCAACGAACAATCCAGATGCCGACACCCTGTTGCCTGATATTGACACACGTCCTTATTATTTGGAAAGCAAATTAAATGGGTATAACGCGGTAATTAAAATGTCACGAATGAATGGCATTTCTTGGCAGTTATATGTCAACACAAAGCTGAAATAATCAAGGGAATGTAAAATCACAGTACTGACCTCATACCGAGCTGAGGGCAGAAGTCCATTACTACTTTCAATTTAATATATGTCATCCAATTAATTTGAAGATCCTATTTCGTCAGATCTTTCCCTAGAAGAGGAATCTCTTTTTTTGGCTATTTTTATACTGCCCTGGTAATGACACATTTACTTTGGTTCATTTCCTGGATATCGCCTTGCGGCAAAGCATTCTTATTCGTTTTCAAGGATCTTCCATTGATGAAAGAGGAGAAAATCACATCTGTTTCTGAAATATTTATATCCCAAGTCAGCTTTTGTTCATCCACTTTACAGCACATACTCATAGGACAAAGGCAGTGACAGAACTCTCGTGTCCTTCGTTTTTATTCATATGTTCGATTTCGATTGAAATCACTCTAGGATATCGAAATATAATACACAACACAATGAAAAGCTAAGGACATATATGCCAAGCGGAAATGGAAGACGACAACGAAGAGATGGAAAGGGGGATTACTTTATTTGATGTCCAGCTTCTTGTAAATAATGAATTGAAGCGTCCTTGATTCATTTCTTTCACAAAAGGGCATGCTCCATACATAAAGTGTATCTAGTTGTCACAATAGAGAGCCAAGGCATTCATTATACTCTACCGGAGAAGAGCAATCATTGAATGATTCAATTTATTTATTTATATTACGTTATATTATATCTGAAGGAGAATCAAATCCAATCATCGGTTGATGATAATATAGGTACTCTGCAAGGTGGTAAACAGTAATAGAAATTTCTAATCAACGAAGTCAAATCGATATTCCGAGAATTACATTTCAAAAATGTTTTAGTTTTTCGAGTGAGAATTTTTCGTCGGAGATCAGTTTCTTACATAGTTGGCTATATATTACTATTTTCATCGCGTTAAAAATTATATTTTATAACTTTTTTTTTACTGATGCCAATATACTTGCAATTTTTTACAAAAAAACATTGGGACAACTTAAATAAAAGGTAATTTTCATGTAAATAGTCCGAAACGTAACATTTCTGAAAAAAAATTAACAGGTGACTTATTAAAAAAAATACATTTGCCCCTGCTCTTATCTACTAGCTCTAAGATTGACAATACAGATATTAATACGGAAACTAGGCATTCATTGTTCGGAGTTGGTAATCGTCAATATTTTGCTAAAAGGAAATCGGTCAAGCCGCTTAGGCTGTAGAGACCATTACGGACGACCCGTGAAAATATGTACCTACATATCTACTTAAATATGGAAATTAATTGGTCAACTGTATGCAGGCAAAAAAAAAAAAATGGCGCGAATATAGAAAAATAGCAATTGTGAACTGAAAAAAATGGGAACGGTTATTGAAATCGATATATACTCGTCCTCTTTTGGATTTTTAAACGTTTGTGACATTCGTGAATTACCGCCCAGTTTTATTTTGAAAATAATTTCCACCAAGTATTTAAGTGATATGCTTAAGCATATCGTATCACATATTTACATGCGAAATTTACCCAGAACAGCTGTCATGTCAGAAAAGTCGAAATAAAATTCCCATTGTACGCAATTTATCTACCCCAACTGAGTGACATAACACCATCTTCATCATCGCCACCATCGCGTGCTGCAAGCCACTCGTCAATGTTAAATTTATGTTAATTTCACAACATTACCGTTGCTTCGGATGTCCCTCTCGCGTCAGTGGCCTGCCAGCGTTCAGCCAGCAAACCACCTGCAGGCCAGCAGCTATCAATCATTTTCTCCCATGCGAATAATACCACCTCTGGTGCCCGGTTGGCAGAGTGTGGTGGCTGATGCCTGTTGGATACCATATTTTCATTCTCTTCGTCTTGATGGCTTTTCTTGTTTCGTTCCGCGATTTTTCATCTGCCATTGTAGCATGTTATTTGTCTATTTGTTTGTTATGCTGCCAAACAAAACACTAAGCCAACAGCACAACACAGTCAACATTCGGTGGTAATTGCTGTATGCGTGGGAAGCATCGCTGCGCGCCGTGCATTGTTCTGTGCGTTTACCTACTCCTCCTCGTACTTTGGGCCTGTGCTGCTTCCAAATGGGGACCAGCATGAAAAGCCAACTGAAAATTAAATGCAAAATCTGATTACAGCACCGCGTCGGTCGGTTTCCAATATTAACTTTTTGTTAACTCACGCCTTTCACAGACAGACAGACATAGCCCTATCTTATATGCAAACGCTCCTCCAGCACTTTGTCTGGATCCATTCCGATTCAAAGACTCGACGATGCGGTTCCACGCAACGGATTCGGACGGACGACCAGATAAATGTACAAAATGTGGAAAACAATGGCGATATTCCACGGAGCTGTAATTCAATTCAGTTCGCAGTTAAATGATGCCGCGCTGACGTTGTTGCTTCTGTTCGCTGGTGTTGATGTTGGTGGTGCTGCTGCATTTCAGCGCTTTGTTCTTTCGAGCATGCGATCTGCTTTTGCATGCATCCGCGGGCATTGTTTATGCAGATATTCTTTTTATGTAAAACAAAAAATGTTATTTTAATTTACACAATGTTGTTCTGAGTCATTATAATGGAAACGTGCATATAGTTGAGCGCTGCCGCAGGCGCAGTTAAAAAAACAGTGTTCGCATACGACTGGATATTATAGGTATTAAAAAAGAAACACACATAGACACCACACAAAAGAATGAAATTTAAAATTGACTTTTATTTATGAGGATTAATTACATTGCTGTTGAGGAAAAATTGGACAAAAGTTGATGCGCGAAGTGCGTGCTGAAATGCTTGAATTCCGAATTGAATTCCTGTTGTCTAAAGTGGAAATCAGAGCAGGATTACATCGCATTACTCTGTTGGTAAGTTGAATTGTTTTAAGAGTCAGTGTGCACGCAATGACACACTCGCATATAGCATGCTGATATTCATTTGCAAATGAGTGCTTTTTATTGTAATCAAAACTGCTGGACACGCTTTGACAGCTTCATTAAATGGAACGAAGAGATTTGATTGGTAGTGTACCAAATCGGCAAGGAAAAAATGGGAACATACCGTTATCAATCTAGTTTTTTACTAAAGCGGTATTTAATATCTATTTATATAGATCCATTAATTGCAGACTAAAGACACCACCTAGCATCTGTCGACGTTAAATCATAACTGTGTTAAGAGAACAAGTCTAGAAACAGGAGGCTTCCATCATCAGTATTTCTTAGAATTTCGCGGCATATAAAGCACTTTTCTCCACTATCTTGATACCTATATCCACATCTACAAAAAAGAAAGAAAATTACAAAGTTACAAAAAGGTATCAGATGGTTGACATGGAAGCAACAAAAAATGCTTATCATGAAAGGAGTAGCAAATAAAATATGTATAAGTGCTATTGTCTCCGAACCCTGCCATTATCAATCAACATTCTCAATCTATGCAATTGAATGGAAATTCTTAGTTAGAAATGGATCGCTTATGACACCCATATAAACTTTTCTAGTACCTACATACTCAAAAGGATATTATGTACCTCGCAGCAGCAGAGCAAGCGGCGAAGCAATATTGCATGATATGAGCTTTTCTTATATGTCACCGGTGTTATGTCATTAATCAAGGAGTAATTTTATATTTCCCGCACCGTGTCGAAATTGAACGGCATCATGCTAAGTGAGATGTGCTAAGTAGGTTTACAACGACAACGTGCTGTGCTGTGTTCTCTAGATGAACGCAGGGCGAAACTCCACCCAGTACTTTTATGGCGTTCAATGACGAAGCATATTTCCTTAATGCAAATAATCATACATCCACCCCTTTCAGTAATTAATGAACACGTACACTACATAATGTCCATCAATCTCATAAACGATTTTGCGTTCACCCCCCCCCCCCCCCCCCCACGACCCTCAAACTGACACTCCGAGAGCGTTTTTGTTGACATATGCACGCCAATTACGAAGATGAAGTGCACGTTGCACACTGCCCAACAATTTTGTCACGCTCACCAGATTATAAATGCATCCCAACAGGCCGGTTCGGTGTAGTTAATCATATATCCTGGCATATACACAAAACAACTTAGTTTATGATGATGAATATTACTTTTTCGCCAGCCCAATCCAAATTTCTAGCACACCCTCTACGTGTTCGACCAAGTGATACATCACGCAAATGGGCCATTCGTGGTGCAGCCACTCACCCACTGCCATCCTACTACCTTAACCTCCGTTAGCGTACTGCACTGCTTCCTTGGCATATAGGATATACAAGTAGGAATGTTTTTGTCACCTGGTTTGTGTTATCGGAATTATATCGGTTCGCATGTTTTCGCAAATATCAGACCCATGAGGAAAATTATGGGTCAACTTATACGCCGATGTAATTAATTATTCACTCATAGATGTCGGGCGGAAGGAGCAAAGCAGCACGACATTAACAATATGTACATATAGTAGGCTTGTGTGCGCTCATGGACAATGATTATAAAACTCCACAAAATATTATCCCCCGACAATAATCCCGATAATTATTATTAATTAGCAATAAAAAGCCAGCAGGACACTTGCGCTTACCATGAGCTGATGGGTTGCGTTGTCATTTACAGCAGTAGCGGCGTAGACTCGAGTGCAACAGAATGTTTAATACTCTTCGTTTTAGCGCTCGCAGGAAGAGATTAGTGATTATGTTTAATGACCAGTGAATAAGACATGGATTCATGGAACTATAAAAGCTGTTAAAATAATATGCCTGGTGGAAAGATGGGGAGGGATGTCCAGGCTGCCAGCTATATGGTCTGCACGCCAGTTGGCGCTGATGCTCTCCTAATGACAGCCTTAGGACAATGTCAAAGGAGAGTTTATGATTATGATATGGTTCTAGTAATGGCTTGTCGTTAGTTTCATTGATGTTCAAAGGCGAAATGGATAAGAATCTATGAAGTTGCAAAATAAAATTCTGTTGTTGCGAGTAAAACAAATTGAGATGTTTTGCGAAGAGTTTTAACACAAAGGGGAGTGGACCCGACTGCATAAAATTTTCTAATGCGTTTTTGGGTAATTGCCATACAAATGAGCTTTAGAATTATCAATTGATAACTTATTTTCAAATTCTTTTTAAAACAAATAACTTAATTGCGCCTGTAAATAGGGGCTTTTTGTTTTTCTCTAATCTCCAGCATTAGACAAATTCTTATAACTTATAACACGTATACCATAACGGTCCATTGTGGTACAACGTGGATCATTCCGTATACTCGTTTGTATAGCGTAGGAAGTTTCTGACATTAATTTCATCCAGCTCACCCAGATTATCAAGGAAGTAGTTTCCTAGATTGAGTTTTTTTCCTTTTCAGCCAGGACAAACCTTCTTTAATTGCCATGCTTTCCGCCCGACAATGGTCGGGAAGGCGAAAGAATATGCTTATGTTAAGCATCTCGATTCCCGATTCTGTTTTAGACCCTATTCTAGCTTTATACTTAGGTTGGTTGATAAATTCAGCAAGATCTTAGAAAAGAAAACATATGTCAACGTATTGTAATGAGAATACATTAATTGCGGGAGCTTTCATAGACTTTATTATGGACAAAAATAATTACCCATCTTTTTTTACGGATACGGAGATACCTATAACCCAAAAAGCTACATAACCTAACAAAATGCTTATTGGAATATAAAAGAAACTGTAGGTACGCACTCACCAGTAAAAATTATGACATCGGTTTATATGAGAAGCTGTGTAAAATATTTATTACTCAGCAATTAATCACAAAACGAACACGAATAAAAACAATGTTTTGACAACATGCTTTACTGATCACATTACCTACATCTGCCGTACACTTGTGAGCTATCCACTTCCCGAACTTACTAAATGGCAAACAAAAACACATGTTTGCAATCACAAATGCACTTTGCCCTCAATAATCACAGGCTGCACAAACAAAAACATCTTACCAACATGGAAAAAGAAAAATCGATATGTATTTCACTTTTCAGATTGCAATGCAAGAAAATTCACACGCACAATTCACTTTTCATATATTTTCGCATCACTTTACATTGTTCAACAGTTTTTGTTGATACATTTTGCTTTCCTTATAAAAATAAACGAATTAACTGAATCTAATAATCTGAATCAAAAAATAAGATTATCCACTTTTCTCGCACACGAAATGGACACTTCAAGAACTTTCTAGAAGAAAACCACACTGCAGGGAATTGCATGCAGCGTTGCCTTACCATCTGTTAACCTGTTGATCGGCTGATTGCTAAGAATCACGAAAAAAATTGACAGAGGCGAAGATGTTGCTTTCGTTGAATGGCTGAATTTGCATGGGTGAGTGAAAGGGGGGTGTCTAGTGATAGATAAAATAAATATGCAAATACATATGTAATTTGGTCTACATACTACTAACGACCAATATTGTGCATTTCGTTTGCGAAAAATAGAAACAAATTCAAATAATTATTTATATGTATGTCAATTAATTCCATTGTATTTAAAATATTTGGACATTTTCTACATGTCCAGGTCAAGGTCTATATTTTCCAAGAGTAAAACGTTTTCAACACCGTGTTTGCATCTTCGTCTTAAACTTTTATTTTATGACAATCCAGTATAAATGGAAAATGTCCCTATTATATTTTTTACATATATCTAGTGGAGCTTTAAATACTTATTGAGCAGACAAAAATGCAAGGATTGGTTACTTGAAATAATTTAAATGATATTAATCAAACCAAACCTGCCTGTCGTTGACTGCATGTACCAATTTCACATTGCTTATAAGCATTTTGTATCGGCCTATCGGTAAACATTCAAGCATAACGTTTTTTGAGATGAGATGTAAGAGCTGATATATATGTCTATGTGTTAAGCATATTTTGATGTTAAAAATTTCAGTAGTTGGGGTTTTTTTTATGGCTTTTAGAATGGTTATCAAATCCGAGAAAGCTACATGTTAAAAAAAACATCATATATGCAAAACGTAAATTTTTGATTAGAGCAACTAACATTTTTCAGGAGTGAAACAGTTGAAATTTCACTACAATAACCTACTACAAACACAACGAATATCAGAAATTAACAGCAAACACTGGAAATTTTAAACGATACAACAAATTGTACACAATTTATAGCTACAGATGCGTCTGACATATGCAATTATCCGAAAGTGTTTTTTTTTTTAATGTACGTGCTCGCTGGTGCTGCACCAGTTTCTCTGGGGGTAAGTCGTTGCTTTGTAGACTATGATTCTCATTCTCTTGTCGACTGGCGTAATTTTTTTATGGATGGGAAAGAGGCAAATAAAAATGTCCAGCTGACAGTAACAATGGTTAAGCTAGATAGATGCAATGTTGCAACTATCGCAATGTCCTTAAACCACTATACTCCCTTTTTGTGATGTACAATTTCTCTACACAATCATGTCCATACGACAAGTTAAGACTACAAATCATTTGCATATGAGCTGACAGTAACACTGTGCATGAGTATGTGTGTGCAAAGTTTTTTTCAATGGAAAAGTTTTCATGTGGTCAGCTGTCACACGAAGAGGATTTATGGAGCGCAGTGAAACCTATAATTATTTACATTTTTGTTAACAGCTCATACTTTGAGTGACAGCCTTAAATATTCAATGGTCGGAATTAGTCAGCACCCGCGCACTTACTTGTCCAGGAGTGGTTACTCAAATTATGATATGGAAAAGATCAAAGGACCCAAGTGTTACCCAGGAAACTCTCTTAAGTTAATCAAGGAAGTGGGAAACATTAATGATGCGACATTATACAGAACTCATTCTTTTCTCCTATCGAGCCTGGAAATCTGTTTATCATATTTTTGCACTGAAAAGACGGAAAGCCACCCATGGGATGGTGAACGTTACTCGCACGAAGGATGCATATCACCAACACGTAAGTGATTCCTAAAAGGGCCGGGTCAAAAAACTGAAACAAACATCGGATGCATGTGTGAGGATGTATCCTTGGAGGAGATAAAAATGTCCACATAAACTTCAAGCCGTGTACCGAAATTGCTACCCAACTTTGCCTTCCGTTGACAATGTCGATGTTTTGGAAAGCCGATGATAGAGACCTCCTAAGAGCGTCACCCACTTCACACAGGAGTAGTAGAATCAAAGCAGCATATAGTGCCAGTATCCATGTAAGAGGCTCTGTCGAAAGCATCCTCAGAATTTGTGTTGTGTGCAGGGGATTTTAATGTTGTGTTGTTGGTTCTGCTGAGATGCTAATGCTGATGCATGCCGACGTAAGCACAACTACCAGGCGCTCCGGTGTCATTATACCGAAACCAAACAATCCGACAACGAATAAAATTCACACACACACAGATATATATATATATATACATTTATATATATATATGCATACGCAGGAGACTGTCGCGCTGAAGTGCATTCGTCCTCCAACCTCCTGCTTGAATAAACTCCGTCGAGGACATCCACAATATGTGCAAGCTCCACCATGTGTCACCCAGTGCGAAAAGCAAGCATCTCGACGGGAGTATTTATGCAGATAAGGATTTATGTACCTGGGATGCATGCACGTTTCCACCATCCACTTATGGCTTGAATGCGAGTGTAATTAAAAAAAGTCTATATGTGTTTGTGACATCATATGAAATGATGTCACACAGTGAATAGTGATGGGAGAATACGGGCTTACCGGTCGCAGATCCTGTGTTCATACGCTCATTTCGAAATTTTATGGTGAAGTTAAGTGTGGATATTGTTTTTTTTTAACATGAACATTGTGGACAGTTTGGAGTAGTAAAAGGACAAGAAAGTTTTGTTATTTTTTCTTTTTTTTAATGAACGAATATCCTGAAATCACCAGTATTTTTATTAGATAAATTTTTACCTTTATTTTTTTTCCTTTGAAGAGTTTTTTTTATTCATAATGTATATAATAATTTCTTATTAACATTTTCAGATTTTAATACACTTCATTTTATAGTAAATATACTTTTTTTATTAATATATTTTTTCTCTTACTTTAAATTTTTTTTAATCGAAAAATATAGTCTGTAAATTATTTGAAATAATGACATAAATAAAAAAATAAAATAAAATATATATATTTAGTTTTACATTTCAAAGTCAATCTTTTTTGATAATATTTATTTAAATCATTTATTTATCGGCAATATTTACCATAGAAATTTGAAGGCATTTTTTAAACATACTGATTCACCAAATTAAAAAAAAAATCATAGTCGTTAGGAAAAACAAATTGAGGTATTGGAAATTGGCTAATTCATAGGATCAGATATTTAGAAGAAAAAAAAAGTTCTAAACAACAACATTTATAATAGTGCTATCAATATAGTCATTTCTGTGTTTTTTGTTTTGTAACTAACACAAAGGAATTTATTTGGTTATTTGCCAAATCTAAAGAAGAAATTACTACCGACTGCAATTTTAAAAAAAGCGGGTTTAAGTTTGAACCACTAGATACAGGTCTTTTCCAAGCACCAAACTACTACTCTATGTATAGCCATTACAATTCAATCTTCCACAGACGAATAAGTCTGAAGCATCACCAGCGATAAAACCAATAAATTGGAAATTAATTTTCATTCAACTTCTTTTGCTAAACGCTCGCATTCATATATAGACCCAAAGCCATCAGTAGCAGTAGTAGAAAGTCCGAAGGAAAGAAGCATCCGATAGATAGATAGAAAAGTTTGAAATGAATTTTCCATGCCAAAAGAAAATCTAATAAAATATTTATACAAGTCGGCCCGTAGCATATACACCACCCAACCACCACTAAAAACAACTAAGGGCGGGTGCTGTGGTATCCAGTTCCTAAAAGCCTCATGATTGGAAACTTTTCCAGTTTGCCACAAATGTATAACTATAAGTTTCGATGGTGGTGATGATAAGGATGGCTTAACATTTCATGCGGTCCCAACTTAAAGTGCTGCAGTTCACATGGTAACTCTATGCTTTGGATATACTTTACACACACCGTACAGCTACCATTCGATTGTTTTTGCAACTGAAGTAGCTATCTAATCAAGCAGGTACCCTGGTCTAACATGAAATAACAATCAGAAAACATAACAAAAACCGGAGAACAATGTTTATTGTTTCAATTAGTAAACCTGGTCATTGGTTGTGCTATCAAAGATGCAATCACTATTATGGGTAATTAGTGTTAATTGCATTTAATTTAGATATCAAGTTAATGGGTGGTTAGCGTAGAAAATGTTTGTTCATTTGTATACCCATACGAGGGAACTGATGAGTCAACCAAATAACTAATCAACAATTATTATCAATCAAGAATTTAATTGTTTTTGTTTGACTAGTTTTCCAAGGTGGAGCTTTTCCATTTTATGTAAGTGATAATATAGATCAGGTGAAAGATAATTAATAAGACTTTGAGAAGCTTTTAACAGACAAATGTTGAACTGTTTTCCATTTCAAGGATGATGAACTTGTTACTTATCGTTCTTTTTGATGGCCTTTTTATTACACTTAACATTTATATAGAAGTGAAGCATTCATAAACTGGACTGGTGCTGGTGTTGAGATCAAGAGGATTTTAACGTAATTGGCACACGGCCTTAATAATGAATTTGAAAAATAAAACAAGTCGATAAAGGCGTTCACTCAGCTAAGAATAATGCTTTTTCGTTCTTGGTCACAACACAATGGAAAACGTAAGGTGATTATAAAAACTGACAGTCAATTTTTGCGCTGAATTCAAATGACAGCTATTAACTCCAGTTTAATAATATGTTTTGTTTAGATCACTTCAGCTCCGTTAGAAAATGTAAATATTTAAAAAAAAAAAGTGTATGTTACTACAGTGAAAGTTTGTTTTATAAAGAACATAAGTTAAACGTGAACACAGTGAAACTTTATGCTTAAAATGCCATCTTTTTTTTCTTTTTTCCTTTTAGACAATCTTTTCGACGATGACGGGATGGCAGTGTTTAACCTCTTGTAGAATATATTTTTGGAAACCGGCTCTATTAGTTAATTGGTTTTCATTTAATTTCGGTTTCTTAAATATTTTATTTTTATACTTTTAGCCAAATTATTCAAGTTGTAAACTGTTTCATGTGAATTTATCTTTTTCTTGCGGTAATTATTCAATAAGTATTTATTCTAATATGTACATCCAAAAAAATATTGCAAAACCAATTTCCTAATCCCATTTCGCCCTCGATCGTATGAATATGGTCATAAACATGGCAAGTGATCAGTTCAATCAAAGTGATCACAGTGATATAATTAGAGTTTACGTAAAATTTCTTTACATTCTTTTTCCAATACGCGGCTTCGTTAGTCTTACGGTATTACGTAATGTAATAGAATATAACTTGTCGAACATGGATTTTTTTACATTCTCTATCTATTGTTGAACTTTTGTTATGACTTTAGCTGAGTTTTATTGTTCAATGCAATGCGGTGATTCAACCAACCCTTCAACAGTGACACCCACTCTGCGAGAGTGTCTCATTTCGTAAGTATGCATTGTGAAACCACCCACCTCTAGAGTCATATACTCATATTACTAACGCCGAACGCGTAACTTGGCGACTTGTTGTCTACCCAACTTCAGTGCTGACGGACCGACCGGCCGACAAACGGTCTAACGATTTGCTTCGCCACCACCACAATCATTCTCAGAATTACCTCCACTGATAATACTATTTTTTCTTGCAATTTATTCGCCCACCCCTACCACTACCATTGCAGGAATGCATTATGCATGTGGGAATATCTTCTATAATCAGAACAGACAACTGGTCGCCACCACAGCCGGTCACTGTAACTGCAGCAATGCATCGCGCTCGCTTGTCACTTTTTCGAGGGACTCATTTTGTAGTTTGCATTTGTGTACCGGATTTCGATTATATGGTATTCGTATTAATCACTGTACTTTTCCATTTTCTTTCAATTGTTGTGTGGGAAATTACTTTTTCAAAAGAATCGCCAATCGACCGCTACCGTGCACTGTTGTTAAATAAACCTTGAGGAGAATTCTCGATTCCCTTTCCTATGGTCGCGCTCAAGGTGAGTCTTCTAATACGGGCATGTGTATATAGATACCCAGCGGTACGAGATCGTGCAATGCTTCCAATGAGTAATTACAAGGCAATTATTGTCAGGAGTTGTGTATGTGTTTGAATACACAAATAAAGCTTTTTAGGAAAAAAAAAATATTTCGGAATTGCCGCTGCTGAAGTGTGTATAGTGCATACGAATAAAAAAGGTCACAAAGAGAAAAGCTGTACGCCTGATACACCGTCAGCGGTTATTATAACCACCTTTTTGTAAGTCGTAATAAGTAAAAATATCGACCCTACCGTATCAGAAAAACTCTATGGAGATGTATTACAGTCAACATGTGAACGCAAAAGTTAAGACAGATTTAAGTACATGATTAGGTGCATATTAGGAGCAGTCGAATCTCGGGATAATTCTAAATAAAAATCTAAATTAAAAAAAGGCTTTTTAAATATTCAATGAGTCTAAACTTCACTTATAAGTGCAGAAATAAAGAAATTCTATTAGGGTCATACTATGTTGGTTTCTCAATACAAAATAATTCAATCACGAGTTGTTTTAAATTGTAAGCAAATACGTGTTAAGTAGACTTTTAGTCATGCAATTGACATAAGGCTGGAATAGTCTGGAATAGTTGCAAAAATATAATTTTGTAGTTTGCGTATCCTTGTCACCACCTAGGCGTTGATTGTATTAAACAAAAACTAGTAAGGAGGTATAATATGGGGTCATTAGAATCCTGATGTTACGTATACGCCCAACTATACAATTGTTCAGCACTACCGAGGTATCCCTTCGGAAATAATTTTCTCCATTATATTGTTGTCTGACGAAAGAGAGTTTTTTATACTTTCCGATAAGAACTACGAAAAGATCTTCAACGAAATGTATAGCACATGGACGCCAAGCGACATAATACGTAAAGTCAACAATTTTTGGCAATTACGCGTTGAATTTCTTACGATTTTGTGGGATGAAGAATTGTTGAGGAATAAAACGATACCAAGTT
The DNA here is from genome assembly GCA_949824845.1 of Rhingia rostrata. Lineage (NCBI taxonomy): Eukaryota > Metazoa > Arthropoda > Insecta > Diptera > Syrphidae > Rhingia > Rhingia rostrata. The sequence continues at coordinate 106,356,442 of OX463757.1, forward strand.
TTTTTTTATAAAATCTTTCTTGGTTAAAAAATAAAGATATTTTTTGAAATTACCAATTTAAATAATAGACCGAAAGGCATTAGAATTAAGTTGTTATTGTGTAATTTAGAGCGCCAGCATAGTTAAGTTAGTGAAGTAGTTGATAAGTAGGCTAGTTTTTCATGAATTTTTGTCCAGCATTCAATTTAGTTTTAAGTTGAATATTAATAAAAATAAATTAAAAAAAAGGGCTTGGTATATTTATTTCCTTTTTCTTTTTAGAAATAATCTGTCCGTACTAAGTAACCAAAGTTAAACAAAAATCCGTGTATATACATACATATATGATAGATAAATTCATAAATAAATAAATGGGCATCATTTGTTATGAGAAGGTTACAATCCGCTGTGCGGATCGTTTAATACCCTATCACATATTTAAAATTATTATCCCCAAAATATGTGTTTCATGGCAATAAAATATTGAAAATGATATTTTCACAACATATTGTTTATCACAGTTTATAAAAGTCTTTTATGTTTCGACAGAAAACAAAATTTTTCTCCTGCAAATGGTATGGCGTAGGGTATGTTTTTTTTAGAAAAACGTCTCCCAAAAGTGGGCGTAAGTTAAAATGATATATGGAGGAAATAATTATGTTATCATAACCAATGATTTTGCTTAAAAAAAGGCGTTTCTTGTTTCTTTTTTTGTTCTTGTTTTGTCTATGGGATATGATTCACAATATTTTTCAGGAAAAAGCCCCCGAAAATTCTGCGTGGCAAAAAAATGAATATGAGCCAAATATAGACATTAAGACTATCTAAATATCATGTTCAGCTAATTTTTCAGTGTGATAAAGTTTAACAAAGAAACACCGTTTTTATAAAACGTGGTCATGGCAGTGGCGGCTTTTGAAAAATTATTAGACTTTTTCAAACAGCACGGACAACGATAGCATATATTAAATTTCAAAATCGTAGCTAAATTTATGGCCTAAAAACCGTTGACGTACAGACAAACGGTTGGACAGACGCGAGGCGATCCATATATGTACTTTATCAAATCTTTATTAATCAAAACTAATATGATCCTATGGGTTAGGATCTGCACTTAATTTTTATGGGCTTACCAAGCCATTTGTTTATATCCTAGCCCATTGATGTATATTAGTTGTGACGTTAAGTTTGTAACATAGAGAAATAATTTCGATACATACCTCAAAGTACATGGATCGACTCACAATCGCTAGCTGAGTAAATCTGTCTGTCTGTCCGTCTGTCTGTATGTCACCAATTTTCGGGCCCTACGTTTTGAGCTAGAGCGCTGGAATTTAGTATATAGACTCTCTGATTGACGAAGCAGAACAAGTGTTAAATTCAAAATCCGCCAACTGCGACTCCCATCTTTTAGATAAACGTCTTTTTGTTCAAATCATAGCAATTTTAAAAAGATAGCTGTACAAATATTTAGACTATGTCACTGTCTACATTTCATACATACAAAGTTTTTAGCCACGACCACTTTTAATGAACGATTTTCGGCAAAAGTTTATATAAATTTAAAAAAAATTGCTTCATGTATCATTTTGACTCACACAAACTTTTTGGTGGCGTTTTCTTACAAAAACGTTGTTTTGACGAACAATAAAGTATTTTGAGCATTTATGTATTTTTGAACATTGTAAAAACGCCACTCCCACGATTTGGGGATTTTTAATTTAAGGATGAAATATGATAGGGTATTCAACTATTCGCATAGCGGTTTGTATGTTTCTCATATGTTTTCCATTCCCTTTACTACAAATTGCATTACTACAAATTGCACCGCCATAAACTACAATTTGAATTCCAAATGAATTTCAAGATACTTCTGTGGCAGATAACTTATGCAGTACTGTGCTATCAGTAACTATTAATAAACAATGCGGTAAGACCGCAAGTTTACCTTTCGTTTTTTTATTGTTTATGCAAGTATCCGCCTGGTCACAAGTGCCCTGCATTACACCACCATAAGTTATTTATGCACCCTGACAATATTCGTACGATCATATTCTGAGTACACGTCAATTCTTCCCATATCGATCCCAAAACTAATAATCTGTCGTCGTTCATAAGCCCTCTTCTGGGAATAGCACTTGCAATATTCTTATCCAGACTTCATCATCGGTTTACATCTTGTTAACGGGCGATTGCACTCCCGCTTCAGGTACTTCTGCAACAGGGCCATAACCTATTACATGTAGAAACATGTGTCCAATTGGAAATGTCCACTCAATAAGGAGGGGTAAGTGCAGAATTGAATGGGGATAGAATAAACACTGACGGTTAGAAATGCTGCTTTTCGTTGGGTCCTTCATCTACTCGTCAATTTTATTTGATTTTTCACGTTCGCATATGTGTCCTCGTTTCAGACGACATCATTATCTGCATCATCATCGCCATAATCACTGCCGACGAGAATGACGGCAAAGAAGTCTTCATAGCAGCTCTAAACTATGTAAAAGTCTTTCCTTTTCCTCCCGACTTGGCTGACTTCCATGTGCATGCTATTCCCACTGTTCTTACACTACCGCTTCTACGCTACCAATAACAATGCACAATTCCTTACACGCTTACCAATTCACAAAAGCTTCAAGTGTAGCAATTTATTCTCAAGTTTTGCCCAACTAATATCCAAGGGAACCGTGGTACTGAAAGGGAAGTCTGCCAGCGGATTTACTGCCTGCCTTTTCGAGGTTCTTCTTCGCATTTTTTTTTCTTTATGCTATCCATTCATTCTTTTATGTCTTTTATTGTAAAAGTGCATTGACTATACACACAAATGAAAAGAGGTCTATTTGGGGTGGGGCGAGAAGACAGACGAAAGACAGGACGCCCCGCTCAATTGGAGGATGTAAGTCCTTGTGCTTTACATTTACATGATGGTGTGCTTCCTTTAGGCCCGGCATTTTACGTAATGATGGCAATTTGATATTTATGCAATTTTCCAGTGCACGACAACAGGAAACCCGATATTTTTCCATTGAGCGAGTGAGCGAGAGAGTCAATGCTAGGAAAAAGAATTCTCCGTGATTTGCTCCTTGCCGCACCACGGTGTTTAAGTCTATGAGGAGATGTATGCTTGTTCGTAAGGACGAAAGGAAGATTGAGTGACGGTGCACGGCAACGATGAACAGGCTGACAGCGAATCGATTTTACCTCTCACTCGCCATTTCACCACTTCTGTCAACAAAATGCAATAGGTTTTAGAAGCGAGTGGCTTTTAGCTTTATTGTCCCCGCAGTGCTAGAGTGGGTTCGCGTTTAAATAAAAGGGCCGGTACACTAGTTGTGTTCATGTTTATGGTGTTATGTCTTTAAGAATATTAATTATAATTAAGTTCAGGAAGTAATGATGGGTTCGTCTTATGTAATAAATGGTGTACTTGGAGCACAGTCCACACAAGATCATTGGATATTATTTTTATGAAACTCTGCAGCAGTGAAATAATATATTGATATAAATACTTTCGAGTATATGGTACGGTCGGTGGATATTTAATAGAGAATTTCTGAATGATATTTATCATTTCGATGATATGGGTGATATACACGGCCAATTAAAAGGATAAGGCCGTACATTTTGCAATCGATTTTCACTCTTTATAACTGTTAGAAATGTTGTACCCGGAAACTGTTTGTTAACTGCAAACAGGTGCATATTTTCCCAACAGGAAGTCGTAAAATGAATGGGTAAATAAAAACCAACCGTTGACAAGATCAAACAATGAACTCTTTGATGCGCCCCTAGGATGAGGCTAATACAAATATTTTGTTGCAAGAATTCACATCAGCAATTTTTTTTCAAAGTTTTGTAAAGAATATTAAAAAAATGCGTTGAAAAGAACTGTTTTTATTTAGTTCTTAAAAAAATGGGTTCCGGAAAGACTTTGACAGCGACAGAAAGAGAGGTTAGGACTCCCAGGCCGATAAATTGCAATGAGGCTCAATAAAATGTAAGACTGTTGTAAACAGTTATCTTGCTTTTCCATAACACTATGGGAAAAATCAAAAAGGAAAAACGGCAGAAGCAACAACATTCTTAGAATATCGGTTGATTCTACCGCTTTCCTCAAAATTTTACTCTAAAAGAGTATCAGCCGCATTGCAACGGTCCGAAGGATAATAAGATAAATGCTACGGTACTTAAAAAGAAACATGTTTTGAAGCAAATACACAAGGAGCAAGAATGGAAACGCGTTGTATTTTCGGGTTAAAACTTTTATTTATATATGATCTAAGAAAGGAAGAGCTCATTTTTGGCAAAACATCACAGCCGTACATCAGTTGTAATAATGTGGGGAGCTATTACCTACTATGCATGGCACAAATACAAATGTTTGATGGAATGTCATTACCAGAAGTGAAAAACATTTTCGCACCCCTACCTTGGATATTCCACCAAAACAATGCCCCATTCCCACTTCCACTGTTGTTAGAACTTGGATTCAATCAGAAGACGTGAAACTTTTGCCATGGCCGCTCTATTCACCGGACTTATACATAATCGAAAACATTAATGCGGCAGACAATTTGAAGACAAGGACATTTTAATCAAAGCTATTCGTGATGCTCATGCCCAAATTACTCTTGATTATTTAAAAAAAAAAAAAAACTGTATATGATTCTATTCCAGACTGTTATAATGAATTTTCTGAGCTGTGATTTTCTATTTTGTGAGTCTTATACAAATTTAAAAGGCACACTCTTTTTTGATTTGCGTTTCTTTTAAGAAAGATTTTTTACATGGGTGCTTATCATAATAATAATAATTTAGCAATAACACCCTTTTCCATATTTCTTTCGAAGATACAGTATACACTGATTTGAATGAGAAACAAAAATGACAATGGCACAGCAACCATAGCTTTCTCATTGGCAACTAGTATGGCATGGCAATAATTATAAGTAAATTTCACTCTGAGTGCGATGCCACACTCACCTGTTCAAGGTGGTGATGTGTGTGTCCCATGAACTCGTTTATAACATCCGCTTGCATGCATCTCGTATCAGCTGCTAAAGCTATTAAAGTCCCGCTATTATGTTGCTGTCCTTGTGCAAAATCCCCTTGCACAAAGTGACAAAAGCTCTTATCCTGATTGCAAATCCTAAATAAATGGTGTTGGCAGTATGTGTGTACCATTCATGATACCTTATTTCATCCCGCTCACCTTCTCAACAAGCAGAGATGTAAAAAAAATACTCGGGCTCTGTTTTGTTTCACGTTGTAGCCATTGTCGAACGAGCACATCTCCCAGCGCCTTGCAATTTGTTTGCCACCATGCTCGTTCGGGGATGTGCGCGTATTTGACTAATATTTGTACCAGAGTATTGTCTTTTTGTCATTTTCAACATCTGTATGTTTAAACAACATACAACAGGGTACCCCCAAAGAATAATATTAGGAAGAGGGTAAAGTGAGTTGGGTATATTGTACCGCCAAACCAAAGTGGGTTTGAAGAACCTCATTACGTAAATGGTGCCTTTTTAATAACACCCCCCCCCCCCCCACACCTTACACACACACACACACAAATTCTAGTGGAATGTTCATATCTTAAGTTCGCTCGTTTGGCATACAGACGTCGTTTGACAAAAGCTGTTCACGTTTCCAGTCAATGAGGCGTGGGCGGAAAGGAAAAGAGATAATCGCCTTCGATGGACGATTACACTTAAAAGGAAATAAAATATCCATACATACAGTAAGAATACTCGATATCGAAGGTTCGTCCAGGTGGATTTAGCCACATGAAGCAATGGAACGAATATTCAAAATCCTTCTGTTTGGCTTCTTATTGCGATCTATACTAATGGGGAAGTAGGTATAAAAGTCACGATTTGCCCGATATGTCTAAATTTAAATGCATTCAGGAGAAAATAGTCGGTTTGGGGCAACCGGAAAATGGCGCACCCAAAAAACAGTTGATACCATAAAGAGTGTAGATGGTAATCGCAGAAAATGCATTCTGTTCCGAATCCGATTCGAATGTGCAGCTCCGGTACGGTCATAACTTCTAAGGAAATCCCTTTTGGGAACATTGCAGAATGTGCATTTTGTGAGATAACTGGCTGGATTTTTATTTGATGCTTTTAGCTGAAATTTGTGGGATCCTTAACTGGAAAACGTATCTTAAGCATTTCTGGATATGCCATTAAGCTTAGATATTATTTACACAAACACAAAAGTCTAGTGTTCTTGTAGCATATGCTCTTTCTGGCGATTTTTGGAGGTTTTTTTGTTTTAAATACCAACACTTACTAAACTGTGTTTGTCGGGTGATGAGTTTAGTACTCCAGTTATCGAGTACTTCTCTAAGCATTGAATTGCAAATAAAAGAATTTGCGTCTTCTGGTTCCATGGAATCAGAGTTTTACTTAAAACTTTTGCAAGAGTAATGAGACCTTTAATGATGTGTAGGTGATAGACGTTCGATATGATAGAAGATATTAACTTTTTGCACTCACTCAAGTCAGAGCCCTTGATATTACATATTACATTTGTTTGCATATGAATGCTAGTTTCGCTAAGAAAAATCTATCATATGAGAGTCCGCAGCCGCACTGGCTCTGAGATCTTGTTCATCTTTTTTTAACTGAGTTTTAATATTGAAAATTTTATGAGTGTTCTCATACGAAATATGTATAAATAAATGGATGTTTTTTTGTGTAGCTTCTTTGGTCTTAGTGAAAGCAAAAGTAAAACTGGTGTTTAACAATGCGATTTATTATTATGGTATTAGGGTGAGAAATAAATATTTTTCGAGCTTTACGGCAAACATTTTAGATAAATTACATTTCACTACCAATCGATATTTAGATTCAATGTTATAACATTAGCAACCGAACACTCAACAATAAAGCATATAACACATATAACACATTATTAACTAATTTTTGTATTATATATTTATTTTTTATCTATTTTTTATTGTTAATTTGTTATTAATTTATTAATTCATTTATTTAATTATTTGTTTCTTTATTTGTTTATTTATTTATTTATTTGATTATTATTTATTATTTGATTATTATTTATTTATTTTTATTTATTTATTTATATTTATTTTTTATTTTTTATTTTTAGTATCATTTGTATTTATTTATTAATTTATTTATTTGTTTGTTTATTATTTATTTATTTATTATATAATTTATTTTTATTATCTGATTATATTTTATGAACTTATATTTGTTAATATAAAAAGCATTCCTTGAATATTCATAAAATTCTAAATTGTGTATACCTATTAGATATTCCTTCTTTTTTTTTTACTCAAAAAAAGGTTTATTCGTATTTTTCCTTTAAATTAAATTTGTAATTGCTTGTAAATAATTTTGAAATGTAAGATAATATCTCAGAAGTAAGACAATACTTGTCAAATCTCTGAATTGTAAAACGTGCGGTCACAGGCTTTGTAAAAAAAAAATTATCACGAAATAAAACATATTATTATTAACACCTAGTCAACAAAAACACAAATACAAATTTTTGGCGCAACAGGTTCGTTTAGTACCCAGGCCCGAGCTTTCTCACAACAATTCATGTGTGCGTGTGTACTTCTAGCACGATGGCGGGAACTCCTGTTTTATGCCGACTCTGAACGGCGAATTTCGAGATAAGCTTTTCTTGAAAATTGATAATACTCGTATGATTTATCATATCATCACCAGAGGAGAGCCAGTGAAAAATTATTTAGATGTTGCTACGGCTGGGAATCGAACCCGCACAGAAGGGCAGTTCATCGCACCACTGAGCCCATCGCCATTCAATTTATTTTAGTTGTGCGACAAGTAAATTCCTTTCCTCGTCACCCCATTATACCTTAAGACAAATGATAAAACATTGTAAGCTGTAAGCTTATGTTCATACAAAGAATACATCCGTTCGGTTACAAGGTTTTGTATTTCATTTCACTCTTTTTACCACAATGATAGACACTTCAACTGGAAATCCGATATTTTCTACTTGAGTTGTAGTCTTGTTTGGTCTTGTTCCTTCAGAGTCTACCTTAGACAATTTGTTGCAAGGTATTTGTCCATGGATCAATCTACAACATCCCTTGCAATGGTAAATTCAATTTGGTCGAGCACAAGTGTTTGGAAACGAAAAAGGTTACGAAAGAGAAACTCCAAATCAACAAAAAAAATGGAATTGCCATATACAAAAATTAAGCAAACTCCATACAAAGAAGAATCGAGTGTCATTAACTATTTCAGAAAAGCTAAAGTAACCTTTGCCACCACCAGTGATTGGTTAGTTTTTTTTTCAGCCTGTCGACAAGGTCTGGGCTGTCTGTGCCTTAGCACATGCATGGCTCCGAAATGTCTACCATTGAACAACAAAAAGGAAAAATGACTAAATGAAAAAAAACAGTCAGCACCTACCAATCGGTCATTTTTAACCCGGTCTCTTATGTGGCTTTTGCATACCACCGCTGCGATACGTATAGTCGCCGCCACCACCACCACCACTATCATAACCACGACGAAACCGGCAACGACGGATTATAATGCTCTCTGACACATTAGCGTTTTTTTCCTTTTCTGCTTCGGTTTGCTGTCGTTCGTCTGTGCTCTCTATGATAATGTGTATGTGATTGCTGCTTTATGGTAGCTTAGGTTTTCAGGTATTTAGGTTTCACATTTGCATACCTTTCAGCTTCAAAGTTCTAGCGACATATAGATGTCACTACATACTTTACACACAACCATGTCGACCAACCACTTAAATTAAAAAGAGAGGCACATACAACGCGCGAGAGGTTGCAAGAAACTGGGTTCAGGAATCAACGGAGACCGCATCAGGCAATCCCCCAAGAGGGAAATTTTAACCAAAACAGATTAAACTTGGGCAAATGGCAAAGTTTTTCCGGCAATTCGGAGGACCACAAAATGTATATATGAATGTGTATGTACGTCGTTCTCTACTCGTCGTATATGTGCTAAGGACAAAAGAGTAAAACTTTTCTAATCAGTGGTGGATTTAAATTAATCCACCGAGACTTTGGCGCGGGTAGCAAATTTAATTTGTTTCTTTTTCTCTGGTCGTTTTAAAATAAGAAAAGTTGTGTGTACCAAAAAATATACACACACACAGAAGACCATCAGTCCTCAATGGCCAACATTGGATACTTGCAGCCGAATTTTTGTTAAGTGATTCTTAAAAAAGGAGAATTCTCACACAGTCATTCCAAGTGACAATGTTGGGTTGCCATTTTTAAGACTAAAGGATGAAAGTTATTATTTTAACAGCAATAAAGAAAAATTCTAAATAAACAAGTGCATGTGCTTTGAAGCTAAACTCAGCACAACCCAAACTAAAGCATCCGACTTTAGAACACCCAACTGTGGGTATTTATTTTAAAAATTACGTCCAGGCCATTGTAATCCACAGATTTGTATATCCTGTCCCATAGAGGTAGTCTGCTTGTCACCGGTATTTGGGCCATATATTTTGAACTTGGATGATGGAATTTTGAATATCAACTAAGATCAGCCGATTGCCGCAAGCACCTTCAAAAATAAAATTCGGTCTTGCTCAATCCGTAAGGGATTATGAAAAACCATCTAACAATATCTGACCATTGGTATATATGGAGCGTTTTCATAATAAAGTAGGAGTTTTGGTAAAAGTTTATTAATATTCAAACAAATTTTTGTCTGTGAAACATTTTAATCACTCCAACTTTATTTTTGGGAAGGCATTAAATAGGCTTCTCATATATTTTTTTATACAAATGGTGGAGTTGGTGGACTTATGCATTCGAGAACATTTCCATTTCCTTCCTGCCTTTCTGCTCATTTTAACATAGCATACTTTTATCTAAATGGAATCTGAAGGAACCATATTGAAAAAAAAAAAACAACAAGGCAATGAAGAGCAAATCCACGTGATTTGACAAGAAACTTAATCTAACAATGAATTTACTCGGTGAGTCTATAAAAGTGGCAAATAAGTTTGATAATTGAAAGCTTGTGACGTGCAAAGTATTTTTTGTGGATTTTATTTTAACAAAAACAATCTTAAGAGTGACTCCTTGTTGCCATTTTCAGGAGAAGGATTCCCAGTTTTAATTTTAGTCTGTTCTGTTTCTATTGGAGTTTTTCATTATCACAAAGAGTTAACTTAGGTGACGTTTACTGCATAGAGTCCAACATATAACTTATCCCTTGCCGTATTTATCATCGTTTACCGAATAGATAACCAACTATGCATTGCAGCGGTTGTATTTTCCGTGCCAGCAACTGCAAACCTATTTTTCGGTAAAACAACCAGCCTAGCAGCGCCTACGCCACAGACTTTGTCACCAGAGGACGAAGAGGACAGTAACCCTTCTAGAGAACCAGGATAAAGATAAGCCACCATCGTCATCGCCATTTCGCATGTATTCCTCCAACTCTGCCTGCTCTCTCACAGAATAACCCGCGCCTTGGTTTTCGTCCTGCAGCACTACCATTGTGCAATTTTCTCCTGACATTTAGCCATAAATCCTTATGCCGCTGCTGCATCAGTGGCCTATGTTGTACAAGGCTACTGGAGAATGTGTAGTGAAAATCATGTTATTTATTTTTCAAGTCCTGGATAAAGTTGTTGCTAGATGCTTCATGTTGTTTTTGGCCCTTCTCAGTTTTGTTTTGTCTGGTCGTCTTCGCGATTTTTATCAATTTTCGTTTAACACGAACCGAAAATCGAAAAGTAGTTCCTAAACACTGACATTAGGTACCTATCGTCCTTTTTTGAACCTACATCATAGAGACAATGTATTTTGCTAGCCATGTAGCGCGGGTTATAAGATACAAATAAGATAATCCACTTTCGCGATAATAATTGCCAAACAGAGAAAACTTGGACTAGGTAATAAGTGCTTGCAACGACCTGCTGGTTTTAAAATAAGGAGTTTCGTAGTAAATCGTCGATGAGCACATGTTTTTGGCGGAAATACATTTGGAAGTGAACACATTGCTTTGTTGGTCTTTGCCGGTGGTGGCATAGCAAACCCAGAAATAGCCTGGGTAATTATGAATAATGTCTTGCCAGCTTACAGTTTGCAGAATGTGTCCGTTCCCATATTGTAAATTCCAACTACTAGTGGATATTGTTGTGCACATGTAGAGTTTTCTGATACGGAATATGTTTGTGGTGCAAAAAGTTGTATATGCCTTTTGAAGTGGACTCAAGTGACCTCTTCGTAGGTGGACTATCCATTAATTTTATAACTACATAGTAACCAATAAATTTCGCTTACATAGGGAATGGAATTTTTATTGCACCTTGAGCGTTGATTTGCATTTTAAAATTGTGAATGTAAATTCATAAAATGTCCTTTTTGATGAAATGCTTTAAGCTTGGTTACATAATTTTGGCAAGAACATGGCATTTCCTTTGAAGTGTTTACAATTTTAATGGTTTTAAAACTCTATTCTAAAATCGACAGAATTATAGTGTAATTAATACAATTTACACATAATTGAAGTTTCTAATAAAAACTGCATTTGAACTCTTGTGTTAGAATAAAAGAAATTTTCATACATTTTTAAAACTCACCGGTCAACATTTACTAACTAAAATGTGTCCACAACTTTACTTTTGCATATCAAACACACCATTGTGCAACACAAGGATTCACCAAAGTTCGACCTGAGAAAAATCTTCATTTAACATATATTTCTTCCCCTATCACTCTTGGTCCGCTTAATTCTCATAATATGTCCTGACCATTTTAGAATACCTGAAGTACTACGTACCCTACGCGCCGCCTGCTCGCATGCTAATTGCGCAGTGTAGCGAAAGACGCATGGTGCCTCCCAATGTCCTCTTTTTGTTCCCCAGCTACAGTGAGCCACAAATTTCAATCTACCGGACTGAAATGCAACCATCCATTCGTTGGGATCAGCAGAATGCAAAACGATGCACGTAGAAGAGTTCATGGATTCCAAGAGCGTTGTAAAGTTGCAGTTCACCCTTGGGGAAGCGGTATGATAATTTGCATCCTATCTGCACTCACCCAGAAACTATACTCAACCCCCGTTTGCTAAGATGACATTCAGTGAAGACAAGAACAACGACAGTTTACTATCTTACGGGGTTCAGTTTCATTCAAATACACACCAACACCACAGCCGCATTCTGGCAAACGTCGCTCACTCTCCGGAGAAACAACAATTTCTTTCGATTCTAGTTATATCTGGTGCACTAAACAAATTCATCATACGGCCGCATGCGACTTGAATGACATCTTGCATAGCAACAAATGTTGTGAATGACAGAACCCCGTTAGCCAGAGAGCGGCGAAGAGAAAGAACCCCATTTTGCCGGTCTACTACCGTCCGGATGGCTTCTCTACTAATGATGATGACAATCGTGGTGGTGTGGTGATGTTGTTGCGCATGCAATTATTTACCTCCCTGTTGCTAAGCACAGCGTTCCGATAATTTTGTTTTATTTTTTATATGTATACCTGCTGCTTCTCCTTTTGAGCTCAGTTAGTGGGCTATAGTTGGAGCAGAACTAAAAATATTCTGAACGAGTTAAACTATGCCTTCGCCACCCCTAGCCATCAACCCGCTTTTTCATTTGCCTCGTCAGTAGTTTAGTCAGCGGGTGTAGTGAACTTTCCATAGTTTGAAATTCGCAACCCCTGCCCCTTTAGAGCGAAAACACTTAGAATTCATATTCCATTTTGAACTTGGTTAATATTTGTGGATTTCCGAGATGTCAGGTAGATCGCAAACAGGATTTTGTGTGTGTAAAGGAGAATGAATGGACCGATTTACCTTGGCTAAACTGGATGGGTGATTAACGTGCTATGTGTAAGATTGACTTGACTTGATATCAGAAGTAAGCGTAACAAAATGCTATTGGGTTGAAAGGAGATCATCACCTTTTAGATTTTATCCACACAAAGATAAAAATGAAAAGATTCGATAGGTATTCGATAAACAGATTTTTGGTTTATGGATTCGATTAGAGAACATTTGGGGTGTCATCTTGTACATTAATACGGGATGGCCCTGATGTCCAGTGTAAGGAACTTGAGTAAATAAAAACTTCTAACTGAATACCTCTCATGTACCCCTAAGAAAGGGCTATAACAGATTTCCCGGGAAACTAAGAATAGGTAAGTTGTTAGAATTGAATTAAAAAAATTGAAATGCCGTTCCACCTAGTCACCATTGTAAAAATACTTGTAAGCTTGCAATTTAAGCCACCCTACTTTCCTTTGTAATTCCCGTATAGAAATCTATCTAAATAAAAAAGCAACTGACACTTATCCTTCAGAGAACCACCTTCCCACATTTCGCCTCCAAGCTCGTCCTACCATCTTCCACCCCTCGCCGATTTTCCGCTCTCAGAATGCATGAAACGTGATGAAAGCTCCTCCGAGGATTTGTTGCATTTAAAAATACAAAAAAAAACGTTTCATGGAATATGTCAGAGAAAATTTCTATAAATTGATATTGAAAAGTAGAGAGTGAAAATGTTGAATGGTAGAATGAAAATAGAAATGGAAATGCAAGGAATAAGGCTTAACTTAATATACCGCCCGCCGTGCCACTGTTGCTGACTGAGTGGGAATGCAACTTGTATTGAGTTCCTTGTACTCTTCAAGGATTTCGTGCATTCATTTCATGCCTGCGACTGTGCATTGGGGTGGATCGGCAAGCATTGATTTAAATTCACAACCCCCTCAATATTCCCGACGTGTACCCGCATAATATTATGTACACCGAACTAGTGGGTGTAAGGAAAACAAAAATTATTTATAAATGCAAAATGTTTGTTCACTCCTGTCTCCTGGCACGAGTATATAGCTGCAACAGCACCAGTTGTGCAGCTCCAAGGTGAGTGCATGACATGCATGCCCAGTGCATAGGTGAGGAACTAGATGGAGTTAGTGTATCATCATGATACATCACAACACACATGACATCAAAATGTTGGTGCAATATAAAGAACGCAAAATAAAAACAAGAAACAACGACAAAAATGAAAAATAAGCAGGTTTAGAAACTTTTGAGTTGAGCGGCCTTCTTCCTGAATATTTAGAGCACATGACAACATCGAACAATAACCCTAATCTGTCGTTGCTTTAGCTCCTCCCGCTTGTTTCTGTGTACTCTTTGCATTTGGCTGAGGGCAAATATTTTTTTATCGGGGTGGAAGGTTCATTTTAAATTCAAATTCAAATTTATTCTCAAAAGAATATAGCTGCTCGACATAAGTACGGTACTTTGTGAATCTGTAATGGCAGTGAATCACATGTGATGACGTGATTTTTTGTCTTGCATATGAGTAAAGGCTTTATTTTGATTTAATTTGTACACCTTCAGATCTGCAAGTTTTGCTGAGTTAATTTTGTTGGCAAATATATGAGCACAAACGATTTTTAAATGAGTGAATGAGTTTAGATGAGTATCCAAAAACTCGACATGGCTCTGTATAGTGCGTATCTATAAAAGCTATCGTATTTCGTATCGATTTGGACTTCTTAAATTTTGTGCAGGATATGCTGAAGTGCGAAATTTTGATCAGTTCTGGTTACTAATGGTTCAAAATCACATTGATTAGGGCCGATCAGGTCGTTGGTAAACGGTTTCAGGTACGTTTTCACATCTCACGAAAAATAGGATTTTGTATGCGATTCTAAGCGGACTAACACCTCTGTAGTTACCACAGTTGTGGTCAATATATAATGAATTTTTATTCCACCAATAACCAAGAATAACAGCTTATAAAGGGACTCAAGCAGTAATTAACTTATTGCTCTGGTTGAATAGCATGTGGCACCATCTTGTTAAAACTACATGTTGGTTACATCCATCTTCAAACAAGAATGGTCTTTTTTTTAAATATAGCTGAATAAATAAAATACTTTGTTTTTTCGTACATCGCTCCATTTTTACTAACCCCGAACTGTCAGCTGTCATATTGTTATCTTTTTTTCCGTTGGCAACACAGGCATAGAATATCGTCCAAATATTAGGGAATGAATAAAACTAAGGCAATTTTATTATCTATGAGTCATCGAAACATTTTTAATTGTCTCTCTATGTGTTGACAAATATAAATACAATTTGTTTGCACAACAGGCTCGTTAGTACTTAGCCCCGAGCTTTTTCACTACCATTAATGTTTATATTTTAAGGCGAATTTAAGATAAGCTTTTCTTGGCAATTGATACAACTCGGATGATTTGTCAGATCATCACAAGAGGATGGCCTGTGAAAAATAATTTTGCTGTTGCTACGGCTGGGAATCGAACCCATAACCATCTACGCGGCAGTTCATCGCACTAACCATCTCGCCACTGAAACTGAGCCCGTGTGTTGACACTATCTTAAGATTATGATCAAACAAACAATTTTACAAACAGACATATGTTGGATAAATAAATAAGTATACAACAAACCCCACAGGGGATCAGAGGGATGTTATAGTCATCTGAATATGTACAGATCACAGACCTGCCTATAAAACAGCGAAAAACTACCATGACAACAACATACTTAGTTAGTCATTACATTTTAATTTAACATCGATTCTAGTTGGTGCTTAGTTCGGTGTACATAGGTCACTGATTCAAATCCAAAAGTAACAAGTTTTCTCACTGTTCCATTTCTTTATATAGTCTAAAAAAACATTCAAAAGTTTCAAATTTTCATAAAAAGCTTCTCAAATCGTCGAAAAATTGTAAGTCCCATACATTGTCAAATAAAATTGTGCATGAGATAGGTCGTAGTACTTATATTAAATTCCTTTTTTATTGATAAATTTACTCTTCGAAGTATTCCAATGCAACTTTTTAAAATAAATACAGATATTTATATCCACTAACAACGTAAAAATTCACACATTGCAATTTTTGTATGCAAAATGTGACGACATATGTCCTTGACTGCCAACACGTCAATTCCTACACAGCTTTCACCTCTTCTACAACCACACTAACCCCACAAATTTAGAAATAAAATTTAAAAATTACATCAGCCGATGAATTTTACAATTCCCCCAGTTTCGGTCCCGATCAACCCCCATTGCAATCAACTCAATACTCACCCTATATAATAGGGGTGCTATGGCGGAATGCTTTCAAAAATAACCGCAGGAAAAAACAAATAAGTTATTTTCGCTGCTTACCTCATGTTCGACTGTAGATTTTGTTGTTCAGCTGGGTCCCATCCACCACCCCCTTTTCAAATGTAAATACTTACACACATCTTACAGCTTTTGCTTTCTTCTCGATAACATGCAACCCCAGAGAGTTGCCGGTATGGTACGGACATGGATGAATGCAGCCCAAAGAAAATAGTGTTACATCACCCACTGACTGTGTCGTCGTCACTAGTGGACGACCGGCGACAACGTTCGGTGACCACAAGTCTTTCAAAATCAATAATAAATCAAATTAATTTAATTAAATGAGATCAAGCCTGAAGTAAGTGCTGCGCGATTTATTTCGTTTGAAACCACCAACACACTCACAGGCACCTCACACGTATTCTTTTCGTTTTCAGTTGGTGTTTTAATGATTTGTTGGCACCAAGCAGTCTGGTTCACCTACCGTTCATATGGATCTACACTGCGATGTAGTTTTAATGTTGGCCGCGTGCAAGAACACCGTAATTATGCAGAACAGAAAAAAAAACGAGCAAATAAAAAGACACGAAATGCTTGTTCTGTCGACAATATTTTGGCACGATAATATCTGTCATTCAAACGACATCAGTTGACATAAGCAAACAATAAATAGAATAAGTATGGCCAGTATGTCTACCCAGACCGACTGGTGAAATCGACAGTCGTTGAAATTCTTAAGTAGCTTTACCAAATAATGACACCGCTAATCAGCCCTTTACAGGGTGACTTATTAATAGGCCGTATATATGTTTTACAAGCAATCAAGTCTTTTTCGAAATAACTTAACAAGGGCAGCCCCACCATCAACTTTACAATACAGCTACTTCAACTCTCGTTGAGATAATTGTTTTATGCATTCTTTTTCTTCTGATGTTTTATTAATGAATTGAAAAATAAATAAATACGATTTTTTTTATAAATTCGAATTTTGCACATTTGTCTGCTGATACAAAC
Organism: Rhingia rostrata; assembly: GCA_949824845.1. Taxonomy (NCBI): domain Eukaryota; kingdom Metazoa; phylum Arthropoda; class Insecta; order Diptera; family Syrphidae; genus Rhingia; species Rhingia rostrata. The sequence continues at coordinate 106,373,554 of OX463757.1, forward strand.
AGTATTGTAAGAATTAAACATTTTCAACTTCTCGACATCAAGACATCAAGAGGAATCGACTTATTCATATGAATTGAATGCTGATTCTCCAGGAAACGGAACGTAAATAAATGAATTGAATGTTGAATTAGGCAATGCAACTGGTCAATCACTGTATTCATTAAATATATTACAAAAGTTCAACGACTCCGTTGTTAATATAACGTTTCAAAATGTTTAATAGATGATCTGACCACTCATGGGAACGAAGTTCAATATCATTGAGCAATTGAGGTCAACAGTCAACTCCAATGATGCGATAATCCTTCCTGATGAGAAGAAAATTTTGTGCAGGAAATAAAATATAGAGGTGTAGAAATTCCGATAGGGATAACTGTCAAACTAGCTGTCATAATAATGAAGTGTGTTTGACATTTTTTCAGTATTCTTTGGAAAATCAGCATGGAAAAACTAACACCAAAACAAGGTTTACAAATCGTGGAAATTTGTTTCCAAAAATTCGATAAAATTAAAGCGGCTTCATCAAGTTTTCGGGCATAATCATCCATATGAGAAGCTAATACGCAATACCTACTTTGAATCGATTCATGACCACGTTTACTCTTTGCGTACAGAAGAAGCCATCGGCGCTGTAGACGTGAGTGTGACTGAGGATCCGAGTTTATCGATCCGAAGCCGTTCTCAGCAACTCGGTCTCTGCACGTCCACTACTTGGAACATATTGTTGACAGATGACAGATCTTGGCCTACATATAAGATCCAACCGGTGCGTGTGTGATCGGTGGATGGGCTGAAAATCAACTTGAAGTTGGATCAGATTTTTAACGTCAATTTATCCTCAGCTATGAAGCTCATTTTTTGCTTGACAAGCAGAATTGTCATTTTTGGAGTGAGGACAACTATCATGAGAATCTTGAGATTCCATTACGTCCCGAAAAAATCACTGTTTCGTGTGGTTTACATGCCGAACCGTCATCTGCCGTCGTACATGACGAAAGCTACATGCAAATAATCCGTGATTTTTATTCCTTATGTAATTAGAAATCATTTCGAGTAGAAATGGCCCCAATCATGACTGAGCAACATGCCATACACCGCGTGCAACGATGACTTTTTACTACGTCTACATTTCGCATAAAAAATGTTTTGAACCAATTTTAGTTTTAATAAGCCTTTTTTAATAAAAAAATCTATAGTGTCTGATCTTTTTGTCTACATATTCTTCTCTATGACTTACCTTTTTTGTGAAGGTTACAGCCTTCTCATAAGAAAAAATTGAATAAAGTAGTTTGCGCTTAGTGACAGTCATAGTCAGCATGATGTAATGTAATTGTCGCATGTTACTAAATTTATACCAAAATTTGACACATTCTTACATGATTGAAATGACACTTATTAGTCAAAATGTTTAACTAATCTGGGAATCTTATACTAGTTTCTTAAATATAAGCTTGAAGTTCAGAGCAGGTATTAAAAATATATCTAGGTACGATTTTTTTTATATTTTGTCCTCCGAATGAAGTAAATTATAAATGCAATAAACTGTCATCACTTCGATTGACATTGTAGTACCTAAAATTAATTTTTGTTTTTGTTACTTTTTTCCGAAATGGTCAATAGAAACCGTTAAGACAGGTATTTCAATATATCTAATGGAAATCCCATATATACATACTTAAATAGATATATACCTACCTACTAACCAATTTATCCTCAGCAATCTAATTAAAACAAGAAAAGTCCTTCTAAACCCTTCACCCTATACAAACACCGAGCCAAAAAATAATCACACACAAACATACGAGTTGCATAGTAGCCACACGACATTACAATTAAAATAAATTCATTTTGACATACATTTATTTATTTTCTCAGAATAAGAGCAACCCCTGTCACCCTCCCTAACCTGTTTCCAACCCAAAAAACTAACCAACAAATTGCCAGCAACAATCAAAACAACCAAACAGAAAGCACCAACAACAATCAAGAGAAAATGTTTGACCTTTAAAGCGAGTGAACCGAAAGTATAGAAAGAAAATCACCAAGGCAGGCACAAAACACAAGACCATCATAGATCGAACGATGAAACGCTGGCACTGCATCAAATGTGACGTCAAAAAAGAGTATTCGTGTACACCCAATGTATGCTGCGGATTTTCTTTATTTTAGAAAATTTAGAAATCGGAAAAACCCAAGCTATATTTTAAATTAAAATACATATATACCAACCCCCTAATGAGCTCCCCGCTAGCCAATAACTAAAGTAACGAAAATTTATGTTAGATCTATCAAAGTCCGCCATGCTGGAGCTACAACTGGTCTATAACCTATATAGCTTTTCTTAAGGTATCTTCGGAAAACTCGAAAATAGATGGATAGATGATAGATAGATGGAAAAATGTATAAAAATGTTTCTTGCGGAAGGACCGGCATAAGGGTATATTCAATATTGTCGCTCGGAGAGGAACTGAGAAGAGATAAAACAAGGAAGGAATGTGAGAGCATGTACTTGGATTTTGAATAAATATTGAAAGTCCGCTCTGACTCTCAGTGAGACTGCGCTATGGCCCATCATATGGTTTCCTACAGCAAAGAGAACAGAAGCAGATTCTAGAAGAACAAAAGATAGATAGATCCCAGTTGCTCTTTTTCATGAGGCATTAGCATTTATCATTTCGCTTTTTCTATGTACATAGTTTCCGAAAAGCCGGTTACACATAGCAATCATATGGTTATCGGTGTTTGCTTGAGCTATGTACCTGTATATGGCCTCCCGGCATGCATTCCCTCGACAGCCCTGTGCGGGGGTAGAATCAGCTGTTTAACGACCGAAAACGAATCCCTATAGATTGAAAGGAGAATTACAGGGATGGCTGTAAGTTAGTCTTCCTTTACTTGCTGTTTTTTTTTTATTATCACAATTGGAATTGAGAATTTTTTTGAGATAAGATACCATTTATCCAAAGTGCGGATGGGTGGGTGACGAGGGTGGATTTTTGGGTATGCTTTGTGTAAATTATTTCCATGTTCAATTGTGGGTTATAAGGAACTAATGTGTGATTTCAATTTGTGGGCTTTTGTAGGGTGGGTCATTCCATACCCATCACCTTGTGCCTATGTATGTTGGTGTACATGTGACGAATAATCCACCAACACTGGTGCAGTCAAATATCAATGCCAAATACATTCGGCCCGGGCAGACCCGGTGTCTCTTTCTGTGCAATTCTATGTGTGCAGCTGCTGCACAGACACTAAATAGAGACACAATTTCATGTGACTTATGTAAACGAACACCGGTCTGTATTCGGTAGCTTCGTCATGTAGCAGCACACTCATACAATTACAATATTCTTTTTTTATGAGTGTCGTACGTCCACCCTCACTTCGTAGAGCGTCCCCAATCAAATCATCCTGATCCAACACTTGGTGGTCAAAGATTGCATTGGCAAGGCAATTGTTACATAAAACATTTTGCAAAAAATAAAAGCTAACGAAGAGACATTACGGGTGTTTGCCCCTCTCGGGGGATGGGCTGCAGCGTTCACACCTCTGTGTCATCAGCTCGAAGAACTTTTATGAATGCGCTTAATTGTGTGACGTGTTACTAGTGCGGGTGGTGGTTGCGGAACACTGCCTGTATAATAATAACTACTTCTCTATATAACCCTTTTTTAAGCCGCTTTTCACAGACATGGCGAATATAGATATACAGTAAAATCGGCTCTTTACCCTTTTTCGCGTGCTCAGGATGAGGTGGTGAACGTGCTCATCAGCTGTTTTGTTTGTTATCCGGATTGGACAGAAATAACCCTTCAGAAGTACTTTACTAGTGAGTGGTTGAATAGGGGTGGTTAGGAATAAGATGAAAGTTTTGGTATTTGTGTGCATAGCAATATGAAGTTTGATAGGTACCACCTACCTACCTACTTTACTTACTTTGTAAGGGCTCGGTTCAGACGTATTTGGGATACATTTTTGAGTGTAATGACAGTTTGACAGTTCGGTTTTTCGACTTGAATTTGATTTTTTAATGGAGGAAGCTTTTTTGGTGGCGCTTCGCTGGTCGTGAAACAAAAGCTTCGTTTTGCCGATTTCGTTGCCGTTTTTTTAGGGGATTAATACATAGTGGAGTTTGAGGCACCACATTTATATTATATAGTTTGACAGCAGGATTTTTTAGGTTTTCGGTAGGTACCTACCTAATTATAATTTAGATATTTTATTATTTTATTTTTTTGGAAAATGGAGGGAAAACGCTAACAACAACAATGAGAAGAAAATTCACTTTTTACAAAAAAACTATCTACGAAATTTCAACTTCGCACTTACCGCCCGCGTCTTAAACGGCTAGAATTTTTTTTAGCTGTGATGCGTACTCTATGTTCTTCTATACTCTTTGGTCTTGCGTAACTTTCTTTTTTAAAAATCCGTTATATTGATTTTCTCGCTATCGAGTCATGCTATGTAATCAGAGATCGAGTATATTTTCATGCGGTAGGGTTTGTGGTTTCGAAAGGATGCAGTTTTGTGAGAGAAAATGTAAGATATTTTCAATTTTTTTAATTTCTTAATTATAATGCACCCTTATTCCATCTGAACCTTTGAATAAAGCTATATGTAATCAAAAGTTGGCGGCCTCAGTGCCTATGGTTAGTGCGATAAAATGCCGCGCGAAGGTCTGTGTTCGATTTCCATCCTTAATGAATTTTTACTGGCCCTCCTCTCGTGATGATCTGTCAAATCATCCGAGTAGTATCAATTGTCAAGAAAAGTTTATCTCAATTTAGCCGTTCGGATTCGGCATAAAACAGGACCTCCAGCTATCGTGCAAGAAGTACTCACGCTGGCATGAATGGTTGTGAGAAAGCTCAGCCGCCTGTTGACGTTGTGCCAAGAACTTGTTTTTTTTTTGTATGTACATTGTACATAATATGTAATCGAATGTTATGAAATACGTCTCAAGGAAATTTAAAGCATTGATTTTCTCTTAAACTTTTTCGTTCAATGGACTCACAATGTCCACAATATATGATGAAAAATACAGCCATTCAAAATTTAAGAATTATTCGATATACCAATTTATATTTTGTCATTTGTCAGCCATCAAAAATGAATGTAGCAGAACTGTACTAGTACAATTGGTACAATTTTGAATGTGCATTCGAGATGGGGTCATCTGAATGTAGTAAGTAGATCATTCGATAAGGTTGTAATGATAGAATGGTTGGTACTACATTCTATCATTACAGTTTATGTTTAGTTTAATAAAATCGTTAGAGCCGTTTCCGAGTAAATTGATGTTAGGTTAAATGTTTGTATGGACCGTATACCGTATATATTGCTAGGAGTCGAAATAATAGGGGTGTTCGTGCAACGTCGCAACTATAAAATTAAACTGAGATAATAAACTTTGTAAACTTTTGAAATGCTATTTTGACATTTAACGAGTCACTTTCACACATCAATCGTAAGTGCTATACTGAAAAAAATTATATAGAACGGAAAGAGAACAATAGAAACAAAATTCTATCGATAAATAAATAATTAAATTCAGATTCAATTCAGTGGTTACCGCATTATTTAGTGGTAGGTACTATTTTTTAAGGTCGTTCATGAAACGTCGTAAAGTTACAATCTTTCGCACGTAGTAAAAGTACGACTTTGCATGAATACCCTTAATGATCAAGAATTGTGACCATAAGTGGTGTGCACAAGTAGAAACCGACCTCAACCAATTTGGAGTGCGACCAAAAAGCTGAATATACGAGATTGAAAATTTTGTATTAAGTTCTTTGTTTACAAAAATGTGTATAAACATGTACACAAATTATTTAATTATGTTTAGTGTGGTGGAATCATCTTTTAATATTATTTATTTGAAGATGTTCTGCAAACGAATTTCAGTGAGAAAGCTTTTCTTTCATTGTTATTTTTAACTTTCACTACATTCTTTCACAATTATTCTGGTTACTCTTCTTATGACTCTGAGAGCACACATTTTACAACTATGTACCTCGTTTTTCAATTCAATTATTCTTACCTTTTTTTCAAGTTTGAGACCCATTACTCTACATGTTTCAAATATACACACTAACTGCAGAGAGTTGATACATACATAACAAATCTCTAATCTGTTTGAAAATTTTGGAAAACCAAGGTAAAACGAACAAATTTGCTGTACCATTTTCTTGGTATCTGCATTAGGTTAATGCCAGTTCAAGATTTACATTTTTCCAACATCCTCCTAACTGGAAAGTATATGAACAAAACGCGAATTTAATACATACCCTACCCACCAGGTCCGCCCCAAATCAATTTGTTTTCTCGAAGACTTCTTCGTGAATGAGATGAAAAAATATAACGGGAAAAAACCATCAGAGAATATTTCAAATTTAATTGAGAAAAGTAATTTTTGAAATCGGTTTAACTTCAACATCATCATTTCCTACTTTACTGTGTGCTCATTGAAAACGACGATGATGATGATAATAATAATAATAATGAGAATCAGAGAAGAATCAGCGAAATGAGGAAAGTGTATATAGCTCCAGAAAAGTATTCGAGGGGAATCGAAGTGAAGGCATGTAAAGAGACAATCTCCTTAAAGGATATTGCAGAATAAAAGTAAAACAAACTTTTCGAAAAAGAACATTTTAACAATACTTTATCATGATGGCACAGGCACTTTCGCGTAAGAGATCGAGAAATATTGAGGGGAGCGAGAAAATCCATTTTTTGGTAAATTGTCTTTAAAATGTTTTTTTTTTTACATATTTTGGATTTATGTTGCATAGGTATGCCTCTGTTTAAGGTTATCGATGACAATAATCACGTGTGATACAGCATAATCATCACATTTTTTTAATAAGTTCTTATGCAGCATATACCTTGTTAAAATTTGTGGTTACTCTATTTATATTTTACTTTTTCCGCCTTTATATCTTATACGAAAATAAAATGCATTTAAAATCTTAACAACCTATTCTGACTTAGAACTCATTAACAAACAAGAATTATACATACAAACATGTTTTATTAGAACCTAACTAACTTAAGGTACCTGAGATATAATTCCATTTAATAGACGGAATAAAAACTTCCGACGATTCCCTGATATTAAATAACACAATTCAATTGACTCCACGTTGTGTGCAAACATCAGTCTGCTGTCGCATACAAGTGTGGTGGTTCCCTGGTTGTTGGAATTCCATAGTCATACCGTCCCATTTCAGCGTCATACAATAGGTTATTGATCAAATGCTTTATTACGACCTGAGCTTTGGTAGTCTTCAGCTTTCGAATCGTTACACCAACGTAGTCGCCAAATATCCCAAACTCATCAGCACCAGTCGTTTGCCGATTACTTTTGCTCGGTCTGGTTAGGAAATCGTCACTGTCACTGTCAGTGCGCTGTTGACGGCTAGATGATACTTTTGATATCCGACGTTTCCTCTTATTTATCAATTTATCAAACACCTCCGTTTGCATGGTGGGTTTTATTTCTTCAGCTCCGCCGTTCTCCAGCTGAATGAAAGTTTAAGAAAACAACATTGTTAGCCAGTTCGTGTTGGAAAATCTTATTCGCTGAATACTTGCAATTTCTGTTTTTACATCCTCTGCGCTGATGGTTGCGTAATGTGGATCATCAATTGAACCCGTCTGCTACGGAAATAGAAAAGATAATTAAATACCGTTGACGTGTATATAGAACATCCAATCGTGGTTGTGAAAGAAAGGTACACCGGGAACGTTGGCATCTGTGCTGAATAAGTAATGTCGAATAAGTAATATGCGACTAGTGCCTAGTAATCTTTGGACTTAATTTGACATCTGTTTGCATGCTGAATTTGAATGAAGTAAAACGACAATCACAACCGCTTAGAAGAATAATTCAGTGCTTTACTTTGGATATTATATAAATGGACTCGAATGTGTATGGATGTTTGCTAAACAACATTCAATGGGGATTGTGCTTTTCAAACAACTAACATTAATGCGGTTTCTTTTTTTTACCCACACATGACCTTGAGACTTGAAAACCACTCGTCTCATCAAACCGAAATTCAAATCACAGATGCGTCATTTTTGGTTTGAGCTTTATTTTAGTGCGGACTTAGTGGCTGCGGGGTAAGCACTGTGTAAGAAGTTTTTTATTGTGAGCACGTGATTCACTTTCAGAAGTACATATTTACTAGATCCGAGGCTCCACTTTGGTATGACATTCAGTGTTGAATCTACAGATCTCACCAACAAATTGCATCTAGGCATTTTTGAGTATTCATGGTAGAATTAATGATTGGTTCAGTTCGTATGCTCATTGGCTCTGTGTTTCAAGGACACTGGAAATCGTACGATGAAGGTGCATCTATGCACCCATTTAGCTTTTTCGGATGTCCTTTCAATTATGTAACTTAAATTATGAAAAATTCTCATTTAGACCATGGCATAGGTAGGTAGATAGGTACTTAATTTGACTAATATAATTGAGAAAATGTGTCAAAACTCAAATCACTCATCAGATAACTTTAGATGTATAGTCAAACAAAAGTCAATTGTGTTACCGCATTAAAAAAATAAAATCTTACGGTTAACGATGACCAAGGAAACTGTCAGCAGACGACGAAGATAGTAAGTAAAACATATTGTTTGACTCCAAGAAAAGCACATTTTGTCGCCAAAAAGCTCTGATTTATGCCATTTAAACAAACCTGAAATTCAAACTCACCAAAGTCATACACTCGTCATTCGAATCAATGCCAAGTGAGGCCGTATCAGCAGTAGCAGCAACAACATCAGTGGCAATACAACCACTACTAGCACTATCAAAGCCCGAACTCCCCACCATCATTTCGTCACGCTGCTCGCCGTCCAGAATGAAGTGAATCGCTTCATATGCAAACCACATGGGTTGGTAGTTGATGCCCCTGCTCTTGCCGCTAATCACCTTACCATGCTCGCGGTGGAAAGACGATCGTAAGCTTTTGATTTTGCTGCGTATGATACGCACTTCGGTACTGTATTTGCGACTCAGCTTTTTCAGGGCCTCGTATTTGACCTGTTTGATGTGGTAGCCCTTCGTGTTGGGGTCCCAAAGAACGCGATAACCCCGATAGTCTTCAATGAATTCCAGGATTGTGTTGCGGGACCACTCCACCCGATCGCTAGGTATATTTCCACTAGAATCACCACCATCGGGAATAGGATTGTGTCCGCTGTTTGTCATCCCCGCGTTTGTCTCGTTTCGCGTATGCTTCCGCAGTCACACCGTAAAACCAGTAAATAGTATCGTTCCTCACGTGGCCAGTCCCGAATATAGGTAGCTCACATTTATAAACGCCAAAAGATCAGCGCAACGTTCCCCGTCGAAATCACGATTTGTACTAATTTTTTGTTGTTGCGAATGCTGGTGGTAGTGTTGTGAGTGTGTGTGGCAAGTGGCTATAACACTGGTGTGTTGGAGGCGGCGCGGAGCGTGGTGTTTTCGCTGTCGTCCCAATATTGTGTGGCAACAACACCAATACATGACGCCAGTGGCCTGGTGATGGGCATGGAACTAGCGAGATATATGCGACGCAATTAGCCGCCGATCTTGTTGTTGTTTTTCTTTTCTGCTTTCAACTGCTAAACTTTGCGTTAGGGTGACGTGTGAAGTTTTTTGTGGTATGTTGTGGTCAGAGGAGTAGTAGCAGCCACAGCGGAACAGCTTGTTGCTTACTAGTGTACTAGTTATATGGCCTGATAGTAGATAAAAAGGTGACGCCGCATTATTGTGTGTGTGTGTATTTTTTATTATTCCATAACACTCGTCGTTGACAGAGTTTTTTTTATTTATTGTCGCGCATTTTTTCGTTTACCCAGCGCAAATGAGAGTGCATGCAACACACATTCGTAAAGTTGAGCGAACGCGGTAAGGCGGGAAGTATCAAACTCTCATATGTATCGGTGTTGTATGATGTCAGCTAAATATACTCAACGCAAAGATAATGTTGCGCTCAAAGTGATTTTTTTTCGTGAATACGTTACGGGCTTTCAACAGCACTTAGATAAATGTAGAAAGAAAGGTGGAAACTATTTTTAGAAGCAATGGTAGCCTTTTTTATTCTATACGCAGGCGCACTGACAGAAGCGCATCAAACAGGGTTTAGTCGTCTGGAGCACTTTTTTTTAAAATATTTCTGCCATTAGTCTATGCACTAGATATTTACAAATATAATCGGAAAGACTCTCCTTAAATGGTCGCTTTATCCAGAAAACTATAACGATCAGATGAAGGACAAACGGAAAACTTCATCTAATAATTATTTTTCAAATTCAAAATTATTTTATTATGTACCTAGGTATATTAAATATGTTAAAATATTCGTTATTTATGATACATAGGTATCTTTAGTGAACTTAATAACATTCTAAAAATAAAAGTTGTATTTTTGTTTAAGATTTTGTTCAAATGTAAAACGTTTTTTTTAATAAAAATTCAACTTCACAAAACATATTTTATTTCTTAAGATGGCCCCTTAAAACAAATTCTAGATTCCTACCTACCTACAATGTTGTCGTATTGAATTACATATTTGATAAAATGTCACCCAAAAATAATATTTAGGTAATCCCGGTTTTTACTTAAACATTTTTAAGACAAAACCTCAATTCATAGTACTGAATCAGATATCTTACTACATCTTGACACCATTCTATACCACATTGAGAATTCACGTCAATTCCATCCAAACCACAAGTCCTAAAAATTAATGAATTTTATATTTCATGAGATTACCACCAACAAACAAAAAGCAATTCCCCAGAGGCCTATTCAGACTTCAGAGTAACTTGTTCCAATTATTTGTGCTCCAATGGCCGAGCTTTTAGGTTAAAAATAATAAAAAAAAAAGTGTTTTACGCGAATATTCGCGAAAGACAAGTAAAGATTTTAATCTAGAATTGTCCCTTAGTGCGACCTGCCTGTTGCCAAAGTGTTGACACACCGCACATCCAATAAAAGCTATACACCAACGACTGCGATGACTGCAGTGTTGAATATCACTCCCAAGTGCCCTAAGGGGTATTTTCCATCTTCCTTTTTTGTCGCCACCGTCGTTGATGGAATACAAGCAAAAACGGGCTAACATATTTTCATTATATTTTAACGGCGTGTTTTCAATGGCATCGTTGTGCCTATCGGCCACTTTTCATCATCAACCCCCTATCAGGGTGTCCGCGGTAGAAAATTCAAATGCAAGTTCAGATTCAGGATCAGGATTGCGCGGATGACCCATAATGTCGCACAGCAACAAAGCGACATCGAGGATTTTAAAGCTCAGACTACCCTTTGGACCTGTTTTCACTGCTCGCCATGCTTAACCATGTATCTCTTTTTTGTATCTGTGTGTGTTGTGTCTTTATGTATACTTCGCTGCCTCTTTTCACAGCGTCGAATATTGTTCGATCCCTGAAGGGTGATTCTGTTGTTTGTTCGCCAATTTTCGCCCAACATTTACCAAACTGAACTGGGAGTACAGTTACAAAACAACAACCGAAAAAAGCGAATAATGTCATTAAATCCACCGTATTATACAGTTTCGGCAAATAGAGTTGGGTTATGGAGGAATGGTGCGGCGGACAATGGATTAACATTTTGAATTTTTTTTAAGGATTTTCCAAAAAATACATACATAAACCCAACCCGTCGTTGTCTAATCCCCTTTTCAAATGAGTGAATACTTAAAACAGGTACGGTAGACAGTTCTATAAAGAAGGACATGATAATGGTATTTTTTTTTTGCCTCAAGTTTTAAAAAGGGATAATATCCAGAGGAAAAAGTCAAACTACATTTGAATTTGTATGTTCCAAGCAAATTAAATGAATATACAGTTAAACAGAAGTGTTAGAAGTTTATGTGAGATTAGAATTAGGGATATACTTTCTTATGATAGGGCTTCAAGTAACTTCTATACCAACCCACGTCATTTGACCCAGGAGCATTCCATCGCTGCCAAATTGTAAAAACACAATAAGCACCAGACCCGTTGTGTTTATGCTAATTTACTGTACACGTGTCCCTATCGGCTTTTACCAGATGAAAGATATGAGAGAACTCTCACACTTCAATGTCAAAATGTAATTTCAATGAAACTGATGCACGTTTCGCATCCGGCATCCTGAGAAAGTACCTGAGGGCAAATTTGTAACACTTTAAGATTTAATTGGAAATATGGGGGATTCCATCAAGGAGTAGGTATTGTGTTTGTTTGTTGGATAAGCCATTGTCATTAAAAGGAGCACACAAACCATAACCCTCATTATCCAATGTTGGTCATTACAAAAACAAAGCCTGACTCTTCGTCTTTTTTGATAACAAACTGAAGAGTAGGAAAAGGACCTTTTCCACTTTTATTTCCATCCGCTTGGCCAGTTTCATGTTCATCCGTGTTTGGATTTACTTTTTATTCGCTTTCGTGCAGATTATTTTGCAAAAAGTACGATGAAACAATCCCTTTTTATTGGAACATTACCGACGGTTAGACTTTTTAATCATGTTATGCTGAGTTTCTTTTCTTTTTTTTTATTAACGAGAGTTTTTGCGTTAGCAAGGAGTTATTAAAAACTAATTGCGAATTCACTGAGTGGAGTGGGGTTAGTTTGAGTTTAAAATGCGCATAGATAGATTTTTTAAATTGGTGTTATGTGTTACTTAAACTTTATTATATGAAGGTGTGAATAAATGAAAAATGTAAGGCCTTGGCGCAAACAAAAATTTAAACCTTTAAAGTTTAAACTTATATCCTACCAACTTTTATATTTGTAATCTATACTTCTTTGATTATTTTATATATTAAATAGTTAAGCTAGACAGCAAACATGTATTAACACTAAAAAAATACAAAAGAATAAATATGTATTTTGATTTTTGTTAAACTTCTAGACTGTCATCGATCGACTTAAACAAATTTGTTAAAGCTTGAACAAATTGTGCTCAAACGCTGCATCCAATTTAATCATTGTGAATAATATGTATACTGTAATAAAGATTGTCCCATAATTCAAGCGAGATATTATTGACTCATGCAGTAATTGAATTGTTCATCTGGCAAAATATTGACAAAATATTATGGAACAAAAACGGAAAGATGTACGATTTTGACGAATTTGGATAGTTTAGATTAACAAAATGACGCGTATTTCTATGTAGTTTTAATGTCATGTTTTATTTTTTTCGTTAACTAGATCTCTTCAGCTTTATAATAAATGGCCGACCATCAAAATCGGTCGAAGCATTAGCTAGGAATTCGATTCGCAAGTCTCAGTGGACGTCCGAAACATTTAAAAAACTCTAAAATTTTACCCCAAAAAACATGTTGTTTTAAAAACATGTTAAACGAAAACGAACACCATTAGTTATTACTCCCTGATCAGCCGCATTTTCGAAGAATAATTATACAATATATTTTTTTTAAGTATTGCTGAACAATGCAAATGCGTTGCTCTTTTGTATAACCTTCCATTTTTACTAACCCCGAACTGTCAACTGTCACATTGTTAGCGTTTTTCCGTTCGCTTGAAGTATAGGATACCATAAACATAGTAGAAACGCATCTGTTTTATTAACATTAGCAGCACAATTTTTATAAACCGGTGTATTTTGTATAACAATTTGAATTTTCGCAACTTGGAGGTTAATCTTAGTAGACATTGATGTGTTTAATGTGTCATTTCTGATAAAATTTTCACTTCCCAACTAAGTTCAATCAAGACTTTTTTCTAACTAACCAAGTTCCACAAACAATGCACTACTTTACTAAGCCCAATGAAAAACAAAAAGAATTTTCGACTGAAATTTACATTTAACAGTTTTAACAACATTTAACCAACATTGCCCATTTGAAGAACGTATTTAATCCGTTTCATCCGCCTACCCTGTTTAATCGTCTCATTTAATGGTATCCTTCAATACGCAACAGCAATATGTATCAATATTATCTATAACCATAAATCGCCAAAAGTTTCTACTTATCCCTTCGCCAGATCTTGATATTGAATATCTCAAGTGTCTCTGCGTGACCATTGACGCGATCACGTTCGTCAAATTTGAATTTGACACAAGAGCATCGTTCGGAAATCTAAGACGATGGACATCCGTATCACACCCTCCCTAGGCGGCTTTTTTCACTCACCCTTGGTTGTGAGCTCATTGATTATCCTAGGCGAATTTCATTCAATTCAGTGGCTAGCGTGTATGCCTTATATAAATATGTACGACTACAGTCTAAACAGTTCGACCTTTGTGCCGATATTACGTAGAAAAATTCAATATCCATCGCATCCAGCCCAAACGTGAACCAAGTCGAGAGGCTATCATCTGAATTTTCAATGATCCCAATGTGAAGAATTCCAGTTCATACGACTATATGTGTGTGTGTGGATAGGATATGCCAAATGAATCTCAAACCGAATATAAGATAGATCGGTGTGTAGTGTACATATGGTTGGAATCATCTCCGCCTTTGCTAGATACAGAGCAGAGTGTGCTCCCAAATGCGGGAAACTAGTCCTGCTGCTGTCCGCTCTGTACAGGGTGTGAGACGTCAGAAGTTTTGTTTTTATGCCATTAAACGTGACATGCATGCCCGATTGATACTCGTCATCTAGACATGTCGTTCACAAATGGAGTTCTCGGTTTTGTTATGGGGCCAGCAAAAGGTTCCGTATTTTTTGAATGGATGCTAGTGTTGATGAAAGCAAACGGACTGCTATGAAAAGATGCATGAATATGCAATAGAATGATAAACGGTTTAATGTGTGGGTTGGTGGCGTATGTGTGTATTTGAGACTTCACTTAATCCACTCCCGAGAGACCGATTGATTGGTTAGGGGGTTGCTGGTTTGATAGCTTGCAGGTTATTTTATTATGTGGGTGCCTATCTGATTTTTTGATGAGCGTTAAGGCATGAATGGATTTTAAATCGCTTCTAATCAATTCTACATAACATATAATATATATATTTTCGTTTAAAGGTGTCACCGATTATTAGTGGTATTGGAGAAACTCTATTGGTTCTACACTTGGGAGAAGTCCTTTTTTCACGCTAGAGTGATAAAACGTGTTTCCTGAATAAAACAAGAGCAGTGATTTGTTGCAAAAGAGAACGGGCATACAATTTAACGTCATAGTACTGTTTATACAAATTTGCCATCGTTAGCTCAGCTAATGTATACTAGCTACATTAAAGTTTCCTACTTACTTTCTTAAGTGGCGCTACAGTCCGGAATGAACCTAGGCCTCAACCCGCATGTCTCTCCAATTAGCTAACTGCCTACAGTTGCGTACTCCACTTAAGGCGAGGTCTTCCTCTGGGGTTCAATGCGGAGTTTTTTTTTACAATGGGCATGTCGCTTTACAGCTCGTAAATTTCTTGGCCCGTCACGAAAACGGGACCAACGATTTTTTAAAGAATTTTGCTCTCAAATCGACCAACGATTTCTTCATCCACTTTTGATACGGTCCATGCTTTAGCGCCGATGAGCAGGACTGGGATTATAGGGTCTTATATAGAATCTCCTTAGTAGTTCAAGTGAGGGCTTTACTACTGAATTGCCCTCTTAGCCATAAGAAACAGCGGTTGACAAGAGTAATTCTACGTTTAATTTCTGATGACATGTTGTTGTCAGATTTAATAATCGATTTTCAATGTGTGCTTCCCTACTAAAAAATTTTTTTGCTGATACACGTCCTTCTATACTCAATTTTGAAGGCACGATTAAAAACTTTTCGTTGGATGTGTGTCCAATATATTTTTAACGTGACAGTTACATTTCCAGTTCGATGAAGAAATTAACAGCGCTTTAGGTGATGTCTCGCTTACACCAGTGGCCGGATAAAAGGATAGATGATTTTACGTATATGCATGTTTGTACGCGCATCTGTTTACATTGAGCTATACCCCAAGGCATCGCTAACGAAAGCACAGTAAATGGTTCATTAAAGCGATAAGCCCGCGCGGCTACATACCTCACTAAATAAATCGGTCCTTCTGCATTCGGGAGGTATAAGGATATAAATTTACGCAAAAGGTGGAAACACATACTCACAATATCTATGTAAATGAAATACTTTTATCCAGCTAACAGCAGTGTGTTTTTATAATTGAATTTTTTGTTTGTCAATTATTTGAGATAGGTATCTCAAACCAAATTTGAAATAAGGTATTAAAAGTTATTTAAAAACTTTTTTATAGATATATGGTCAACGACAACGTGTGTTATAATAATAGTTTTGTAAATTTTTACTTATGTAGCTCTATTTTCGGTCACCAAAACTAGGTGCGTTTTGTAAAAAAAACTTTTCAGTCTCAGCTGTACCAAAGAACAAGTTTGTCCAAACATACATTTTATCTGTCCATTGTTTAGTTGTTTTCGTATAACCTGAAACCGATTTCCGCGAAAAAAAACTATCAGATCTGAAATGGTTTAGGATATAGTAACAGGCTATATAGTATATATCCAATATTCTAAAAGTCTATTATTTCAGCTTCATACGTATTTTTTTGCACGTATCTATAGTTAATTCAGTTACATACTCATTAAGCGGATGTTTAAGGAAACTCAAAACGTTTTCAACACACATTTTCTTAATTTGTCTCACGAATGTGTCTTGAAATTATGTAGGTACACACTCCTGTGCAATATATATTAACTCTATCTCCAATCTTTCGTTGCACGGAAGAAAACTGGGAACACAAAATAGTTAAAAGTGTTTTCTTGGGAAATATTCCCCTATCGGCAAATATTAGAGTGGAACTAACAGGACTATCTACACTACAAATAACCGACCTCCATACCTTTACCTCACTTGTATCCTGCAAGAAAATAATTTTCCTTAAGGAGTTTTCGCGCATGGTGTTATCTCTTTTACCGTTTTAATAATACCTACTATACTAACTTCGAACATAATGAAAAAAGCTCTAGGTGCTTCCAGTATAATATCTAACCTCTGTTGTTTAGTTGTATCACACCTTGTGTTCACGATGTTTATGGTTATTGCAATGTTTACTTTCTTCAGCACTCTAGCCTTCTCAAGATAACAAAAACAAAAAGGTAAAACTTATACATATATAAATGGGTCTTAGGAACACAGATGTGAACAAAGAGTGCGAGAGGGCATATGACTTTTGTTAGAAAAGCAAAAGGTCAAGTTTTGTTAATGTGACAGACAAATTTTCAAAACTGACTCAATTTATTGTAACGTTCTCAGTTATAAGGGGTGTATTCTAAAATAAAAAATTCCGACGTTAAATCAGTCCCTATTCGAAAATCGAGGGGCCATTCTATACGGTACACCAAATACAAACAATGAGATAATCATTTGATGTCTGTATCACGTGGATAATGACGAAACATATTCAGACAAATGCAAGACCGAGCCCTTTGCATCACAATGGAAAGAAAATCAAGCTTGAGATCAACAATTTTATCAGGTATCTACTAAGAAAATTATTTTCTGCGGGACCCAGTTTGGTCTAGTTGCTAAAGCAAAAAGGTCAATAATGTCGATTGACTTAACTGGATGATGCTCAGACATTTGTTTCATTACAATTTGTGTGGTCTTTAGATACCGAAAAATAATTTTGTGCACAAATATTAATACATATGTACTTGCGAATTTCTCATCCTAAACTTACGAACATAACCGACAATGATGCAATAATTCACAAAAAGTGGCATCATGTGTCGTTTTTCAACCATCCACCTCCACATTGGTAAGCAATTCAATTTAAAACCATACAGTACCCGCTAAGTGCGAAACAAACTTCCCATGAAGAGGGTTTTCTCGACCCGCTTGGAATATTTAATTTTTGCTGAAATAAATATGTGTATGCATCTCATTAATAATGGTGTTTTTAAATTAAATTTAAATTTAAAAACAAATTTTGTTTGTCTGACATTCTCCATCTACAGCACATAAGGTTAGTAAATGGAGCTGATGGATGTTTGAAAATGGACGGCATATGTAGTAAGAAAGGACAAGTTGATAAATATCAAATATTTGCAGAAAAGTTGTTTATGGGAAGGTAGACTTCGTTGTTTCTATCTAGTTCATGGAAACAGTCGTTCAGATTATAATAAAAGTTTAAGAATGTTGTTTATGTTTGAATAATTGAATGATGTCGTATAGTTTTGTGATTTTTTAAGGAATTCCGACCAGAGAATGGCTTTAAAAGTTAATTGCTTTATGCAAATTCGTTCTCAAATGTTGTTCTACAAAACAAAATCAAACCGATAGGAAACGAAAATCGCTTCCAGCGACTCGTAGCAGGCGTTTAAAGAAACGTTTAATATGGTTTGTGTAGTTGCTAATAAAAAGATAAAACACAAATTCCGTTTTATATTTTTAATTTCGTCTCAACTACTCCAGTGTTAGATAAAATAGTAGTAAGTACCTACTACAGAAATCAAAATATGACAAGCAACTACACCTACAATCCATACGAAGCCAAATAGTTTTCCTTTCGGAGTTTAAATATAAAATCCTTCGTTGGCATGTGTTGCACAGCAGCTTTGGTACAATTGTGCTCATGAAAGAACTCACAGTAACGCATTAACGTAAATTTTTTCAGTTCATTCTTCCTGCGATGCCTGGCAAGTACTTTTGTCGTACATTTTTTAAGCTCAGTCCATTCATGTTCCATACAAGACCGACACATATCCTGATTTGTCGAACGCTTATGCCAATAGTCGCCAATTGGTGTTTTCTCGCATTTCGTGCAATATGCCATGTTAAAAGGTGAACATATTATTTTTACGATTGGAACAGTAATTCTATCGTGGCCGAATGTAGTGCACACTTTGACCTGACGTTTGAAAAAGCTATTTGTCCCAGGTCTGCAATATAGAAAATAAATACGAGTTGCATGCAAACTTTTTTTCTCAATACGCTTACCCTGGAGTAAGGAATTTAATATCTTTTGCAGGTTTTGAGCCAATCGCGAATGGCCGAGCATTTTGTTTTACAGGTTTTCGAATATCAATCGAATAGGTGCCGACTGGAGGCGCAGAACTGGGAGTTATTCTAAAATTCTTATCTCTAGGCGTGATGCTTGCAAGAAGAGTATATCCACTTTTGTTGGGATACTGAGAAAGAGTTCATAGAAAACGTATCGCAGAATTAATTTTCTAGGTACTAACCTTCTTGATGAGACCAACATTGGTATAATGTTCAAATGGACCAGGATAATTCCTCGGTTTCGAGCTAACTGAAACCAGAAGACTTCTTTCAATTCCAGAGCCAAAACAAACCTTATCTTTTCCATAACCTGCTTTTTTTTTGTTCGTTTTCTTCAACATTGTTCCAACTTAACTCTAGGTCAACGAAATTCCAACTAAGCGAACAAAAAACTCTTGGCAGGATAACCTATTACTACGTTCGATTTTTGTTTGCCTTTTCCTTCGACAATTTATTGCTATTCAATCAGATAAGTATTGCGGGGAAACACAAATCAATATGGTTATTATTTATGTACTTGGATGTGCTTGTAAAGTCGTTTAATACACGCAGTAAGCACAGCACGCAATATTTAAAAGAACAGTTGACATGAGACTTGTGAGTTATCAATTTTGTATTACCTACTATTTTTTTTTTTTTTTTTGAGATTGATAGAGTATATCATTCAGTAGTTTTTTTAGGTTGGGATGATTTAAATTAGTAACTATGTAATAGGTACTACTTACTGCATATCCTAAACGCCGTCTTATGGTTAAATAGTGCCCGTATATTTATTTTTATTTAAAAGTTCAACAAACAAAGTAGTCGCTATTAGTTTCGCAACCATAAAATATATGAATTGGTAGCACTGTCGAGCTGCACAACGTATGTACGTATTTATATGTATGTATTTAGTAATACATTTTTCTATTTTTATTAGTTTTGATACATAGTTTGTAACATAGAGAAATAATTTAGCTAGATATACCTCAAAGGATATGGATCGGATACCTAGCTGAGTCGATTAAGCCATGTCTGTCCGTCCGTCCGTCTGTAGGTAACCGCTTTTTGGGCCTTAAATGTTGAGCTAGGATAATTGAATTTGGTACATGTGATCCTTGTTCGAACAAGTGTAAACATTTTTGAAATCCGCCGACTGCCAAGCCCCTTTTTATAAAAAACAAATTTTAGGTCAAACCGTGTCAAACTTTCTGAACAAGATATCTTGACAATCCTAATGTCTATACAATTTGTTTTGCCACGCCCACTTTTTGGTGGCGTTTTCAGTAAAAAACGTTTTTCGGTAAAATTTTTAAAATTTCAAAAAAAATTGATGCCAAATAATTAATTTAGGTAATGTTAACATTTCTTCCATACATCATTTTTAGCCACGCCCAGTTTTTGGAGCCATTTTCATGCAAAAACAATTTGTATACACTACCCCATACCATATGCAGGAGAAAAACGTTGCTTTTAGTCGAACAATATGTTGCGACAATTTCAATAGTTTGGTAATTTATTCGACGCAAACCCTGGCGGGTTATTCCGTTACTTTAAATACGATTATCACTCAGACGTTAGTCGAGAAATCACGAGCAATCGCTCAATAATCGTCTGTGATTTGATGATTATTGTTTAACGTGAAGCAAATAAAGTAATATCGCCGACAGCAAA
Organism: Rhingia rostrata; assembly: GCA_949824845.1. Lineage (NCBI taxonomy): Eukaryota > Metazoa > Arthropoda > Insecta > Diptera > Syrphidae > Rhingia > Rhingia rostrata. The sequence goes on from OX463757.1 coordinate 106,394,202, forward strand.
AACAACTACTGTAACTGCTTAAGTGATTCAAGATGTACCTAGGTATACCGTCGAAATATTATCATCAAACGATAATGACTTTACGGAATTAAGGGTCCTGTATAACTATTATAATGGGGAAATATTTAATGTATAAGAGTTTATGCGATCCTGAATACCTATCTTTAGGCTGCATGAATAATAATTATATAACTATAAAACCTTTTAGATGTGTTTTAACGATTTCTAATGAATAAAGAGGTTAGTTTTTAGTCAACAAATAAGTTATCAAATTATCTTTTACTTTGCTTGTTCACGGATTCATAAATCAGTGAATACCTACCTACCCTATGTACATCACGTTCCAAATTTAGCCATTTGCATTCGCTTTATAGTAATAAAAACGAAAAAATAATTTGTTATCATAAATTTTTGCTTTGCCTGTTCCGAAATGAAAAGTGAAATTTTTATCTCCGAACTGTCAGAATGTATGTTTTGACGGATTATTTTACTACATAAATGCTTCAAAATACGTTTTTTTTAAACAAACGGAATTTTAATGTCGATATTCCAACTTAATATTAGACTGAAATTGTACCGTGTGGATTATAAAATATATTTATTGCATAGGAATTTGCAATTGAAATCATAGGAACTCATCCCGTTGATTGTGTAGCTGTAACTTGGGAACAGCAGCTAATATTACTATGGTTAGTACCTCTAGTCTTAATAAAAGCTTACCCTTGTTTTGCACTGCAATATATGGCACCTGTACTCCACATCCTCGACCGTTCTAACGTCGAATTATTGCAAGTTGTCATACTCAGAAACAATTAGTTATTGGGCAAAGAAATTACATATTACACATTACATTACACAAATTACACATTTCAAGTTAACTAGATAATAGAAAATTAAAAATATATACAGCCAATAATATTCCCAAAAAAAAAATACACCGCACTCGATAATAATTTGTGACAGTCTTCATAAGAATTAAATAGAACAAAAGAACAAATATGTTGGGAAACACTTTTTGTTATTAATACGCGACAGAACAATTTGAAAATAGTATTAAAATGAAACTATTATTTCGGCTGACAGAAAGAAACCGCACTAGATTTAAAATTCACGATAATTCCTCGGTAATACACACTTTGACAAGGAGAACAAAGTTGAAACGGTTGAAGCAGCGTTGCCAGTCACGTTTAATTATGTGACAAATGTAAACCAAATATGACATCTGAGCATGGCGTACAAACAAGTAAAACTACCGGTTTTTTGTAAGTTTTGAAGCAAATCAAAGTGGAGTAAGGCTAAAACTTTCAAGTGGTGATAGGTACTGCACGCATGAGATTACCTGGCATTACAATACAAATGTTATACCCGGCAGAAAAGAGACATATACAATAATCGCAGAACGCACTAGTATAAAAGAGAAAACACAACAAATGTCAAATTCGGAGCTATCGAGCTACTTGCAAGCAAACTGTTTCGAACAATCAGCTAAAACATATAAATACCTAGGTACCAGTTAGTGGGAATACGGAAATCAGGAACTGTAAACACATATTTATTTATATGCAAAAGGATAATATCAAAGAGTAACTACATTGAGAAAGCAGCACAGTTAACTATTTTGTAACCGTCTCAGACGCGGGCGGTAAGTGCGAATCAGAAATTTCGTCCATCGAATGCGTCGGCTATGCTGTTTGTTTGATGCTGGGGTAGCAATGTTTACATTATATGTACTGATGTATAAATGTCCCAGATAGAAAATTATCGTTGTATGAGATGCGCACTCTATGCAGTTCTTTAGTCTTTGCTAATATGTATGTGGGTAACCAACTATTTCTGTTGTATGGACAAAATCTACGGCATCATCTCCATGGTTTTGCAATGCTATAAAGCTCCAAAAGTAGTAGTAAAATATAGTGTATAAAAATATGAGCGTATTTTACCAATGTTCCCTGGCAAAACCTGTGAAACTTTTTCTAAAATTAGGTAAGTAAATCCATGGTTTTTAATAATTCAATGAGACATTAAAAACAACATGAGATACATTTTGGTAAAATCAAATAAAACGACGTAAAAATAGGCAACAAAAAAGTGTAAACACTAATAACATTTGTTTTTGTTGGTCTAATACGTTAGAACGCCTTATGAGTCCTGACAAAATATTATTGTGACTATAAATATAAAATACAGAATTCTGATCACTGATTTAATAGATTAACCCAATATTGAGCTTCACTTACAATGCTACTTTATAGCAAGAACACAATGTCGATTCCAATATACTCGCTGGGAATATTCTCTTCAAAATCTAAATAGCAAATACAATGCATCTTTGCTGCCACCGATTTCCTATTATTTCCCAAACAAAATAAAAGCAAAACAAAGCATTAATTTTTCTCTCATTAATTTTATTTAAAAAAAATTAATGAACGTACATTTTGGTGTTCAATGTACCGGTCTACCATTGGAATATCTGCAAGTAGGCAAACAAAAACTTAATTATTGTCAACTCGAGTTGTAAATGAATTCATGCTTCGCTTGGGATATAAAAACTCAGTTCAGTTATGGTAGACTAGAATTCACTCAGCAGAGGTCTGACGTGCTATTTGAAACATCAGCGTTTATCTACCATACAACACAAGAAAGAGGGGAGAGTATAATTACCTTAACTTAAGCACGCAACAAGCAAGCTCCGCCAGCCTTCTTAATTTTATCCTCGGCCTTCTTTGAGAAGTATTTGGCCTTAACAATGATTGGCTGATTTGGCAGGTGACCGCGTCCTAGCAATTTGTAGTAACCCTGTAACAGATAAAAACCAACAAGTTAGTGATAAGTGGAACACGTGTGACGTTGAGAATCTGAGTAAAAAAGAAACTGTTTAATCTGAAAGGCTGTACTCTTCATGGGGAAAAGCAATTGTACGGTCGCAATCTGTCCGCCCGACGCCTTAGGGAAATCTTCATTTTAAACAGTTTTCCTTGTTCACTTTTTTTCGCATATAAAAATTAAAATTTGGAAACTTACGAATTGAACTAAATCGACGACTGGAGCCTTATCGCTCTTCTCTTTGACGAGTTCAGCGTACTTTTCGGCACCAACAAGAGACCACAGTTTGTCCAAATTTATTGAAGGGCAGAATTTGTGTTGCCTCCTCAAGTGGAAGTTCCTCATACCAACTTTGCCGAAGTAGCCAGGATGGTATTTGTCGAAGTTGATGCGGTGATGGTGCATACCACCAGCGTTACCGCGACCACCAGGATGCTTGCGGTGCTTGCCTGAAAGATCGAAAACACCCAATTAGTGATTTGTTAGTGTAATATTAACAATTTGACTTACCGATACGGCCATGTCCATGACTGACATGACCACGAAGCTTCCTGGTCTTCTTCCTCTTCATGTTCGACTGTAAGAACACGAGAAACACTATTAATTCGCGCACATTTCATAAAAACTTAATGAAAATTTTGACATTTCCGATTTTCAAAGACATCCCAAACTTTGGGTTTCTGTCAATTAAATTCACAAGAATAATCAATATATTGGAAACAGTATACGAAATCATAACGATAGATACCGTTTAGTTTCAATTTTTTCACATGATGTCTTTGAAAAACGAAGATTTATTTTCTGAATATACAGAGCGACATCCACTCACCATTTTGCAGTTTTTTGAAAGAAAGAGCGGATTGAAGTTTGTTGCGATTAAAAGAAAATCCAAAATGGTTTATGTTTTTAGTTGTGCGTTGAAAAGTCAGATGACGCTGTAATAGATAGCGATAACTAAATCCGTTCAATGAAGAATATCAACCAGTCATGGAGAAACAATAGTTTAAGAATTATTTTCAAGTGGATTGAGGGAACCAAATGGCAGAAGTAGTTAATATATGAACATTTTGTCAATTTTGTTATCCGTAGTTGTGTTAAGCAAACTAATATATTTCAATACATAATAAGTTCTGATTCAGGAAGGATATTTTAATTTAAATTTGATAAAGCTCATGACAAAAATATAACACAAATTTTGACTGTGATATCCAATTATATTAACATTCTGGTATTAGGGCAATATTTTTTTTTTTTTGAATTTATATTTAATCCGGTCTCTTTTGCGGAAGGAAAACGTCATGTCTTTTCAAAGAATAGTACGTCAACGATTGAAATAATATGCGTTTTCATTTTTAGTTCAGAGTATAAACCAAGCGTGTTATGTTAAGAGCTGGTACAAAGCGCACTAATATCGTTTTGAAACAAGCTTGAGCACAAACATGTCATTATATTAATATTACTAAAATCTAAAAATTAAAATCACCATGCTATAAATGCAGGAAGTACAAACGCCAAAGTGATCTCATGGCGGGCTAAATATACCGCATTGTAAATTAATCTATATGGGATTAAACGAAAAAAATTTTAATTAACAAATTAATCTATAGAAATAGAAATGTTTAGTAATTAAGTAAGTAGATTAAAGCTTCTAGCATCCGAAAGTTCTTCACTGATTACTTTGAAATGCTTTCACAGGGTTCGGCAAGCAAAACCTACAAAATATTCTGTTTTACGACTAAAATTGTTATAAATCTTTTTGGAAAAAGTGTGCATAGTGCAAAATAAGAACAGAATAATTATGAAGTAATTTAATGGTGTGTTTTTTTTTTTAGAAAATTTGGAGTTTAAAACCTGTTTACGTGTGAAAAACACTAAGGCAATTTTGTCAATTGCGTTACAATTTTTGCCAGTAGATAATCTTTAACATTAGTATGGTGAATAGAGACTTCAAATTTTTAACCTGCTCAACAGCTGGCAAAATTTTATACAGTGGTTATTTTTTGATATTTGGTATACCGATTAAAAAAATATAGTTTAAAAAATGTTATGATTACATTTGTTTCTGTTGAAAATAAGAACAGAATGTATTTTATATTGAGAAGTAACATATCACTGTTTTGTATCACATGTAGTTAACAACTAAAATAAATTGTTCTTTGTTTTGTACCTACCAACCAGAAAACACGTGTTTTAATTCTTTAAGATTTCTAATTTTGAGTTTAAACTCTTAATAATATCAGTTTCGGTATATGTGAAATATGCTTAACATGAACTAAGTAGGGCGGATATATTTTTTTATTACAAAAAAATTATAAATAAATTAAGTTTTCTTCCATTTCTTTTGGGAAATTATTGAAAATAATTTTATAATAAAATCCCATTTAATCCAATTGACATAGCAAAAATGTATATAGTGCTACTTAGGAAGAATGACAAAGTAATGTATTAATAATACGCGAGAATCGCTTGCATTTTCAATGTTATTTCATGGTACATACATAGGTGGAGTACAACAATTATAACAATATATGCTCAAAGGTATAAGGTGGAAAATATTTCTTTTTAAAAAATTACTATTAAGGAATTTGTTATGGGAGAATTCTATTTATACAGGAATGCCATAAGAAAATCATGTTTCAGACGAAAATGGAAACGGTAATTTCAAAACATTTGACTATTAAGCAATATATAAGTTAAAATGTTATTTAATTGAATAAATAGTGGCGTTTATAAATTGTCATTTTAATATAAAAATTAAATTTAAATTTGTAGGTATTTTTCATACGAATAGCGCCACTTTTGTGCCTAGTAGAGAAAAAAGGAGAATGAAGATGTATACCAAAATGCCAGCCTTCAAAATAAATACAAATTTTTGTCGAAACATGTGCACTGAAGCACGATGTCTGATCATTAGGAGAGGAGGGTTAGTGAAAAAATCATTTAGGTGTTGCTACGGCTGGGAATCGAGCCCGGGCCTTCGGTGCGACACTGAGCCCGTAATATTGCCAGCGTTTAGTCGTCCATTATGGCAAAATTTTAAATCGGCAAAAAAATTCAGGATAAAATAATTATTTTTCCTGAACACACCCAATTAGGTTCTATCAGTCGCTGAGTAGTTCAATATGGCTGGATACAATTTGCAGCTTATACCTGTTAAAATTCAAATTCTGACATTTCACTCTGGTATTTTATATGTTTATTTTTTTTGTTAAAGAATTTTAAAAATATTGCAATAATATGACTTCTAAAGATACAATTCACATAGAAATAAAATTGAAAGGGGGAAGTACGTAAGTTCCTCTTTAAATCAACCCAAATATATTTCTTTAAATATGTTTTCTAAATTGCAGTCGAATAGATACAATTGACAACCAATTGCGGGATGCTTTAACCAAGTATTTTAAAAATCACGAAGAATTTCTTAAATCTGGTTATGTTACAATTACTCAGGAATGTGGTGATATCATTCAAACGCATGTAGATACAATAATCATTGACGGAGATGGTTGCGAATTTTTACATGTAATATTACACTTTCAAACTGTTGGAACACACAAGTTAATGTTTGTTTCACTTTAGAAAGGCAGTCACATAGTATACCACATCTACCGTCCTCACACGAGAAATGTCGAAATAGAAGTGTTCGAAGTAAGCCTTTGTTATCTACATTCAATGCGTTACGTTCACATAATTCTTTCTAGTCCGATCAAGATGCGAATGGAGAAGAAGTTCCCGCATCGAATCACTGGCTACTGCCTTCTCATAGTTTTGTGTGTCTATGGGAGAATCTAATTTATGAAGAAGGACTTAAGGAAAAATTACTAAAATTTTCCGAATCATCTTTAATTTTCTCCCGGTATAACGTTAATCAAAATGTGATTTCGTGCAACAGGATTCTTTTGTTGCATGGACCACCTGGAACAGGAAAAACTAGTCTATGCAAAGCTATCGCACAAAAGTTATCTATACGACTGATGCCAATCTATAAGTACACCCACCTGATAGAGATCAATAGTCACAGTCTATTCTCAAAGTGGTTTTCCGAGGTACGTTCGTCACAAAATCCGTTATAAATCCTATTATACGTTTTATTCTTAGAGCGGTAAGCTAGTAATGAAACTTTTTACAAAAGTTCGAGAAATCATAGAACAGCCCAATTCGCTTGTCTGCGTTCTGATTGATGAAGTGGAGTCCATCGCATATGCCAGAGACAGTATGTCAGGTAAGTAAAATTTTTTTAATCAATAATCAGTTTTCATGTTGTCTGCTTTAAGGTCAGGAGCCGAAAGATGCTATGCGTGTTGTCAATGCTTTGCTGACCCAACTTGATAGCATTAAACAATATCCAAACGTTATAATTCTGGCAACGTCAAATTTGGCTAGTAACATCGACCTTGCATTTCTTGATCGTGCTGACGTAAAACAGTTTATCGGTCTACCATCCACTCGAGCTGTATATCAGATCTACATCTCTATGCTACAGGAACTGATGAAAGTTGGAATCATTGAAACCGAAAATCTTGTGCGATTCGAAATGGCTCTGGGCAGCAAATTATATTCGCTTGCAGAAAAAAGTGCCGGTATTAGCGGTAGGACTCTGAGAAAAATACCTTTTTTAGCCCACGCTATATTTATGGATAGCTCCAAACATCCAATCGATCTCAATAGGTTCATAAACTCAATGGATTTAGCCTTAGACAAACATAAAGATGACCAAAACCTTTTGCTCGGAAATAATAAATAGAAAAACATAATTATTATTTAGAGTGTATTTTTACATGATTAAATCGATCACATCCCGTATCATTTAAAATTCGGTTCTTATTTAGCATGTAGTTATTTATTTCACGGAGTACGTCATTAGGCTCAAGTTCTTTGGCAATTCCATCTACGAAAAGCTCTGCTTTCGGGGGCGATTGAATGATCTTTGAGCCGATCACGACGATAATGGGGTAACCCATTCTTTTGGAATCCATAAGTCGTTTCCCTATTGTCAGTTGCCTTCTATCGTCCAACAGAATTTCATTGGGCTCACAGATCTTTGTTAAACTGTTGTAAAGTTGCTGCTCATACTGGTACGATACTACCTGTTCTTTACTACCTTCCTACAGAGAATATTTCCATTATTCCTACATAAGATTATTGACATGTTTTACCTTAGAGGAAATGATGCATATGTCAAAAGGTGTCAAAAGCCTTGGCCACCTTAATTCGTTTTCAGTTGATAATACTTCAAGAGATGCTGCCAGAAGTCTGCTGACACCGATTCCATAGCAACCCATGCATAGATTTGCAGGTTTTCCATTTGCTTGCAAGAATGTTGCCCCTAGTGGCTTAGAATATTTGTCTTGAAGAAGGAACGTGTGTCCTATCTGAAAGGTTATCGTTATGAATAAATCAATAGCATAATACATACAGGGATGCAGTCGACTTTCAATTCACCTCGACTCCGCGTGTTTCTTCAACATCTGCCTGACATTTGGGACAATTATGTATATTTCCAGATACCTCCTCATTCGAAGCAAAATCACACGATGAACACTTAAATATGCGATCTTCACCAGTCTTCGCAAGAAAGTGATATTCATGCGAGGTGCTGCCACCCATAATTCCAGTGCTAGCAAGCACTTTAACAAATGGGACATTCAATTTCTTGAAGAACGACAGATACGAGTCATTTACTTGCTCATATGTTAGTTGAGCTTCTTTGATATTCCTATCGAAAGTGTACATGTCTTTCATGATAAATTCCTTGGCACGCATTAGGCCAAATCGAGCTTTTAATTCATCGCGAAATTTTGGTCCGACTTGATACAAACGAAGCGGAAGGTGTTTGTAGGATATTGGTGCTGCGCTTGATAGCATTGCCGTTACAGCCTCTTCGTGGGTCTAAATAATAAGCATGAAAAGATGCGAAATAAATTAAATGAATGTTCTGTTTTACCGGACTCAAAATAAATTCCTTGCCGTTACGATCTTTTACCAAGTAAAATTCTCCAACTCCCTGTTCAAGTCTACCTAAATAGGTTTATTCAATCAGGTTCGTTTACTGCAATATATTATATACCTACCAGTCTTTTTCCACAAACCGCTTGATGTTAACACCGGCAATGAGATTTTTTGACCATCTATCTGGGTCATGTGTTTGTTAACCAATGCGATGCACTTATCAAGCGATCTTTGTGCCAAGGGCAGAATTTGAAATGTCCCATTATTCGATGATTTTATCAAGCCCAATTCATGCATGAGCTAAGAAATTTATGGATTTAGGAAATTAAATTACAACAATAACGTTTTGTTTGGTTACCTTTTGACTGCGCGATGTTATCTCGTTAGACTTAACAACAGCGTCTTTTGGTGTCACTACCATTGGCCAAAAGATTTTACTAGTTCGATTCATTTCGGATTGATTTGAGAACTTTTCAAGTTCTATAAATATTTATGTTAGTTTTTTGTATACTTTCAAACTTTTGTCTTAAAAAATTCTGACTTAACGTTCATATATTTCGGCTACAAAACCTTAAACGTTTTTAATGACATTTTGACAGCTGTCTAGTGCGAGCTAGAGGGAGAGCAAAATGCAAACAGCCACCATATGGGCACCATAACACCAAGTTAAGGCAGGGATGGTTCGTTTTTCCTCAACATTTATATTAATTATAACTGAAATTAAATTTGCTTGCAATTATAAAAACAAGTAAAATCACATATCATTACCAATATGACAGGAAAGCTACATGATTTGAAACAACTGAATGAATGTTTGATGTACTATATGTATTTATGTTTTCTAATACTACATAGTAAAAGTGTGCAGTAAATCGAATTTTACGAAATTGAATTGAAATTCATCCAAATGTGTTAATTTAGCATATATGTGAACATCTTAATAATGATGGCATAATAGTACCTATTATAATTCAGTAAAAATAAAACGACATTCATGTGATTGTTGGATCAGCAAATTATAATTTAAATGCAAGAACTATTCGATATTGCAAAATTTTATAATAAATAGGAATAAGCTTAACGTTGATATCGATTTTCAAAACGCCTAGCCACTGATATTTCATGGTATTTATATGTGTAAGTGTATCTGTACACGAAAGCTCTTACTTACAGGCTAATTGTTGCTTGCAAGTAGATCGACAACTCCGATGAATGTGAATTTGGTATGTTTTCTCATTTACAATAGTGCATTCTGCGATTATCGTATATCTGTCACTTTTCTGTCGGGTAGGTATAACATTTGTATTTTATTGCCAGGTAATTTTGTTGGTGCAGTTAGATAGAACCCATCCCCACTTGAAAGATACACATATACTCGCAAAACTAAAACCATTAAAGAAGTAATAATGGTAATTTAATATTTACTTACAAATATAAACCCCGGTTTAGGTGTATATTAATAATGTTCTACGCAAAAAATGATAACACGCTTGTAAACTCAACTAAATAGTCGTCTTTGATCCTTTGCCTAGCTAGAGATCTAAGCTCGATCACACTGCAATTGTGAATTCAAGCTGCACTCTTAATTTTGCACATACTGCAAGCGGGCTTATGTAGTACATACCAATTATCTTACACTACTAATATTTTTAGTAATTTAAAAGAATGCATTCCAATCATTTTGAATATTTTTCATATATTTTATGAACTCAATTACTTGAGTTTAATTTTAAATCACTAACCTATAATTTACAAAAAAAAAACTAAGTATACCTATAAATATACGTAATTACTTATAGTATTTACAGCAATTATTGAAAAAATATAAATTTCTCCTTCTATGAGTTTTTTTAAGCCGGTGAGAGAAACCTTATAAATCTCTACATTATAATTAACAAAAAAAAAATATAACAAATTATTTATTAAATAATTTAAAAAAAATTAAAACTACTTAAACTAAAAAAATATTTTTTTAAATTTCAGTTTATTTATAAAATTTAAGCCACCTCAGCTCTTCCCAGAATTCTTTTAAAATCAATGTTGTGCGATGAGTGATTATTATCAAGACTCGTGTCAACATCTTTCACCATGTTTTTGGTCTCTGTGCGCACCATCAGCGGATCACTATCATCTTGCAATGGATCAGTGTCGACGTCCATTGCGTTCGCTGAGTCTTTGCGTAAACTAGGATCTTTTACAGCTTGTGTTGTTTTGCTTGGGGTGCTTTCATAATCGATTAACATTTCAATTTCTTCTCTGTGTTTGCCTTCCTCTTCATCATCGTCTTCATCGTCGATTTTGTATATTTCTTCTTGATCTTTTTTATCTGATTCTATTTCATCATCTTGATCTTGTTTTTCCATCTCCTTTGTTGTGCATTCAGAATCATCCTTTTCGACAATGGCTTGATCACTATCCTGAGATTCTTCTTCATGTTCAATAATCTCAACAGTTTCATCGTTTTCTTCAGCGTCATTCTTTTGTTCATCTTCTTTGGAGTTGTCTAATTCTTCCAACAGTACGAGCACCTCCTCTTCCGATTCTTCTTTATCATTAGCTTTGCAACCGGGTAAAACCATCTCTGATTTGCTCTGACTGCACGGAGATGACATTTGGTCAGCATCTGCTTTTGTTTTTTCTTTGTCGGAGGCTTTAGCCTTTTGTACAACTTTGTCTTCGTCGACTTCTTGTAAAGGCTCTAATAACGCTGGCTCTTCTTTTTGTTTAACCTTCTCTTGTTTCAGTTCGTCCACTAGTGGCTTCGCATATTCGTATATTTCTTCGACTTTATTTAGTGGTATCTGAACTTGCATCTTCAACTTTGCATCGTTTTTTTTCATATTCTGTAAGCGCTCACGCTCTTGAATTTCCTTCTGTTTGACCAGTGTCGGATTAGGTTTATTTGTGGTCTTTTTTCGCGGTTTCTTGGGTGGCAATTGTATAGATTCGCCGCCCTCCGTAAGCTCAACGTCCAAAAATCCCGCCAACAGATTTGCTACTTTAGAAAAATCGTAGTCTCCTAATTCCTCTTGAAGATCTGCTACAGTTGGTGGAGTTATGATAGGGGCATGAGTCGGTGGTATCTCGTTGGCGTTTTGATTTGGGGTATCGTGGCATAAAGTCATGCTGGGTACATTGACCTCTGCGTTCTGGCTTAAATTTATCTGACTGTTTCGGATGATTTGCTTTATTTGCAGGGTATTTGCATGTGGCTTAACGGGTGACGGCAATTCATCTTCGTTATCGGAATCCAAATTAATTGTGTCTGTTTTGGGTTCCACTATTGAAATTTCATCTTCTTCTGCGTCACTGGCTTGCTTTTCTGAAAATAAAATTTGACATGAATATCTTTGGCAACGTACAAATTCTAAAGCAAGAGCCCATTCACAGAATTAAAAAATCCAAAAATTTTTTTTTGTTCAATATGTATTTGGTTTTTTTTTTTTTTTTTGCTTAAAATAATAATTCTTAAGTTAATTATGAACACTCTGCCAAACATCAGATTGAGCAGCAAGCGACTTATTGCCGCTGCACTCGGGTACGGATTCCATAATGTGGAATGTATTTTTATAACGGTAATTAGTTGGAGCCGGGCTCAGTGGCGCTATGGATTGTGCGATTAATTGCCGCGCAGAAGGTCTGAGTTCGATTCCCAGCAGGAGCAACACCTAAATGATTTCTCACTGGCTGAAAATATGTCTGATACAAAAAAACTTTTCTCGACTTAGCACTACGGAGTCGATTTCATCGTTTGCTTAAAATGAAGCTTCAGGAGTTGGTGATGTTTGAGAAGAATTCTTAGAAGATTTCAGTTACATCATTACAATATGAACATTGTTCAAATTATGGAAGCTAACTAAATCAAACTTTGTAAAAACGGCTCGTATTTATATCACAAAATTCTATTGCAGAGAATGATATTTTTGCGTTAATCGAGAGAGAAACTATAAGGGACAGAATGAAATACAACACTATGCTGTAGTTACTGTAGATACTGTTGTATTCATTGAAATTTCATCATGGAAAGACTTACACCGTGATCGTTTCTGTGAATGGGCTCAATAGAGACTTGCTAGAAATCCACTGTTTTCGACCAACATTTTGTTCAGCGATGAACATTTTTGGCTCAATGGATACGTCAATAACCAAAATTGCCGTATATGGCCCGAAGAACAAACCTCCTTAAGAACGAGATACGGTGCAGGTGCGGCCAACATTTAAAAGGGATTATCTTTAAAAAGCGAATATCAAGAATTATTCTTAGAATAATGTTATTACACGTTTAAAAACAAATGCATCTCGATTGATCCCTCTTTAGAGTATACATATTCAAACAACGACAAAAATGTACTCGGCAATGTTGAGTGAAGTAGTGCGGCTTCAGAAGGAGTCAACTTAAAACTTAGGCTTACAGTATATGTCATAGTACGGTGAATGTCATAAGCTTAGACAAGAAGTGTTAAGCTTTGACGAAGTCAGCAGGTAAACATATTGATATTGATACAATCATCATCAAACCTTATTTCGTCCTACAACAGCCTTACATGCGCTCATTCAATCACAAGAAAAAGCTGACAATTGCTTCCGCACCATCTTAATAGTTCGTGTAGCAAATTTAGGGAAATATAAACACCACATTGATTTGAACCATTTGCTGCATCTAACGAGAAATGTCTCGTTATGGTATACTCCCCCTCTCCAAAACTAGTCTGTGAAGAATGTTAAGGAAGATCGCTTTTCATTAAATACGAACAAATAATGTGATTTCAAACACAAAAACACGAGAAGATGGTCCAAGACTTACAAGTCAATGCCAGTGACACTGAAAGGTTTACTTTCAAATTTGAAAATATCTCTTCCATTAATAAACCAAATAAGTCGGATCACTTTTCACATATTTACGTTATTATAGTTAAATTGATGTCAAACCGTGTCAATAAAAAAATATTGTACATCCTATTTGCATAGATTAAAAATATATATTTATTTAAATATCTGATTGACTCACCAGCAGCAATCTGGCCATTCTCCAAGCTGTTCGCATCATTTGTAAAACCCAACTCTCTCATATCAGCCAAACAATTATCTTGCAGACCTTTAAACCGTCCAATTGCATAGGTAAGCAAATAGGAGAGATGAATGTACAATTCCTTGACATCCGTCAAACTTTTTGCCGTCTTGTAAGCGTTAGAGTTAGTAAGGGTCTGCACTTTACCCATCAAGTGCTGACAAATCTCCATTGCATTGAAAATTTGGTTCTGCAACTGTGTACGCGATAGACCTAGAGGATTGTTGGGGAAAAATTGTTTAACAAATGTTGGCAATTGTCGCACAGCAGTCATTTGTGGGCCAGCAGCTCCTCCAACAGGTGTACCGTTTAGAAGCTGTACAGTTCCATTTTGTATTAAATTGGTCATCTGTTGGCCAGGAGGTCCTTGGTATCGTATTGTTGCTATTTGTTGATTGGGTTGACGTATTGTAATCTGCTGGTATTGTTGCGGACAAGGTTGTTGGTTAAACTGCGGTAAAATAGATTGATTTTGAACTGAGATTGAACGCGGAGATTGCAGCTGAGTGCGAATTAGGTGACCACCACTGGAGTGCAGAATTTGTTGGTTGGGTTGGTTTTGGCTCGGTGTAATAGGGGCAGGAGTAATATTGTGGATTACTCCTCTTATTGGTGGATTGCTGGGAGTCGTTGGTGAATTCTGCACTGCGCCTACAGTTTGAGGTCCGCCATTGCCTTGTCTCTTAACCTGAATCAGCTTTCCATTGGGCAAACGAACGGTCTCTTGCTGAGCTGCAGAGTTCAAATCAATGCGATATCCATTGATTGTATGGTAAACAGGAGTGGTGTAATCTCCGGAAGAGCCCGATGGCATCCGAGGTCCAACTATTGTTTTTTTTATTACTGGAAGAGGCTGAATCGGACGCGGTTGTGACATTTGCGACATCTGGGGATTTCGAACAACCAAAGGAGGTGGACTGGGCCGTTTTTGTGTCTGTGGAATGGACATTATTTTTGGACTAGAAGCTGTCGGCTGTATCTGTGGTTTAGCATTAGGTGCAACTGTTAACTGGCACTCAGGTTCTAGCATGCTCATAACGTCAGGTGTGCAAACAACTTCGTCGTTGGATTTTGTTTTCTTGGGCATCGCGGATGAAGCTGCGGAAGGAAGATCATCTTTTGATTGTTTTCGGGGCCGTTTTTCACCAGTCTTTTGCTTTAGTCGAGATAGTGAGATGTCGCTGGATTCTGAAGAGTCTGTTCCATATCCCCCAACTTTTTTAATTTTACAACATAAGCTGCGATCTTTTGTCAATTGTGTTTTTATTTCAGAGTCGGATAAACTAGAAGTTAAAATTGCCCTGCAAATGACAAAACAAAATTAAAATTGAAAGTTTTTTTATATTCGTGACAGTAAACTTACTTTTTCTGCTTATCAATGAATTTAATTAGTGCCCAGTGTTGTGCGCGTAGCGGCCATAACATTTTTGGTGCGCAATTAAAACAGCTCCAGTTTTCATTCTGTTCAATATCGGCAACTACACCTCTCGATAAATTAGAAATGATGCAAGATTTACAGAACACATATGGGCAGTTCGAACAGCAGTACACTTCTCCGCCTTGGCCACACCAGCGGCAATACAATTCACTTCCATCTTCCCCTTTGCTAAATTCGCCACTATTGTAGAAATCGTGACATTTTTTACAATGAGTCACACGTAGAATGGGATGCATTCGAATAATACTCTCGTTAGATGGCGCAGTACCAATGTGCATTTTACACACTGTGCAATGCACCTTACGCTCACGAACGAAATTGACATTTGGATACGCTTTCTGATAGAAGCGCCTTTCATCCTCAGGAATACTCGGATCGAAGTCCAAGCGTTCTGAAAACCCAAATAAAATAAATAAATTGACTAATAATAATAGTTTATGAGAAAATATAATAAATGCTATGAAATGCAATAACTTGCTACTTGTTAAGTCATTTCGAGCAAATCTTGTTCCCAAACAATACTTTATGACATAATATACGAAAGCTTAGAAAAACTTTTTACATGTTTAACAAACAAACCAAAGTTTTTATGTTCAGAGAAAAGAAAAAGAAATATTATTACTATTTTCGTAGGTACTATTTGAAGCAAATATTTCTACTCTGAATTTCTTAGAGTGGGAGTAAATTTTCTAATGGTGTTTTTCATTGGTAAAAAATCAATAGTTTGCTGATCCAGATCTGTCAATAAATCGATTTTGACAGTTGTTGTGTTTTATTGTGTAAAATTTGTTGTTTGTTTAATCTTTAATCTTGCACTAACACAAATACAATTGATAGACGTCAGTTGACAGGAGTGATTGTTGTTTTGAAAACTATGAAAACTATTGTTAATCATTAAAACTGTAGCAGTTCAGTGTGATATATGTATTTAATTAAATCAAAAACAATCATCCTGGATGACTAGAATCTTGACAACTACACCGATAATAACAGACACGATATTACAACAATATAAAGACAAACAAAAATCAATCTGAAATCGTATCACATTGGCAACTAAAAAAATCAAATCAAAATCTCGATTTACCAATCGAAAACACAAAAAATAATATTGTACGGCAACGTAATGTAAATTCATGGAATATAAGAAATTAGTTTACTAAGTCGAATAAGGAGTGGTGAATGGTTTGGAATAGCTTAACCTACATATTCTAATTAAGCAATTATTATAAAATGGTTTTAGGCGTCGACCATATTACTTTCAAGTTTCAAGTTGTGCAGTGATACCAAATTGTGGTATATATCGCAAATACAATACATGTTTTAGAAATAATTTTGAGAAGAACATTCATCACAATATTCTAACGATGAAGTGTATCGGTCATGATCATGCAGGGAAATATCAGCAACACTTTTTGACATCTACTCCAAAAATTTCGACAAACAAAAATTTGTGTTTAAGCAGATTTAACATTTTTTTCAAATGGGACGTTCAAACAGTCACGTTCGATTTGGAGTAACAATTCTGAAAAGCCATGTCGAGAATGGTAAGACAAAACTATTTGTAACAAGTTAAAATTTTAAGCGATCATTTATTAAACTTGGCACCACTCCATGGAACTGGCCCAAACGAGACAGTCCAAAAAGCTCATAGCAAAGACCCTAAACCAATCTAAGATTTTAACCACTGAAAATAACGCCCTCTCTTGATTAATAGAGTAGCATGGGGATGCCATGCCGACTGACAAATTCCACCCGAACATTAATGGAAATTTACATCTATAATTTGTCAATGCAACAAAATACCATTACTTATAGATAAACACTTACCCTTGCCTACAATACTTGTGTTATTCATTTAACTGCTCCAATATATGCCACTATTTTCTTCAAAATTATTGAGTGAAACTCTGTCCGAATCAATTGTATTCTCCTCACACCGCCACCGCTTCTTGAATACACCAACCAACAAAATGTAATTTTTTCAGAATTTCAACACTTTTCATTTGTTAATATCTACTTTAATTCAGAGCATTTCGTTATATTGCAATATATAAACTATAAATTCTGTATTTAATTATTGTTTCTTTAAGAATTTTGTTTAAAGAAAATTTTCATTTCTTCTCTTCTTGACAAAAAGCGTTTTCTTCTCTTCAGTCACACTACTTCACAACAGCAATTTTTTCACATAGAAAGAGGGAGAACGAAAAATGAACAAATGCCGCGAAACACAACCAAACCCGTCTCGTGTTGAATTCAGTATGGCTCCCCGAATTTCACTGTTGGCATTGGCGACCTTAGTTCTTGTTGGTAAAAGTGAGATAGATATACTTATCAATCAGAGTTAAATCTATATCGGAACTGTTTCTTCATATTAGCATGACATCGAAAAGAGACGGTATAAAGCGAGAGGTGAAAACATTTCGTACATAACGCTGTACTACTAGCGCCACCAATGCAAATATTAAATTGTTGTTGTTGTTTTATTTTTGTATGTACCTAGTCTCAAAGTTTATGTAGGCTTTAATGGCGTTGGTGGGGGAGGGGGAAATTTTTAATAAATTTTGTAAATTTACAATTTGGAGTTATTAGCTTGCCTAAAGATCTTGATGCCCACGTTTAGTTTAGAAGCATTATGTTTAAAATTTTTAATAACATCTTCAGTTATCTTGAAAACTCAATTACTTCCACTTTGCGAAAAAATGTAGTTCTTAACATGAGCAAAATTAAAAAAAAAACAATAAAACACACACGTGTTTGTAAGGAAACAAATATGGTGCATGATTGACCTATCGATCGTAGAATCTAGCTTAGATCTGTAAAAATCTCGCCACCGTCGCGCTAGCATCGCAGTGTAGTTACATTTATCGCCACCGTAGCGCACCTAAAACCTTTTCCAATAGGGTACAAAAAATGGAAATGTCGTTTTTTTCCATTCCTAATTTAAAATGTCTTAGGCTGTCCTGATTTAAGGTATTTTAAGAAAATATTTTGAGATCTCATATAACCAGTTTTATTTGTATATATTTGTTTAAGTACTGTGCATAAAATAATTATTGCAGTAATCTAAATTTGGTACCTACAAAATTGTTAATATCTTATTTTTTTACCTTAAATTTTTATTGATTTTTTTTTTACAAAACTTTCATATAACTCTAACTGTCAAAATTTAGGTATAAGATGCCCGCCATTTAAAGAGAATACATAGCCTAATATAGGAATATAACATACATATAAACTAAAACCAACGCTGGTAAGTACGTACCTACCTACTCTAATTAAGCAACAATGTTAAACTGCCCTACTTATATTTATTTTTACGAAAATTTACGTAAATAATAGGTATAAAAAATTATGTTTTTTTTTACATAATTGACTTACAGTTTGCTATAAAGATATTTTTTTAAAAAGATATTCTCAAAGTGTAACTTGTTTTTTTTTCCAATATGTTATAGTATTGATTCGATTTCGATGTTTTGAATTTATAAATCATAAACCCTTAAACACTTTTACCAAGTGATGTTCTTTTTTCAATATATATATAGCCCTAGCAATGCAACTATTTATACGTCATATGTGCAAATGCCAACAAAACTAAAATATCTCAAAACAGACACCCACCACCAAGTAAATTTGTAAAGTAGACGAATGAAAAAGTTGAAATGAGATCTATCTACAGAAATAGGTAGTTTTAAGTCTGATGACATCATTACACAAATATAATTGATTTTTATCGGTGCATCCTGCAGTGTGATTGCAAAATATTTCTAGAGTTGTCTGCATAATGTATATGTACAGTGTAGGTACACATGGAACACATGTTATTTCCAATCCACCACCCAAAGTCCAGGGGGAAATATTTAGTGGTAGATATGTACATACATACATAATTAATAGGGATCTGATCTTAATAGAAAGGATCGTTCAACTAGAACCCATGGTAGCTAAATTAGGATCATTTTGACTAATCGTTTACACTAGGTTAGCTTCTTCGTTTTATTTTGTTTTATAAATTTATAACCAAAGTTATCTTTGCTGACAGAATGTCGACGTCGCATGTATATGAAAGAGAAATATCATTTATACGTGTCACTCTTTCTCTCTTGGGTTAGGGTGCCTCGGCCTCGCCGTCGCCATTGCTGATGACTACTTTACTTTGTTTTTGCTGAGAGAGATTTAGGGGGAAAACCGACAACACTGCTAATCCGAACTGGTTCGTGTGGATGTCGAATCTTCTTGAACGTCCGTTCTTTCTATTTGTAGGTATGCTGAATGAATGTAAGTGTGTGGTATTTTCAGAAGACGAAAAAGAGTGCGAAAGAGCCATATTTATAGTAGTACTTTGTTGTCATATGATATTTGTTCGGGTACAGTAGTAGAAACTAGTTAGCAATCTGATAGTGTGTGCAAAGTGCATGTGTTGGAAGGGGGCATCATAGGAAAAGCAGGTTGGATAGAAATTGCGCGCAACTTTTATGCGCAGTGAAACGCTATTCATCATGTATGGAGTCGTTTGATAAAACAAGAATTGGGGCGTATAAGTTGTTTGAGTTCGAAAGAAGACAGAAGTGGTGAGGGTTTGTGTCCACGATATACGACAGGCTTATTGAATATTTCTTTATTGTGGTTGGTAACATAATGTGTTTATCATTAGGTATATTGGTAATTTTTTTTTATAAATTGGTTTCACTGAGACATAATCTAACGTGGGCATTTTATTTGTTTTGAAATATACATATATGCTCGATCATTATTTTGCGGCCGAAATGAGAAGCTTATTAGCTAATAGCTATTAGCTATTGATGGCAGACAAAATGCAGAATTTTTCAATAAAGCATCAGGGTGAGCAGATAAACGTTTATATTCTTGAATGTTAACTTTCTGTATCACTGCATTAAACAGATTATGCCAAACTTGAATCCAGATAATTTTTTTATAAATTTGTTTACTATGTTACATTTATTCGACTATCACTAATAGGGCTCATTCATAGACTATGCATGTTTGCATGTGCAACCACAAGTACAGTAGACGCTCGATATAGTGAAGTAATAAAAACCAGCCATGTTCAATATTTCGAACGGGAGGCTAGAAATGCTTTCTATAGTTAAACTTAATTAAAAATGGACATTTGATTCAGTGTGAAGATTATTATATTTATTTAATCGATAAACAAACATTTTAATCAAGTTGAAACAGCTAAAAACAAAAACAATTCATAACACATATGTACTTATATAAAATACATAAATTAAAACAAAAACATTTTAATTCATAAAAGTCGAAAAATTTACATTAACGTACATAGATAAAACATTTACAAATTAGCATCTTTTTTCTCTATAAGAATTCAATTTTTGGAAAGAAGTTTTTCACCTTTGTCTGACTTTTTCTTAAATTTAAATTAATTTGGATGGCTTTTTCTTGCAAACGTGTCATGAGTATAATATCAGAAAAGTCTGTATTATTATGTCCCGCCCACTCAATTACCTTATCAAAATTAACAAAAGCATCCTTTGAAGAGACGGAACATGTTGGTCGATCCATGACCAACTGCACATCTTCTTCATCGTTTTCGTTTTCGGCTTCTTCAATATCCGACAAGACTCTATCTTCGTTCCAATCGCCTATGTCACCAGATGTATGCGTAACGCCTTCGTTTACATGTTGCCCTGTACTGTTGCCTTAGATCACTAAGGGAAATATCATCTTCCCCATCCAAACTTTCGTTGGGTGCAAAAATATTTTTCCAACACTTTGCAATAACCGCAACATCTAAGTTATCCAAAGCCGATCGTAAATTGAACACCGCATCCTTGATAGTGTTTTCTTTTACCGCTTCGCAAATATTTCTAAAGCAAAAATAAGAAAAGTTAACGTTTTGTATATTTCTTGCATCTTTGTTATCATTTACTACCTACCTTTTTTAGCTGCAATAATTGACAATAACAAGCTTTTTCTATTAAAAAAAGTTTTGTCAGTCGGATTACGTTTTGGTCCATCGGTTGAATGAGTGGAGTAACACTTGGTGGCATATAGATGACTGCTGTGCTGCCATCTGATGTTTGAAGCTGATTTTCCGTAGGGTGACTAGGAGCGTTATCCAAAATAAGTAGGGCTTTAAGAGGCAAATCATTATTTCTTATAAAGTTTCGCACTTCTGGAACAAATAAATTATGAAACCAGTCTTTAAAGATAGCTGCTGTCATCCAAGCTGATTTGGAGTATCGGTAATGTACAGGCAAGCACACATTTCTAAATGGACGAGGATTTTTGGCTTTTTCAATCACAAGAGGTTTTATTTTATGGCGACCTGAAGCATTGGTGCAAGCCAAGAAAGTAATCCTTTGTTTTTCGGCTTTTCTCCCTGGAGCAGTCTTCGCAGCCGTCGAAACGTATGTTTTTCCAGGCAGAAGCTTCCAAGATAAACCTGACTCATCAGCGTTATATATTTGATCTGGCTTGAGATCCATACTCTTTATTTTTTCTTGAAGAACTTTTTTAAAAGGGCTGACCAGCTCTGGCTGAGAAGAAAGCTTCTCTCCGGATATTTTCAGATATCAAACTCCATACCTTTTTTTAATTTTTGTAGCCAACCATCGCTTGCAACAAAACCATATCTGTTACCATTTATTTTTTCCAGTATATAAATAGCTATTTGTTTCAATATCAGTCCACTTACAGGCAGATTCTGTCTACGTTGCTCCAAGAACCATTTATACAGCCTCTTTTCTACCTCTGGAAGTTCGGGTGTCCTCAAGAGTTTTTCTTTTTTATATATGGAACTTACGGTGGATCTGGCTATTCCATATTGTTTGGCCACAAGCGTTGCTGAAGTACCTGTAACAAATGTGAATTTAACACTTACTTATTTACTTTAGTGGCGCTACAGTCCGGAATGAACCTGGGCCTCAACCAAAATGCCTCTCCAATTAGCCCGCTCCTTAGCTAACTGCCTCCAGTTGCGCACTCCAAGTTGGTTGAGGTCGGTTTCTACTATTGCGTGCCACTTAAGGCGAGGTCTTCCTCTACAGCGTCCGACGTCTGGCTGGGAATCGAAGACTCTGCGAGCCGGAGTATTGGTGTCCATTCGTTCTACATGTCCTAGCCATCTTAAACGTCCAATGCGGAGTTTTTTGACCAGGGGCATGTCGCTTTACAGCTCGTATAGTTCTTGGTTGAATCTTCGTCTCCATAGCCCGTCAACGCAAACGGGACCGAAGATTTTTCGAAGAATTTTCCTCTCAAATCGACCAAGGGTTTCTTCATCCGCTTTTGAGACGGTCCATGCTACAGCGCCGTAGAGCAGGACTGGGATGATCAGGGTCTTATATAAGATTTTCTTTATAGTTCGAGTGAGGGTTTTACTACTGAATTGCCTTCTTAGCCCGAAGAAACAGCGGTTGGCAAGAGTAATTCTTCGTTTAATTTCTGACGAGATGTTGTTGTCAGAGTTAATAGCGGAACCGAGATAGATAAAGTCCCGTACTACCTCAAAGTCATATCTGTCAATGGTGACGTTCTGTCCAATTCGTCGATGTTGTGTGTCCTTTCGTGTTGACAGCATATACTTCTTTTTGCATTCATTTACTGCTAAACCCATTTTTGCCGCTTCCTTCTCTATACTAGCAAACGTGGCTATGGCATCACGTTGGGTCTTACCAATGATGTCAATATCGTCGGCGTATGCTAGTAGTTGTACAGATTTTTGGAAAATTGTGCCTCTGGTGTTGGCTCGTGAGTTTTGCACAATCCTCTCAAGAATCAAATTGAAGAAATCACATGACAGCGCATCGCCTTGCCTAAATCTTTTTCTGGTATCGAATGTGTCAGTGAGGTCGTTTCCGACCCTGATGGAGCAGCGAGAATTCTCCATCGTCATCCAACACAAATGTACGAGTTTGGGCGGTATACAAAACTAGACATGGCTCTGTATAGTTCGTCTCTATAAATGCTGTCGTATGCGGCTTTGAAGTCGATGAATAGGTGGTGGGTATCGATTTGGACTTCTTGGGTTTTTCCAGGATCTGCCGAAGTGTGAAGATTTGATCGGTTGTGGACTTTCCTGGCCTAAAACCACACTGATAAGGGCCGATCAGGTTCACATATTACGGCAGATAGCATTTTGTATGCGATGTTGAGGAGACTTATGCCTCTGTAGTTGGCGCAGTTTAGAGGGTCTCCTTTTTTGTGGATCGGGCCAACGATGCTGAGGTTCCATTCTTCAGGCATACTTTCTTCCGACCAGATTCGGCTTATGAGTTGGTGGATGTTACTTACCATGTCATCTCCGCCGGCTTTATAAAGCTCGGCGGGAAGGCCGTCATTTCCGGCAGCCTTATTAAGCTTCAGTTTAGATATTGCTGTCCTCACTTCACTCAGGTCGGGTGGTTGGCAGCTTTCGCAGTCGTTGCCAATATTGAATAGTTCGTTCTGCCTCACAGCGGAATGTTGTTCGTCATCGCCGTTTAACAGTCTGCAGAATATCCTCAGCATAGAATGTGTCTCAACTACGATATTTCCTTGGCTTTTACGGTTTACACTTTGGTAAAACTTGCGAACATTTTTCATGGAGTGAACTCTCTATATCCTCGATCGCGCGCTTTTCTTCCTCTTGCAATAATTGACAATAACAAGCTTTTTCTATTAAAAAAAGTTTTGTCAGTCGGATTACGTTTTGGTCCATCGGTTGAATGAGTGGAGTAACACTTGGTGGCATATAGATGACTGCTGTGCTGCCATCTGATGTTTGAAGCTGATTTTCCGTAGGGTGACTAGGAGCGTTATCCAAAATAAGTAGGGCTTTAAGAGGCAAATCATTATTTCTTATAAAGTTTCGCACTTCTGGAACAAATAAATTATGAAACCAGTCTTTAAAGATAGCTGCTGTCATCCAAGCTGATTTGGAGTATCGGTAATGTACAGGCAAGCACACATTTCTAAATGGACGAGGATTTTTGGCTTTTTCAATCACAAGAGGTTTTATTTTATGGCGACCTGAAGCATTGGTGCAAGCCAAGAAAGTAATCCTTTGTTTTTCGGCTTTTCTCCCTGGAGCAGTCTTCGCAGCCGTCGAAACGTATGTTTTTCCAGGCAGAAGCTTCCAAGATAAACCTGACTCATCAGCGTTATATATTTGATCTGGCTTGAGATCCATACTCTTTATTTTTTCTTGAAGAACTTTTTTAAAAGGGCTGACCAGCTCTGGCTGAGAAGAAAGCTTCTCTCCGGATATTTTCAGATATCAAACTCCATACCTTTTTTTAATTTTTGTAGCCAACCATCGCTTGCAACAAAACCATATCTGTTACCATTTATTTTTTCCAGTATATAAATAGCTATTTGTTTCAATATCAGTCCACTTACAGGCAGATTCTGTCTACGTTGCTCCAAGAACCATTTATACAGCCTCTTTTCTACCTCTGGAAGTTCGGGTGTCCTCAAGAGTTTTTCTTTTTTATATATGGAACTTACGGTGGATCTGGCTATTCCATATTGTTTGGCCACAAGCGTTGCTGAAGTACCTGTAACAAATGTGAATTTAACACTTACTTATTTACTTTAGTGGCGCTACAGTCCGGAATGAACCTGGGCCTCAACCAAAATGCCTCTCCAATTAGCCCGCTCCTTAGCTAACTGCCTCCAGTTGCGCACTCCAAGTTGGTTGAGGTCGGTTTCTACTATTGCGTGCCACTTAAGGCGAGGTCTTCCTCTACAGCGTCCGACGTCTGGCTGGGAATCGAAGACTCTGCGAGCCGGAGTATTGGTGTTGGCAAGAGTAATTCTTCGTTTAATTTCTGACGAGATGTTGTTGTCAGAGTTAATAGCGGAACCGAGATAGATAAAGTCCCGTACTACCTCAAAGTCATATCTGTCAATGGTGACGTTCTGTCCAATTCGTCGATGTTGTGTGTCCTTTCGTGTTGACAGCATATACTTCTTTTTGCATTCATTTACTGCTAAACCCATTTTTGCCGCTTCCTTCTCTATACTAGCAAACGTGGCTATGGCATCACGTTGGGTCTTACCAATGATGTCAATATCGTCGGCGTATGCTAGTAGTTGTACAGATTTTTGGAAAATTGTGCCTCTGGTGTTGGCTCGTGAGTTTTGCACAATCCTCTCAAGAATCAAATTGAAGAAATCACATGACAGCGCATCGCCTTGCCTAAATCTTTTTCTGGTATCGAATGTGTCAGTGAGGTCGTTTCCGACCCTGATGGAGCAGCGAGAATTCTCCATCGTCATCCAACACAAATGTACGAGTTTGGGCGGTATACAAAACTAGACATGGCTCTGTATAGTTCGTCTCTATAAATGCTGTCGTATGCGGCTTTGAAGTCGATGAATAGGTGGTGGGTATCGATTTGGACTTCTTGGGTTTTTCCAGGATCTGCCGAAGTGTGAAGATTTGATCGGTTGTGGACTTTCCTGGCCTAAAACCACACTGATAAGGGCCGATCAGGTTCACATATTACGGCAGATAGCATTTTGTATGCGATGTTGAGGAGACTTATGCCTCTGTAGTTGGCGCAGTTTAGAGGGTCTCCTTTTTTGTGGATCGGGCCAACGATGCTGAGGTTCCATTCTTCAGGCATACTTTCTTCCGACCAGATTCGGCTTATGAGTTGGTGGATGTTACTTACCATGTCATCTCCGCCGGCTTTATAAAGCTCGGCGGGAAGGCCGTCATTTCCGGCAGCCTTATTAAGCTTCAGTTTAGATATTGCTGTCCTCACTTCACTCAGGTCGGGTGGTTGGCAGCTTTCGCAGTCGTTGCCAATATTGAATAGTTCGTTCTGCCTCACAGCGGAATGTTGTTCGTCATCGCCGTTTAACAGTCTGCAGAATATCCTCAGCATAGAATGTGTCTCAACTACGATATTTCCTTGGCTTTTACGGTTTACACTTTGGTAAAACTTGCGAACATTTTTCATGGAGTGAACTCTCTATATCCTCGATCGCGCGCTTTTCTTCCTCTTGTTTCTTCTTTCTAAAAAACCGGTGTTCTTCCCTTCTTCTCTGCCTATAGAGCAGCTCTCGTCTTTACCTGCAGCTTAGCCTTGTAGGCCTCGTTCTTGGTTGCGAGCATCTTTCGGTATTCCTCATCAAACCAGGGGTTTCTTGCTGGTGGGCGCGAGAAACCTAGCACATCAGTTGCGGCTGATCTAAAAGCTTGTTGGCATCATTGCCATAGTTCTTCGACATTCGATGTTGGTGTTATGGTGTTAATCGAGAGGTTTAGGGATACGCGTTGCGCGAAGGTCTTTGCGGTCTCTTGCGATTGCAGTCTTTCGACATTAAATTTTTTTTACAGTATTTCTGGATTGTTGTGGCATAGTGGATATCCACATTCTAACCTTGGCTGCAACAAGGTAGTGGTCCGAGTCGATGTTAGCTCCTCGGAATGTTCGGACATCCAAAATACTGGATGCGTGGCGCTTGTCTATCGCTATGTGATCAATTTGATTGACCGTTCGTTGATCTGGAGACCGCCATGTCCCCTTATGGATATCGAGGTGAGGAAACCGTGTGCTGGCTATAATGGCTTTTCGTTCCGTAGCGAAGTCAATTAGCCTAAGTCCGTTACCAGACGTGTTGTCGTGTAGGCTATGGATTCCGACAATACTGCTAAAGATGTCTTCTCTTCCTACCTTTGCGTTAAAATCTCCCAGCACGATGTCTTGGAAACAAAAGACTTGTTGCCTAAGTCTGGCACTTATAACAAATCCGCATCCGATAGTCGCTGTTTCTGCTCACAATAACACAGTCCGTAGTAGATGTCATAGTTTTTCATCCTCATTTTGCCCGGCCCATCCCATCGTATTTCCTGGAGTCCTTTCCGAGGCTATTGGTTGCTTCGTAACCGTTAGATTTTTCCATGATTGGGTAGTTAACCCAAAGCACAACCCCCAACCTGGAGGGCCAGTTCCAATTTATTAGATACTAGGACACGGGGCCATCAGTATCCACTACGGGATTGAGCGCTGCCGTTGGCCTTTCGGTTCATCCGCCACCAGCTCTGTTCAAGGGGCCTGACTAACCCTTAAAATTCCTAGACAACCTGTTGTCCGAATATGTCGAAGCAGCTTGTCTAGGTTCGCCTGGGACAGCAGGCCGGGTATTCATTCCGTGCCATTCTGACCTGGCTGTTTATAGTGTTGCTGTTTTTCGTCGTGTTATCAACACTCGCGCTTACCGTTTAGCAAATCAAATCCGGTTGGATGAGACCAGTACCCGATGGTTTCCACTTGGTGGTAAAAATAAGCACTTGATGTGTAGTCAGAGTTACAACACTGGGCTTTGCCAAGTTAAAGCCAATCAGAGTCTACAACACCGGATCATCGAATTTAACCTTATCATTTATTTTTAAACTTAAGAAATTTATTTTAAAATACATATTTTATTGCACCTGTTTAATAGTTGGTGGTACATCCTAAAATAAGGAAATTCAAGATCTTATGAGTTGTAGTTTTATTATGCTTATACAAGCGTTGGTGAATTCCGGCCTTAAAAATTAGAAAATGTTAGAAAATCCACAAAAATTGTTCATTCATATACAATTCCTCATTATCATTAAAGACATAAATGGCCAATGCTAGCTATACCTAGGTCTTTAAAAAAAATTATTATACGAGGTGGGTCAACCGGAGAGTAACAACAATTAATAAATGACATCGATGTTTTTAAATGATATAATTATGGAAATAAAACTTGCAACGTTCATGTATAGACTAGGTCAAACATTATGTGAAATTAGTTCTAGTGTTTCACAACTTAAGCTATTCATCTTAGTTTTCGCGAATTCGCATTTCGCAAACGGCACGAACCGTGCCACGATTCATTTTAATACACCTCACCTACCTTTATTTTTAGTTTATAGTAAAGTTAGTTTATAGTAAAAGACGTAGTTTAAAAAATGTAGTACTCTAGAATTCGATGTAGTAGATAGTACGGCATTCAAAAATCAACCAAATATGTAGTACGGTACTACATATGTAGTAACAGTTCAGCGCTACCACTTTACTTCAATTGAAGCAGATCTGCTTCCTTTTTTTTTTATTAAAATCTACTTCCTACTTCGCACCATCTTCAAAATACTGAAATCTGCTTCAATTTAAAAATCTCTGTTTCAATTTTACGAAAAAAGGCCAAATCTACTTCTTTTTTTCTTTATTTCACTCTAGTATGTAACCCCAGAATTTCCATAAATCGAAATAAAATGATCTTTCAACACAATACAAATATACAAATGGGTGATTTAAAAAGCATAGAAAGAGAAACTCACCACACTCATGTGTACACGAATCTTATGAAAAATTCCCTTGTGTGTGTAAATTTGGTTTTGGTTCTCCCTTTCTTCTAGTATACTATAATTTTACACTTTTACATGTTGTTTGATTTATATTTTAGTTGAAATTCTCTGGTGTTTGTTTTTTTTTTTCGTAAAACTGTTTGTTATTGCTTGCAAATATTCGGTGCTGGATTGTGTTGTGTTCGGATAACAGGTAGATATGGCAGAAGTGCCACTTTGAATTTTTTTTGAATATCTACATTTGTTACGTCTGCTACTTAACTGACGTAGTTAATGTATTAAATGTAGTAGACGTAGTGGAATCTGTTAAAATATATTTTGAGTTACCTGTTTATTTTGCCCCGAAACAACTAAATAAAATATTCTAAACTTCTCCATAAATTGTGTGTGATTTGTGAGCAAAATCAAAATAAACGATAAAAAAAAATGGATGCCTTAGCATGAGAAATAAAAGTCTATAATTATTGGAGCGATGTTAGGTTTGCTCCTGTTAAGTTGCTACAATTATTGGTTTTAAGACCACTACATTTCAATTTTAACAAAATAGGAAATATGTTAACTAATTTGT
Source organism: Rhingia rostrata (assembly GCA_949824845.1). NCBI lineage: Eukaryota > Metazoa > Arthropoda > Insecta > Diptera > Syrphidae > Rhingia > Rhingia rostrata. The sequence continues at coordinate 106,423,363 of OX463757.1, forward strand.
CATATCAAGTGGCATGATAATCAATTGTTTTATACCGATTTGTATTCAATATCAAAATTTTACTTTAAAAGAGACTGGTGTTGCTTTGCTTTGTTCCTTGCCCAACGTCTACTTTTCGCACGTTTTTGATTCTAGATGTATCTTGGAAATTTGAAATTTAATGTTTTATATGTAGGTGGCACGCGTAACAAATATAGTTAGTAGATGAAACAAATCAGGCTATGTAGTTTATTCTATTTACTTCCCGTAGTTATCGTGTAGAAAACCTTACATAAAATACTCTGTCATCTCTGAGTACAAGTGGTAACGCTACGCTACGTATTCATTACGTACTTGCTGCATAGGTATTAGGTACCTAATTGAAGAAACGTTTTCCCGCTCATTTTGTCGGTATCACATTGGCGAGTGACGAGTGACGACTGGCATGGGAATTAGCAGCTGACATTTTTTCTTGCAATAGGTAATCAAAACAAAATCTGACCGATAAAGCTTTGTCTTTCTTCCATGACGAGAAAACCTAAAACATTTGTGCAGTGGGCTTTGTTTCGCTACGCAACGCACCCGACGACGAGTCAACGAGCAAATTTAGTTCATTCCATAATAATTCATTTTGATTTTGTATATTTTGTATTTTCTTTTAATTCGGTGTCGGTGTGTTGGGACTGGGGAGGTAGACTGTGGTAGTGTGGTTCACTTTAGTAATTTCAGTCTTCAGTTCACTGGCATCGGTGTCGGCTGTCGAATTCGGTTGGTTGTGATCCGTTATTAGCAGCCTGGCTGTAAGCAAAGCAAAAAGAAGTAAACAGCATTTTTGCAGTTCTCTGTTTAGTTCTTTGACACCGAGCTGCATAATTTTGATTCATTAAATTGCTCACTATTTCTGAAATATGTGTATATATATATATCTACCTTTATATAATCTTATGTGAAGCTACCGAAATAATATAACAGTGTCCTGTAAATAGTCGACTCACGTGCGCGTTAATGACAATGATTTTTGCATGTGATTCCATTGTTTTTTTTTGCATAAACATCCGTTTTGTTAATACAAGAAATCTGTTTTTGTTCGCTTATTTAAGAAAATTACCATATGCATTATTAAGTAAATCGATTATTCAATTATGTATATAGCTTTGTGCACTATAATATTTACGTGGAAAATAGGAATGTGTTCTTAAGTGTTTATATGTAGTAAGTTGATTGCTTGAAGAAAATTGCAAAAAGCCCAGTGAAAGAAAAAATTAAAAAAATTGAATGATGTATTTCAATCTATCTATTTATCAAAAAGTGTATATTTTTGCAACATATTTTTGTGTATAAATTGTGGTTTGACAGTGATTGTGTTTTTCGGCTGCTGCGGACTATTTACCCGGAACTACCATAGCAAGGTCAACATTAGTCAACTTACCTAACCTCACGCGTTTGTTGCTGATTGAATGCTGCGGCTATGTTGGGACGTTGAATGATCAGTGGAATGATCCAATCGCTGATTGCGTCATAGGAGTTTCCTAGTACGGACTATGAATGGTGGGTATTTATTATGTTTCACTTTCGTGCATCACAACTCCAAGGTACCAACGTAGATACCAATATCCTTTATAGTATATTAAGCTGCAATCTATATTTCTTATTATGCGGCTGGTAGGGTTGTTCACAACTTTGTAAAAAGTCAAGGCTTTTTAATTTACAATTTATGTGGGTTCGTAAGTTACTCAACTGTATTTATCTGAGAAATTACATTGCCGCTGTTTTATTTTTTTGTTTATATAGTGTTACCTATATATGGCTTAACGATATGATTAATTAATAATCAAAGAAATTACAAAACTTAGCGTCTAGAGAATTGATATGTACTTACTTTTCCAGTTAACTCAAGTAGGTTGGTAGATCAATATTTGATTAGTTTATAAAGTGACTGACACATCTGTTTATTTTTAAGTCCCCAGGTTTTTAGTTTTGTTCATCATCATTGTTTAAGCGATACATATATACCTACCTACAATTTAACTGAAAACAATTTTTGTTTGATAGTTATCGTAAAGATATTTGATTACTTCAGGTATCAAATAATTAAACCAAATTCAAATGTGTCGTCTTTAGATTAAATAATGGCTATCTGTTTGATAACGTGAATGTTTTTGTTATGTGCTTTTTACTTAACCAACTCCCGAATGGTTGAGAATCTCTTGGTAGCGCTAATAAAGTCGCGGTCGTACCTATCTTATAAACATAATTTTTAAATAATAAATATATATATACATATTATATTCATTGAATATCAAAGTAGTATGAGAACTATAGATAGGGTGGAATACCGTTTATGTGACTACCACGATTACAGGCCAATATCCTCGAGATATCATTTTCAATAACGTGCTGCAAAATTAAATATATTACCCGTCCAAATATAACATCCTCAGGTCAACCATTTTTCATAAAACTTTGAAAAACAAAAATTCATGGGGTGTTATAAAGGACTTAAATTGTCTTGGTACCTATCATGTTAACACGTAAATAGTATTTGCAAAAAAAAAAAATTGTAAGGCACTACTCTTTTTTTGGTAAAACTCGCACACACGTTAAGATTCAAGTTATAATCTTTTGTATTGTCACAAAATATTATGGTCATGTATTTGTTTCTTTGACGGTTTGCATCCTTGAATTCTTAAGCTCATTTAGAACATTCATCTTAATAATCGAGAAATACCACCACTAGCAACAAAAAAAGATGATGATAATATTACTCATCCTCTGCTATTTTATTCATTGCACCAGCACCCACCCATCTAAGTGTGTTGTTTGCATGCAATCTATACATACTGATACTTTTGCCACTTCATTGTTAATTTCAGTATGAAGATATTAGATTGTAGGCACGTCATGTGTTGATGCTTCTATGGCAGTTGATGTAATTAAAACGTTTTATTTAAAGTGTCTAATAGTTGATTGCACAAAATACATAAAGTTAATGGTGAAAACTAATTCAGCAAACCTCAATTGGACGAAGCAAATGCCGTAAAAATAATTAAATTGAAATATGTGAGGACTTTTTTTATCATCACTAGGTACCTACCCAATTGACGTCGGAAATCATGTGCAAAGTAATTAGATAATATTTTATTACATTTCAAATTCGAATATGCCAAACAGTTATTTCTTTAATGAAATATCCCCAAAACATAAATTGCATTACTTTTGTAACTCCTGATACGATCAGATATGTACAGGCCTTATCTATCAATATAAATGAACGCACGAGTTTGTAAAGTAAAAATTGTTTTGATTTTAACATAAGTCAAATGTTCTTCACTGGGTCGCTTCAACCTCATGTTCTCCTACTATGCGTTTCTAGGATTATCTCGAATGCAAATAAACAATAGGGATAGTTGACTTTCGTTCGTTTGAATATCTGTTGCATGATTTTGCTTCTATGTAAAGAAGACTGCTTATTTGTGTGTGTACCATGTACCTATATATCTAGTATCGAAAAGATAATTAAGTAAGACGTATCACTCGGTATTATTAACAAATACGTATTGCATTTTTAGGGGAAACCCAGCTTCATAAACTGTTGTATAAGATATGCACCGATTTTTTTAATACTGCAATAATTACATGTAATTACGTTGTTTTATCTTTGTGGAAATATATAAGTGTTGGCACGCAAACTTGGATGTATAGATTACTCGGTATTATTATAATTTATAATCTAGAAATAATGATTCGATTTCTTTGCATTTTGACGGAAGAATGTGATGGAAAATGTATAACAAAAAGACTGAACAAACAACTAATCAAATCACTTTCTTCATAAGTACATGTTTCATGCGAGTTTGTTCTTCTTGTGAGTAAAGGACCGCCCAGAATGCGTATCTGTATCTGAAGTTTGTAGCTGTGTGAGAAGTCAAAAGCAAGGCCAGCCGTAAGCGTTTACAAAATGTGTATCTGCATTCAAAAAATGTATCTCCATTTTGACAGCAATACAAGATACTAGCTACAGATACGCATTCTGTACGGCCCTTAAGATGTCTTACATCTTGAAAGCTCCGATGATCCTCCTACGTACATTTTCAATGTTTCATCGCTACATTTTGGAGATATTTATTTTAATGATGGGATGGGATAGGGAAGCCGTAGAAACACCTTAATAATTTTTCAATGACCCTCCTCTCCTGATGACCTGACAAATCATCCGAGCAGTGACAATTGTCAAGAAAAGCTTGTCTCTAATTCGCCGTTCGGAGTCGGCATAAAACAGGACGTTCCGCCGATATGCAAGAAGTACACACGTACACATGAATGGGTACTAACAAGCCTGTTGCGCGAACATTTTTTTTTTTGTATATTCGCAGAAAATTTTAAATATTAAATGGACCACATTAAACAACGTTAATAAACAATGTCTACCTCTATGTCATAAAAATAATCTTTCGTCGTAAGATTTTTGAAACCGCGTTTAATGGGTATTTTGTACCTCATTGAACCCAAGTCTACACTAAATACTAGTTTACTCTTATACAAGTGTGGAAACCGAAACATATATGTTCATTTGTTAATTAATGTTTCATAACTATTTGAGAACTAAGGACTTGACTTGAATTAAAAGTTCGTCTTTTATGTTTTTTTTAGGTCTCTAATAATTGGATGCCAACTGAAAGATGTGCTGTGCTACAAATTTGTGATATAGCATTTTAACTATTGCGTATAAAATTAGTAAGCTTTTATGCCGTATAAGTAATTGTTACCAAAAGTGCAAATTATAACAAGCTACAAATAACAAAACCAAAATGACTGTCACATATACTGCCGAAGTTGCAACATGCAGAGGGTTCGGATGTTTTCTAAAATTACTTCTCAGGTAAGCTGAAATTAAATATCTACGGAAATGTAAATTATATCATATTTAATATTTTATGCAGGATGTTTACTGTATAATGATATCTTAGCACTACATTACCACATTTCCTTTAAATACTATTAAGTACTTTAAATAATTCAAGCATAATCGTGATTCTGAAGACAGGCTTTTAAAATTCCCCAAAAAAGTCTTTACGTCATTGGTTGCGACCTGCTGATACTCCGGCTGGTGGCTTCAAGCTTCACAACTCGCGTAACATAACATTAAAATTGTTAAGTAGTTCTTAACATCTGAGTATGGCAAGTCCGTCTGAATTAAATCTTCTCACATGTCACACCTTTGTAACTACAATGACTTACGTGATAAGTATATATATATAGGAATATATTAATTTTTGTCTTCATTTTGTTCCACGAAGTCGTTATAAAATGGTGATAATTTTATATCCAAACATTGAGTGATGTCATCTGTAGAATTTAAATTATATCCGACTGTTGGCAATTAAGATGAATCAGCCATGCCTATATAATATGTGAATTAATCTTTTGTGAACAGCAATGCAATATGATATCTGCAAATAATTTTTTATATATAAAATGATAATATAATAATAATAAGAGTATGAGTGAGAACTTAACATTTTTTGTTCGGGTCATTGCTATTCAAAAATTGTTTTATAAATTATTTAATTGATATGTTGAATGCAATCAAATTAAAACGTTTTTCAAGGAACACATCACTCCGAATATATTATCGCCTATTAAAACAAATAGTGAAACTACTAGAAAACGACCCATTATTTAACGGGTGTGATTTCATTTGGCATCAGGTTACAAAAGACGGCAAACTTATGTGTAAACATTATAATTTTCCACAAAGTAGAACGAGTTAAGCGTTACAACGATTAAATGCAAATTCAACACTCCTTTAAACTGTTTCATTTGGTCTGGTTGTGGGCTTAATGGAATTATTATTATTTTACCTATATTAATCAAATTGTCAACACAAATAATTTTATACATTTCCAAAACTAGAAAATAGAAAATAGTAAACGAAAGTAAGCTTGAATCTATCTGACTCGTTCAGGCGGAAAATTCAGCTGCCCAATGATTCTTCCTTGCTTACTCGTTGGATAGTAGGTACGTAAGCATTCCAGCTTTGTAACAATGTTCGAATATTACAATAGTGTAGGTAGTTGTATAAAATATATAGACATATATCTGTTCTTGTTATGCCAAAGATTACTTACTCTGAACTCCAATACATTTCATGAATCTTTTTCCACCCCTTTATAAAAGCTGACCTTGATTCCATTCTTTGCCTCTGCGCTGAATAACTATTTTATTTGCTTTGTTTGCATTAACAACTTAAACCGACGCTGATTGTTGGATGTTTTATGTGTTTTTCTCAACAGATTCATGTATTTGTTTTTGTGCTCTATTAAGATTTGTCTCTCTCGACTTATTGATTTTTAGTTTTTACTTTATTTTTTTTTTGATTAAAATGTGTCATGCAGCATCGCTGTATATTTTGTAAAGAAGTATAAAAATCCACTTGTAGGCAGGCAATTACCTGCTTTTTATTTAGCTAACACCTTGGCGGGAATTATTTTATTGCATATTTGAGTGTCAGAAGCTATTTGCTCAAGACAATCAATAAACTCAAATATTCAAAATCAAAACGAGACATTTATGAATGTATGATTGTATATATGTTCCTACGAACTATTTGTAGCATGAATAAAACGATCACTTTCCACGTGACTATCTTATCTTTGGTATGGTGGGTTGCGCAATATAAATAAAGTATACAAAATTATCTCATACTTTACTAAAATAACGATTTGTTTATGATGCATTTATGATTTATTGCTACAAAGTTGTTTTACTAAATTTTCCATGGTTTTAATCCCATTTTTTTTGTTTCGCACCTCTTGAGAAAGTGTTACAAAAAATAATTTTTGAAGTCTTATACTATATATATACAATATATATATACAATGTATTTTATAAATCTATTAATTTTATTGCATGATTTGTAACTAGACACCGCTGGTTTTATTTTATTTAGCTTTTAAGCACAGAGTCACTTAACCCCACAGGAGGTACAGATCAAGACATAACATTGCAGATAAGAAAAAAAGAAGTTTTAAATAGCAATCCATAACAAATCAATGTTTTTTTAAAATTTACTTACCATAAAACTTGACAAGGAATTCGTCACGTTTCAAATTAGTCCAATAAACATTCAAGTATTATAGATAGCATACAACAAGCAATATAAAATGTTTTAATAAGTCTCACAAAGTCATATTTGGATAATGGAGAAAAATCTAGACAATAGGCACACATAGATGTAAATATTATCACGAGACTAAAACATTTCCATTGTCTTAAGGCAAAAAACAAAACAGGAAAACGGGGCCATGGTAGTTGTCTGGTATAAGTTTATTGTTTGATTAATTGAAGCTTAAGTGATTTACTCTTTTGCTCGTGTTGTTTGGTATGCGTTTACTTTAGCATTTAGTTCCTATTTTTCTCTGAGTATCACTTGAACCGAAAATCACTCTTGTTATTGTAATTGATTAACAGTTCCACACATAGAAACCAGTATACGCTGAGCGGAATGGTCGATTGTTACTAATTATCCTCCATAGGCTGTAGGGTTATGAATGCAGTTATAATTAAATGTTGATATCAAATCAACATTGTTGATTAGAGTCGTAATGCGGTAGTCACTCCATTACATTGTTATTGACTAAGGAACAGACTTTAATTATGTCCCCCCTTAGCAAAACGTGGGAATATATTATATTTATGTTGTCGAATTAGGTCTCATTATGAATCTGTTTCGGTAAAAAAATGTATGTTATCTAATAAATACTTTGTCTTGATATGGATTTTGCTAACTCTTTCGAAATTCGCCTGTATTCTACCTGTAAAAGCTCAAAGTATCATTTAAGAAGAAACAAAACCCACTTGCGCGGACCCAATGTTTGATTACACAAGTGCAATCTTTATTTGTTGACACTACTGATTCAGACAAGCGAATAATGCAATCACATACATAACATACGACTGTCATTGTGTCAAATGAGTGTTGGCATAAATGTTAAATTGCGGCGCGATAAGTCCATCGGAAATGTCAAGAAAATTGATAACAGGTGTCATTAATAACAATCCATAAAAACAGTAGGGTCATTTCTCTTTTAATCCCAATCGACTTAAGTAATTGCCCGCTAATCGATCTGATCTATTACTGCAAATCACCACAAATCGAGTATAAACCATATCAAGAAATATAAACAACGTGAGTTTGGTTACCTCAAATTATACTGATAGTGTCTAGCTTACTTTGGCATCAAAATGAGTAATCATTATGAAGCAATTGACCGTGAATGGAAAATGTTTTTTTTTTATTATTATTTTCCAGTGTACCATCAAGTTACCCACACACTTCAAACGATAAGGCAATAATGTCTAGTATCTTTGTCGGATGCCTGTAATTTTCGTTGCTGATTATGTCTGCGGTGAGACGTATCACTAGCAATTTGACATGAATGGGAGCCTATGCTCTATTACCTTAATTTTATTTCTGCATTGTGTTCGTAGAGACTACAAAAGATGAAAAGATGTATGTCCTTTTAGTATTCCATGAGTTGTGTTTGCGTTTGTTTCCTACTCAAGCGTATAATATGGCATGCACATATATTATTAATAGGAGGTATGGCATGCGGCGGGTATTTGATTAAGATATTGCATGCAAATTTGCAGAATGTAGGTCGCTGCTCATGTTAGTGTAGAAATTAAAAAGTCCATTTAACCAATGTCAACTTATGAAAAGTATACATGTCGTAATTTGAATTGTGTGATTATTTATATTTTTAAAAAATCAATGCTTGACAGGCACTTCCTTTCTTGTTGGTTGGAAAAAGGATAATTTGACTTGTACTTTTTTTTAATCCCTACTGGTCGGCTTGTGGCGCCAATAACCTTTTTTGTTAAAATTAACATTCAAATGTAAAATGGAATAATAAAACCAGCGTGATGTCATTGTTATTGCTTTTAGATAAAAATATCACTAGCTATATTATGATTACAACCAGTCAAGCAAATTAAAAATAGATTTGATATCAAACTACATAATTCCGAGTTGAAAAAGTGTGCCTAAAAGATAAAGTCATACAGTATTTGATGATTGTTCATTAATTACACGTCGGAAAGTCATAATTTTGCGATATGGCATGGCATGTCATAATAACAATCTGTCGTAAGCAGTTGACAGCAGCGGGACATCAAACTATTCAAATGGTTTAAAACACGTTTTTATTACAAGCGTTTTATGCTAAATGTCACGCGAATTTGTTGAAGAGAGCAGAAAAATATGAATGTACAATTTACGGGATCTTAAAAAAAAACGGTTGACTGAATTATTATCGCCAATTGGCAGTAACACTCATAATATTATGAATGGTGAATGTTTACGGAGGCATAAGTCACTACCTTTAAAACTACAAAGTACGAAGTTAAAGTTTTATTTAACTAACGAACCTTATGAAAGGTTTTAAACCCAATTTGATTGGGTTGATTGCTTAAATTACTTCTACTTCATTCTTAGCCTCTATAGTATGAACTATGAATCATATAAGTATTACAGTTTAAGAAAAGCATTATATAACAGTCATACTGTGAAGAGTTTAATCTGATTGAAGTGCTAACAAAATAATGCAATATAATTGTTTAACTGCGCTGTGTCGAATAAATAATTCTAAATCGACAGCGGTATGGGATGGCATTGAAAACAGCGTCATTATGTGTATATGTAGGTACTGTTGTAATGGTTGGCACTTGGCAGATTGAGATAAACCAGATACAACTTAGAGAAAAACAAGAACAAAATACACGGAAGCCGACTCAAGAAAAAATACTTACACATTCTCCAGTTTAATTGCTACTAAGCGCAAGTAATTGGTTTAAATGGTTGCCATTTGAAAGCTTTTTTATTCGAAATTTATCAGTAGATGGCACCAGCCCTGCAAAACGGCAGTGCAATAGAGTCTCAGAAATAAAATTTTTAATAAGTTAATCCAGCGAATATACTTAGTTGTAAATAACGGTATATTTTTGTCTCTTAGTATACGTAAGTCATATATATTTTAAGCTTCCACGTCGTTAGTATAGAGGCTCAGTGGCGCGATGGTTAGTGCTGTGAACTGCCGTGCAGAAGGTTGGGTTCGATTCCGAGCCGTGGCAATACCAAAATGATTTTTCACTGGCTATCCTCTCGTGATGATCTGAGTAGCGTCAATTGTCAAGAAAAGCTTATCTCAAATTCGCCGTTTGGAATCGGCATAAAACAATAGGTCCCGCCATCGTCCAAGTAGTACACACGCATACATGAATGGTTGTGAGAAAGCGCGGCCTAGGGTACTAACGCGCATGTTGCGCCAAAAATTTGTATTTTTTGTTGTTGTTAACAGCAACAAAGCTTATCCGATCTATTTTTTACGCTAGCTATGAATAATATCCTATCGGCCAAGGATTTGGGAGAAAGGGATATGTTTTTCATACAGATGTGTGTATCGGTTAACACTAAGCAACATGCATTTCAACCCACAAATATCGGCATTTACGCATGCATGGTTTAAAACACAAGATTGGAACAAATTGGCATTTTACAACATATGTACATTAAGCTATGTGATCAAAACTGTAAAATTTAAGTAAAAGTCGTATGTATTAAAATTCGAATTAATAATGTTAATGAATTTTGTTTCAGGTGGAGGGGCAGTATTTATAAATTGGTATGGCTGGACTTGTTAATTTTCTTAATGGCCTACTATATCTTAAACATAACATACAGAATAGCCTTGGACGAAGGACAAAAAAGGTAAATACTGTCATAATGTGGAGACTTTAAAAAAAAGTTAGTTATTTTTATTTTTAATTAATTTTTCATTGCTTTTTTTTAGGGTTTTCGAAAGTATTGTTCAGTACTGTGCAGCATACAGTAATCTTATTCCACTATCCTTCGTTTTGGGTTTTTACGTTTCAATCGTAATGACCCGATGGTGGAATCAGTATACCAGTATACCCTGGCCGGATCCCATCGCAGTGTTTGTCAGTTCTAATATGCACGGACAAGATGAGCGTGGTCGTGTAATGCGTCGTACCGTGATGCGTTACGTTTGTCTTTGCCTCACAATGGTGCTGATCAATATTTCACCAAGAGTAAAAAAGCGCTTTCCAAAATTAGATAATCTCGTAGAAGCTGGTCTTCTAGTTGAAAACGAAAAACAAATTATCGAAACTCTTAACTTAAAGTTTCCTAGACATTCCAAACATTGGCTGCCTATAGTTTGGGCAGCAAGTATAGTGACGAGGGCCCGCAAAGAGGGCCGTATACGTGACGATTTTGCGGTAAAGACAATACTTGACGAATTAAATAAGTTCCGTGGACAGTGTGGATTGTTGATTTCATACGATACAATAAGTGTACCGCTTGTTTACACACAAGTCGTGACATTGGCTGTTTACTCGTTTTTTATGACATCGGTAATGGGTCAACAATGGGTAGAAAATAAGGAGGTTTCAGACGGTTATATAAATAAGATTGACTTGTATTTTCCGGTATTTACAACGCTTCAGTTTTTTTTCTACATGGGTTGGCTCAAAGTGGCAGAGTCTTTGATAAATCCCTTTGGCGAGGATGACGATGACTTCGAGGTAGATAACATTCGTCAAAGTTGGTTACAATTGTTTAAGCACGATTTTATTTAGGTCAATTGGATGGTGGACAGGAATCTTCAAGTATCCTATATGATTGTCGATGAAATGCATCATGAGCATCCTGAACTAATTAAGGATCAATACTGGGATGAGATCTTCCCTAACGAGTTGCCATACACAGTAGCTTCAGAGCGTTTCCGTGAAGAACATCCTGAACCGTCGACAGCTAAAATAGAGGTTTCTAAGAGTGCCGCAATGCCCACGACTCTGTCATGCGTCAAGATCGATGAAATGGTTGGTAAAACAGGTCAAACGCAAGCAGTTAATTATAAATTCCCCGAAACGGATACCATTGAGGAGGTTAGAATCAATTTAGGTCTTAAACGCAGACTGTGCACAGACGCATTGACCAAAATCAAAAGAAATGTGTATTTCTGTCCTACTGTTATAACAAACTAAACTCAATTGAATTATTTTTAGCATTCGGTGATTGGTATGACTATCTAAGCAAAAACTATCTAATTAGTGTTTACTTTGTAAAAAAAGCTTGATTCGATCGTAATAACGCTTCATTGAAAGAGAAGAATGAGTGTGTTGTTATTTTGAAAATAATGCGCTTTCCTGTATAAAGATTACGATTAATTGTTATTTTCTGCGAAACGATCGATTACGTAATCATATCATGTCTACGTAGCGTGACCTAATTTTAAAATGAGAAAAAAATAAATAAATACAAGATGTTGTCTTATCTAACTCAGGCTGAGACAGCTACAAGTAATTGGTGCAACATAATTAGTTACTCATAATTTTGCGGAAAGTTTTAATTTGTTTCCAATTTGTTTTAAGTTCGAGTCAAGCTTTTGTATTGAACTTCTGTATCTTTAATCTTCTTAGTATATCGCAAAATTCCAAGTTGATATTTTTAACAAATAAACAACGAAAATGTTTCAGAATTTAGCAAAATTAAAACGTCTTTGTTTAGGAGGCGGTTCATCTAGGTAAATGGGAGAGAAAGTGCAAGACTTCACATAACCAGGTACAAATAATATTGTGTGATGTTAAAGACTGCTCGAATAATATAAATTACTAACATTTCTGTTGAATTCTGAAACTTTTGTGTGTGTTTTTTGTAGCTTTTTGCTTAGCGCTAAATTTGTAACAAAAAAATTATCAAAGCATAATAGGCAAAAAAGATAAAGTCGTAGTTTGTAGTTTCAGGAATTTATTTTGCTGTACGTCGTCTTACTATAACTGCAGCAACTTTATGCTGCGTGCTTGATGTATGTTTTTAATTGGAACTAGTCCTCTAAGTTCTTGGAAAAAACTTGTGGTCTTGTTACGATATAGCAAATTTACTATTTGATTCTAATTTCCGTACTATACTGAATGCACTTCTACTTTTCCAAATCAAATAAATGTTGAATGCACTTAGTGTAATGGTGTCCTGGAACTAAACAAATCTATATATATTTAGCTCTGTGGTTTGTTCTTGAAAATGTTAACACCTTAGAAAAAAAAATACAACTACCAAACTTAATTTTAACTAAGCAAAAATAAATATTATTTAGGTCGATGATGCCGCAAGTGGAATACATTTCAGCGCTGGTAATGGCAAAACGAGACAAGGCTCATCGCCGAGCTTGGTCAGTCTTAGTGGAACAATGACAAGGGTAAACACTGTTGCATCGGCGCTCAAACGTTTCCTTAGTAGAGAAGAAAATCGCCCCGGGTCTTCGACACCCACGTCTGATCAAAATAATTATCGCTTCCCAGGCTCTGTGAGTGCAGCTAGTCTCGTTGCTCAACCTGGTTCGAAAGTAACGGCGAGTGGAAGTATGAGAATTACCGATCAGGTAATCGAAGAAGTTGACGAACAGATGACGATTACTTCGCAGCGTGGCGGTGATTACTCACGACCAACAGTGCAGGATATATTTGGTAGCTCGAGCAATCTGCCCAGCCGATCAGAACCAATGGAGGTGCCAAGGTATGCAGCGTATTCTCGCGCAAAATCAACTGTGGAACCAACACTGTTTCCTCCCGGAGGAGTTGATGCGCTGCTGTCTAGTTCAGTGCCTAACACAAGAACATCAGGCTTTGCTTCGCAGACTGTACCCAGCTCACCAATGTGTGAAAGTACTAAGAGTTTGTTTCATACAAGTGAAAAAGACTCTGGTAGCAGAGAGACTGGTAAGATTTTTTGTAACAACTTACTTATTTTATTTAAATTGAGGAATACTTTAAACATGAAAAGTAAGCATTTTGTTGACAATTAGACAAATAGAAAAAATTCTAAACGGTAATGTCTACTTTGTTATAAAAGATGTCATAACGAGATAATTGTTTTTACATGAGAGAAATGAAGCGACGATCGTCCAGCGCTTTGACATTATGGCATATTCTGATCCTTCTTCGGTCGCCTTTATTTGTTTCAGGCTAACAGATGATTGTTGATAAAATTAAGCATTATTTTTTCCATTATGGCTAATGTTAGTCACAAGTTATTCCCAATGTAGTAATGTCATATTTATATACTTAACACTTTGTGAAATGTTTGATATCCTCTGATAATTCACAACCAAATTTCATAAACTTCACTTATATTTAACAACATTTTTCAATTGGTATGCAGTGCGAATGGAAGGACCAAGCAATATCCGTTGGTTTGTTTCACCGGGTAAATAAACAAAAAATCAAATTATTTGTAAAATGTTGCTAGATTCACTCACTAAACATTTGAATTAAAAAACTAACCAATTCTAGATTTTCGTTTGCAGTCGCAGTTTTTGTGTGTTTAACTAAGCAAAAAAAAAACATAGCTAGACCTGTTTTTTGCGTTTTGTTTTATGTAATTAGTTTTAAAAAGCATGTTATTAAAGCTATCAAAATGCCAGTCATGTTTCAAGTTTAGTAATTGCTTAAATATTTGTTTATTTATCTAAACAGTTGCAGATTTTGAGATAAAGTCTAATGTTGATGTTTCTGAAGATGATGAGTTTGAAAAATTGCGTATAGCACGTGAAAAGGAACGTTTGGAACGTCAGAAAATCAAGCTTGCTAGATCAATCAGCACTGCTCCGGGCATAACCATAGATGGAGAAATATCTATGGATCAGGCAGTTTCGTCTGGAATACCTCAACCAGCGGCATCAGAACCAGCAGCTGAAGGCTCAACCGAAGAAGATGGTGATAAGACACCAACTATTTGCAGAACTCCGTCCCAAGGAAACTTATAGCGAAGTGATAGACCTTTAGTTCTTTTCTATTTTCCAAATGATTAGCACTTACAAATACCACACTCGCATTTTGTACATAACTACAACTGGTTTGTGTGTAAACTCATTGCTTTTCTTTAAAAAATATATACATATATATATTTAGGCATCAATGAGAATGAATGCGTACAATAAAGTATATGTATTATAATAGCTCTACGTAATATAGATATGTAATTGAACTCAATTCCGAGTAACTTAATTTTTTTTTAATCAAAAGTTGCTTCTTAATAAAATAACAAAAGAAACACTGTCAAACTAACTATTAGACTGTTACTGTGACAAGAAATGCCTTTGCAGTCAATTCTGTGAAATGTTTATAAATCAATTAAATGTGTTAATTGTAAATAAGCCTAATAAGTTATATATTTCTATAACATTTGTTAAAGCTCGTATGATACTACTTTTTTTTCTCATTTCCACGGTACTTAATCGAGAAGTGTGTGAATGAGAGAGACAGCAAAACGGTCTTAAATGACATCAAGCAAGTTTTGCTAAATTAAAGTTGTTGATGTCAGTAAACGTCAAAAATGCATTTGCTCTTTTTTTTAACTCATATCTCCTATTTTAATAAATAATGTTAGATTCAATCTATTTATTTCACAAAAAAAAACCAAATTGTATACAACAATGCACAGAATAAACCAATGCCTAAGCGAAAAAATGGATAGCGGATAGCTTTCGCGCATTTGAGATTTATTGACATTTTCTTGCGACTGGGTGGACTATTTTCATATGTGAATTTATTCCGCACTACATAAATCTCATTTACTTTATAAGATAAAATGTGTTATACGGGCTTATACTATGTGCTCACAATCCAATTTTGTTTTTTTAGTAGTAAACATTAAAGTATTATTAAATAACTATGAATCATGTAATATAATTGCTACAAAAAATCTGTTTGTTGTACAAGGGTATGTATTAAATAATTCCTTTTATACATATAAAAATTGAAATGCGAATAAACGATAATAAGGTCAAATTACGTTAATAAGAAAAAAATAAAAGAAAATCACTTAAAAATATTTTTTAATAAAGACTAAATTGATTTTATAATGTTTGCGTTTTTGTTTAAAAGATTTCGCGTTTACAGACTCAAAGTATAGCATAAACAATCATTATTTTTTAAAAAGCTTAAGATATAATTTTACTTGTCCATGAGTAAGCGTGCTTCAAACATTATTTTAATACAATTACAATTAAATGTCACAAAAAAATGCTATAAACATTTTACATTTCGAGATGTTAAGCTTCATTGCGTTATGATCACACCATGCCGACAAACTATTTATATCACACTAAAACCGGATACAGTCTGTCATATTACTTATACAAGAATAAATCGTCCGCAAAAGTTAAAACTTTGCTAAGTTTAAAAATACCATGAACATCATTTAAAAACAAAATAAAATGCAATGGGCTTAAATGGCTACCTTGCGGCTAAACCAATTGCTTTCTGTTTGTTAAATAATTAACCATTTAGGCATTGAGGAACGAAAACCCATAGTTTTTAGTTTTGCTTAAGTAGGATGTGGCACTTGTACAGTCAGCTTAGAGTACATCAACTTGTAATCGTTCCTCAAAGCTGTTGAATGCATAATTAGTTAACAAAGTTAAAATGGTAGCACAAGATCTATATTGAATAAAACCATGTTGTTTATTCTAGATTATCTCTTTTACTACGAAGAAAAGCTTCTCCTTCACAATTCTTTCAAACAATTTAGGAATTTTCAGAATGCTTCGATATATTGGTTAAATCTAATTTTTAATGGACCGACAAAAGACGATAAATAATTTTTTAATACTAAATCTGGTATACCGTCTTGTTCAATTTTAATTTATTTAACGCGATTGTTAGGTCTTCCTCCAAAAATTGTATCAAAATACAATCTAGTAACTCCGGAATACCTAAATAATGGTTTTCCGTTGAGTATACCCCAGATTTAATATATAATGATTCAAAGAAATCAGCAAAAAAATAGCAAGTGCTCGTCTAATCATTTGAACTTGCGTTTTAAAGCTCCATAACCATAGGTAAAACTGAGCTATTTCGTTTTGAATTGACGTAGTTCCAAAATGATTTGCTTTTACGCTTAACCGATGACTCAACGGACAAAACATACTGCATATAAAAAAGTCTTTTCACATTGACATTTCGCAAGTTTTTGGTACAAACAATTCAAAACCGGAAATGATTTTTTTCTAAAAATTATTATAACTATCTTCCAATTTGGACGACATTAACAGTAAATTACAATTGATAATAGGTATTCAAATAACTCTCGAGTGCAATAAAATTGGTTTTTGTGAAATTATATGTTACAACGGAATTAATTTTATTAGAGCGATCAAAATTTATGGAATTTACTATTTGAACCAATATTTTTCAACGCATTCCAACGCTGGTTACGTTAAAATCAACTTGATTATTCAAAAAGATCAAATATAGAATTCTATTTAAGCTATTCGGAATATTGTTTATTTGAAATAAATCTTAAAAATTAAAAGTCCATTAATGACTACATGTTCGTTATCATGTTTGATATGAAATGATATTAAGTCACCATCTACATAGGCCCAAATGATATCACCAATATTGAAGTCACCCAACAAACAAGGTAGTTAAGTGGGTTCAAGACGAGTAACTACACTATTAATATTACTAATTTGTTTTTCATATACCTTGGAAACACTTCTAGGCGGTATGTAGGAGACTACAATTACCACATCTAACATTCGAACGTAGTAACCAATACACACACACACATTTGTTCAACGTCGAGATGAGACAGCTATTAAAACTCTCCTACCTTTCTCCGTGCTTGTTATGTATCGGTCATTTCGGTAAACCATGTCCGTTGAATCGAAGGACTCAGTCGAACAAATGTGTGGGAGTGGGTGTAACCAAGTTCCCGTCAAAACAATAACATCATAGTATGGGATGGGATGAATTCATACGAATTCCCGATGATTAAAGGTAAAATCAGCGGTTGATTTAACCAATTTAATATATACCACTTGGTCTTTGTCGACTACAAGTTTCTGTGTTATATATTCTATAATCGAGCTTCCTGTTGTATCAACTATCAACCCGAAAGACACCGGCATCCAATTCCTTCCTCGATGTAACAACAAATGTCTGTAATGGGCTTTTTTTCTGTGCGCGCTTTTAGTTTTTTTTCTTTTTTTCGTGACACTTTGCTCTGTTCTCACTGGTCTGAGCGGCGAAATGAATTGTTCACCGAAGAGGTCTCTCAATATGTCCATTGTTTCACGGGCTATGTGGCAAGTAGCGCCGTCTTGTTGGAACCAAGTTTTTTTTCCGTGGGCTGCTGGAAATCTCAAAAGACACGTTGAGCACGTGCCCAAAGTAGTGTGGGACTTTAACCCATTAAAACCACCACCCTTTTTGTATTACTTTTTGACTTATCTAGCAATTTTTTTAATCACGAGTAATGAATGTTTGGCAACTTTCCTGTGAGAGT
The DNA here is from genome assembly GCA_949824845.1 of Rhingia rostrata. Taxonomy (NCBI): domain Eukaryota; kingdom Metazoa; phylum Arthropoda; class Insecta; order Diptera; family Syrphidae; genus Rhingia; species Rhingia rostrata. Next base: position 106,441,712 of record OX463757.1, read on the forward strand.
TCCTGCTTTTTCCAATTAGCGCGGTTTGGTATTATCGGGTCAAATATAAGGGCTAAGTTCTTTGAAGACACCGCAATAAATTTGTTTCGTCAAGAATTCGGAGTACCGTTGTGTTAACGTGTCCCAATAAACGTTTTTTATGTTTGCGTGCAAAATTTTTCGTTTCATCTTTAACCTCCGGAATACCCAGATCGCAGCGTAGATCTTCATTCCTTATATTCCACGGTGCATTGACGAATGATCTTAACATTTTGTTTTCAAAAGTTTGTAAAATATTTAGACTCGTTTCACTGGTACATCCCCATAGTTTTATAAGCTTCGAATATTTTCCGATTAACCAGTAAAGTTCTCTGTATTTATTTTTAAGTTATTCGCATCTCTTTTTTACATGCGACTTCCATTTTAATTTTGCACCGAATGTCGTTCCGAGATATTTCGCTTCATTTGCCTGGTTTGAGAACCATAATCACTTCTGCGACTTTCCACTGTTGCTGCATTAACAATGTAGAGGAGTTTAGTTAATGTTACGGGCAACATTTTAAGAAGTTCTCCTGTAATTAGGTCATAGCCCGGAGCTTTTTAGGTTTTAATTTCTGTATTTCCCGTTTAAGCTCGACAATACTTGCATATCCAACTAGATTACTTTCAATTGTAGTCTCGAATGTATTAATGTTTCCTGGATCATCAAATGGATTCAATCTTTCTTGAAGATGTGCGGAAAAAACGTCTGCTTTTTCCTTAACGCTTTTTGCCCAAACGTCTTGAGTTACCCTAATTGGTGGCACAGCGTTCTTTGGCCGTTTTATGAATTTAATTGCTTTCCAAGCTGAATAATTCGATTCTTTTCCAGCGGTTAGGTTTTGCAGATAAGTTTCTACTGCATTTAAAGTTTTTAATCGAATTTGATAGCAAGTTACTCAACCGATTGAGATGTGTTTTATCTTGCGGGGCACGAGTTTGGTGCCATCTTTTTCGAGCTTTTCTTTTTTGTCTAACCAAATCTTTTATTTCCCATGGGTACTTGATACCTCTCTATTTTGTGTTGTTGAGGAGTATTATTCCATGCTGCTTTTTGAGCGTTATCGATAAAGCAGTCAACCGCGACTTCGAGTTCTAATGGGGATCTAAGCGATACACCCAGTCGAATATTATTTTCAATATCGCTTTTAAAGCCTTTCCAGTTGGTTTTTCCGTTTGTTAGTTTGGGTGGGTTGTCATTTCTCAAATGTTGTCAAGATCTGCGTCTTCAATTTCAGTCAAAAAATAGAGCGTTATCATGGCGCGATAACGAGCACCATTTACGGTAACGTTGAAGAAATACGGACCGATGATTCCACCGGCCCATAAACCACACCACGCTGTCGTTTTGAGTGGATGTAACCGAAGCTCTTAAACCTCTTCCGGTTGTTATTCGGCCCATTGTCGGCAATTTTGCTTATTGAGGTATACATTGAAAAAGTTAATCGAAAACAATGTATCTTCCTCAAATCTCTCAAAAGCCCATCTCACTGAAACTATTCTATCCATGATGAAATGTCAATTAACAATAATAAATAAATACAGGAAAACTTGACACGACTCACACACCATCTCTAAAAAAACGCTTTCGAAAGAAATGCCTCTTGATTAATCACCTCTCACATCCACAACCAGAAATAAGTCCAGTAATACAAAATAGGAGGTTGATTACATCTCAATAAGAATTTGTTTAAAAATTAAATACGTCGCGTCGCATTAAATAATGCAATCAAATAAGAAACAAAATTCAACAATTTTCATATATTTACACTTATTACGTTTTTTTTTTATTAGGTAACAGAGAAATAGACCTCTAGCTATTTTATGTACAATGCAACTCATAAACTAAAACATGTAATGGCTGTTTATTGTCCATCGTACTGCTAAAATGTGGAAAATATCAAAACAGAAATAGTACGCTTGTATTTAAAAAATATATAGAAATATACTTATGTATTCTTTAGTTTTTGGAACTTAGTGTACTATAAATTAAACTTTCTTAAACTCCTTATTTATTTGAAAAACAAATTTTTAAGATCACATTATGAAATACGAATCAATATACTTTTTCAGCCCTGAGACCTTTTTTTAACATTTAGGAAGCAAATTTTTGAGTTATTTAAAAGCCAAAACATACAATAAAACCCTGTGAATTCGTTTACCATAGACAATACGTAACGTAAAATTAATTTTAGTGTGCATAGTCAACTATTTATCGCGTTTAATTTAATTAAAAAAAACAAACAAAACCTAAACTTTACAAATCTCTTGATTGTAGTCAAAAGAAAAACAAAGCGAATCTAAAGCATACAATTATATTATATTTTCTTGTTTATTTATCATATATACACTTTTCACGCCCTGCATTCTTGATAATATACAAAAATAAAATCAAAGATGTAAACAACGACATTTCCCCAGCAATTTTTGAATAAACTATGACATTACAACATCCCAAAACCCTTTGAGTAATTAATTGCTTTAAGTAACCTCTCCTCTAGCTTCTCCCTGCTGCTATACTCTGGGAGTAGCAGGACATTAAAACACGTATGGCTCGTGGGCAAACGATCGCTGTCCTCCCCATGACGAGTGATGAGCAATTTTAAACGGCTTAATCCGCCGACAGGCACTCGATCTGAACCCGTTGTGAATTCCAAGAGCTTCCTCTTTGATTCGTCAGGCAGTGAGTGCACTATGCACCAGAAGTCTTTGATGACTTGCGATTCGCTCGTGTATCCACCCTCGTATTCTGTTGATTTTTCCAGTTCCACAAAGTCAAATTTCTATTTAAATGAAATCACAAAAAGACATGGTTCAACAAAACAGGTACAATAATCTACTTACTCTACTGCCACAGACGAGCAACTCAATTTCTTCAGGACGGAATAGCAGCTTCAGTGGAGATTCATCAGTGACCATTTCAAAGCCATTCTTAAATGCTCTAAACTGTCGTTCTATGCTCTTGTTCAACAAGTAATCTGTATAAAGATCGACGAATTCTCGTTTATTCTCCTGATTCACAGGAATATTATCGCCATTTGGTTTCAGATCATGATCCACTGATTCACCGAATACATTGCTATAGGTAATTCTAAAGCTCTGCATAAAAACCTCCTCCATGTCATTTTCCTGGTAATCAAGCATTGATTTGAGACTACGATAAAGAGTAGGATTCCAATCGGCCAGATCGAAAAACGACCCACGTCCACCCATCAGCTTTCGGTAGACAACCATAGGAAAATTCACAGCCAAAATAATATTGTTATAGATAGCTAAACCTAGAACTATTCCTATTAGTGTAAATTGGGCCTCATTTTCAAAGGGTGTTGAGCTGAACCTGTGAATCAGATTTAAATATTCAAACCTTTAATCAATTGAAGATAACGGGCGTAATCTTACCATACAGTCTTTGTGTCTTCCTGATAAGTAAACATTCCAAAATCCGGATTGAAGATCTCTTCTACGACTAATTGGAAAAACTCTTTAGAAACACCTCCTTCGTCAATGCCCTGCTCGCCGACGAATTCAACAACAAGCTGCTTTTTGAAATCTTTTGGGCTGCCCATAGCAACCATTTCCAACTAAAATAGAATGCAATGAAGTTTATGTCATTCATTGAGAGTGGAAAAAATCACCTCAACTAGTGCATCATCGATTATATGATCACGACGGACTTTCACCTTGAGATACGGTCTTGGGCCGATTTCGTTGTCTCCACCAAAGTAGTTTACTAGAGTGTATATTGATAGATTACGTTCGCTATACATTCGAATTCGGCTATCATAGTATAGCGCTATGACCTTTTTCGCCGGCGTTAGTATAAAGGAGTACAACATATATGTGAAGTCTAACTCTACGAAATTAAAGAGTTATTGTTATTACACGTAGTCCTCGACAAAACTTACCTTCACCGTTGGTGTCCAATAAGAGATTTTTGTACGCTAAGTAATCCCGATCCATTTGTATTTCATCACTTAATGGTTCATTGTAAAACTCCTCAAATGGCACTAGTGGTACACGGCAATCTAACACCGATACGCCTAATTCCGCCTCCAATTTGTCATCCGGAAATTTCGAACCAGTTGACTTAGTAGCCCGTTCATAAAAGAAATAATCATCTTCTTCAGCTGACGTTGCGTCGTTTGGATCCGCTTCACTAGATTTTGTGTTCTCCAACTGACCAGCCAGTAAATTGGCGTAGAATGCTATCTTTAATGTTTTTGTCGTCGCTTGAATAAACGTGTTTCCCTGTATATGACCTTCTTCCATTATAACCTCCAAGGTTATTAATTGCTGTAGAGATTGTATAAGGCTGCGAAGATTATCTTTACAGTGCTTAGCCCACACTCTTGCCAGTCTTGCTCGTATCGATACAGGCAATAATGATGTCGCTTTACATACAGTTAATAGCGCTCGTTCCAAATAATCTGGAGCCACTAAAAAGAGATCAAATCAATTAAGCAATATGCTGAAGCAATGCGTACCTACCCACAGGCGTTATTTCAAAAGCAATAACAAAACAGTGCAAAATCTCTTCATCAATGTAGTTGTTCTTCAGCTTTAATCTCAGGTACAACCTCAAAAACAGTCCGTCTATAGCACCATTAATTGAATTCACAATCTCGGTATTATTTAGCTTAATTAACTTTGTAAGACATTTTCTTAGGCTAACTAAATCTACAGTCGTATCACTTGGATCCTTGGGTTGTTCCTCTTTCTCAGCACAACTATCCTCATCTTTGTCAGTTTCACCTTCCAATGTGCGCAAATCTTCCTTTTTTAGTGATTTCAGATCGGATCCACCAGCTTGTTCAAGAAATTTATTTACTGGCTCAGCTTCTTGTCGCATAAAACTTTTACTCAAGTAGGAAGAGTGTGAAAACGTTTTCTTTAGAGCGCGTGTCAATTCTATGTATGAGTCTTCCTTTTTGCACTTGTCCAAAAGTTCGTCAATGAGCTTCTCATCTAAATAGGTTACACCTGAAGTCGACAGGACGTTTTCACTCGTTTTTGTGATTTTTGAAATATTTGATTCTTCTGCTTCTTTTTGAATTTGACTAGATGTTGATGGCTGAATCGTGTTGACAATTTCATGTGCTTTCTCGCTAGATGTTGGAAAAATTATTTGGCTAAAACAGGTTGTTCAATTGTTTTTATTAGGTCTTTCTAATAAAAACATTAGTAGTGTTACCTGCTTGAGGACGGGATTTCACTTAGGTCATCGGCTCCGACTGATGTTTTTGCCAACTTCGATGGTTGGCTGTATGAATCACATAACTTTGCGTCCTGGGAGATTAACTGTATGGCACGAGCGGCAATTTGATTTGGGGTCATCGGTTCGATCATTCCACTGGAAGCGCAGTATTTGTTGTCGCATTTTGGGTTACCGCAGCCTCTTTGTAATTGATAGAAATATCTTTCGATAAGTTCTTTAACTGCTGTGCGCTTCATGTCAGGTGTATCGTTATTAGATGGTGTGGTTGGATTGACAGGCGTTGGCCCCGAAGTAGTGGTTTTCTCCGAGTTAAAGTTGTTTTTTAATTGCGTAGAGATTGGTGTTGTTTCTGTGAAATTTGTATTTGATGCTTCAGATTGTTCAATGATATTAGACGACGATTCTTCACATAATCTGTAAGCAAGTGTTGAAAGCAAATAATATAAAAAAAATATTGAATACTCATTTGATACAAAATTTTCGAGACTTGCTTATGGACTGACCATACTGGTCCAAGTTGGCTGGTCAGTCCATAATGTGATGTTATCAAATTATTTTCCTTATCTCGTTTAACAAAATCAGATTAAAAACAGATGTTATACAAGCTATTTGTATGTACACAAATCTCAATATGAATCAATGCAGAATGAAAGTATATAAGTCTAGCAATTTTCTTCAGAAGTAAATACAAATTGGCACCGGCCGGAATGAGTAGTAAAAATACAACAAAAGAGATACAGTCGGAACAGATCAACAAAGAGGTGATTAACATTCAGAGTAATCGTATCGGTCAATGGAAATGCAGGCAAAACAAAGAAATTTTCCACATTTTGCGTTCTATGTGATTTTTATATAAAACAATTCACTAAATACGAATTTAATATAAAAGATATGATTATGGAATATCGGATTAAACTTAGTTGGTAAAGTTTAAAAATAGAATAACAAAATAGGTACTCAATTAATGTTTCTTATTTGTGTCGTTACCTTGAAGCTTCGCCGTCTGTGTCTTTGCCTTCAGAGTTCATCAAAATTGTTTATAAAACAAACGCAACCTAAATGTAGTTTGACGACTTGTGTTTGCGTTTCCCCCGATCTGTCTATTGATGCGTGATTAACGAAACTCCTACTCAGATCCAATGTGCGTCTATAAAAACAGCTGTTAACTTGACTAAGAATTATTTTTTTAAATAATAATTTCAGATGTCCACCGACCTTTGTTTTTGTTTCTCGTACTTTACGACAATGATTTGAAGTTTTTCTTTTTCGCTTTCTTCGTAGTCTATTGATTTTATATTCACCTACGTTTGGTTGTTTGAGAATTAAAAAAAAATATTATCAATCAGGTGTTTCAGTGTTAATCCGAGTTGGTTTGCATTACGATTTGAATGTCTGCTTAATATTAAAAGCAAAAATAAACTAAATAAAAAACAACAGCACCATCACCGTAGTCAAATAAAAATTCACAGACAAATATTCACTTTCGAGGGGAACACTGCAATAGTTTGGTTACTTTTTTGACAGCTGCAATTATGTGGGTGAGTTCAGTAAATATGTTAATCTATTACATTCGCATTGCTGTCATCATTGACTCAATATTATGGACTTCTAGTGAAATGTCATTTTCAAACGCTTCTGCGAGGAAATATGTTCCAAAATAGCACAGGCTCCATTGTTTCACAGCGGATTAGAAATGAAACATATGCCATCAAGCTAAATTGCCATAGTACCCATGCTAATAAAAGAGATCTGTCGCTGTTTCACAGCGACATGTAGCGTCATCTTTTCAAATGATGGAAAACTACAAAGTGTATAAATTCTGCAATAACATTACATTTCTTTACTTCTTGACCCATAAACTGAACAAGTTTTGTCAATTTGTTTCTTACTAATGTTTTAGGATCATTTACCTACATTAATTTTTTTTGCAATGTGATGATACAAATGTTTTTTTGTTGCTTACTTAGTTTTCCGCAGTGATACAAGTCGTGTATGTAGTTTTGGAACATGCGTGAAGTTGGCTACTAGCAGTCCATATATAAAAAGTCAATGGCTGTCATGCAATTTATTTGAAAACAATTTATTTCTCCTTTGGTTTTATTTTTCTAAAATTTTCGATAAAATACAATTTTCTTCAAATACATTTTTGATAGTACTCCGAGACAACTCAATCTGACAGCCATATCATTTGTATGAAATGCTGTCACGAGTAACAGACAACGTCAGTGTCAAACTTTCAAATGACAAACTGACATCATCTGTATAAAAACAAACTTTGACACAACCTTTTGCACAGAAGACTTTTTGTTTTTCTCATTGAAATTGTTTTTATATTCACACTTTACAATGATACTTATCATGAATTCCACTCCTTTTATATCATTGTATTTTTATAAGTTAAAAATTTGTGTTTCACGGTAAACAATTTATATTTTTATGTTTTTAATGCAACAACATCATCAAAAAGCACTCCCGCCAAATAATTGTTTTCACATTGTGTTCCTCCAAGTGATTGTTGATAGATGTTGTCTATATGTATATAATAGGCAGGCGTTCATAAAAATTAATAGAAAACGCAATTTTATGCTTTGCCAGCAGTTTCCTAGATGGGGGATTCAACAATGTATAATTTTTTTTAACAATTTGAAAATCGACATTTTTGATGCAATTTTTCGATAATGTCAGCAAGCTCAACTTAATGAACGCATGTGTGAGGGAAAAGTCCCATGAAGCATATAAACTTCTCATTGTTTTTCTCTAACAAGATAAAACGCACTTGTGAGGGAAATAGTTTCGTGAACAACTCTATTGCTTCTGGTAAAACATTTGTTGGCCAAAAAACGTCATTTGTGTACATCATCGATGGCAGAAATTACACTTTTTTTTAATAACTAGTAAATACATTTGTTACTACGTCTGCTACGCTTAGATGGCAGCAATGAGTTGTACATAGATTTTGTTGAGCTGGATTACAATCCAGTCTTATGCTTTTAGACTAGATATAAAATATGCTGCCAGAAATTATCGAAAAATTACATCAAAAATGTCGATTTCCAAATTGTTAAAAAAAAATTATACACCTATTGTTGAAATCCAATCTAGGAAAGTGCTGGCATATCACAGAATTGCGTTTTTCCATAAATTTGTATGAAAGCCTGTCTATTATAATATATATAGACAACTTCTGTCAACAACGTCTCTGAATCGAAAGAAAAACAAATACATATGTACTTTTAGAACAAGTGCTTGCTTTAGTAACTTTATTTGATATTTGTTTTCGTATATTTTTCTTTGAAATAAAATTCATAGATTCAAAAATATTAGTACAATATAGCTGAAGAGCACCACACATATCCATTTGCATGCATTCGCTGACATTTAAAAATATTGCTATACGTTCTTTGGTGGTAAAATGTTTTTGTTTTTTTTTTTTAAGTTTTTCTTCAAAATGTTTACTTACAAAAACAGTCTAAGGTTTACAATCAGTTTTCGGTTTTGAAACACAATTTTTTCCGATTTAACCGGAACTTTTGTTTGGGGGTAAAAAAGAGCACACTTTTGAACATGTTTAAATTAACGGACTTAATTAATGTAGGCATCAAATCGTATTATATAATTTTAAATTATCTTATATATAAAAAAAACAGGTGCTTTCGAAACAATTTTTTGGCATACCAAAAGAGAAACACTTGGTTTTCGCAAATCTAATTTCAAATAATTATTGTATTATGAATAACTTAAAGAAATCTAAGGTAAGACGTTCCTAGACTGCATGCCTAGATGTATCTAACATTGGAAATGCGATATTGTTGAGACAATAAATTATGTTGCCACTAAATGCTGACCAAGAGAAGGCCTGTACAACCTGAACATAAGTATCCAACACAAAACTTTGAAACCCGATAATTTGCTTAAATTACGGTTATAAAAATTACAACATATATTTATAAAATCAAAATAGTAAGATTGTAACATTAATTCATTCATTCAAGCAAATACACTATTTCAGTATAAGTTTACATTCTAGTCGCGCTGATTTATTATAATATTGCAATTAAGACTTTAAGTTAAGGAAAATCGAACGAATACTGTTGTTGTTTAAGGAAATGCAAGTTTGGTTGGCTTAAACTTTTAAAGAATGAACATGTTAACAATTTGCTTATATGTACCATAAAGAAACGCTTTTTGGCTGCTGTGGTAAAAAACGCTTGCTAATTTTGTTTGTTTCCAATGTAGAATTCGAACCAGAGATAGACTCAAGCAAGAATACTACGTACTACAAAGCGCATCGGAAATGTACCTACTTACGTAATTGAATATCTGAGTGCGTTTATCTTACTTAAGTCTTTCGCTTATGATCTAGTTGTTGCTGTGGAAGTTCCTCCTGCAATTGGAGGATATGATCCACCGGGTGCGGTTTGCCGTCCTCGCCTACCCGACATGGCTGCACCACTCCACTACGATGTAACTTATCCATTAGATTAACCAGTTGCATTGCCTCATACTCCTTCTGCTCCTCGCTCATACCAGCCAGTGGACTTGGTTTTGGATCTTCATAGCAACCCAAAACAGGATTAATACCGTGCTGCACTTCCTTGTATTCATCAGTGTCACTATCTTCACTGTCTGATGAATATTCTGTGTGTTCTATGCGTCTACAATCTAAAACCCCACGACTAGCAAACAGCCCGGCTGCATTACCATATCCAGTGTATTTTATCATACGACCGACGTTCTCCTTGCAGCAGACGAAAAGTAATTCAGCGGAGAGATCCCTTATTATCATTTCTGGAATGGTGAGAAAACGACAGAGGTGGTTGCGTAACTCGTCGCCGACTTCGGGGCGGTGCGAAACATCTTTTAGTGGTGGAAGAACTACTTCGCGGATGTAGTGGCGCATCACTGGGCAACAACGGGCACAATTAATGAGGACAGTGAGTACTGGGGGCAGAAACTCATTCGAAATAGGACTTTTCTCCTTCTCACCGAGCATAGATTCCAGATACCGAAGTAGAATCTCCAATGATCGAATGCATTTTCCTTCAAACACCAGTTCGGGTTCAACGCCAACCACTGGCTTGGTTATCAACTCGTACAAACAGCTTGTACAAATATTGGTGAGCAGATTTACGCTATTGGATATTACATTTCGATGTTTGTCCGTTTCCATTCCTCCAAATTCGTATAACAGTCCTCGAATAACCGCAGTGAGACGTCTATTTTGAATTTCATTTTCATTTGGGCTTCTATCTGGATTGGAAGTAACATTGAACATCACTTTCAAAATCTCACAAATCAAATCGATATCTTTTTCAGTCTTATCTTCCAAGACTGCCTTCATGTCAAGCCACTCGGTGAGGAAAAATATTCCATTTAAGTCAATCTGTACCTTGGTCCGTGTTATTGGCTCCAAGGCGGTGATGAGAAACAATAACTTCATATCGAAAAATTCAATCTCAAATGCGTGACTTGTAGGGCTGCTAACGCGTTTTAAAATCCTCTCTGTTGCTGCATTTTTTATACACAACTTACGACATTCCGAACTTAGAAAGACTATATTACACAAGCATTTAAGTGCTTCTATGCTCGTCTCTGAGCTATGCGTGAAAGCGTTAGTCAATTTTTCTGGTCCCAAACCAGCAAGATCGAGGAGGCAATTGAAATCAACCTGAATGTTGTTCACTTTTATGCACTGCTCATCCCGAGTAAGAATTCGCACACTGTTTAGCAACTGGGGGTAGATGGTGGACTTTTCAGGATCGCGCAGATTAGCAAAAAATGCATTCCAAATAACAGTCCATTGGCCGCTGACATTGAACTCGGTAAAATCGAATAACGTAGCATACTGTAATTGAAGCAAAAATATTGGTATTTTCTTTACGATTTTTCTAAAATAATTCTTACTTTGGTGTTAAAAGCCTCCAAAATAGTTTTTACTTTTTCAACGTCAGGACTTTGCAAATCATCAATATCCTTTTTGTCCATCATTTTCAAAATACTCTTTGGACGATAATTTAATTTGTTAAATGTGCTTAAATCAGGGAGGAAGCGACTACAGAAAATTGGATTTCGATTAGTTTACAAAAATTCTTCGCCAATTGGAAACGTCAGTTTTTTGTATTATTTTTTATACTGTATTGGACATTTGACGTTTCAATGGGTGTGATCAGGGACAATAATAAGTGGTTACGCTACACTTGTTTATGGTACAGTATGACCACAGTATGACACTGTAGTTTTTTTTATGACCAAACTTTATTAAAAAGTGGGTAAAAAATCGTTGAAAAATGTTGCTTTATTGAAATATTACAATTTGTTTCTACGTTGCATTCTGAAATGCACCAAAGCGTGATTGTGATTTACTTTTGGCGGCTTTTTTATAAATTCAAAAAGTTTTTGACATATTGCTAACGTGTCATCACAATTCCAACTACTAAAAATTGCTACCGAAACAACATCCGATAAACAGTCACTACAAAAAAAATTTATAATTAATAATTTTTATTTTATTATTATATATTTTTATACATTTGTCTCAATTCTAAGATCACAGCCGTTGTAGTAAAGGAAAAAATTATTAAAAATCTTTTCGATTTTCAAGTTAAAAAAAACTATTTAGTTGTCGAGTGCCAACTGGAAAAGTGCTAATTTTTTTTGCGTATTTGTAGAAGAACAATGTGGAAATTTATCGGATTCGTACTATAATCTCACTTTCTATTTATTTATTTTACATTTGGCTTGTAAATGAATAGATTCATTTTTGAACTTAGACGTTGAATTTGTATGTTGATCAGGAGCTCGCTAAAAGCAAGGAACGCGTACCAGAAGATCTAATAAAAGTTGTAAATAAATTATTATTTTTTTAGAAAGTTAAAAATATGTTATAATAACTTGTTTTGCTATATTTTGTAGGAGAAATTTGTTTAACTTGAACAAAGTAGAATGGGTATTAATAATCATTAAAACATAGAACAAATACTGGCAATAACATATAATTACGTTTTTTTTTATGAAATCTGTGAAATTTATTTTATATTTTTTATTACAAAAAAATATAAAACAATAAAAAAATTAACACGTATTTTAAAGCATTATTATATGAATTAAAAAAACAAGTACGTAAGTTAAGTAAACCAATTACATACCTGGATTTATATTTTATAGCTAAGTGAAAGTGACTTGAATGAGGGAAATAAATAATACGAAAATTGACAGGAACAAACGTAGATCAAAGGCACAAGCAAAAATGAATTAAGTTTTTATGTCATCGAACATGTTACTCATAAAATAATTGAAAATAGATCTATGCGAATTGCAAAAATAATAAAAACATTCAATTCAACAAAACCCTCAATAATCCATATCAAAGTGTGCAACATAAATTAATAATATTCGGATATTTGCGACGGTAAAATGTCCAAATTCGTTTTGCTTGTAAACCAACAAAAGGCAAAAGCAGTAGCACAGTAGCTTTAATCACAGTGGAAGTGGAATAAATTTGTCACTAATTTATTCTTGTCTATTTGTTTTTTATCAGTGCTACGAAAACAAATGCGTGTGGATTAAGACTCGAGGAGAAAATGCGATAAAATTGCTTTGTTAATAAAGTTCTATAAAAGTTTTACATATATCTATCTTTTCTACCTGCCCCCGTGCTCATCTAATCAACTTAGTTGAATGTGAAGTGTAATTGTGAATTAATTGTTATTTATTTTCATCGGTTACATTGGCATATTTAATGAGTTGCATTCCGAAATAGAAATAGATATACAGCGAAAGCGTAATCACACCGACACGACGGGAAATGAGTTGGCTGCGTTCCAGCCCTTTGAGGCAGAGTTTAACACGAAATGGGAGCAGTTCATCTGCAACAGTAGCCGCAGGTTTGGTATCCAGCGGTGGCGGCACTACTGGTGGACTGTCCTCAGCTACATATGCTGGCCTAAATAAGCAGCGACCAATCGATTCGGCAACGGACTGCGATCCCAGAGCCTGCTATGACAGCTTTTGTAAACATTGGCAACAGGCGTACGATATAATACAAAGGGCGAACGTAAGTTGCAGATTAATCACTTGATCTTCACAGAGGAAGTTGCGAAGTTTTTAATAACTGGTAGATTAAAATACTTGGCAACGAGTATGTGTATGTCGACAAGATTGCAGATAAATATTTTTTTTGTTTCTGTTCGTGTTTTTATTTTATCTTTTCATTGTTATTTACACGCTGCGGTTCTCATTTTAGAATCAGAAATCGCCAACTCATGATGATGTTCTTGGTGTTGTCTCGCATCTTGATTATATGGTCACACTTCTGTTGGTCGAGCTGCACCACTGCAATAAAATATCTCTACCAACTGCCAACTCAAATCCGCCAGCACCATGCCTGGAATTTATGTTGAGCGAGAATTTACTTGACAAGCTATACGAATGGGGTATTTCGACGGGACGTTACTCAAACGCTGTTCGCCTGGAGCAGTTAAAGCTGTACGAACTGTTGGTTAGTCATTCAAGGCACCAACTCTTGTGTCACGAACCGTTTCTCAGACCACTATTGAAGATTCTTGCTTCGAGTCAGGGCGAAATATTTCCACCAGATTTGGAGAAAAGATTGGTCATCCTGTTGAACCAGCTATGTGTTGTACTAATGCAAAATGTGCACCTGTTGGATCTATTCTTTTTTTCGTCGGAGCAGCACAAACAGGGACAATATAGTACAAAGTAGATTATTCATCGTAAACTCTTAAACTTTTATTCCGAAATAATTTTGTTGTTTTTTTCTAGCTTTATTATATTCTCACTTCTTATACCGTATGTACATCGTGAGGGAAGCCTTGGACATCAGGCGCGCGATGCACTTCTCTTGTGTATGGCTCTGTCGCAAAAGAACTCGAATATTGGAACTTATATCGCACAATATTCCTCCATGTGTCCATTGTTAGTCACTGGCCTTGGGGGACTCTACTCGCGATTGCCAAACTCTATAGAAATTAATTCAATCGACTGGCATCGCATAACGCCAGATGACGTCACCGAAATACCTGAGCTAACACTATTCATGAATGCCTTGGAATTCTGTAATGCAGTTGTCCAAGTGGCACACGATTTGATTAAGAATCAGTTGCTGGATTTTATGTATCAAGGATTCATAGTACCTGTTTTAGGACCGGCGATATTACAGGTAAACATTTCGATTTTTTATTTGAAACATGTCTTTCGATTAATCTGTGGTGTGGGAAGTCTATATTTCTAATTTGTTATATTGTCCTTTGTGTTTTTATTTCGCTGTACATTATTTTGGGTGTGAAAAAGTTATGCTACTTCAGAGGACCTCTCGGGGAAAGCTTCAGGATTATTATTCTATTATCATTTGTTTGTATTGTCTGGAATTTGTATGTTCTTTTAAAGTCTCTTACAAAACATATCCGAAATACAGATCAATTCTACACAACTCCGATAAAAGAAATCAATTAATGCGCACACCTCATGCTTTCAATTATTTTTCAATCTGTTTTCCTTTGAGTTTTGATTCCACTAACCACACCAGGAAAAAATCGAAAATTACATTTTACAGACTTTCAAAGGCAAACATTTGCAGACAAACGTCGAATCACAAATTTCCGCAATGTCGTACTTGGATTTAATTTTGCGGTCTGTAACGGAGCCTGGCTTACTTAGGGCGTTCGTAAAGTTTCTATTGGATGAGGAGAAGTTTGATGGACAAAGAATCTTGGACACGCTCGTTGATCGTTTGAGTGCTAGTGATGCAAATGTGGGTTATACTTATTGTTTTATTGAAATACGATTTTGAATACTTAATTTATAGCTGTGTATGGTGACAATGTCATTGTTTGACACTCTTGTCGGTTTGCACTGTGAAGATATTATGCTGGAGCTGTTGCTAAAATACTTGTTACCGGGCAAACATGTACCAATCTCGTATCGTCACAAAATAAACAAAATTGATCCGTATACGAACACTGCAGATTTCTTCATAGAACTCACACCCGATGTTATGAAACGAGCCAGAGAATTAAAACATAAACCATCCGCTTCTGAAGGAACGTCCGCCAATAATTCGCCCTTACACCAGCCAGTGAGTACAATGAGCAAAACCATCGGAGCGAACTGGAACTACTACAATCTTCACACCGGAGATACATTGTACTCCAATTATCATGCATATCTATTTGATGCACACTGCAAAATCGCACAATCTCGGAGTGCCTGTGGCAAATGGGCCAATTCCTACAAGTACCAAAAATGGCCACCTAGGCAACGAGGAAATGGCCACACCGTTGAACGTATTAATGAAATGGTGAGGAACTTTTTCAGTGAGTTTAGTAGTAGCCCATTACAGTTTATCGGGGACGCACATAATGCGTTGCTTGATAGTGATAAAAACAAGTGTGACAGTTTACAATCGATTGGCGAATCCAGTGGATACGAGTCGTTCAAATGGCGTCCAGATGATGACCATGATGGAAGTGAGGCGGCTACGTCCAATGCTAATGTAACTACTTTGGATGTAGATGTTGACAGTGGGACGAAAGGGAAAGCCAATTGGCGTGTGTCGAGCAGACGAGATTTGGTTATAACGGACTTGGATTTTTCAGAGGACCTTTTTGCACAAGGAACAGTTAGTTTGGGTAGGTTCACTGCATTTTAATAGTAAAGTTTACCGTTAATTACATCATCTTTTTAGGTCCCTTCTTGAATGCTGTCTGGGGAAAACTCCAAACATTTACCAGCAATACGCTGTATGTTAATCTTCACTTGACAGGCCTTATTACACGTCTGGCATTGTATCCTCTGCCATTGGCTCAGTCAGTTTTGCTTCGCCCCGATATTGTTACCACATCCGATACACCCTCTTTCCACCAGGTGCTTCGCATTCTCAAGCAACAAATCGATGCTGAACTTCCAGTAACAGAGGATTCACTCGAAATTATTGATGTTGCGCGATCATACCTAATCGATCGCGAATATCGACTGGTCAATGCTCGCAAAGTTGTCAGCGACACGGGCGTAAGACCTGTGCAGCGCGGTAGTTTACAACCAACGTCAACTTTTGCAAATATATCGTCATCATCACCGGTGCAAGTCACACCATCATCGTCTTACGATCCCTTCAGACGAAATGACAACAAAAGACAAAGTCTTACGAAGTCGATCAGCAACATGTTCAGTCGTAAACCAAACGGTGAGTTAAACGTCTTCAATCTGGAGTTTTTTTTTAGATTTTATTGATAAACTGTTTTTGTTTACATTAAATTCACTTGGTTCTTCACTTTTGGTGGAGGGACAACAATACACTCATAGAAAAACACATATTAAGTAGTCAATTGGATTTGAAGAAGAAGTCGTTTTTTCATCAACGAAGTAAAAACATTTTATTTTATATTCTCTTCTTTTTTTGAATCAGCTTCATCTGGCTTATCACAAATATACGCATTCTTCACTGGTAAATATTTCACAAAGAAATTAACGTAACTTATTGTAGTACATACATATATTTGCTAGTAGAACATTGAATTTGTTTACTTTTGCTTCATGTTAGGCATTTGTTTTTCCAATTTATATATGTGGATTTTTCAGTTGTTTTCAATTTTATTATGTCTCTTTACTATGTTTTGTTTGATTAATGAGTTCCTGCATATCTCTTGGAATTTGTGTACTTTTCAGCACTTGTAATGCACGTATTAGGTTAAATTGCTATAAAGCACTGATAACTTATTTTCCCGATTTGTTTGATTCCATTTCTATATACATTTTATGACGTGTTGAGGGCTCAGCTTCTTGACATTTAAGATATTTGTTTTTCGTATTAATTTTCTCACCTTGATTACATAAATTGACTGCTTCTATTTCTTACTAATAATGGTGTACCCTTTTGAACATTTTGTTATTGTGTTCCATCACCCTGCATGCACAGTTTATTTGTTCTAAAGTTTATTTTATATGGTATTAATAAAGCTATGTTTTTCTAACAGGATCGACTTTCTCCAATGCTGCTCAAACCTTAAGCTCCTCAACCCATTCCCTACTCTCACAATCAAACTCCGCTTCCTCAGTCCAAATGAACAGTATTCCAATGCGGGAATCACATCCCAACAGTGGCACTGTAACTGGCGTATCTCACTCCAACGCAACTGGCAATACAAGTGCGGCTAATTCACTACTGTCACAAAGTAACTCATCAACAATCGGTGGGTCTACGGAACCAGCATCTCTTGATTCGCTGTCATCGATGTCGTCAACGCTTGGTGCAATAGTAAACTCCAGTGGCACAGAACGCTCCAGAGATCTATCTCTCTGCGCCGTTCTGTTAGACGAATGGCTAAAGGAACTAGCCGCAATATCCCAAGAACAGTCCATTGTGATGATCAACGATAATCTGTGATCTATGGAAATTTATCGAGGGCATAACAGGCTTCGATTGGACCGGAATAACACTGAGGGGGTCATGTTATTTCCAGTTGCGTCCCAAAACTGT
This sequence comes from Rhingia rostrata, assembly GCA_949824845.1. NCBI lineage: Eukaryota > Metazoa > Arthropoda > Insecta > Diptera > Syrphidae > Rhingia > Rhingia rostrata. The sequence goes on from OX463757.1 coordinate 106,459,438, forward strand.
GGCAATATATACATACTTCTTATAAATCATTTTATAAAGTTTTCTTTCTTATAAATGTACAACTTTATTATTTAAACTTTTGCTCTTAGAGTGCGCGTGACACAAGGCTGCTCTAGAAGTGGTTTTCAAATTAAATATACGATAACATTTTCCTTTGGTCAAACCGCTTTTGCTTCCTTAATTTATAAAAAAATGATTTATTGTGTCTACTATTATTTTCTTAAGATACGACGGAAAGCACTTGAAATACTGTAAATGTGTATTTTTCAAAGAAGATATTTTAAACAAAAATAATTTATAACACGAATTTTCGAACAAACTTAGTGCCTATTCTGAGCGTAAGATATTTTTTTCTTGTTATTATTAACTTGTTCGTATGGATGCAAAAAAATAAGCAACAAAAACAAAATAACGATCAAACTTACCTTGTATGAAATTGTAATTTTCTTTGTTGGCATCAGTTATATGGATTTAATATATACCTGTTGTATATTTTACAGTGACTAAAATTATACAATGACCTTATGCAACAAATGTGTTGATTTTATACATATTTACATCTATATTTACAAAGAATCGAAATTTATTTTGTTTTTTTTTAATCTATGAAAGACAGATGATATTAGTTGAATAAAATTGAAAAAAAAAACAATTTTTTATTGCTCATTGTAAAAACTATTTAAAAGATAAACTTACAACTGCCCGGCAGAAGTTGTCGTTGTATCTATTTATTGTTCGAGAACACGTTACGAAATCGTAATCAACAATAAAGCAGGCGTTTAATAACGATTTTCTCAAATTTTTAAATTTAAATTCTATTAGAGATGAATTAACTGAAAATTGTGGGATGGCGTTTAAATAAGTTGTTTAATTAACACTAATGCTAATAGTTATCGTGTGGCTTTTAAACAAGAAATGACATAAGACTCACAACTTGTCATTTTCTGATACCGACAGCTTACTGATTTTTTCTAACAGGATTTTATCTTCTCATTAGAACTATTTTTTACTCGTTTTTGCAATTATTACAACTAAGCAGTAAGATATAATCCCACAAATTTTATTCATATGAACGCGTTGGATACACAAAAAAGCGATGTTGAAACCAGGTTGAAACACGGGGAAATCGGAAACAACTTGGATAGTTTCTTTTCAACGAATATGAATACAATATTATAAATTGTTTCGTTTGATTTTTTTTCCTTTTGTAATGAGAGTTATCTTTGATGCCTAAAACAAATATTTATCTTGTAAACACCTTTGTTTAAGGCATATAACAGACAGTTTATTGATCAATAGAAAACAAATTTAACGTACGGCAACGGTTTTTTGTGAAGTTCGAAGTCAATAAGGGCGTTTTGTTTTTAATTGCAGCTGGCGGCATATGACAACCATATGACATTTTGCCTTGCTTGGCGTTGAGCTTCAACCTGAAAATGATAAACGTTTGTCGAAAAATTCGTTGTGTTATCCCTGAGTGATTTTTGGAGTAAGATATTTTTAGCAAAGATTTTAATCATTATAATCAACAACACAGGGCAACAAACAAATATAAAAAAATGGTGTCGAGACATGGTTAATATATATAAAATATATTTATATAATATATATAGATGTATAATATTTTTCTTTTTTTCTGCATGTAGCTTTGGATCTACCCTTAGTTTTGAATACTAGCATTAATCGGTACTTTTCTGTACACAGTTTATAGTCTGATCTTATATAAAAAAACATTTATTTTAATATCATGTCTTCATCGCTAAGAAGTCGTCTCAACGATCCAAATGTATTTTTGGTACAACTGTGGTGAATACACAGTTAAGAAGTTCAGGAAACATACAGATTTTAGTTAGAGTGCTTGTTTTTGTATCCAAGCCATAGATATCCAAAATTGTGTATAAAATCTTCTGTCAACACTTGAGGCAGTTGCTCAACGTTCATGGAACAACTTTGTCACCTGTTACTTCTGCTGTGTTAATTTGCGTGGCGTTAACGTTAAAAAAATGTTTACCCTGATTTAGAATCAAATCAAACAAATATACATATTCCTGGCACCAAAACCAGTGGTTTTACACATACGATGTAAGCGTGCGCTAAGAAGGTTATATCTGTTATCATCCCTGGTTGATTACAAAAGAGAATATTATTTTAATAAGATTATGTCCGCGTTCAAAGTAAAACTGTCAAAATTCATCTCTTAAGAATGGCTGCAAAAATGTCAGCGGACAGCTGAGTTCTATACATCTACATCCGTAATTCCATACATACTCCTATGGTGCTGTCGGTATCGCCTCGTTGGGTCGGTTTTCGCTTTGCCGTTGTGCATAGTGCTTGAGCTTGACCAAAATGCCACTCTTCGGTGAACACAACCGACCAGTTTGTGCTTAACTTGTATATACGTTGTACGCTCATCAACTTTGTTTGCCAACGTCAACGGTTAAGAATTTCTTTTCCTACTTCTCTAATGAGTTATCACTGCAACAGAGTTATTGTTTCTGTTGTTATCCATCAATGAAACATTTGGGAGTGATATGAGTTTTTGTGTTTCGGGCCAAGGAAGTCTGCCTGTGATAATAGAATGTTTCGCTAAATAAGATAACGATAAACGAAAAACTCAAGTGCGGGAGCCTTGTAAGAGTATATGTGTTATTTGGCCTTTTCACGTTTAGTCAGTCTCTAGAAAAGTTCGGTGTCGGACGCGGTCGGTACCTATGATAAGGTTCGTGTTCGTTGGGCTCGATTATTAGTTCCTCTTCCTCTACAGTTTTAAGGTATTTAACGGGAAAGGTACATTTTCCGGACATAATTTGTTGAATTTAGGTCAACAAATTGTGTCCACGTTTGAAAGAACTGCACAAGAGAACGAAGTTAAGACAACGTTATAAACATGCTTCGCAATCATTAAAAACGAGTTCTCGTAGCGACATTTGAGTGCGTATTTTTGTTCAGTTGCTAGATTATTTTTATATTAAATTCAATACATTATAAATTAATTTCCATTGGGTGGCCCACTAGCATCCTCTAGCACGCAAGGACAATTTATTCAACCAAAAAAAGCACAGACGTACCTATACAAATCGCGGCGCATATATCATATTTACCTCCTTCAATTGTCTGCACAGTGGGACCAAGTGCAGGTTTATGAATTATTTTGCATTGATCTTAATTTTTCGATTCCAGGTCCCACCAAACAGGACTCAGATAAAATCTAGCCCTTCAGTATTTGGCGTGACTATTCAATTGTAAACGATTTGGCGTAATCTTTGCACTCTAACCCTTAAAGGGTTTAACTCCTGCTCGTAAACTACAATAGTCAAACTATAGTTAACGCTGTCATGCCATTAGCAAAATTATTTATTTTTCTGTTATCATTCAAAAATGTCTCCCAGATAAGATAGGTAGAGAATGGGTGCGTACCGGCTCCCATCGTAACAGATCTCCGTTCGTTATGTTGCAACAACATCCAATAGTTGTGAATTGTGAATATCATAATCAGAAAGAAATGCGCATAGAACATGATATCGTTTGTAGTTTACTTTAATGTATTTCATAAGTAATGATGAACTTATCAATTATCTTATCAATTAATACAATGCATGCACTCACTGAGATATGTTCCATATACATACATTATAATTTGTTTAAATTGAATTCCAGTACCTAGAATAAGGTAGCAGAGCTTTGGTGCCTCGGAAGTTGGTAAACCAGATGTTTCTGCTGACGAAAGATGTTTTCTAAGTACTGCATTATCAATTTGCTAATGTTTACCTAGTTGTAGATTGCTACTTTTTTATCGGAAGATAAGATCTTTGTTATTTGTAAGTGATATACGTGGGTGAATATAAGACAAATTGTTTGTCAGGTGCTACGTGGTAAAATACATATAATTAGACTTGCTTGTTGCACGATAAAACTGTTTCTTTCTTTTTAAAATTAAGTTAATCTAAGAGTTTTCATTTATAGGACCATTGAAAGAACTTACAATATGCGTCGACGAAATGTGAAGTGGCTGTTGAAAGCTGTATTTCTATCCATCGTGGCCATAACTATATTCGTTGCCATCACGAGCAGTATATCATCTAGTCCAGCAACTAACAAAATCGGGCACAGTCTACAGGATATCAATGCGAAAATTTCAAAAGACGCACTTCCAATTAGAGAGAGTCGACAAGTTGAAAGCAACGAAATAGAAAGCGCACAACGTTATCGAATAGAAGGACTACTAGTAGCTAACAATGGGGATCGTATCGATTGGCACGATTATACTGCCATAGAGAAGGACAGTAAGCGTGTCGGGCTCGGAGAAAGTGGCAAACGAGCAAGCCTTGATAACATGTACCGAGATGAGGAGAAAACCATGTTTCGACAAAATGGGTTCAATGCATTGTTGAGTGACTCAATATCGGTTAATCGATCAGTTCCTGATATCAGAAATCCAGGATGCAAGCTTAAGAAATATCTAAAGAATTTATTGACAGTCAGTGTGGTCATACCTTTTTACAACGAACATTTTAGTGTACTTATCAGGTCCGTCCATAGTATAGTGAATCGATCGCCGCCAGAGCTGCTGAAGGAAATTATATTAGTAGATGATTTCAGTGATCGTGAATACTTGGGAAAACAGCTGGAGCAGTATTTGGCTGAGAATTTGCCAAAGGCACAGATAATTCGTTTACCTGGAAGGACTGGGTTGATTGGTGCACGTATGGCCGGTGCTCGAAAGGCTACTGGTCAGGTGTTGATATTTTTGGACTCCCATGTAGAGGCGAATTATAATTGGTTACCTCCTCTGTTGGAACCGATTGCGGAAAATCCAAGAGTATCGGTTTGCCCATTCATAGATGTGATAGACTACAACAACTTTGAATATCGTGCCCAAGATGAAGGAGCCCGCGGAGCATTTGATTGGGAATTCTTTTATAAACGCTTACCACTATTGCCGGAAGATTTGATTGACAAAACAAAACCTTTTCGAAGCCCTATAATGGCAGGTGGCTTATTTGCCATAAGTTCGGAATTCTTCTGGGAGTTAGGCGGCTACGATGAAGGTCTCGACATTTGGGGCGGAGAGCAGTACGAATTGAGTTTCAAGATTTGGATGTGTGGCGGTGAACTCGTGGATGCGCCGTGTTCTCGTGTTGCTCATATATACAGGGGGCCTATGGACTCAAAAAATCCAAGGAAAACCGATTACGTGCATAAGGTAAGGAAACGTTTTGCTTGTTTGAAACATTGGCTAATACTTATTTTTTATAGAATTACAAACGCGTGGCGGAAGTTTGGATGGATGAATACAAGGAGTATATTTACCAACATCGTCCAGATTTGTACGACCACATTGATCCAGGCGATCTAACTGTGCAGAAGGCTATTCGTGAAAAACTGAAATGCAAATCATTTAAATGGTTCATGACAGAGGTTGCGTTCGACTTAACAAAGGTATACCCTCCCGTAGAACCACCAGACTTCGCCTCCGGCACAATACGCAGTGTAGCTTCACCAAATCTATGCCTAGACAACCTTAACCGCGCACGCCATTCAATGGTAGGTCTGTACTGGTGTGCTAAAAATCATGCCCGACCGCAAAACAATCAATACTGGAGCCTAAGTTGGCATCGCGATCTCCGAATGCGTTTTAAACTCGATTGCTTGGATGTCCAGTCATCTGAAAAGAATGCCCCCGTTTGGTTGTGGGATTGTCACGGTCAAGGTGGTAATCAATTTTGGTACTACGACCGTGGAAATAAGTGGCTTCGGCATGGTAGAGAAGCTAAGAATTGTCTCGACTCTGACCCAATCAAACAGAGAGTATTTGTAAACCCTTGTCGCAAAGGCAATCCTAATATGCAATGGACCTTTGGATTTGTCAATGACACAGCTTTGGATGCATTTTTCGACTCAACTTTGTAAGGTTATGAGTTTAATTTAAAGCTTTCTTTACTTTTTTAACGTATTGTGGAAATTGAAACGAAAAGAAAGCCAGTTCGCTTCAGCTAATACACCTAGCCATCTTAAGGTATGTGATAAAAAAGTATATTAACACTAAACTGTATGATTTATTTATGTGGACAAAAAAGTCATATCTAGATTCATTTTGAGAATATAGTAAACAAAACTACTCGTAAACTTGTCTTTTTTTATAATCTGATAAATAAAATTGAGTGTGTTAAGTAATGTATTTACAAAAGCCGCTTGGTGTCTCTTTACTAACATGGGGGTATTGAAGGAGTTCAAAGTAGCATGCTTATAGTATCTATCGATTGATATATTTATTAAATGTTTTCGGACATAATTTTACAAATGGGTTTGCTTTGCTTAAAAGTCTCAATGATAATAGTATATTCCTTAGTACAGTATTTTTTTGTTGTAATTCTTCCATTGAGAGGCAGTATTCGAGACCCGATAGATGTTTTTTGTTGAATAATTTCCTAGATTTTCGACAACTTTTGTATTTTGTTTGTTATCTTTTCGTTGATAGATGGTAGTGGAAAAAAATATTTATAGAGTACTTCCCTAGGTGCAAATCAGGCAGCAATTTTTTTATTTTTCCGAAAAGTAATATAGTTTGTGCAGAACTAAAAACAATTTCTCGTTAAAGTGCAATAAAACACAAACCCATTTAGGATCAGCTGATTGCTATATCCATCGATCCTTAAATCTAAAAAAAAGAGATAATTGAATAAATCCCGAAATATAGGTTTACGATACTGTAATGCAATAATCAAAGCAGATGACATACAAAAATTGGTAAAGAAATCAACTAAATTCATATTTTAAATATATCGAGAGAAATTGTGTTGTGAGAGATTTGATGTGGTTGGAACTGTTCTTTTTTATCACGTAGTAGGGGCGACAGATGTAGTTTGAGAAATATTTGATGGGGCCAGTTTGATGCTACCGTCATCGCTGCTACTGCTACTGTTGCTGCTGTTTGACATGTTCAGCGTATTCTTGAAGCTTTTATCAAGGTTTCCAAAGCTTACTGACGATATCGGAGCAGTTGAATTAGCAATAATGGAATTGTCGGCAGTATCGGTTGGAGATGGTGGTGTATTGGTCACAATTACATTATTGTTGCCCGTTTCAACGATTGTGTCATCTGTTTTTTCACCATTGCCATTAGTTGTGTTATTATTATTGTTGTTGACTGAATTTGCTGATGTTGTACAAGAATTTTCCTTTTCAACGGAAACACATGAGCCGGCCTCTGTTTGTATGGCTTTGTCTTCTAAAAGATGAGCATTTGCGGATATTGTATGGCCTGAAGAACCGAATTGGTTTGATATTTGAAGCAGCTCCCTTAATGTCTTATTTTCAGTTTTCAGCTTTGCCATCAATTCGATTTCCTTATTAACAGCTTCGTCATCTACTGAAGCAGCTCGCTGCATAACTGCGGCCATTTCATTGATTTTGTCGGCTTGCTGTCGGATCGTCTTCCAGAGACTTTCGTTGTACATTTCTTTGAAGTTTATCTGACTGGTCAGTACTTTGCTTTGGGTATGTTCTCTGTACTTATGCATAATGAGTTCAAGTGCACGTTGATGATCCTCTAGGCAGGCCTTAAGCTCGCGATTCTCCTGACGGATTTCTCTTATACAAGGATTTTGTTGATTTATGCGATTGACCATATCCGAATTTGATTTGTCACGCGAAATACGATTCAGCGAGTCTAAATCGTCTTGAAACTGTAAATTAACATAGAAAATGCACATGACTTGGATTTTAAATTGATTTGTGATTGAGTCGTAAGAACGAACCTGTCTCATAGACTCTAGATGTCTGTTGTTGCCTTCAGCTTCCATCAGCAGTCCTCCACTCAAGACTTCTAAATCTTTGACCCGACTTGCCATACGCTGTGCGTCAACAATGATCTGTCCAACTGTAATGTTCGCCATGGTTCGCAAATTGTTCCAATTTGTTTTACTTTAACTTGGCAATGAATGGATTGATTTTTTTTGTTTTTGTATATAGCAATAATTGCGTTGTTAGGGATTCATTCGTGGAAACAGTTAACAAATACAATAATTTAAATTAAATATTTTTTGTGGTAAAAAAAAACAAGTATGTAGTTACTGATGAAAAAGGAGGCTTGCTGTTTTTGTGAGTGGAATTTTCTCTTGATGATTTTTTACTTCGTTAGTGCTGTCAGTGTGTAGATAATAGATTTTTACAGTCTAATCTATTACAATATTAATGCTCAAATGATATATAGTATATATATATATACGGATATATTGCTACTTGATTTTTTTATATTTTGTATTATATGCCTATTTGCAACAATATATAATTTAAGTTAGAAGTTAAAAAAAAAATCATATTTTTTTGAACATTCTTAAAGTTTTAATTAAAATAATTGTTTAGCGAGTTTTGATATTGTTTAATTTTATTGAAATCGAAATCATGATAGGTCGAAGCAAATTAATCAGCTGTTTCACTCATATTTGATGGCGTCTTCCATTGATAAAAAATCAACCTTTTTTTTTATCAAGATCTGTCAAAAGGCCGATTTTGACAGTTGATGTGTTCCATTAAGCAAACAAATTTATTGCACTAACACTAATAAAGATGATAACTGATAGTTTGCCTAAGGTGATTTTCCTTGTAGTTTAAGGTTATTTCGTTTGTGAAAACTATTATTAACCATGAAAACTGTAGCGCAGTACTATGTGAAATATAAATTAAATCAAAAACAAACAACCTGTGTTACTGGAAACTTGAGAGAGAACAGTGGTAACTTGGTACATGTGTACAACTAAAGCCTGGAGCAAGGCCACTGCAAAAAGCAAACATTGTGCTTACACGTTCAGAAACGTCAAATATGATCCAGCGTGGATAAAATGTTAACCTAATATGATTTCACTGTCTATTTACAGTTAAATACCACCAAGTTTACCATAAAAGATATTTTGTATATAATGGATAACCAAACAAGGAAAAGAAACTTCAACTTCAAATTAAATATTTATGCAGTTATAGGTATATTCCAGTGAACTAATTTACTCATGCAATGAAAAATAATGACTACGGTTTTAGGTACCAATAGGCGCGTTCCGCTTACTGTTCTGTTCCGTCTGACATTTTCATCAGCTGACATTTTCTCACACCATTGGAATAATTGGAACACAAAACCTAATGGAACATAGTTTTATTTGAGAACATGGCTAAAGCAATCATTGTTGGTATTTAATTAAATGTCCTGTGGAGGATAAACTTAAAAACTTAAGTTAGTTTTAATACCTACAAAACTAAACTAATACAAAATACTTGCCTTGCATACAGATGATATGGCTGGTTGATTGACATGGTCGCAAAGTATTCTATTCCTCTAGTACAATATTATATGGTCAGGGCACACTGGTTGTGTTGTTTGTGTTTTAGTTGCTGTAAAAAAAAACGTCAGAAAGTTCAGAAACCGCATCAGGTTCTCTGCAAAGGTGAGGTGTTTTTCGATGATAATTTGACATTTTAAATTAAATACTTGTAGTGATCCATAAATACATTTTCATATTAGGTTCTAGTGTAATGAATATTTACGAAAAGATAGTTCGACGTTTTCCCCGGGGGATAGTGTACAGCTTTGCTTATGGCTCTGGAGTTAAACAACAAATGGGATATGAGACCGTCGCCAAGCAGACATCCAATGTGATAGATCTTACCTTTTGTGTTGACAATGCATACCATTGGCATGCAGAAAACTTGTACAGACATCCTACTCATTACTCTGGAATGAGATTTCTTGGAAGTCGATGCATTGCTTCGTATCAAGAAAAATTGGCGGCAAGGGTATACTTTAACACCCTGGTTCCTTTGACTGACATAGGAGTGACTGTAAAGTATGGTGTAATATCGAAGGAACATTTAGAGGGAGACTTAAACGATTGGAAGTATCTTTACCTTGCCGGTCGATTGCACAAACCAGTGACAAATGTGACATCACCAGCAGATGACGAATTGCGAATTGCTCTGCAACGAAATCTTGACAGTGCATTTGTAGTTGCTCTTCTGATGCTACCAGAAAAGTTCACTAATTTTGAATTATTTCATACGATTTCTAATATAAGTTACATGGGAGATTTCCGAATGATTTTTGGGGAAAATAAGAATAAAGTGAAAAACATTGTAGACGCTCAATTAGACGAATTTTACAAGTTGTACCATCCCGTTCTACAGCATTTATCTCAATATGTAGCCGTAGGCACGGAAAACAACACTACTTTCTTTGAGCAAGATAAATCTGCTAAAGCCACGGAATATTACTTAAAGACTCTGCCAAAGAATATGCAAAAGAGGATTCGGGGAAATTCGGTATTTAAAGGAAGTTATGCGGAAATTGCCGAATCAATTGCAACCAGTGATAGGCTCAAGGATCTAATTTCGATGTCAGTAAATGATATAGTGTGGTGGAGTAGTATAGCTCAGTCGGTAAAAAATATACCCACTGCTGGTTTGACAAAGTCAATTATTTACAGCTCTAGAAAAGCTAGAAAAACATTTAGTTAAATATGCTAGTCCAATATTACTTCCTATTTGTATGTTATTGCTGTAGAATTTAAGATGAATAAATCTGTTGTTGAAAATTATAGCGTTGCATTTACTGTTTTTTTTTTTATTATTCAATAGAACATGAATGATTCATTTTTAAGTGATCATCGCCCATCGGGAAAGAAGCAGAAGAAAAGCCATAAGAAACATAAAAAGGACAAGAAACATAAGCACAAGAAACGGACATGCAAAAGTTTCGAAAACGAAACTATTGTGCTGGAAGAAAAGCCAACAACTACAAGATTGGTACAGAAACCAGCAGTGGAAGAACAGAGTGTTGATGCCTTTGGACCTGCACTACCCCCTCATTTTATACTAAAAGAAATTTCTAGCAAAGACGATAGTGTACCTGTAATTGGACCGGCACTTCCTCAAGGGTTACGTCTAGTGAAATCACGGTCCGAGGAAAATATACTTAGTGACGATAATGAAGTGTATGGACCAACTCCAATCACTGCAGACTCCTTAAGGTCGATGACAACTACCCAAATTGAGCTTGAACAACGTGCTCTTGAAATAAAGTTAGCAAAACTTGATCCAGATGCAAACAAAGTCGATGCAAATGCACGAGAAGAATGGATGTTGGAATTGCCTGAGGTAGGGTTAAAAACTGGGTTAGCAAGTTTAAAACGTACCTTCCACACAAAGGAGCGACCTGACTTTAGTGACAGGTATACATATGCGTATATACATACAATTTTTTCAAATTTTACAATTCAATTTACATCTTTTCTTCAGATCTTCATGGACAAAAACACCAAACTCCAGTAATGAACCATCGAGATCGAAATTAACCGAAACAAGTAAATCGAAGGCGGAAGAACAATACCAGGCTGTACGTGATGCCGAGCAAGAAAAAATCGCAAAAAAGTTGAAGAAAAAACACAAACGTGACGAGTCGCTTTATGAAATCCACCAAAAGAAACTCAAAAAAGACAAGGACAAGAAGGTAATACGCCCGCGCCGTTGCCACGATTGTGTATCTTTTAATTTATTTATTTTTTTTAGGAAAAGGATAGCAATGGTAAGCCAGAACGCCGCCCATTCAGTAGAGACGTTGATTTGCAAATGAATAAAATTGACAAGAATCAAACAAAGTCGATCGTAGATAAAGCTAAATTTCTGGACAGTCGTTTTTCGAGTGGTAATGCTAAGTACCTGTAGATCTAAAACTTATTAATTTAATATGTTTAACAATATATGGCCAACAATGTAAAACAAACACAATACTGTTCGTCGCAATTAGAACTATTGTTACACCTTACATTAGGAAAAGTAAAATTATTTCATATACTTTCGCTAATCGTAGTAGGTAGGTATACTTTGCAGTTATATATATCAAATAAAAAAAAATGTCGTCAGGAAGTAGTGCAGCTATACAAATCCTTACGTTTCCTAATGGTTTATCAAACATAATTGAGAAAAAATGCTCTTCCGAAGACGTTTTCAAACAAAAGTCCAAATCGGAATCGTCACTTAGTCTCAGAGTTCTTTCAATGGCAAAACGATATACAACTTCAAGCTTGCTCACTTCAGCATCGTCGATTTCAGCACCAGGAGTCCCATTAAAATTAACACAGAACACCACAAAACCAAAAAAGTCATCATTTGTAACAACCTATCTAAAAAGCAGTGTTCCTTGTGCACCTAAACCATTCATAGGCAACTGTCAGGCAGTGGACACAAAACGCATTTCAAACAAAAAGCAGTTTACCCTCACGGAAGATCCTCGAAAGCGCATTTGTCTTCGAAATCCTAATGTTTCGAAAAAAAAAGCCCAAATTGCGCAGCATTCAAATATTTGTGAACTTGTAAAAACCGCAGAATTCTTTGATAAACTTTCGCAGTCGCAACCATCTCTATTGAGTATTTGTGAATTTGTCGACTTAGACAATCCGTTAAGCTTGGATTTTCAAGGACTGGATTACATGAATACGTATCGTCAAGATGAACAGTCGTGTCAGAACCAAATGGAATATCGAAAAGTACGTCGTTTCCAACATCGGCGCAATGTGAAAGCAGAAACTGCTATATATACAGAGAAAGAAACACTTGAAGAAAGAATAGCTGTACCCAACCATTTCGATGTAAAGGAATTAAAACGTGACACAAAAGAAAAATCTTTTGAACTTCTAAATCCATTAGTTAAGCCCCAATTCTTTGGAAAACTTGTTAGAGCTGAACAGAAGCCAGAGGTAAGGCTAAAGCTTGAGCAAGAAGATAAAAATCGACGAAAACGTTACAAAAATCTGTATCTTCGCAAAAAGAATAAAATGGAACAACAAAATCAAGAAAAAAAGGCAAAACTAAAAGCCAATATTGAGGAAAATACCAGAAAGTTGTCTGAAAAGGAAGTTATGGATTTGGTTGGATTGCTCGATCGGACTATAAGAACCAAAATGAGAAAACCCTGTGAAATTCCCAAGAGAAGAACATTTTCACATACCATAGCAGAGACGTTGAAATTTCGACACCAACTTAAGAAATCTAAGCGAATGTTAAGTGAACGTGCCAAAATAAAAAAAAAGTTTTACGCACAAATGGGGAAACACAAACTGATGCCCGAAGCCGATTTAGAAATCAGTTCCGATTCACCCTCACCGAGTCCTCTAAACGACGAAAAGTCAACAAATGATGAAGATGACATGATGGTGGGCCAGGACGGAAGTAAATATCTGCTTCGCGGTTTCCATTACAAACTAAGTTCTAATTTGCGGGGAAAATTCCATGAAAATGAGCTGCCAGATAATGAACGAAATATTAAAGGTTGTATTACCAGATCCGAGTGGTTTGAAAACTTAGTATCAAGAAAACAAATTAAAGATACCAAGCGACATGGTGTGGCTCTATTCCCAAAGATAATAGATTTAAAAACTGAATTCATAGGAAGTCCGATTAAGGAACTTCGGAAGAAACCATTAGGCCGGCACTACGATCGCGTGCTAAGAAAGAATGTGCATATCAAGAAACCAAGAGATATAAAGGTAAAAAAATTCAACCTAATTGGCTACATTTACGGCATTGAGGCTAGAAAGAAAGCCACACCATCTGTGATTAGCTTTAATCGGAGTGGCCAAGCAGGACAAACTTTGGACTACATACATAATAAAGTAAAAATGGAGATAAAACAAAATATAATTCAAAGGCGTCGAAGGATGTATTACTTGGGCATACCGTTTCAGCAAATGCAACAGAATCAAACAAAAAATATGTGCATTGATTCGGATTCAGGAGATTCAGAATGGGTACCTGATGATAAAAGCGAAGAGAATTCCAATGATGAACATTTTGATCGCACAAATATGCCTGCCCCTATATATCGAGAAACAACGTTGCGCCGTCACCCTCGACGACCAAGGCACTATAAGCAATTGCGAATTTCGTCATCACAGTTCGATGATTTTGTCGAAACCCAGGGCATTCCCGTTATGTGTAAACTGAGGCATAACAAAATATTCAAAGAAAATATTAGAACGGTAAAAAATACTGAATACGCCAAAAAATTCAAAGCGCGTCATCACCATGATCACTGGGATCCGACTCAACACAAAAGTGTTCTCATTCGGTATGCTACAAAAATTGTTAAACCTAAAGCATTAGAATTACCAAAACAACTTAACGCACAATCAACGAAAACGTTTAAAAAGGTTTGTCCTAGAGATAACGACATTGAAGAAATTTACTTTGGAATACCCCCCCGTCAGGCCCATGAAATTATCACAGAGCATGCTGCAAAAAATGAAGACGAAAGTAAGCCACAGTCAAATGATGCCGTTCATTCGGAAACAAAAGTATTCCAAAGCATGGCAAAAGATGAACTGCAAAATTTTCCTGGACGTGAAAAATTTTTGAACTTTATTTTCGAAATAAAAAAGGAGATTAACAAGCGCAACAGCTTAAAAGAACGAGTACACATATTAGATAAAAGCAGCTACCTTAATGAATTAGCGGAAGATCTTGCCAGCATAGAATTATGTTTGAGCTCTCTAAGCTCATCAGATTGCACCAATTTATCCAACGACAGTGGAAGTTTCTTATTGACCGACAAAAAAAAGATTCCTTTAGATTATATACGAAAGTCCTTAGTTCCATTTGTAGAAATGAATAGATCTCGTTTCAAGGCAGTTCCTATAGATGAAGCCAAGGAAGTGCTCAACCCCTACCGCACGGTGCCATTTTCAGGACAACAGAAGGAACAATTAAGCAAGACTGCGGCAAAAGATCGTTTCTATACATCCAGCAGCAGATTGCAAAATGGGCTGCGCCAGCGTCTAGAGGTTAACACAGATAATCCTCAAAAAAAACTCCTTCGGACAGGTCGTGGCACTAAAGCAAAGGCAAAAGTGGCTACTGACATTGATCACATCTATATCAAGGATTTGGACAAGAGACGCACCTTTAGGCCATTCAAGTGGAATTCATGCCGCACTATGATAAAAGATGCACTGCGCAAAAAATTCGAGTCTATGGTCATACAAGGCGAGCTGATTCGCACAAAGATCTGCGATCGTCAAAACGAAAACTACTTCACTCAAATGATGCAAACGAAGGTACTCTTTGAAAAGCTCTTCTCTAAGTGGGAGAAAAAGGAATACGACTCTGCTATGGAGATTATTAACAAAGTTAAGCCTTACTATGAAGCTACTGATAAATACAGACGTGAGTTGCAGAAATTCGAAAAACAATACACGGTGCTGAACATGGAAATCGTATACATAGAAAGCGATTGGATGCGTTTTACCATACTTCAAAACTTTCACTATCTGCTTGCAGAGATGGTATGGCGAGTGAAGCACGACTGGATTCACCGGAATGTTGAAGGCGAAATTGAAGGCTTTATTGAGTCAATTTTAAAAAGAGATACTGTTAATATTCGTCAGCGCGTCAAGGACGATGCGTGGGCAATAAAGAAATACTATGACAATGTTTATCTTCAAAACTTCCATCCAATTTGTATTGTGTTTGAGAATGCAAAAGAATTCCTTACTGGCATTGAAAACCTCAAGTATAAGACGTTTGTTTTGCTTCTTGAATTACACTACACTCTTGGGATTCTGTCAGAATTGGGACAAAAATATGAGGACTTTAGTGATTGGTGCGTCTTTGAATTGGAAGTGAAAAAAACTTACGTGGAAAATACGTGCGCCAACAAATACTACATGGAAAGCAGAAAAAATGAGTTAAAATTACAGGTGAATGAGTGTCTGTGTAGTACCATAGAAGCTGCTTTTTCTGACAAGAATTTGAGTCAGATGAAAGGCATCATCAATGAATTGTACAAGGCCATAATCCCGACATCCACTCAAATTGAAATTAGCGGTGTACATAAAATGTCTGCAATATCCCAGCTCATGATGGACCTCATTGGTATAAAATAAACTTTTTTTTTGTCATAAAACGGTGACTTATCTTTTTAAACTTTCAGGTCAATTCGAACGCATTCCTGCTACCCGTAAAATTATAGTCGAGGAGAAGTACCGCAGGTTCCTAAAATATCAGCGTAAAGTGTCAATCCAAGCTGTTCTCGTCGAACGAAGAATTGCATCTGAAATGATCAAGGTACGTAGCAATCTAGCACCGCCGTTACAGAAACAAAAACGTGAGGGTAGCCTTCCTCGATCAGAATTAAAGAAAATCGTTAAGATCACACCCCTTAAGAATGTGCAAATATCAGAGAAAACAAAGTTTTTCTATAAAGCCTTCAACGAGGAGGGAAACCTGAAAGGTCTGAAGGAAGCTCGTGAGAGCTTAGACGTTATGGACGACATCCAAGAATCGATTGTTCCATTTTATTTCGATAATTTCCTTCGCATTAACGGTTATCAACCGAACTACACTTTTAAAACGCAAATAGAACTCAGAGATGGACCGGAGGTTGATCGTTTTCAGGCAAAGCATTTGCTTCCAGAGGTCATGGAAAAATTTGAGAAGTGGCAAGTAATGAAAAAGAAGACAATGGAGGAGAACATCAACAAAAATCCAGAAATTTACAAGAACGTCCAAATATGAAGTTCTACATGCATATTATTTCTTTTGATAAATACAATATTTAATGTGTAGGAATTTGCGTTGGTTCTTTGCTAGTGTCCTTCTGTTCTATTATAACGTCTCTTAGAATATCCTTTTTTTCTTCAAAGTAATCGCGATACCATATTATGTGTGCCTTCTTTTCTTTTGCTGTAATGTACGGGTTCTTGGACAAACCAACACAAACCAGCTGCATGAAATGACGAATAGGTCCTTTAGTAGGACACCAGCCTTCCAAATGCTGCTCAAGAAACACATGCTCTGAAAAGTCCGTGGCTTCTTCCTCGTACATGCCCTGTTCATTGTCAATAGGGAATTTCCAGAGTTTGCCCTGTTCTGTCCAGAGAGCCATTTTCTGAAAGTGATTTGCAGGTGGATGAGTGACTGCTAATTTAAGCTCGTGTTCATTAAGGTGAGCCCATGTCTTTAAAATATCAGGAGAATCCAAAAGTTTGCTAGTATCCTTAAAAATGTCCAGCGATTTTTCGCCAAAGAGGTTCACACTTCCAGTGTTACGTTCGGGCTGCCGTTGTTTTTGATTCCTTTCTCGGCCATTATCTCCAGGTTTCGCGGATTTTTGTCCAGGGCGGCTGGCAAGGGTTTTTCGAACATAATCACCTCGAGAATGCTCCATAGCCGGTTGACGGCGATCGATCTTCATTCCCACTATTAATTCACTGAATAAAATTTAAACATAAGAATGGTAGAATTACAAATGGATAATTTAAGAATCTACCTCAAACTCAAGTCGTTATTGTTTTGTTTTCCTGCTGGTACCGACGACAAATCAGGGTCCTCACTATGATTAAGTAGTTTGGTCAATAGCTCTGACTCGGTTTGTTGTTTATTCTCATCTCCCAGGTGGGATGCGACCTTTTTAACTGCTTCAAATACGTTTTTCGTTTCATCTCCTTTTTTGGAGCGTTTTTTATTTCCACCCGGTCGGGCTATGTTTACGTCTTTTACCAGGGTGAGGTTATCATCGGTATGCATGGTTGCAAGAAGTTTGTTTAGGCGATCCGCAGCCGTTTCACCCTTCGTTGGAGCCTTTGAGGCCATTTTCTTTGATTCTTTATCACTGTCAGAGTCGCTATCATCCTTCTTTCGGTCGCTGAAGCCTCTAGTAAGGATGTCGGAACGTGCACCAAGTGATCTTAAATATTTTAAATTGAAATTTAAATTGATAATCTCAATTTTTAATAAGTGTGGACTACCTTAAAGTAAGACTGCTAACCCTACGCACAATTAACATTTTTCGCTGGATAAAATTATTCAATTTCAATTCCAATGGTTACAAAATAATTTTTCGATTTTTACGAGGAAAAAATGACAGCTGTCATGGGTTGAAGTTAGTTCGAAGCAGATGACTTGGGGTTTAGACTTGCAATGCAAGTATTAAATTCGACTTTCATTGTATTTTTATGTGTTATGAAGCGAGAGCAGCGAGCTCACGTGTTACCTTTGCCTACCGAACACTAACCCATAAAAATACCATGAAAGTTGAATTTAATACTTGCAAATCTAAACCCCGGATGATGGCAAATGCAATCATGTCAAGAGATATGTTCGTCTTAATCTAGTATCAAAGAGTATAGAACTACTACTGTAGGTGTGTCAATTGCGTTAAAATGCGGGTTGAATTTTATCCACTGGCTAATTTTTTGGCATTTCTGCAAGGGTAAAAAATTGATTTTTTGCTGTGTCAATTGGATTATATGGGATTTTATTTTAATACTATTATCAATAATTTCCCAAAAGAATTGAAACAAAATTAATTTCTTGGAACATTTTTACTTTAGCTTCCAATCACTTTTTTCACTTTTTTTTTGTTCCACTCACTAAATTAAGCTAAAAATTTAGCAATTATTTTTTTTTGTCGCTCTCAATTAGTTAAAAAGTTATTAAACAATGAAATTTCCAAAAATCCCTATAGAAATCAACCAACTTTTGACAGTTCACACATAGCTGAGTGATAAATATGAAGAAAAACATTCCAATGGAGCATTGCCAGATAGAAAAAAAAATATTACATATTTCCCAAAATGTAAAGAAATGTAAAAAATGTAATAAATTGTAAAAAAAATTATTAACAATTATTAATTAATAATAAAAAATGACTAAATGAATGTGCCGGCAAACTATACAACCATGTTCTAATGATTCTGACGATTCATCATAAATTAGTATAATATAATAAATAAATAAAATCCTAAGTCAACAGTTTTTCTATTAACCGGTACTCTACGTGGCCCGCTTCGCGGGAACAAAGGATTTCAACTCTCTTTCTGTGGACAGTCCACGCTCACGCAACTTCGTTGCTCCGCTCAGGGTATTTAAAGTCGTCAGGCAGGCGCCTAAGTCAACAGTTTTTCTATTAACCGGTACTCTGCGTGGCCCGCTTCGCGGGAACAAAAGATTTCAACTCTCTTTCTGTGGACAGTCCACGCTCTCGCAACTTCGTTGCTCCGCTCAGGGTATTTAAAGTCGTCAGGCAGAGGCCTTAGTCAACATTTGTTTTTGTTAAAATATTTTTAATTTTGTATGTTTTTTTCAACATGGCAGTGCTGCGTACACCGCAGCAGAAAAAAAAAATGAAGTGTCAAACTACAAACAATTTGTATGGGATTAAAACCCAAAAAGTGCAATTTTATTTTATCAATAACTTTTAAACTAAATGTGAGCGACAATTTTTAAAAGCATATAAATGATCAGTGCGCAGAGACGAATCGATTAATAAAAAAAAGTGCAAAAAGTGAAAGGCAGCTAAAGTATATTTATGCCAATTTCTTTATATGTTCTTGTTTTCAAATAATATGGAATGGATTTCAGAGGTTATTATTAATTATTTCTTATTATTTCTTATTATAACAAAAATATTTTTGTATGATTTGTGTTCATTATTAAGATATCTATTCTACTTTGTTTAATTAAAGCATATTTCGCATATAAAATATAACGAAACGAATGAAATCATAACATTTTTATAACCATCCATTTTCAAAAACCCATTTTTAGTTTATTCTAAAACGTTAGTTACATTTTCTTGTAAAAAATGAATGTTCTTTTCTTTTTACTTTATAATCTAAATGATGTGCTATTTTTCCGTTGAACATATTTAAAATAATTCCTTCACTTACTCAAAAATGTGTTTTAGTGCAAGATTACTTTCATTTTTCAATGTTAGTGCAAGATAACTTTTAATAGCATTGACATTTTCAATGCTTTAGTGAGCTGTTGACCAGGTTAAAATTTTGATGTCTCTATTCACCACTAATGTCAAAAATGATCCACTGGATAAAATTTAAGCGTATTTGACACACGGTCTAAATGCCACATTTGTATTTTGGCTCTTGCTGCCGGGGGTATGTATTTACACTGTCGGGATTAAGTGGTTGGGTGTTGCAGAACGAGGGTAGACTCTGATTGGCGTTAACTTGGCAATGCCCAGTGTTGTAACTCTACCTACACATCAAGTGCTTATTTCTTACCTCCAAGCGGTAACCATTGGGTACTGGTCTCATCAAAGCGGATATGACAAATAATCTATTAATAATTATTTGGAAACATGACAGATGTCGTTTCCTTTTTTTTTGCAAGGTTCTATGGTCTCATCCAACCGGATAGGACCGATAATCTATTAATAATTATTTGGAAACATGACAGATGTCGTTTCCTTTTTTTTTTTAGCAAGGTTCTATTGCGATTTTAGAGAAAAAACTGCTAATGAAATATTAGGGGTATTCATGCAACGTCGGAAAGTCGTCTTAAACGTTGTAAACATGATAAAATTAAGACGTGATAAATGAACTGTCAAAATTTGTATGGGAAATCTTTTCCAACAATATCGAAATTTTCTCACAGGAACTTAAATGGTGAACGTTGTAAACTTTTGAAATGCTATTTTGACATTTAATCAGTCACTTTCAAACATCAAACGTAAGCACTAAACTGAAAAAAATTATGGAGACCGGAAAGAGAACAATAGGAACAAAATTCTATCAATATATACATAACTAAATTTTGATTCAATTCAGTGGGTTACCGCAATATTTTGTGGTATAATTTTAGCGTCGTTCATGAAACGTCGCCGAAAAATTACAATCTTTCACACTTTGGAAAATTACGACGATGCAGGAATACCCTTAATGTTGCTGTTGCAATGTGATACTGGCATAATGTTATTTATTTCTCACAACTCGCCAACCATTAGGTTAAGTAAACCACTGGAATTCATTTTTTGCTCCGCAAAATCTGAAAGAGATAAAAGTAGTTAACAGTATTTGTTCCCATGAAACTTCTTCAGTATAAAGGAGAAGAATGCTTTGACAATTCCCGTACGAAATTCCAGGATTTTTACTTCTTTAAACAAGAACGAAACAAAAATTTATCTTGCGGCCATTTTATGTTCACAAACATAGATTCAGTTTCAGTTTCCAATTGTCTTTTTCACTGGATGTAGCACACGCTGTACTGTGACGGATTGTTTGTTGTACGTTCGCACTTTTCATGTCTTCAAATTTTGAAGTAGTTGGAAGAGTGAGAAAGAAAACAAAGGAGTGAACAAACGAAGAAAATATATTCTTCCGAACTGTTGCGCTTTTCTTCGATTTCTCGTGGAATATACCACCTTACTTAAAAAGGTATTAATTCTCCGTCAAAAAGTTTTTGAAATTGCCTTCGGAAAACCACTTGAAGTCAATGTGTGCAAACAAAGGTGAAATATCCACAACGGGTTGTGATCAATTAATAAATTTCAAAGTGAAAGACGAAGCGAAGATAAAAACGAGTTCATCGGTAATATTTTGTTTCGGTCTAACAAATGCGGATGCAACACTAAAGTGACACATTCAAAAAGAGATAAAACATATCGGTTTTTTTTGTCTGCTTTTTTCTACCCAGTTTTTCCTATGGCTGTCGTACACAGAAATTCTTTTACGCTGATTTCATGTCGTGTCGTCCACCGCGAGGGGCAAATGAAATTTTCGCTGTTCAGTTTTTATTTTTAAATATTTTATCATTATTCTCAGCAGATTTGGCATAAGTAAAACCCCAAAAATAAATTTTGTGAAAAAGTTTTTGTGTTTATTCGAGTGCTCAGTAAATTTGAATTGGAAGTGTATTTGCTACATCTGCTGCCGCAGTGTTTACAAATGAAAATGTTGCCAGTCTGCAAGTGAAAATCATATTGTTAAAAAAATTCATTATTATAGTTCGGCTGTGATTTTGTTGTCGTTGGTAGTGCAAAACGAAATCAGTGTGTGAAAAAATATTTATGCAATACAAGTACAGACGTAGGAATTTAATGCTCAGCACATTTCTGCCGACGCATTAAGAGAAAACTGAATTGAAATAAAATAAAAAGCTAAAAATTCCGTGTCGGCTGTCGATTGTCGTCAGTGTCTCTTAGAATTCCCTGTTTATTTGTTTCTACTTCGTTCAGACATCAAAAATAATTTTTCCTTTTACCATATCATTGAGTGCGCAGAAATTCGCACTTAAACAGCGAATGCTTCAATGGATGCAACATCAATAATTACCCAAGTCGCACGTGATGATGAACAGCTAAATGTTTATGCAAACGAAAAAGGTAAGATGTGAACGAATGCTTTATAATATTTAACCTAATTGGAGATAATGGTGAAGTGTGTGTACAGAAAATGAATATCTGGGATGCGTTGCTTCCTTTATGATTCATACTTTCCTATACATTGGTTAAGAGGGTGTAGGTGAATCTTTTGCTGAGAATCTAACAAGGCACAACAGAAAACATTAACCCCCTTCTAATGCCGTCATATAAAAAAAAACAATTTCTGTTCAGAAATGCAGATGATGATAGCTGTCCATTAATATAACTATGCATCCAAGTATTGTATTCATAATTGCATTGTAATTTCGCAGATCCATCATCAAAACGAATATTTTTTTTTAAAACGCCTTTATAAAAAAAGTGAGTAGTCACTTATATATTTTTTGTATTTGATACAAAAGACAAAGCAAATATTTCGATACCCAACCCAAAACTATGAAATTTTATTTTATTATTATTATTATTATTATTATTATTATTATTATTATGCCCACGCCCTCTTCCCCGTCCAAACCGCGCGTGGGACGGACCATATATTTTATTTATTTATTAGCATGATTTATATTATAATATTGAGTTAAGAGTATCTTTTATCATTTTATTTTGGAGTTTGGGTTTTTGGGTAGAGAGTGCATTGGCTCTATTTGGCATATATAAGCCATTTTGATAAAATTTCGTTTTATATTTAATTAAATTGGTTGTCCGATTTTATAATACATTTTAGTTCTTTTTTGAATTTGTTTAAGTTTAATATGGATTTTAATTGGGTAGGGAGTGCATTTAATAGTTTTAGACCTTTAAAATATACTGTTTTGTGCACGTACTGATGATCTAAATTGTAGTCTAAAGTTTAGACCACATCTTAGCTCATATGGTTGAACATCACTTATATAATTTAAGTTATTTGATAAATATTTCGGTAGCATTTGATTTTTCATTTTATATGTAAACACAAGTACATTAAATTTTAATTGTTGTCGTATATTTCACCATCCGAGTCTATCTAGCATATAATTTATGTGTGTTAATTTTATTATTATTATTATTATTATTATTATTATTATTATTATTATTATTATTATTATTATTATTATTATTATTATTATTATTATGCCCACGCCCTCTTCCCCGTCCAAACCGCGCGTGGGACGGACCATATATTTTATTTATTTATTAGCATGATTTAT
Source organism: Rhingia rostrata (assembly GCA_949824845.1). Taxonomy (NCBI): domain Eukaryota; kingdom Metazoa; phylum Arthropoda; class Insecta; order Diptera; family Syrphidae; genus Rhingia; species Rhingia rostrata. Next base: position 106,482,784 of record OX463757.1, read on the forward strand.
ATTATAATATTGAGTTAAGAGTATCTTTTATCATTTTATTTTGGAGTTTGGGTTTTTGGGTAGAGAGTGCATTGGCTCTATTTGGCATATATAAGCCATTTTGATAAACTTTCGTTTTATATTTAATTAAATTGGTTGTCCGATTTTATAATACATTTTAGTTCTTTTTTGAATTTGTTTAAATTTGATATGGATTTTAATTGGGTAGGGAGTGCATTAAATAGTTTTAGACCTTTAAAATATACTGTTTTGTGCACGTACTGATGATCTAAATTGTAGTCTAAAGTTTAGACCACATCTTAGCTCATATGGTTGAACATCACTTATATAATTTAAGTTATTTGATAAATATTTCGGTAGCATTTGATTTTTCATTTTATATGTAAACACAAGTACATTAAATTTTAATTGTTGTCGTATATTTCACCATCCGAGTCTATCTAGCATATAATTTATGTGTGTTAATCGCCTGCATTTTAAAATTATCCTCATGGCTTTATTTTGTAGCCTTTGCAATCTTAGTATGTCCGATTCTAATGATAAATATAAAATTATTGAACAATATTGAAAATGCGGTTTTATCAAAGAGTTATACAAGTTAACAGCTGTTTTAGTTGAGATTTTATCCCGAATTCTACTAAAAAAATATATCTTTTTCGGAACTTTTTTACAAACATAATCAATATTTGCTTTTAAATTAAGTTTTTCATCAATCACGGCACCAAGATATTTAAATTCATTTACCAACTCAATGTTTTCGCCATCCACATTTACAGTAAGAGCGTCATTAGAATTATGTGGACGTTAATAAATGTGAATTAATTTGATTTTACTTTTTGATTCCTTCCGTTGTGACTTATTCCTTCCTGTTTGTAAATAATGTATAAAAAAAAGTAAATCAACAAGAAAAAACAATAATTGTGAATAAGGTGAATTAGGGTGACATATAGAACCAAACGAGAAAACCAAAACTTTGCAATATAAATGCAAAAGTCAGAAAGACCTGTTCCGATGACCGATGGCTAAAGGCAAACAAAGCAAAAAAAAATTTCATTAATTTAATTTCCTCGAGGACTTATCCAGCCAACGTACATAAGAAAAAATAAAGTTGTAACTAGTGTTATTAAAGGTGTTATGATGACGACCGTTTAAAGGTTGCTACGTATAGAGCACAAACTATCTGCAATTAAAGCTGGTTGGGTATAATAAGGGTACCAGATAAAATTTTGAGAATATAAATCAAACAAAGCATTGTAAATTTTCCGTACAAATATATAATACATTTCTTTCGTTTATTGATGTAAGTTTGTTTGAGGTACCTACTTCGATTTTCTCATGCGTACCTTGCTATGCAAAAAGTAAAAGACACCACACAGGAAATGGACTGACCTACTAAACTTTCATAAACAGTAGCCCAAGAGACTTTTACTTTTATTTTATCTACACACTGTTATGAGATACCTACAAACTTTATATTTTAGGTTAAAAGTAAACAAATGAGGCCAAGAATACCCATAAGACCAGTTGGCATTGAAAATGGGCGTTTTGTGTTTTGTTTGTTCAAATATGATTTTGTTACTTTGCATTTTCCAGATCAGCGTAGGAGATCGTCGATTGGTGTAGAATCCATATGAGGGCTTCAGTGAACCATCGAAATTAATGATTGCTGGATTTTTATAGTAGTATCGAGTTTAGTGGTGTCTTAGTTAGTTATTCTTTAGTTGTCATTGATTGCCATTTGTAATAATTGGTGGTGAAGAAACATATTTATTATGTTCTGCACGGGGGTTAAATAATAATAGAACTGAATAGCTTCTTTCATACAAGTTGGACAGTTTAATTTTCTATTTATTCAAAACATTTGTAAAATGCTGAGAGGTAATTTTTTGATTTAAATTTTATTAATGAAATGGAATTCGATTGAGTGGTATCATTATTAAATTCATTACGTACATACATACGCCAAACATTCCTGATAGCTACTTTCATACAGGTTGGACAGTTTCATTTTCTATTCATTCAAAACATTTGTAAAATGCTGAAAGAGTCAATTTTTTGTTTTAAATTTTATTAATAAAATGACATTCGATTCGAGTGGTATCATTATTAGGATCATTACGTATCTACATACATACGCCAAGCATTCCTGATCCACAGTTTGTTAGCATAATGTTTTAAAACTTTAGTTAGAAATAGAAAGTACATACATAATATAGATTTTCTCAAAAATTACTCTACATAAAAAACAGTTACAAGAACAGGTTTTTGCGTTTTAAAATAGGTTAAGAAAACTTAATTATTTTATTAATTTGTTGTTGTTTTTAAATAATTTTAATCAAAAATCAGTGTTTTGATAACACCTCCCCTCTGTCCCAAAAGTAAAAAAAATTACAATGTTCAATTATTTTATACGGGTTTATTACGATTTGCCCAGTTTTAAAATCGACCGTCATCATAATATCGACTTTTGAAAAATCGATTGGTAAAAACATCGACTGATCAAAATGTCTGTCGAGTCTTGTAAATTTGATTTTGAAAATATCGACCCGTAAATGGTCTACATTACCAAATGGCGTTACTAATAATAAAACGCAAATGTCGACATTAGTTAGTTTCCTGGTTAGCTTATAATGTACAGCTTTATTGACACTCCACCAATAATCGAACGCATAACTAAGTTAACTCCACTTTTCGACTTAATATACTAAAGTTTCATTCAGTAAATTGTCAAAACAACCATTTTTTTCCAATTTTTGTTGCCACAAAAAACCTTTTTCATTTAAAGGCGGTTACACAAACGCAGGTTTAACTGTCCGGTATGTCTGTTGAGGAAAATATCGAAAGTTAAAATCTCGACACTTAAAGTTGCGACTATATTTTTTTCGAATGTCTGTCAAATCGTCTACAAAATTGGAATGTGTAACATGTTGTTCATGGAAAAGAGGTCCATGGGAATGAAAACATGTTAGCAATAGTATTGCTTATTCGACCTTTGCAACCCTTAAATATCACAATACATAATATCAAAATTATTTTTATTTTTATTGGATTCTATTATTCATAACGTGCCAAATTTACCTATTCTGTTATGAGGTGCAGCATAAAATCACTTACGCAAAACTCCGATTCAAAAATTTGTGTCAAGTCGACCATTCTTACCTACGCTTTCCACTTTATACAAATCCCTTTTTATTTTGTAATTTATATATGTATATTTAAAGTATTTTCAAGCTAACAAAATTTAATAAATATTGCAGAATGTATCCCAGCAAATCTTTAAATATTTTTGGAGCGGCTAATCAAGTTTTACCCTTTAAAAATGGTTTAAAGAAAAAAAGTTATGAGAAGATGATACAAAACTAGTTTAGCATTTGCTTTTAAATCAGAATTACTATCTAAATAAATATCTCTATTCAATACCAATATAAAACCATTAAAATTACTTACAATTTGGAGTAGCTTACCAAATCGACTCCACTATATTCTTACCATATAATAAATAAAAAACTCGCACACCACCTATTAAGTTGAACGAACTTCTTTACCTGGCGCACGTTCAAAAAATGCGACATTCAACTTTATTCTCTATCTCCTTCGTCCCAAAGCTAAAATAAAAGGAATACAAGTGAACGCACAGAAAATATAAAATAAAATAAAAGAATAAGATAAAACGACGAAGAACAACTTTAAATTGGAACCACAGCGCATAGAGTAATAATATAGAATATTCTACGAGCACCGACTTAGCGGCAATAAGGTGTGTCTTAAGGTTCTGAAGCAGTTAGGCGGTGTACCTATGCTGTATACTTGTACGATTTTTTGTTGGTTCCCTTTATTAGCACTATTTTAAGAGCAAACCCAGCACCAGTCAGAATCGAGAAATTGACAAAGTAGTTCATCGGTTGCAACCAACACTAGCTGAATTACCGTTAAGAAGAAGGTGAAAAAAGCTAATTCGGCTATTAACTATTATCCAGTGTTATTATCCCTTTGGGGGAGAAAAACCCAAGTTAGCACTCACTTAGTTAAATTTCATGATTAATTTATTCAGTGACACCAGTTTGGCGGGCTATATGTATGCTATGCATAGCACGCTATAATGTTCCACCAACATACTTGTGTAGGTAACAAAATGGAAAATTGTCTAAAAATAACTTTGCTCGTTTTTTTCGTGTGCGTGCTAAGTTTTGCATGATTTGTTGGTGAAAGTGATGAGTATTGTTTTTTTAAACACCAGAGTGGGCGTGAGAATTATACTAGGATGAAATACTTTAAAAAATATTGACACTTATTCTGATTTAGTAAATAGCGTCATAAAGTTTGTGCTTAATTCTTTATTATTTAATGGAATTGTTGAATATATTTTCGCCAGAACCGTAATTTTGAGAGCCAATATGTCGAAAGGACTGTTCAAAGTTAATTTAAAAAAAACAAACAATGCCATGTACTAAAATCATTTGTAACTATTTGCTTAAATATCTGATTTGGTTTTAAATAAAAAAAAACCGTTGTTCAAAACCGGCGTTGTTGTAGTTCATATACCAGTCGATGTAGCCGTATCGCCGCTGAAAAGGCATAGTTTGTTTGTGTGAAAAGGCATTTATTTTTCTTAAATGTTGTTTATTCTAATTTAAATATACTGTAAACGTTTTGGATAGAACATTTTTTTAAAATATTTTTTTAAAGATATTTATATTATTTTTTTTAAACATTTCGACAACTGTGGGTGAGTTTAATTAAATTAATCTTTTCGGACGCTGTCGCTGGGCACAGGGTATGTCAACAACTGTCAGGCAGGCGCCTAAAGATGAGTCCATTCCACAACAGACATTTTTCTAGTCAAAACTGATCTTTTGATGAATGATCTTGACCTACATTCATATAATATCCAACTGCTGCAAGAATTAAAGCCAGCGGACTATCAATTGCGTAGTCATCAACTCTAAGTTGAACAAGATTTTTATCGTCAAATCATCTTCAGCGATGAGGCTAATTTCTGGCTTGACGTTGTTGGAGTGATCACCATCCTCATGAGACTATTAAGACTCCATTCCATCCCGAAAAAATCACAGTTTAATGCGGTTTACAGCTAATTGAGTTTGTTGTGTTTTATTTTTAAAAAAGTTCTATGACACTGAAAAAAAAAAACCTATATATATTATATATCTATTTCATTTAATATTTAATATTTACATTTCTGAAGAGCTGAGGAAAACAAAATATTAAATTTCAAAAACAAAATTCGGTCCATATTACGATTAGGACGCTTTTTATATATTATAAATCTTGATTTTTCAATCAAAAACCAGAATAAAACACACTTCATAAAAAAAGGTGCTAACAATTTGGCGCATGCATGACCTCAAATAAAAAAAAAAAAACAAATGTAACAATCAAATGAAACCAAATTAGATAAATTAACAAGCCTCATGTCACTTGCCACTTGCTGTCATCACGTTGAATTGTACTTTTATGCGACACTATTTTGACAATCAAAAACAAATTACGAATAACTAAAGTAATTATTTAATACGTGTGATGAACTAGGGATGTGTTTGTGTGTGCAATCAGAGATGTGTGCGTCATGTGCTTTGTGATGACTGCTGTCAATTAATAAATTCCACTCTCATCCGGTGGAAATGATCATGATGATCAGGTTATTATTGTTATTCTGTGTTCGAATAATGTCCAAGGCATCAAAATAAAAACAAGAATCATGCGTCACGGCATTAAGCCACCGAAAGTGCTATTTACTGCTCTGGTGCTTCTCACATTCCATCATAAACTGTTGTTGGTTCACCCCATGAAGATGGTTGTAGATATTTGTGCTAAATACTATAGAGTGGTACATCTCAATTTTAAACTTTTGAAATATTAATAGTTATGTATACATTTATGTACCTTGATCAGGCTGCATTATTAAATCTGTCAAAATATATAAGTGACGTCAATTTTGTTTTGTCAAAACTAACCCGCAGTGCACAATGCCATTAACACTGAAGAGGCACAGACGTGGTAGCTTTGTACAAACCTGTTGCTCATCCAGTTTTTAACGTTTCGCGGGTTATGAAACAAACTGGTTTGACACGCATTGCAAATAGAACAACCTCTTAGGTTGTAATCAGATATACATATAGACTTTTAAGAATTTCGCTGTTTTTCAGAAGCTGTATTTTATTGCATGATTACCTTACGTGAAACATTTACCTAGTGGTCGTACATTTGTATCAATAAATTTTAAACGTTATACACGCAGATAAATACGAAGTCTTAATCTAGTCTGGAAATTTTAAATTATTATCATGGCTCGGTGAAATCCTATAGCGGTACTTCTGATATACCCAATTATCATTAGTTAAGGAATTTACTATATTTAAATAAAAAGTTCTAATTGATGATGCTGAGGGATTGTTGTAATTTTTTTTTATGGTTTGGTGACAAAAAATGTGAGGTAACAAATATTACGTTATTTTGGAAAAAAGTGTTCATGTTTTTGTCTTAAAATGTGTGGATGAAGACTCGTTGTAGCTAAAAATACATATATTATTCTTAGCGCAACCGACTCGTAGTTACCAGATCATAGCATTTTCATACAACCTTCGTGAGTGCGTGAGTACTTCTTGCTCGATGCCGGCAAGTCCTGTTTTATGGCGACTCCGTACGGCTTAGTTAAGATAAGCTTTTCTTGACAATTGATACTATTTGGACGATTTTTCAGATCACCATGAGAGGAGGAACAGCAAAAAATCATTTAGGCTTTGCTGTGGCTTGGAATCGAACCCAGAGAATCTGCGCGGCAGTGCATCGCTCTAAATCGCGCCACTGAGTGAGTCCATTAGTCAAAGTTGCGTTGACATTGAAGCCAATATTTTTGGGCATTCGGCTTAAACTAATTTGGAGTCTGGTCTTATTAAATTTGTTATTGTTTCGCGTCATTTATTTTATTCTTATATGGCATCATCTTCCAAGAAGTGACACTTTTTTCGCAACATTTTTATCTCAAATAAATATAATTTCAACCTCTTTTTTTAATTTGCGTCCAAATTTACCCAAATCACAATCATTAAAAGTAAAACTTGTCCCAGTTTATACGCTTTTAAATTGAATGAAAAATCTTTCAGATGCTCAACTGACAACAACATTGTTTAAATAATTTTTCATTCAAGCAAATAAAATAAAAACAAAAGATGCCATCGGATATGAAAAAGCAAGGAATAATTTATTTTCTACTTTTAATTTTAAAGATTCATCACCCACTCCGGTGAGAGATTATGTGAGGTTGTATCATGAGTTGGAATGGAATGTCCTTCTATTGTCTGTGACAGTTGGGTCTTATGGAGAGCTTGGAACTCACGAATGAAGTCGGTACCTGACTTTTGTGTGACAAATGCAAATGTATAAATTTTCACAACGTTGGTTTTTTTGTCTTCCCATTTTTTGTATGTTCATCCCGACACACTCTTGTTTCGTTTCGCATCCCACCCACTTCCTGGCTGACATCCTGACACTGCAACCGGTCGTTTAGTTGTTCCTTATCATGCTTTACGAGTGCTCATATACTTCTGCGGTTCTCTTACATAGTTTGTAGATTTTCATTTTTAGCTGAATTTTTACTCTTTTTCACATACATACATACATATATTTTATGTATTTTTTTAGTTGCACTCCTGCTCTCAGCATTGCCAACAATTGGGTAAATGCAGTTCAAGTACCTTTTGTGGATGTTCATGCAGGAAAGTGTAATATTTTTCGTCTGCATGTATTGTAGTGAGGCTTTGTGTTGAGTACAAAAAAGTGTAGTAGCAGTGGCAGCAGCAGAACTAGGAACAGCTCTATACCGACGTTGTAGAATTTTGCTAATTCTGCTAATATAAAAAGGTCAATGGAACGTACCACGGGTAGTGGATCGTTGAGCTCTTTTGTCTGATGAAATGCAAGAGCTCTGGAGTCATTGAATTCAGAGTGCTTTCACATTTCTTACAAATAGTAACAGACTCGAATCTATACTTGAATTCTACAGTGTATCTATTTCTAAGTAGGATTATCATTTAGAATACATTTTTGAATATCATGTAACTAAAAGCGGTCTTTTTTGTCACAATATCAATTTTGAATTTTGAAATTTTAAAAGTTTTGACCTGCAGGATGTATAATAACGTATGTCCCTATTTGTTTAGCTATACTTTTGAATAGAATAAACAAAATTCGACCCACACAACTCCGACAAACTTTCCAAAAAAGGCTTAAACAAATTTATTTTTCCTAAATAGTCAATTTGTTGTATTACCATTTTTGGTAAATAGTCAATTGCCGGAGACAGATTTATTTTATGTTCAAATTGCAAGCTCGTTTATCATAACGATTTTGTTATTAACAAAATACAAGCAAACAACAAACTTGACAACCATACATTTATCTAAACCGTTTGTGTTCATACTCAGCGGTGGGTGCAGAAAAACATATTTCAGATTGTCGAAGTGTTCCGATCGAACTGAATTATTCGCTCGTATTTGTATTTTGTCAGACAATATTCAGATTTCCCCTTTCCTTTTCAGTTTTCATTTCGTGTGGATTGTTTTTTCAATGGTAGGTAGCTGAAGGTTACGTTGTTTTGTGTTGGGATAAAACGTCGGCTTCGACTTTATGAATGAAGGGCAAAATTAGATTATTAACGACAATGTTTTCCTCTATATACTTAATGTTATTAGCAGCTCTTCATAGGTCTGCAGATTAATTGTAAGTATGGGTTAAGCTATAAATTTACAATTATGTGTTAGTAGCGAACATAACGGCTGATAACTAATAATGTACCTACTTTACTTATTGTGCTTCCGACCCGTGATGAGTCTCTGCCTGAGACACTGCAGCCTTCCATCGCATTGCATTCCCGATGGCCTGGTCTTTGGACTAAATCCACATCTTGGTACATCTCATAGAGTTCGCGGTTGTATCATCTCCTCCATTCGCCGTCCTCGCACACAGGACCAAAAATCCGCCGAAGTATTTTTCTTTGGAAGAAGCCAGTATACGCTCTTCCTTCCAGCACTCGGCGCCATAAAGCAGAACTTGCAGTATATGGGCTTTGTAGAGCACGCAGTTGTTTCGCCAAACCGAAGTAATGTAGTTTTGATAAATTAAATAAAAATGAATATTAAAATAAATATTAAATCTTTTTAGCGGACTAATATAGAACGTGCGTTTTAGAAAATCTGTTGATAAAGCTTTTTTTTAAATTTAATTTTTTTAATATAATAATTATAGAATCTAACCAATGCTGAATAAGTAATTTATTGAGACGCAATGTTTATTTTTGTTAGTCACAGCAAGACCGATGATTGTTTAAAGTAAATACAAAATGTTCAACCTGTTGAATTTACGAACTAAGACTGTTGTCAATTCTATTAGTTATGTTAATATATTCCCTTTGCTTAGGTGGGTAAATAAAGAGATTGTACGATGTTTACATTTTCTATTGGGATATAAAATCACAAGACATGTAGCAGCTGTCTACTTGTAAATAGTTTTGTTGTTAATTAAAAGCCATTTTGCAGACTGGTTTCGTTATTTTTTTTTTAATTCTTACTAGATGATTGCTGGTATGAACACGCAAAGGACTGTTTGATTTCTCATGCAAACACGGACGGGCTTAATACATATACATTTTGTGGGGGAACGCCAGTCGTCGTTTTCCTTATGTTAAATTATTTTAAACGTTTATGCAGCTTGTCCATTAAAATTCATTCAGTGAAATATTATAATACTTATCATATTTTTGATTTCGCTGCTTAAAGAATTAACCCAGAAAAATAATCAATGAGATCACTATAGTACTGAAAATATTCCAACCCTTCTACTCAACACATAGGCTGTACCAATATTTTCGTATAACCAAAACTATATCCGATTCGTTTTACGAGTTCTATTTTTAATTTTCCCCCAGCTTTTATTGTTGTTGTTAGCTATTCTGACAGTAGTCTCACCGTCTGACAGTCAGCAGCCGGGTTCGCTCAATAATTCGTGTAGTCTAAAAATAAAAATAGAACACCAAATATCTGAAAAAAAAACAAGACGACTTTCATAGATGAAGAGCGCAGTACAATCACGTTAAATTAATGCGTGCAAAGTGAGTATCATACATAAATCTTTTCTTTTCATCTTTTAATGCAAGTGTAGTCGGAAATGAAAATAGCTAAAGTTATTCTTCTATGCCACAAGGGAAGATATTGTGGTGCCATATACAATTTTTTTTTGAAACTAAGTATGTACGAAAGTCTTTGAAATTCCTTTTGAAGAAAATTTAATGTATTTTCTCTAGTTAATATGGTTTATTTATTTGTAATAATAATCATAATTTGTTGTTACAATTATTGTTTTCCTGAATTTGTATAGGTAATCGGAACTTACCAAAGTGATTTTTAATTACACCTGCGTTTGATAGAATTTCAGTATCTTGGCTTTGACAATACTCTCTAGGTTGAAATAACTGCATCTGGTAAAGTAATCAATAATCTGTTGTTTTCTTTTGTAATCCACCTTGTCATGAGTTCATCTATGTTAATGTTAATGTTTACAATTCTAAGAGGAATTCGTTTTTTTTAAAAGAAAATATTATCTACATTTACACTTTTTATCTTTGTATCGAATTTAACAATTTACATGACCACAATTTTTCTGAAGTTTTCCTAGCCACCTTTTATTTTAGTTTTATAATTGTTTGTTATTAATATAAATTAAATTACATACAAAATTATAAACAATGACGATCAACAAATGGGCATAAATCATTTGTACAACTTAAAGATAAAACAGTTATTTTTCTCAATCAAGGACCACAACACATGTGCATTCCTTACGATTCAACACAACGCCCGAAGTTATTTTCATTCAACTAACGTCAGACAAAAACAAGGACAGCGATACAAAAAAAAAACATTAGGTAGCACAGGTTCGGTCTCACGAAAAGCTCACATAAACTATGTAGACCTTGTATTTTCAAGTGGCCGTGTATTCACCGGAAAACAGGAAACGGAAATAAGAAGGATATTTTATTTATGATGGTTACGGTTTAAATCGCGCAAGTTAAAAATGAAAATCTAAAAGAAATTATGTTTATTTTTGTTTTTATTCACACGGAAAATGAACAAATAGAAAAGGGAACGATAAATTCAGCAAATCGTACCGGTTTCACAAATTGTCCTTACTTCATAAAATGCCTGGCCAAGTGGATGAATATGCTTTATGCAAAAGTGTCTTTATTATTTCAAGGAAATAATATTGCAAAACTTTCGCCTCACTTTCCTTCGTGGCAGAGGTTGCGTTGGACAACTATCTTTAATTTGTTGAGGCGTATACATAATAAAAAGATTATAGGAAACCGTTCTTTGCTGTGAATTGTCCTTTGAACTTTTTTGAAATGTGCAGTGTCTAACATTTTATCCAATATATGTTTGTTTTAAAGGGTGGTCCAGCGAAAACGCACGATGTTAATTGTAAAAAAACAAAAAGTTTTCAGAGAATTATCTTAATATGTTTTATTATGATAGAAAGATCTATGACAGTTATGTGTGAAACAAAATATCGTCCAAATGCTCACCACGGCGTCTGTGGCATACGCATACCTCTATCCGATTATCCTTTTTTTTCATATTTTGAATTATCTCATCCCTTAGCTCATGAATCGTTGTTGGTTTATTGACGTACACTTTCTCTTTTAAATATCAAAAAAAAAAAAGAATGTCAAATCACATGATCATGGTGGCTGATTAACATCGATACGACATGAGATAACACGGCGATTGAATTTCTTCCGTAAAAGAGCCATTGCTTCGTTGGCTGTGTGGCAAGTACCACCATCCTGTTGGAAGCACATATCGCCAAGGTCCATATACTCAATTTCTGGCCACAAGAAGTCCGTAATCATCTCGCGATAGTGAACACCATTCACGGTAACTGCTTGGCCGACCTGATTTTCGAAGAAGTACGGCCCGATGACGCCGCAAGCCCATAAACCGGACCAAACAGTCACACTTTGTGGTTGCATCGGCTTTTCAACAATCACTTTTGGATTCCAATTTGCCCAAATGCGGCAATTCACCTTGGTCACGAATCCAATGAGGTAGAAGTGTGCCTCGTCTCTGAAGATAATTTTTTTTTTGTAAAGTCAACATTCATTTCTGTCTGTTCAACCAACTATTCGGCGTATTGATGACACTTGAAATGGTCAGCTCTTGAGTCCATTGAACCTTGTAAGCATGTAACTTCAAAAATCTCATCAGTGATGTTCGTGAGATGTAAAATTGTTGGGCACGACGACGAGTCGAGGTTTACGGCTCTTCTGCCACACTATAGCGAACAACAGCAATGTTTTCCGCAGAACGAACTAGGCGAGCATGCACAGGTGTTTTCATATTTCCTAAAAACTCGGTTGCTGAAATTTGTGCACAATTCTCCCGATTTTGAACACATTTAGTCGATTATGCTGACCAAAAAAATCACGAAGTGCACGAAATGCATTTTGATTTGAACGCCCATTTTCGTAAAAGGCTTCAACAATCTTAACGCGCTACTCAATTGTCTATGTACCTCTCCATGGTTGAATTTGTCAAACACTGAAACAAAGAAATGTCAAATAAAGTTGTGCAAAAAACTTCACGTTAAGGTGTGACTCACAATTAACATCGTCCATTATGGATTTTATATTGATTCATATTTAGCCCTAGCGAGGTATCCGTTAGAGCGTAATATTCTCCGATTTTGTACGATTCGGAGGATTTTAGCTTCGAGGTATTCTGCCGAAAAGCTATCCGGAATATTTCTCCGACATTTTTTAACGCATGCTGGCGAATTGCGTTGAAGTGCGTTCAGGTGCATTTTTCGTGCAATTTTTGACAGCTAAGTGCAATTCTTTTCCGATTTCCTCCGACACAAATTCTTCTCGGAATTTATTTAGGAATTGTAGTGAAGTGATTTCTTCTCCGAATACACATACCTAGAAAGGAATTTGAACCTCCGACGAAGTATGCGTTGCGGAAAATTGTCCTCTACGACGGATACCTCTTTAGGGCAGATTATGTATTTAGTTGCCCTGATAAGATAGTAGAGAAGAATTATTAATTAAATATTAAGAATACATTTTAGCTACAACTTAAATGATAACCTCCACACTTTTGAAAAAAGTTTGTTTTGGCAACGAAGATTAAAAAAATAAAAATGAAATTGCTTGGTTTGACAGTTTATTAAACGAATAGTCGAGATCACTAATTTTTTTATCCCATTTGATTTTTGGTAGAATTTCTTTTAAGCTGTACATTATTAGCTAATGAGGTAACTTACTAATTTGCGTTTACTTACTAGTAATGGCGATTGTATTTAGTTTTTGTTTTATATTTTTTGTTAACTTTTACCAAAATTGATTGTTCTTTGATAAAACGCCTCAAAAACATATTGTCTTTTTGTGGATGAAATAAAAAAAACTCATTCTGAATCACCTTGTATCACATTCTCGAAAAACACTTAAAAACAACAATAAAATATTTGTTCGATCTTTAAATACATAAAATAAACAAACAAATTAATGCCCCAAAAATACTTTTAAAATTGAAAAAAAACATTACTGTCTCCAAATACATAAGTACAAATAAAAAATCAGCTTTAACATTTTACAGAATCAAAATACAAAGTAACAAAAACACTAAACATATATCCAAAGTTATTTAAAGCAGCCCTTGAGTTGACAATACATTTTAAATTTTCGCCTGAGAAATTCCATTCCATTCACATGGTTTTGTATTATATTCACACACAAGTGCAAAAACTTTAGATTTACGTATGACTGACCTTCAATTATTCGTATGTTATCATATTCTGTGTATATATGGATGTGTGGGCAACAAGCAATGTTATTACATTTTCTGTGACGACTTAAAACGCCTTTGACCTGATTTAGTAGCACGTCATTGAACATTTCGTTAGCACCTAAAGTGCAAGTTTTGTTTGGGCAGTATAAAATCACTCATCAAAGACCTTTACACAAAATATTTCCAAGAGAGATTACCATTTGAGTATATTTATATATATGCCTGTATTTATTGTATGTATGTATGTATTATTGTATTTATTATCCAGTAGAATTCCCCGAATTGTCATGTCGTCGAAATGTCTGATGTTTTGTTATCATTTTATAGCAGAGCTTTAGAAACACCATACATACTAGATGATCATAAATCGAAATTAAAAATGTTATAAGGAGATTCATACAAACATAAGGTCTTCTACCAATATCTATGTAAATATTATTACGCTCATAACGATGGGAATTCACCAGAGAGAAATGAACCCTTTTATTAGAAATAGTTACTTTTATATCATCATCATCATTACATCATTCTTTGTATTTAAAATAAAATTGAACTCAAAATTTATTCTTGAATTGTAAAAGTAAATTTTATAACTAGTAGGTATCTTGAATTGTTCTTTTGAAAACAATCACAAAAGAGATTGATTTCATACGCATTTCAAACTATTTGTTTTATACATTTTTACAAGAGTTACATGATGTGTGCTGCTTTCTTACTTTAAAATCCCAATCTTTAATGGAAAAAATGGATTTGTTAGCCCTTGATTCTTCATACCATTAACCAACATACATTTAAACTTTAAATTGAATCACTTAGTGAGAAAATAATTAAGTTAACCATCATCATTCGACAGAGTATTACAAACTGAAATTACTACCCATACCCCACCCGGTACAGGTTTTCTACTAAAACGTGGTCTATTAGCTGCATTATCTAAAAGCAAAACAAACAGTGTGTGCCAACCATCAATAAACCCTAATAGTACATGTAGTTTAGGTGTTGGGGTTTCAGGCAGCAATCTATTCTATTCTTATAATTTCCGGTTGGTGAACCGACAATCAGTTAACCCTCCTTCTTGCTTTCCTTTCTCTTATTCTTGTGGTAATTTAATAGATTAAAAGACAAATATCCTACAATTTACCAGCAGGGATGCTAAGTAATCTTGTTGTTGCACATTCATGGCCTTTAATTAAGGCTTCAGTTTCCTTATGTTCTGTATTAGAATGCATTGTTGTTAGATTATAAATTAATGAAGTTAGTTACTACGTAGGTACAACAAAGAAATATAATTTTCTCTTCTAACATACAATGGCACGTTGTTCGACATATACATCATCACATTGCATTAAAAAAAGGAAGTCCATCAAACGACAGATTTTTTTCAACCTCGTGATATACATAGTCATAGTCTATAATATGTGTGTAAGTAGGGGTAGCTAAAGTTTTCTTTGCACTCAGTTTTGAATTAAAGTGCACTCATAAACTTCATCTTAGACAGTAACAACAGAGGATGTTTTCACAGATGGGCTATACGTAAAGTCCAAGATAGTAAATTTCCCCCCGGACGCGAATCCTTAATGCAGTCTTGGTAGGTAAAACAAAAATAGGAATAACAAATCTGAATTACGACAGAACAACATCCTCGTTTGTTGATGCTATTAGAAGAAAAGCACGCGCCTCGCGGTCTATTGAGATGTGTCCTGCATTTAATGACTTGTTTTTCTATTTTTTAAGCGAACAACGTTCTAGATTTTGACAAGTTTTGCTGCTATAAGTAGATATTGAAAACAGAATAGGTGTGATTTTCATATATTTTATTTTATTCGTTAAATTCCTATATTATGTTTGTTTTTGGAGATAGTATTGTGCCGGGACAAGCTAAGAAAATCACTAAAACGGCAATTGTACCATCCAAGTGGTCGTTCCGAGCGACACCATTAAAATCTTTTAAAATGTCCCGCAGATGTATCCGATGACGTGAAATAAGCGTTTTCTTCTAAAATAAGTGAAATAAGGCCAAATCAAATAAAGCAAAATTTCCAAAAATTGTTATTATTACGTTTTTAAACGCGAGATAAATTTGTAGTTCTATATTTCGCTTAGATCAAATAAGACCAATTTGGCATATATATAAATATTTAAATTCGAATACAAAGTAGTTTAACATGCACCCAACCTAGCACACTACCCAGGGTGTTCATATTTGGGTGTATGACTCCTGCTTGGGCTCATTGTTGGTTTTGGGATGGTTGCGCAATTCGACGTATGCAACGTTTCAATATGAAGCCCCTGCTTGGGCATGCGAGGATGGTTGTATGCAAAGCGGTTATTTCCTTTTTTTAAAGTCAAATCGACTGTACTAATCAATGATAACATTAAGAAAATTATTGGGGACAACAACATTAATTTGGCGCTATTTTCATTTTGTTTCATTATTTATAGCGCAATAAAAACAAACTGGTATTATTTCGTTTGGAATTGCTAATATAAGAATCATTTACTTGTCAAACAAAAAAAAAATCAATAAATCATTGGTTCAGTTTGTTCTGGTTCAATTGTTGCACATTTTGGTGGATCGGCCTTAAATGCTTTCCATTATTTTAACAACCAATGCTCATGGAGACATGGAGATTCGTACACAAACCGAACAACACGAATGTGGAATGCTCTACCAAACTCAGTTTTTCCTTTCCATTATAACTTACAGGCATTTGAAACCAATGTGCATCGGTATCTGCTTTCTTCTTATCCAGAATTTCCTTAACGCCTGTGCTAAAACATGTCTTTTATATTTAACTCCCGTTGTTGTTGATAGTATAATGGCAGATTTTTAGAAGAGCTTACCGAGAGCCATCAGCTAGAAATAAATTAAATTTTCTGAGGACATATTTCGACCAATGAAAAATACAGCAATTTTAGAGCAACATTCTGCAACAATATTAAAGGTTTATGTTGAATTATTAAAAAAATACAATTTCCCTTCAAAACTACACTTTCATCAGCCAACTGTCTCTAGAAACATAAAATTTTCATTTACCTATATATATATATTTGAAGGAATTTATTGTAAACTGTTATCCACTTTTGCGTGACCCTTCAAACGTTACTTTGAAATTTTCTTTGTGTGCACAAAAACATAACTGAAATACACTTTGGTCAGGATAATCCGACAACCTATGTACGTTCACTTGCCCTGCAGTTGACAATAGAAAAGTATTCGCCTTTACACCGTATACAAACAAATGTACAAATGTCAATTGAATTGTTTTTCCACACCGTACCATTCTTATAGTGGTTTTTGCTACCCTCCTTAACACACACACAAACACACAGAAAACAGAGGCCAAAAATACACTACAACCAAGCTACGACACGGCGCCGACGGTTGTAATAATTAATGTCAACCTGTGCACTCACCTTGACTATCTAATAATAAATAAACAAACAAATATTAAATTTTATTTCCTTCTCAGCGTCGTCACCCTGGCGTTCGCTGGTGAAAATCAGCTTTTCTGCTGATATAAATATTATGTACCTACGTGAAGTATGTTGAATGTAATTTAAGGACTTGATGTGGTGCGAATGCCGATAAAATAACAACAAAAAGAAAATTCGTGCATAATTAGTTTTGGCTGCTGTAAAAATTGGAAAATAGCAAAAAAAAATAACCGCACAAAAATGTTGCGTATACGCAGTGGTGGTTAAGTGGACGAATTTTGTTGCTTGGAATATAATTTCAAAATATTAGGGGAGGACTTATTTTATATAGCAGAATAAAAATTAGTTTAGATATTATAAAAAGGCAACAAAAAAAAACTTAATTAATATCCGCTAACAAAGGGGAACCCGCATTTCTTTTTTTATCTAATCAGGTTTTTTTTGCATTTAATTCCATTTGGTTGCCGGTTTGTATGTAAAATGGCAAAAACAACTTAAAATACAAAGAAGACAAAAAAAGATCAAACAATCTGCTTTTTACTTGATAAAAACAAGTGTAGGTGACATGGTTCGAATGGTGTATATAGTGTGTATACCTTTGTTTACAAATTACTATCGCGATTCAAGATTTAAGTTGATATTGAAAGATACACAACAGAAAAGTAAGAGTACCGGGTGGTTTTATGTTTATATCGACAAAAATTCTACTAGAATAACAAATTACCTTTGCTAGACGTTGAGAGTTAGATCCTTTAAATCATTTATCCTAGTAAATTAAAATAAATGAAAAGAACAATTTAATATAATTGAATTGTGAATACAACAACTTTGTTCTATTTTGTAACACTTTACCGGCCCACAAGAAAGCTACTAAAAAAGAAAACAAAATCAAACACCAGGTCTAGACATTCATTAACTCATTGTCAGCATTTTATCAAGACTTGCCTTGCCTATCTCACGATACATTTTTACGTACATCTCTAGACTATAGTCAAGAGCAACGCAATAATCCTACGTTTATCTATAAACCACTTGACATCATAAGCTCAACTGGTGCAGCCTACACTAAATATTTAGGAGACAACAAATTAAACCATATTTTCCATTACGTCATCAATTATATTTCTGGGTTGGCATTTATTACGATCTTTATTTGTTTTCTATATGCACTTAACACATAAATCCTTATCTTATCGCATTCAAATCGCTGTGTGTGCAGAACATTTTTGAACGAAAAAAGTCATCATTAATTTTTTTTAATCCACATCGGCAATAATAATTAAATATTATTTCAAGGTGATTAACATTTTACAAAACAATAAACGCGACTGGCTTACGTTTCATAATGATTTTATTTTTATTTCATACTATTGGCAGTTATGCAAATCAATACAAAAACGTCTGGATTGCAAAACCGATCACAATGAGAAATCTTAAATAAATAAACTGTGGAGGTGCAACTTAAGTAAAAATTGTTAGGCATATGAACGTATTTACTTTCTTTTTAGTTTCAAGTGAAGACTAAGAATAATATAATGACATTTTTAAGTACCAATAGCATATGATTTGTTTTTTAGTCCACTTTGTATGTAAATAATATTTTTCGCAAATAAATAATGTTTTGTTTTCATTTTCCGTATATTTTTATCATTTTCTACACATATTTCAATGTTTTATCTATACAAAACGAAGTGATTAAATATTTTTATATTCCTCTAAGTACATGTTATGTACTTGCTTCTTGTGTCTTCCATATCATACTGTTTATAGCAGTTTGTTAGAGTTGTTCTAGAGAATTCCTGATTTAAAAAAAATAATAATAAAGCACTTTCGCTCAACTAAACTTGAGTCTTATATTGTTGTACAATGTTTGTAAACACTTTATGAATCAATTCTTGTTTTGATTGAACTAGATTGCAAAAATTGGTTGATAACGTTATCAAGCCAGTTTCATTGTGTATCGGCATTTTTTCAATTCAAATTTTGTAATTATGTTCTGTGTTCTCACATCTCCACAGAATGGACGACTTTAAACACGCATATCAGCAGCGGTGTCGAGAAATAACTGGCAAAGTTTACCAGAAATAACCAGCTAATAATATTAAGGCGCCACCAAAAAACCACATGACAAAATCACACTTTTGCAAACCTTGTCCATTCCAGACGTTTTGGTAATATTACATGTTGAAGCTTAATTAAATTTAATTTCCAAGTAAATTGGTTAAAAATAATAATCAAAATATCAACTGAGTTATATATTTATATATAATTGGAAAACTTTTTAACGGGTAGGCAGTGAAAAAGTTCTGAATCGATACGGATATTCATTTTGTCGTTATTTTTACAGCTCTAGGCAAAACCATTATCTATTTCCCCTATACTTAAAGACAATGGATCAAAATACAACAAGGTCAGAAGTCTGACAATTATGATCAATATGTTTGATAATATGAGTTTGTCGAATACGTTTACGTTAGATAAAACATCACTTGCTAAAATTAGACACACATTTTAAGTTCTGTATAAGTAACAAATGTTGAATTAAACTAAATGCACCCTATGCGTACACAAAGATAATTTATGCGATACGGGTCGTTTGATTGTCGATTAATTGTGGTTATCGTTTAAGTCGAATTGAAATGCACACGAAACAATAACTGTCGAAGTTTGAACGGCAGTCATATGACATTCAGTTTGATGGAGTTGATTTACATTTTACTGGCGTATTTTCCAACAGGAAGATACTTTTATTGCGACCTAAAAACTGCGTGAAGATAGCTATTTCTGATTAAAATGTACTAGCTTCACTTGACACTTCACTCAGAATTTATATTTGTAGTTTACCCGCTCCTGCCAGGTGTTTAGTACCATTTATTATAGAGTTCACATTAAGCCAATATTTCTTAGTTAATTTAATTCAAATTCTTTGAAAATAAAATCAAATATAACTTAATTTTATTTTCTTTCGTTTCAGGTATGTATGCTGATTTAATTGCCATCTTCTTAATGAAAGTGTAAATTCTACAAAAATTTCAACGAGCTGTTGTATGTCTGTGAGACTATGTACATAGACCTGCTAAATCCTCATTATGTAACCCATATTAAATCCAATATTAGCACTAGAAATTAACGATAAAGGCATATTTGAACAACACATAGATTGTGAGAAATTTTTTTTTTCTCTAACACACCTTCAAATGACAGTTCGTTTGTTAGCAGACGAGTGAACTTATCGCAAAAATACAAAATTAATGAGACAAACAAATAAATAAACCGCATAAGAGAACAAACAACTGCGGTGTTGCGACAACAGTATGCGTGTGTGACAATACATTCACCCACAAGTAAAATATACAGAGAAACTGATTAAGCGAATTCAATGCGAGTATTGCTAGGTACGGACGGGTACAACAGAAGATGCAGCGTTGCTTCGCTTCACATTGGATTATGTCATTTGTCCACCAATTTGTATTTTTAGTTATTTTGTTTTGCATTGTGCTTCTGCGAAAAACTCAGTACTGCGGGCTCAGTATTTATGTTTTTGTTATCGATCAGACGTTGAACTCTGAAGCCGTGTATGTCATTGATTTCGAATATCCCAATGCAAGAATACGTGGAAAAAATCTTTCATGCGTGGTTTTGGACAATGTACATACATATTAAAATTCTGAAAGTGTGAGTAGAGCATGTGTGTAATTTGAAGATTACTTAATAGTGTTGGACCACTCTGCTTTCGCTCAATTGAAAAAAATCGGTTATGTATAAGTGCCGATAGTTTTGGCATTTAAATTGACAAGTCATTTATTTTACATTATATTGATCAGCGTGATATGGCGAATTTCTTAAAATATGTTCTCCTCTATAATTGCATATATTTGTTGATTTAACCTTACATCAGATTGATAGAAAAATCATAAAAAAATCAGTCGATATTCCAAGTAATGTAAGACTTATACAGGGTGTCCGCCGAAAAGGTATACTACTTTGTTTTGCCGCCATTTAGGTAAACATTATTCTTGACAGTTCATATTTGGCAGTCGTGAAGTAGACACGTGGCAAATTTATCATGGAAAGAAAATCGATAAACCAACGTGTTTTAATCGTTAAAACATTTTATCAAAATCAGTCATCGATTATTGTGGCGATGAGAAAGTTATGTGAAATTTTTGGGAGAAAGAACGTGCCTACAAAACGCACTATTTATCGTGTATTGAATGATTTCGGAGAAAGAGGGTCTGTAGGTGATAGGCCCCAGCATGGACCACAACGTACTGCAAGATCGGCTGAAAACATTACTGCTGCTCAAGGAAGTTTTCAAAACAATCCACCAACCTTAATTCGACGCCGTGCTCTGGAGCTTGGTCTTCAAAGAACATCTTGGGCGAAAATTTTGCACAAGGATTTGCATTTGTTTCCATTTAAGATTCAGTTGACACAAGAGCATTTTCCACAAGACCATTTACGCCGCCGTACACATGCCATTAGGATGTTACAGCTAGCCCATGACAACCCCGATTTTTATGAAAAAAATGAGTGACGATGCATATTTTCATTTGAATGGATATGTGAATAAACAGAATAGTCGCTTCTGGGCAATGGAAAACCCTCAAATTATTCATCAGTCACCTTTGCATTCATTAATACTATTTACACATCCTATCCCGCAGGGGTATATTAGTTTTGACATTAGGTTTGGAACATAGAGAATGGGTCGACTAAGAATCGCTAGCTGAGTCGATCTTTACTTGTCTGTCGATAACGTTTTTTTTTAAACAGAGATGATTAATTTTTTTGCGGTTTCCTTGCCAAAAGCTTAATTATTTTAAGCCGCATATTTTGATTCGCAATTATTTCGTAGGGCTTGCACTTGTTGGTGCACTTTTTTCGAAACTTTCAAATTTACGCGTGGAATCGTGCCCTGCAGCTGAAAAGAATCAGCCTAGCAAGGCTACATCAGCCGAATTCAGAGAGCCAAGCATTAAGCAATACAATATCTTGTGCCCAAACATCATTAATAGGTTGGATGTTGGCTAAGTTGATTTGATAAAAAATAAAATTGATATATTTTAAAAAATTGGATTTTTTTACCTTAGCAGTTAACATCGATAAGGAGGATTGCCCTTAGAAAAAGCTTTTTCGCTTAATAGTATAATATTTTAATAACAGAACTTTTGTTTTATTTAAATAATCATAAAAAAAAATCATTACGAGCAACGTAAAACATATCGACCTGGGTGGCTTTGTTAATAAGCAGAATATACAGGCCAATTAGGGCAGTGAAAACCCTCGATTCATACACTTGAGACTACTAAACCATCACCATTTGGGTCGGAAATGTGATTAAGAATGCCATAGACAATTCCGTAATAGTTACAATGACCTCTAGCTGGACATATGGCAAAACTTTTATTTTGTACCCGAATTGGATCATTAAGACTTACAGAATACAGGGGATGCTAATTTCACAAGAAATGATTACCGTTCCAAATAATGTTCAAAATTGATGATAACGACAGTCCCCCATATTCCCTAAATTGACGCCTCCCAAATTCTTCTTATGGGGTACTTGAAGAAAAAGGTGTGCATCAACAAACCAACCACAACCTCGATGCTTAAGAACAACTTTAGAAACTAAAATATACTGGAAAAAATACACTAGAAGTCTGCGAAATATTTCCATACTTAGTGTTGATTAAATGGTAATCAATCAATACATTTCAATTCATATAAAAGCTATCGAAAAAAAAACATCGACCTGGAACAAAAAACACACCTTTTACTATTATAGTTATTTTCTTGACAGAAATTTGAGTCATGCTTATTCACATAGACACGAATTTGATTGAACTCACTTCACAGCTATTCGGAGTTACGACTTTGGACCCCCCTCCATTATTTGATTTTTTCAGTCAAACGTAAAACATTACTCTTATTTGATAGATGTCATTTATATTGTGCCACCATACACACCCCTTGCAGCGTTAATCCGTTCAGTTATCTTTGTGTTTCCCCGCTTGCTATATAATATGAGGTGAAGCCTTAGAAGTTCCTTCCATATTATTATTTTCTACACTTGAATCGGGGCGAAGTAGAAAGTCCACACAGATGCATATGCACAAATTAAGGGTACAACGAGTCATAGATACAGACTAGATAACCGATGTATGTATCGCACTTTAAATGTACTAGCACAAGACATGTAAAGAAATACATATAAAATATGTATAGCGGGCGTTGTTTGAACATGGTTTCTCACCCAACCGAGCAAAATCTTGGCTTGTAACTGCAACAAATCCCAAGAAAATCAGCAAACAATGCAAGTTGCAATAGTTCAACTTGATGTGATGTTTGGATGTGGTTGTCGTCGTAGTATAGACGGAGAAAAAGAAAAAAATCAATTGGAGTTGAAAAGTGATGAACTCAATTGAACCCATCGGCGATACATAAACTTGCGTGACAAAAGTGTCGCAGCATTACAGAGATTTCAACAGACGACAAAGTAAAACTTACAAGCTCTGATTTAAAAAGGCTTCTTCTAAATGAATAACAGTTGTGTAGTTATTCAGCTACACACTTTTGTTTTTTTTTTTGTATACCCAATCTCAGTATGTTTGCTATGTTATGTTTGCCACCGATTTTTGTTCGTTAAATTGTGAGTTGTATTGGAAAAAAGTTTTGATTTTATAAAAAAAAACTTTTGGAAAAGTATCTAAACAACATATTTAGACAATGTTAAATCTATATAATTATGGTTATCGGGATTTATTTTTCCTATTCAGCGATCAATTTACATTTCTAGATGGAAAAATTCCGTGGGGAAAAGAATTCCCGATAACCATAAATGTGTTAAGATACTTTTGAACCATGAAACGTTTTTTGCAATCGTTTTTATAAATAATACTGGTTTTATAGCTCAATAAACTATTAAGTTAGTGGCACTAATAGTGGCTTAAGATGGCATACCTTTTCACAAGTATTGTTTAAAGAATCGTCACTTTTTATTTTCGTTGGTTTAATATACATATTTACAACATTACAATCAATATACACTGAACAAACCTAACATTGTAAAATATGAGATCAACGTTTTTAATTCAGAACAGCACTTTACTAGAACTTGAATTCCAATATAAAAAAAACCATCAGTAGTTGCCCGAAAATCATTTCTGTGATTTTATTTATTTTAATTTTATAAAAAAGGCAGGTAAAAAAATTCTAAACATTGAATGGTTTAAATGCTATTTGTCTCCTCCGTCTTTCACATTACGCACAATGTACACACACATAGATGGGCTCGACCTATACACATTCTGTTGACAATGGGTGTTGCCTGTTTCATTGCAAGAATTTGAAAGAAAAGAAACAAACTACGCGCATTAAAGCACTAAAAGATGTTAACATGTCCGATATCATGATAGCACGCCCCTTTATTGTTGCAGCCGCTTACGTGCCGTATACGTGGTCATATAATAAGAGAATGTGGTTGTGAAAGGGAATGGAATTTCACTTCTTGCAAAGCGTTTCGTTGTTGTATTGCCTTAAAGTACGCGAATTCGTTTCGCATGAACTTGTTAAAAACTAAAATGTCGAATCGATTTATTCATGTAATATTGACGAAATGAAAGGTAGGTCAATAAACGTTTATATTTTCAGCTTCCCTACACAAGGTTCAGATTAACATGTATCTGAAATTTGCCTCCAGGCCCCGGGACGTATAACTTGTAATCTAGTTTTCCCAGTTGTCTAATACATTTTGTTGGGACACTCAACAAATCGTCAGAATATAATTATTATTAAATAATAAATCTCCAACCAAAAAATAGTTGGGTATTTCAATAAAATCATTTCGCATGATTTAATTTTAAACCTTTGCATTATGAATTTATGCTTATATATTTACTTGTTTTTAATAAAACTATGTTTTACCTTCTTTGGATTTCTTTTTCCTGAATTCGCTTGGATAACCCTATAAGCGTAGGAACAAAATGTTGTCGTCCCCACATTGAGCTGAAAAAAAGCAGCAATACCAACAACAGGACCAGTCTGTTTATAAATTGTGCGGTGTCACTATTGAAACAAAAGGAAAGCCCTGAAACAAACATTTTTCATAGCGAAACAAACTAACGCAGAAACAAAGGATGCCTTCTAGCTAAATGAAAACTGAAGCACCCAAAGATGGCAGCGGGGAGGGAATTGGTACATAACCGCCACCACTCACACAACAAAATAACAGCAGCTGTGGGAAACAATCCATTGACACCTGTTGAGCTGCAAGTCCTTGTGCTTCTCTATAATTTTTTTTTACGTTTTTGCTTTTGGCGACTGGTTGGAGGACGAATATTTGCTCTTGCAGTCACGAAACTTAGTTTTCTAGATGTAAATCTGGAAGGGGTGGGGCAGGCGGTAATGGCATGCCGTGATGAACATTTCCTTTCATATGGCGGATGAACAAAAATGTTAACAGAAAAGAGAAAAGCTTAGCTGAACTCACATGTACTCGTGCATTGTGAAAGTTCATGTAACCCCTGATGTAATGACGAGATATGTTCTTAAAGTAGGAATTCAAAGATGTATATTTCATTTTATTGTTTCCCTACATTTGTAGTTCAAGTTCATAGTTGAAGTATTTTGTTTGGATTAATATTTCTAATGAAATGAATGCAGTGAGGTACCCGGTTCCAATACAAAATGTAGTAATGCCAAACTATTTTGCAATTCTCCCAATTCTTGCAAAGGTATGTAAATATGCAAAAATATAAAAACACAGTTTCCAAAATTTGACAACAATCTATTGAAATATTCAGAATGTTTTAAATTAACTTAGAATATGACAAAAAAGTAGATCTACACAATTTTATCATCAAAGCTCAAAATGTTCTATTTCACTTATATACTATATAAGTGCTTGGTTACACGACCGCAAAGAAGAATTAATTCACGAAAGAGAACGGATGATTTTTAGAAAGAAGGAAAGGCATGGAAGAAAATGCCAAGTTTGGTTATTTTCCTCATGTTCAGAAAATGAGTTTTGCGTTGAAAATCATGTTTCTTTCTTAAAACTTTCTCGTTTTGACAGAAATTTTCATTTCTTTTTGTTGGCTAAGAAGAATGTTTTTGTTTTGAGTACCTGTTGCTGAATATCCAACGAAGTTTCTAGAATTTTAATTTCCGACCGTTCCCCTCTACTGTCAAATTTTCTTGCATGCCAACTTAATTTTTTTTCTATGTGTATCCACAAAAGTAATTCTTTTTTGCGCTCGTGTAACCAAGCACTAAGTCTATAAAATAGGGTGTATAAATCGATTTTCTATACTAAGAAAACATGCCAAAAAACATTCATGGCTTAATATAATCTATAGACGAACTATAAAAACAATTATTGTAAAAGAATTTTCGTAGAACCAATTTCCGTTTTTTTTTTTCAAACTTGCACTCAAAAATTTAATTTTCTCAAATTTAAAAATCATCTGTACAGTTGCGATATCTATATAGCTTTATTGGCTACTATTGTAGGTCTAAAGGTTTTTTTTTTCTAAAAAAATCTGAAGCGCATGATTCCACTGATCGCATTGAATAATATCGCATGACCAAACATTAAAATTAATCATAATACCATAACGAATTCTGAATTTTATTGCAATGTGGTAATTTCAGCAGCTGTCGACTTTTTAAATGTATTTTTTTGGAAATTCATATAAAAAACAATGATGTTACATTTTAATCAGTAAGCAACTTACTTCCTACTTCATACGGTGACCTTATATTAGTCCAAATTCATTGTTTGTTTGTTTATATATTCTTATCTCTTTGTATATAAATGTGATTTCATATCGAAATTAAAAAAATGGAAATTGTTTGTTTTTTATATTATTTTTTTTCGAAGCTGTTTTGAACAATGTTTTCAGATGTTGTTTTATAAAACTAATCAAAAATCAGATATATAAATAAATTCCTCAAAAATAAAATAAGTAATACAAGAATTATTATTCCAAGAACAATAAAAAATAAACTACTGTCTGAAAATAACATCTAAATATATTTCTGAAACCTGTTTTATGTTTTGGCGAGGGTAGTAAATAAACACAAGTATTTAATATTATCTGACTGCTGAATTTCATCTCTCAGCATTAATAATGTATACAGATCGTGGCAAACACAAATTAAAAAAAAGAAAGGAACAGAAATTTATGAAAATAAACATTCATCTCTAGTAACAAGCGTGTATGTAACAGATTCATTTGAATTCATGCCAATATGCTTTGCTTTGTATAAAAGTATAGATTTGTATTTGGCATATAACAAAAGACTTATTGCTTCTTTAACTCAGATAGAAACATTTATTTTTGTATAACTATTCAAAATGATGTATTATAGTAGGCCATGTAAATTTTAGAACATTTGTTGATTTTTACGTTTATTTACCTTTTTTTTTTATTGTGTGGGAATTTGAACCGTTAACAAATTGAACCTATCAAAATAAATATTTTTTTTATTTGTTTAACCCTTTCACTTGCAGCTCTGGTTGCTTCTGGGAATGTGCGCGTTCTTGAACAGACTGTCTAGTCCCTTGCTAAAGCTTCCCGAAAATCAATCGAAATCACGTGCTTCGCAAAGCTGGTGACCGACATGATTTTGCTGCTGCTATCATGGACGCCTATTTCGAAGAGATCATACTCGTAGCAAACTTTATCGGCCGGAAACTGCTTTGGCATGTGTCAACAAACGTCTTTTTTCCGATGAATACGTCCACGTAATACAAGTATCCGGTGTCCGACTCACACAAATTACAAAGCTTAAGGCCCCATGATACGGGCTTGTTCTTCATAATACTGCTTTATGGAGTTATGTTCCTTGAACTTCACCATTTGTTCGTCAATTGATAGCTTTTTTTATAGTTTAATTTATGATTTTTCTGACTTTATATCCAAGGTCGCTGGCATCAGGCTGATTAGTGTCGCAAAAGTACAGATCAAAAGTTATTTTGTTTAAATCAGAGCCGTGGCATGATATCTGATATCTATAGACCTTTAAATGCGAATGCTGTTAAATTTTACTAGGCTCATACTTATTAAGTAGACCCATGTAAAATTTTACTCATTGTCAGTGTGAAAAGACGTCCTTTTTTCTTGCATCTAGGTTGGACTGTGCGGGAAAAGGGATCCGCTATGCTCGCAAGAGATGAGAGTTTTATTCTTTCCCATCAGATATGCGGATAAGAAACACGTCTCTCAACTTGAAACAATACAGAATGCTTCTTGTTTAATTGAATTTCATCATTAACAGTAAAAACAAACATACAAAAAAATAATAAAGAATATACATGCATGTACGTGCATACAATGATGAAAATCAAAGAATATTTCCATTTTTGTAGGTGCGTTTTTTTCTTTTTTTGCGTAAAAAGGCATCCCTAAAATATAATCGAGAATCAGTCAGGCAATGCCCTATGATCTTCCTACAGCAGACCCCTGAAGCCACTTTTTGACCAACTTTGTGGCCCCCTATCGGGCAAAAGTTTGCCAGATAGGAAACTACCTCTGTAGCCCCAACCCTCCCCTACAATGCATTACTTAATCTATCTCTTACGTAGACATTTATATTAGCCAAAAACCCTTGGGCAAGCAAAACAAAACAAATTGAAAAAACTTTTTTTACCTAAAGATTTTATTTGAAGATTGAGATTATATGTTGAAGTTATAACATCAACACGCGAGTTTAACCTTAAAATGTTTTTTTTTGTTGTATTAATTTTCTATTTTTGTGGTTCAAATGAAATACTTTATTTTTTCTATGAAAGCAAACATTTTATGTATCTCTTGTTGTATGTTTCAAAGAGGAATGTAAATTTGCAAATTTGAGCTAGAAAAAACTAGAAAAAATCAAACATCAGTAATTGAAATTTATTAAATATTTTCCCATTCAGCGGCTGCCAATGAACCTTCAAAAATTAATCCAACATTGAAGCTTAAAAATATATAATTAAATTGATACTAATATTAAAAACAATTTTTTAATGAGGATTTAAGTTAAAAACAGAGGCTTCCGTATGCGCAAATACAACACGAAAATCGTGTACTTGAAACAGAATTTTGTTTGGCTTTGAGTATACATTTAGTAATATACATTTGTCGCTTAATTCTAAACTTTGTTATCAACTTCTAATTACTAATTTGAATTTTTCTTCTTCCATCTACATTTTCACTTTTAATATTTGCCAAAAAATTAAACAATCATGGCCTTATTCTCACTTGTCCATTCTGTTTTTCGATTAAAAAAATAATAATTAGTTTATGCAATATTTATTGAAATTAATTAATGTTGCTCGCCTTTTTTTTATTTTTTTAACAAATCAAAATAACATAAGAAAAGTAATTGCACCAAATGACTGTTCACGTCGTTTTCTGTAAACCTTTTATTACAATTTATGATGCAATTTTGTAAATGTTTTTCATTAGACCTCAACACGTTTGACGTTTCGTTAAGTGTCAAGATTCCACTATAACAGCTGGCTTAACTTTTTTTATTTAAAATTTTTGGACGATGGGCTTTAATATAACATCAAAAAGGATTGAAATTTGAAATAATGTTCATGTCATTAAATATAACAATTTATTATACAAAATACTTCCTAACAACCACAAAACTATGTTTATGTGTTTTTTATGTTTCTTCGAGCACTACACAGAATACTCTTACAAAACTTTTTTATTTATTCCTGTCAATAAATTGACATTTTAATTAACTACTAAAGTTGGTATTGGTATACCCTCGTTTCATTGCAACCTCTGTTAGTTCGGTTATCTAATCTCTTCAATAGACGCCCTTTTATATTCTATTAATGGATAACAACAATGGTATTATGAAATTTAAACCCAGCTAGATGAAAAAGCTATATTTGGACTTATCCACACAACTTGTTCAGCATTACTCGTCAATTTGTCAAGCATCTCATGCCCCTTAGCATATTTATCGATAATCGATTGCGTGTTTATGGAGGACACCTACCCCAACATGACAATAAATCGTTTCCATCCTTTTGCTTGCCAGGAAACTAAGATGACAAAAACCTTTTCCTTCTTTCGCTATACAAGAAAAAAACTCGACAAATATGTCTATTGAAACTATAAAAGAGCCTTTATTCGAAAATGAAGGACTTCCGATGGAATGGAGGAAATATGGAAATATAATTAATCGCATTTTGAGCTGTTACAAAAATAGATCCCGTGCTATGCTATACTTGTTGTATTGTGTGATGATAGCCAACCCTCGCATAACAGGCACCTGATTGTGAAACCAATAGAAAGGACAGCAAAGGACACATCCTTATATGTAGATGTTGATATGTTTCGTAGTGCATGAGGGCATTTTTTTATAGTTAAAGGAGGAAATTAAATTATCAACTTATAGCGTCGTTCCTCTATTCACAAATTGACACTTAACATTATGCAAAGTATGGATATGAGTGGTGAATTGGAAATCAATGGCAAGTCATTTTGAATGTGAATGATTCCTAACGTGGTTCATTCGGAATTTAACACTGCTTTAAAAAAACATACGTGATTCGCATTAGGGAGTTGATACCTGTTTTTTTAAGTCGGCCTTTTTTTTGGCGAAGTTTGTTTGTCGGTCAAATGTCCGTTGTCAGTCACACGAAAAGAATTTTTTTGTTTCATTAATCATTAACCGCAGAGACACCTTCGATGATGGCATACTCAATACTGCTTTCGGCATTGGCTTCGTGACGGCATTGTTACGCGCCAAATCGATTTTCTAATAAATGTCAAATGTTGTCTTTGAATATATTTTTTGCCTTACTTTTTGAACATGAAATGGCCAACGAAGGGAACAGGTGCACAACCATGTTTGAATTTGTACGACATTTTCTCATCAAGCACGTGTTTGTAATATATGGTGACTCAGGAAGTGTATAATAGCTTAATGCATTATTGGGTTTATTTTACTGATAGGGTTGTTAAAAAAAGTAAATTGATTCCACATTGCCGGATTTTTTTGGTAAATATTTTCAAATATACAGCCCATTCCCCAATTGAATCATTTGGACGGTTTTTCATATGTTTTTGCTACGAATTTAAATTCAAAATTAAAAATTAGTACACCTGAGATACATAAAAAGAGGCTCTTATATCGTTGAATTAAGGTATATTTGACTTAGTACAGTACAGACACCCGAACAACGTTTGAAAATCGATGCACTTCTAACCAAAATTTTGTTTAGCGGTAAGGCTCATTTCTAGCTCCGCGTGGATACGTCATACGTTACATCCTCTCAAACAACCATGTGGCGTGGTTTGTGGGCCGGTGGAATCATCGGTCCGTATTTCTTCTGGCGCTAACATTACTGTAAATGGGACTCTTTAACGAGCCGTGATAACGGACTATTTTTGCCTGAAATTGAAGGCCGAGATCTCGACAACATTTGGTTCCAACAAAACGGCGCTACTTGCCACGCAGCCCGTGAAAGGTGAAACACTGGACACGTCGAGAGACCACTTCGGTGAACATTTATTTTCACCCGTCGGGCCAGCGAATTGGCTAGCAAGATCATCTAATATTCGACCTTTGGCCTTTTTATTTTAGATTTATTTTTTTCATTTACAATATTCACATTAACACACAAATTGTCTTATAAGTTTTTCAAGTCTATAGTGTTTGTTGCCCGCTACGCTTGAAGCATAAGAGACCAACATTACCCGTGTTATTCGCGAGATATCGACGAATGTGCTCGAATGCCTCCTGGGACGAGCTCCGGTGCAGTTGCGTTAAAATAAAATAAAAAAATCATAATCAAATCACATCATAAAAAAATAAAATAGTAATAAAGACCTCACTATATAGTTGTTTTTTTTTGTGTTATCTTGCATTTAAAAAAATATATTTAGGAGCACTTTCCACTTTTCATATATAAACAGATAATTAAATGTATACTAGGGTTGCATTTAATAGAAAGGGTAATGTCTGTAGGTTTTGGATCTTAACAAGTTATTAAAAATTGATTTCACATTCAGAATGCAGTCAATGTACAAATAGTTAATCTTTCTTTGACTGTGATCTCATTTCAGGGTAATTTTTCTAGTCGACCTATTTTTCAAACGTTTGTACAGTTAAAATAATTTCATAAGAAATGTTTATTTGAACAGAATTTCAACAGAAAAAATTTGCAACTGTTTGACCCCATTGTGAAAAATCAACATCAATTAATTTAATAACTATCTCTAGCGGATATTAGCCGCTACAGCCGGCATCACGTTTTCGCTGACGCATGCATGCATTGTACTCCGTTCATTATTTTTTTTTTAAAGTGTGTTTGTCGGGAATATTTTTTTTAAATTGTTAATTGTGTATATACAATGCAATGATTGATTGCAAAAATCTCGAACGCTTATCTTATTGGAAAGTGTGCGACAAGATTCCAATTCTAATGTAAAAATATTCCCAAAATAATCACAAAGCCGACATTTGGGTTAGGAATGTATGAAGTTACTTTTTGTTTTATTGTGTCATGTGAAAATAATTATTTATGTTCAGACTATTATTTTTTAAGTTTCTCATATAATCCTGTCATGAAAAAATGTTTTAGGTTATAATCAATTTAGATACGGATCATACATACCCCGTCTAAAATAGGTTTGAATTTCAACTAGTTCGCTATGGGGTTAGCAATATATGAGCTTATACTTTCAGATGGATATCTATAATAAGTGTTACACCCTTAACTCGCACTGAACGAGCATGTTTCATATGACCCAGTAGTTTTACTTATTTTTGTGTGTTAGGTGAGGTATTTGAAGGATATATCCGCCTTACATGATATTTTGTGCGTGGCATTGCGTGATAATACAAAAAAAATTCAAATAGTATAAAATTGCTTTGTGATTTTCTTATTTTTGATTGCATTTTCTTTACAAAGTGGGATAATTGACAAATCTCACATATAACCCTCAATATGATAAAAATTGTTTGTAATGTGGCTACCACTTTGCCACATTACAAACAATTTTTATCATATCAATTCATTTTTTAATTTAGTAAATGGATGACCAATGGGTATACCCACCAATCAACTGTGTTCATTGTGTCTCAAAAATCATGTCCTGTTTACTATCGCGCACTAAGGTCCGCACGACGGGCTGAATTAAGTGGTATTTAGCTTAAGCGCTTATTATTTTTATTATTATTATGATAAAATGCGCCAGTTGGAAAAGTTGAAAATTCGAAACAATGTCTCAACATTTTTCTAACAAACATATATACACGACTGATTTAACATGATCTTCTTATGGCAAACATTTTTGGAGTTCTTATAGCCCAAACCAAACGGCTAAATATGTAGTTTTTAAGCAAGTAATGGCGCCCGGTTAAACTTAGTTTTCGCTGTGCCTCTTATCTTATTTATTATATCAAAAAACTTAAAACATTATTCTTATTAAAGTATTTTCATCCATTCCGGACTGATAATCGCTTGCAATCAGTTTTTAATTCCTAAACCCATAAGTAGCAGCGGCCCGAATGACAATTGATAACATCGAAACTCGCCCACAATATCTTTGTTGCAGCATGGTGTTTAAATCCTCAAAACAGAAGAAAAGAGTAATAAATGTCACCCATAGAAAACTAAAAAAGAGTATCTTCAACTTTTAAAATATAACCACTAAAAAAACACACAAAACTGTTTAGGCCCATACCGTCCGACAAACCCGTCTGGACAGTGTCCCCATATCTCCGCCAAATGCTAAAAAATGCTCATTCTCTCATTTCTGTAATCAGATATTTTGGTTGATTGTCCTCTGCTATGTTAGGGAAAGGAGTAAGCAGAGATATTGCAATTAAAGGAATAAAGGATTTCAAGTTTCATGCTTGTCTTACGTTTCGTATTGAACACTAGCATTTTGAATGAATTTCTATGTTTGAAGTACAAAATGGCTTTCAAATGCAATGTCATAATGAATTTAATTTAAATTTATAGTTTAGTGTGTTAGCTTGAATTGCCATTGGCTTAAGTGGATGGCTAATTTTTCTACCCGTCCCCAACATTTTTAGTATAAATTTTGTAGTATAATTTAAAGTACCAACTGTGTAAATGTAAGAAAGCAAAGGCTTGCACGCGATACAGTCTTAAAAGTTTTTATCACGATGAATGTTTTATCAGCGGTATAATATAAGCAAATAATTCTAAATTGCAACATTTGCAACACTGCTGACCTTTGAATTGCAAATTACCTTTTCCGAGATTTTATTTTGACCAATTAGTTGGCGAAATGCCAGAAAAGCGTACAAATAAAAATAATAGAAGAAAATGTTTTTGAAGAATATAACAGGTGTAGTAAAGTGGATTTATGCCCGAACATGTTTTTTTTTTCAACTTGTTGTGGCAAAATGTACACATAATCCTTACAAATATTAGACATACTCGGGAAAACTCAATCATTGATAAGCAAAATGAAATGTTGATTTGAAAAATAGGAATTCCAAGTATTTGCTTAAAAAAGGCTGCACAATGGTTTTTGAATTTTACGTTTTCAGTATTTTTAACAATTCTCTGGGCTACAATATCATATTTAAAATATTTTTCCAAACGAAAATGTGACAAATTTATTGTTTTTATGTACATTTTTGCAAGCAAAGACTCTTCTTGGCACAAATATTCGTTCAAAGGAGGAAGTGTTTACTTTCGATCCGTGCTTAGTTATAACATTAAATAAGTGCTGACGAGTATGTTCCTATTCCCTAACATACATACGTGTACAAAAAATTGTTTTCGTTGTGTATAAGTAATAATTGTCAAATTTCTTGTTAGTCG
The DNA here is from genome assembly GCA_949824845.1 of Rhingia rostrata. Taxonomy (NCBI): domain Eukaryota; kingdom Metazoa; phylum Arthropoda; class Insecta; order Diptera; family Syrphidae; genus Rhingia; species Rhingia rostrata. The sequence goes on from OX463757.1 coordinate 106,517,896, forward strand.
GGGCTAGAATACATATTAGTAGGTTTTTTTTTTAAATAGTAGGCGTCTTAAAATCAGAAGGAGAAAGACCAAATCAGACACAGAGCCCGGATTGAAGATACGTATAAACAGTGCGGTGTGTTCGCGAATAAATGTCATGTGCATAATGCATCTGATTTGTTGTTGAAAAAGCGTTTGTTTTACCTTTTATGCGAACATCAAAAATCAAAATGTTGAAAACGCCGAATCTATAAATTTCGTTCATTAAAGTATAATTTCACATCGAGAGTTTTGGAGGGCTAAGCTTTGGTAACCCAAATGAACCCCTTTTCGTTGTGTTAGTATTTCTATCGAAATTGACAATTGCCTTGGATACTTTTGACAATACGCAAGCTCTTAGGTTTAAGGGAGAGTATATTCAACTACATTGATGTTGTCTGTTCAAATGACATAACATTTTTTCAGACCTTAAATGTTAAAAAATGTGTTTGTATTAGTTTCCAACTTATTTCTCTCCACATACCTCAGTCGCCTTGCCATCAAAACAGGTTTCATACCAACTGAACTCATATCGTGTGCAGAGGCAAATTCGTTTCTGGAGATTTTTGTACCCTATCCCATTAGGGTATATTACATTTGATATTTATTTTGTAACACAGAGAAATAATTTAACTAGATATACATACCTTAATCAAGTATATGGACCGACTCAGAATCTCTAGATGAGTCTATTTGCCTGTCCTTGGAACTTAAATTTTGACCTAGAATGAATGATATTTAGATAATCCTTGTATCTATATTTGGTCTGTATTATGTTTTTTTGGGGGGTTTTTAATAAAACAAGTTTTGAAGAAATTTGAAAAAAACATTCGATGCAAAAACGTCGGTTGTATATTAATATGAACTTTTCGTCCAAATATCATTTTAACCCACGCCCACTTTTAAGGGGCGGTTTCAAATAAAAACTATTTACCCCATAGAAAAACGTATTATTTTTGTTAACAATAAAAGATTTCGATAAACTGCGAACAATATATTTTCATAATCCCATCCCCGCATTTTGGCCATATTAAATCTAAGGATGGGATGGTATAGGGTATTTAACGATCCGCACACCGGATCGTAGCCTACGCATATGAATTTTATACAAAATTAAGCAAGTAACACATATTTAACATAATTTTTTTTAAAAAGGAGAGTGGTAAATAATAGCTAGCTTTTCATGGAGCAAATGTTCAAAATCACAACAAAAAAATGTGTTCTTTGTGAAATACCATGCGTCTAGTCATTGCGATTTACCAAAAATTGTTTCCACGGTATTTATTAGCTGGTTGAACAATAAATACACTGCAATTGTTGGCGTTAATTCACTTATTCAATGCTTATTCTAGCTCAGTAATTCTCGATAAAATTTCATCCATTAACTAAGGCAGCAATTCAATTGCATATGCACAATTCACAGTCGCACCAAATGCCATGTATACACCGTCTCATCTTTTGCTCTTGCAATCAACTAAGTAAAGTGATTCTGATTGACAAATAGATAAATGAAAATAAAACTCACAATTGTGCAACTTTAGTCAGCGATTGAACATGATGTTTTTCAATTTCAGGCTGAAAAGTGCTTCCAAATTTCGTGCCTTCTGCTTCGTGCCCCTATTAAAACGGTCAATTATAATAAAGGATGTCCTACTTGAAGAGGTAGCTTTTGTAGGCCCTCTGTACAAAAATAAACAACTTAATTCTATAGACGGATATCATATAATTTCCTAACCTTTACTCCCTCCCATAGGCTAGGCTTCACTGACACGACGTCACAAGAAGAGAAGAGAGAGAGACAGGAAAAATCGATTTCTTAGCCATTAATGACGTCATGAAACATATTTACTTTTAAGTACAAGTGGGAATATATAGGATCACGAAGGATGGCATAGCAGCTTGCTGTATGTAAATTCCTTCACATCCTTGGAGCCACATAACAACTACGTTTTTATAATCGTGTTTCTTGTACATGGAGTATGGAACTTGAAAGGTCTAAATTTGCATCCAACATATCACATTGTGAGTTGTAATAGCGAGTTTTAGTTACATGCATACACTTAAATGTGCTGTCGAGTTAAAAGTACTATCGTACACTTCCTTCCTTTCACTTTTGGTTAAGGTTCGTTTAGGAAGTGGTTGTTGAGATTTTCTAGAGCAGAAGACGAATACGAAGTCTCTCTAGTGATTTGGACATTGATAAAAGAGGTAATGGTATTTAACTTACTTAAAGCACAACCACAATTAACTGACACATAGTGTGCTATGTGAGACTGACAAGTTTGTGCGTTTAATTGTAGTTGACTTTTCTGCATATGGTATATACAAGTTAAATTAACAAAGAACCGGGACTGCATTCAAAAAATTCTATTCAATTATAGAAAATCAATGCATCATCAATGTCGACAGATAAAACTTATACTCATTGAACTTTTAAAACCCTAATGTTTTAAAGTGATAAAACGTGCACACACTAAGCGTCGGACTTAGAATAATATTTGCCATGGCAACCAGTTTATCTGAGAGACATTAAAAAGGAGGAGATTTCCAGAAATTTCGCTCTCTGAATTACAATCAATTGCGTTGCCAGTATCTCGTTTTAATGAGATTGTCTCTGAGAAAACATTTTTGTTGTTTTGTGGAAACCTAGATTTTATTTTGTGTTGAATCAGTTTAAATGATTTTCCTGGTAAAAATGAAGAAAATATTAATTGGATTGTGTTCTTAATAAACGAAACATCCACAACTTTTTATGTATGTAATTGGTTAATGTCACCACCTTTTGAATATAACGGTGGATGAATAGGCCAACAGTGATTGTAGATGTTGTTTGTCATTAAACGAAATTAAACGAATTTAAATAGACAGTAATATTGACATGAAAAAAAAAACAGTTTTCAAGCGCAACAGGCTTGTTAGTACCCAGGGCCTAGCATTCAACTATTCATGAGTGCATACAGCTGTACAATTGATTCTAATCGACTAATGATTTGTCAGATCATCCTGACAGTAGGGCCAGTGAAAAATCATTTTAGATGTTGTAGCGGCTGGGAATCGAACCCACACCTTCTGCGCGGCAGTTCATCGCACTAACCATCGCACACTGAGACCGTTATGACCCTGGCTTAAATGTATGACCCTATATCTCTTGGATATACTTAAAGAATTAAAAAGTAAATGCGCACTTCAATTCAAATACTAAGTCATCCACTTCAGGCTGGTTTTGTATCATTTTCGGCTTATGGCATATTGGAATAATGGTATCATTCGATTGTGCATCGGAAGCTGTGGTGACAATCATGTTCAAAATTCAATTAAACTTCATCACCATATACAGCATCCATCTTATCAATGACAAATTTAACAAATCATTCTCACACCATCAAACTTGTTTATTTTCGACCTACAGTCATTGCTTTTTAAAAAAATAAAAAAAAGTTCAGATATTACGGTTAGTTGACTATCACACTCCCCATATAACCAAGGTAACAAACACCATAGGCGCCTCAGTTCAGAAATTCCAATCTGAATAATTGCATCACCCAATGAATCTGAGCAATCAAATTGACTGTAGCAGTATCTAGTATCGTTCACTGCATTGCTTTACACCCTGATGTAGTTCATAGTAATGCACAAGTTTTTCTTTGTCGGACCTACAGTTGGTAATTTCGCTTTAATGATTGCTTTTTCAGCACCTATATTCCTCAGTAAGCAGTAGCATTGACGGGGACAAACTTTTGGAACAATTACAATATGAAATCACACTTTGCAGTGGTTAACTGTGGGGAAGTGACATTTGCATTTCAGCCGCCCACTCCATGGCATTATACTTAAAATACTGTCATGCATGCAGTTGTATTTGTATTGTCATAATAATATTAGCATCGCTGCATGCTAACGAGGAGAGCCTGGCAAAATTGTAAATTAATAGATTGTAGCAGCCACAATGCGTTTCTATTTTATTAGGTCAACTAATTGTTATTTGCGGATAGACATTTCTGAGACAATAATGACGGGGTGCGTCAACAAAATTGTTATGATATGCAATTTTACCATATTAAAGAAGATGGTTTAGAGAAAGGATAACGCCTTAATTGGTGACACATTGTTTTCGCCTCTAAAAACGTAATAAATTCGATTACTATTTACTCTAGTGTATAAACAGAGCAGCAAACATAAACATATTGCTGTATCAATTATGTGCATTTGCTGGCAGGACTGAGCTGATCAAAGCCATGTACTGCTGAATGTAAACAAATATTTTTGAAAATAATGAAATTTTGTTTATTCGAGGACTTTTAGGTGGCCCAGCGGCATCCCCCCGCGTGGGTGATGACGCTTGAACCAACATTTTTTTGTCTGTACCTATTAACATGCAAATCTGATTTGCGCGAGCGACCCATGCAACAAATGTAAATAGCACAGCTGCAGAGCCTATGCCTTTGGTTTTGTCGTAGTCATATTTCAACGTCAGAATTCGGATTTCACGAGGAGGAGTAGCAACAACGGGTGTGATGTAGAAGGATCATACAAATATGTTTAGCAAATCCAGGGCACGCGAGAAGTAGTTTATTATAGCATGACCCACTCTAGTTTTAACGTATGATGTTCTGCCTCTTATTGTGGGACTTGGTTAGTGACTGATTGTGGCGTACACTTGCATTTGGTACATGACTTCGCGAAAAGAGAACAAAGTCACTTGTCTGCTTTTATGTATGTATATAATTCCGCGGTAATTAAGTATGTGTACATAGTGAGCGAAAATGACAAATTAGTCATTACCAAGTCAGGATTTTGTGTGTAAGCATAGGGAGAGGAATAATCTGATAAAATTGTGTCGCATTATTATCGATAACCGTCTATAGAGTGGTTAAAAAATGGTTTGTATATAGAATACCAGGGTTTACCAAGCTATGCGTTTAGCGAATAAGTGTTTCGCCACTTTTATAAGAGATTTTTTTGCTAAGTAAAGGCGGTATGAAATGTGATTGCCTTTTATATACACTCATTTGTGTAAGGGTTTTTAATTATTTAATATTTAATTTTTTACAATACAATATTACATTTTGATTCACTTTTCTTTCTAGACGATGTTGATCGATTAAAACCGCCAAAGCGTGGATTTTTCCAATCGATACTTTGCTGCTGGCGACGCAACCGAACGAAAACCAATCAAAATGGTACACCTATCGATGGATCAACAACACCGCCACCATTACCGGACCAACAAAGGTACCTACTACCTCAAGTTAGGCACTCGGATATGCATAAAAAATGCATGGTCATCGATTTGGATGAGACCTTAGTTCACAGTAGTTTTAAGGTGAGTAAAGTATTTATATTCTTTTTTAAAAGACACAAATACAAATTTATCCCATTAATAGATGAACAATTAGGTATTTATTGGCATGGTTAGCTTGGATTATCGTTTTCTTTTCCATTTGCTTTTACTGTCCATAAACAGATTCGTTGGATAGTTTGCACGTGCTCATGCTAGTTGAACGCGTTCACTTCCCTTTTCTAGGTATGAAAATTAATAAATGGAAGTGGAGCAGAAATATGGAATTGCGTGTTGGTTAGAAGTGATATAAAATGAATTTGGTATCTAAAAGGAGCGAGGGAAGTTTGTAAATTCCAATGTGTACGGAACGTAGTTTGAAAATGCGTGTTTATTAATATGAAGTTGTTGATTGGTCTATTAAGGTGCAAGAGCAATTAAAAAGCGTAGGAATCTATTGAAAGAATAAGATCTTAAAAAGTCTTTGAACTAAACACATATTTTATGAGTAGAAATAATAGATATTAATTGAATATTTACGTATAGTTCCTGCACAATTCAGCAGATACTGGAACAAACTTAAAAATCGGTGCTTTCATGTAGCGAATAATGTATAGAAGAATGGTAATTCTTCAACGACCTAAATGAAATATTTGATTAAAAAACAAAACTCCTTATCAAAGCTCCTTCAACATATGTATTTCTTAAGAGAATTTGCAAATTCCCAAATCTCTGCTACTGCAACAATTCATTAAGCTGACTGTTTGAATTTGTTGCGCAGATGTAAACTACCTCTTACTACCGTAAATCGCATCTTCACTCAGGACAAGTTAATAATTGTCGATTTAGTAAAAAAAATGTAAGGCATAAGATGGCACTAAACAATCAGATGATCATATGACCAGATGATTCAACCAGATATTAATGTTATTTTGAATTTGTTATATATTTAAAATAAAAAACTCTTCAAGTGAAGAGAAAAAAAATCAAGGTAACAATTTATATACAAACAATTTTTTTATGTTTTGTTCTGATGTACCATGAAGTTCTTGAGCTTTGGCGTACATTAGCAGCAAGAAATACGTCACAGATTTATTTTGTAAGCAAAAAATCCTTAATTCACTAAGAAAATTGGTTCCTTTGGCACATAAACAAAAACAATTCCTTTGGAAGGTAGAGAATTTATAAACGAAACAATGATTTACAGTTTCCATTGTATTGTAGCCGTAATCAAAGCCAAAAGACACATTTTCTTTTCCATTACCAATCTGTAATAACAAATAAAATTCATAATAGCCGTACTAGATACCAACCCCTTTCAGCATGATCAAACATAAATAAAAATCATTAAAAATTAATCCAGCCAATTAACCCTTTAGAGCGCAACAAGAGAACACTGGAGTATCCTTAAACAGGAATATCCACTTTCGCTGTATCCAAACATTAAGGGTACTGTGCGACAAAAAGAGTAAAAATATTGCGATAATGCCTTTACTCCATTTAGTTTTTACATGCCATCGTCGTTCTATGCGAGTGTGTATTAGCTTCTTTCTGTGTTCAAATAGTAACCATACCTCACACTGCTGCTGTTGCTGTTGCTGGTGCTGGTAGGACATTGTCGGACATTTTCAATTTCTCCCACATGAAGGATTTTCTTTTATGATTTTACATCTAAAATTAGTCGTAATTTCCCCTGTCACGTGCTATAGGGATGTATATTTATGTTATGTACCTATATACCTTCTTTGTTTCTAAATGTGTATTCAATAATCAATCGATAAGTGCATATTCCATTTCAAAGTTTTCTGTTTTCTTGTAGCCTATTCCAAATGCAGATTTTATAGTACCAGTAGAAATCGATGGAACAATCCACCAGGTGTACGTTTTGAAACGGCCCCATGTCGATGAGTTTTTACGTAAAATGGGCGAACTGTATGAATGTGTATTGTTTACAGCATCACTAGCCAAATACGCAGATCCTGTTGCAGATCTGTTAGATAAGTAAGTTGAATCTGTGAATGGGTGCAAACATTTAGACAGACGATTTATTAAATCCTCTATTTTTCAGATGGAATGTTTTTCGTGCAAGACTGTTTAGGGAATCATGCGTTTACTACAGGGGAAATTACATTAAGGATCTTAATAGACTCGGTCGCGATTTGCAGAAGATTGTCATAGTTGATAATTCACCAGCAAGTTACATATTTCATCCAGATAATGCGGTAAGTACCGACACTTAATATTTATATTAAAGTTAGAGGTAAACATAATATTTTTAGTTGTTTTGATTTTTTTTATGAATGAATTTACTATAGTTGATTTTAAAGTTAGCCCTCAACACAAAGATGAATACTTTCTGTAATCGCGCAATCCTACAAAGACAAGTTCAGACCAAACAAATATTTTGGAATATTTTTTGTTATTGTAAAATGAGAAAATAAAAAAAATCCGGGAAAGAACCCATTTGAAAGAAAAAAATTATTTCTTTTCTAATTACTTTTTCCATACCGGTTTTGCCCAAGCGTCTTGAGTTAACCTAATTTGTGGCACAGCATTTTTTGCAGTTTAATGACTCTAATTGCTTTTCAGACCGAATAATTCGATTCCTTTCCAGTGGTTAGGCTTTGCAGATAAATTTCTACTGCATGGTTTTTAAAATTTTTAATCGATTGATAGCAATTTAGATATGTCTGTCTTATCATGGGGAGCACGTGTTTGTTGCCATCTTTTACGAGCTTTTGTTTTTTGTCTAACCAAATATTTTATTTCCCTACTTGATATTACTAAAGCTATTTTACGTTGTTGAGGAGTATTATTTCCATCGATAAAGGGGTCAACTGCGACTTCGAGTTGCAATTGGGATCTAAGCGATTAACGCAGTCGAATATTATGTTCAATGTAAGAAAAGTGTTTTATTATTTCAAATAAAATGTACAAACTCCGCCAAAATCACTTTTCAATGCTTTGTAAAATACAACGTTTTCCCAGCAGTATTGACACCAATTAGTAGACACTGTTCACGTAATAGCGCTGCTTTTTGGATAAGATTTCGTCTTCTTCTCTCTTGAACAAAGCTTTTCATTAGAATAAATACTTTTTGCTTGATTCGCCAGAAGATAAACTTTAAAAGCAATATCCTGTTATTTGCCGATAGTAGCGATTAAACCCAAACGTTCAATACACTAATAGCTCAGTAATTTTCAACATAAGGTCGCAATTTATCACACATTAAAAAATAATTAGGGTGGGAAGTAAACACAAACAAAAGATACTTGTAGGTGTCATTATACTAAAATTTGATATATGGGATCTGAACAAAAACGCTTTACAGTATGAAAACAAAAATACAATTTTCACTCATACTGATACACTTTCATCACACATACGTCATAATGTTAGGCCATCATAGAGGTTTTTTTGTAAGTCACCTAAATCCTTTATTAAATAAAATAAATCAATTTGTACGTTTTTTTTTCATTTTTTCTTAAACAGGTTCCCGTAAAGTCGTGGTTTGACGACGTCACTGACTGCGAACTACTCGAGTTAATTCCTCTCTTTGAGAAGCTTAGCAAAGTCGACTCTGTATATAGTGTTCTGTGCAATTCAAATAATCCTCTAAACAACCATATACAACAGCAATCACAACAACAACAGCAACAACAAATTCTGCAACAAACACATTTATCACAATCAAACCATCAAATGCAGATGGTGCAACCAACATCAGCGACGACATCTATTATCACCCAGCAACAACCGCAACAAACGCAGCAACCACCGCAAGCGGTACAGTCCCAGCAACAACAACAAGTCGGTAGTCCGCCCAATTTAAATGATATAAGCAACAAGACGTAACAGTGGGAATATATGTTCATTAATATATAAGTTTAATATCGTAACCGTTTTATTCTGTTTGTTTTAAATTTAAAAAAATATATACATATATACATAATTTTAATTTACAATTTACGCGACAGCTGTGGGGATAAGAAAAAAATGGTAACATTATAACTAAATGCAAAAAATAACTAAAACTAAAGTACTCTTAAAGATATTTTTTGTTCTAATATAATCAGCATGCATGTAACACGTATACATATAAATTAAAAAATATCAAGGCAATTTTTGTGATTTTTTCTCAAAGAAAAAATTCCGCATAAAAACTATATCAATTGCAATTGCTGATCAAAAAATATAATTATATATAAAAAAGAAAATGATAACAAAAATAATCAAGCGAGGCGGAAGTTAAATTTTTTAAAAATTAAAATCAATATTAATTGACGTTGTAACCATATGCGTTCTATTGTTTTCTTTTCTTTTTATATAAAAAATATAATTATAAATATATGTAACAAAAAATATTTTTTACTTATAGTAAACTAAAGTGAACATACATGGATATGAATAGGTATTGAAAGAATACCGATAAACTTAACTTATTGTAAATATTTATATAATATACATATATGCATGTGTCTTTTCTTTTGTTATGTAAATAACATAATCCGTAAGTTTTCAAAATAATAACAAAAAAAAAACATAAAAATATATCGAAATAGTCTAATACAAATTAAACAAAAAAAATAATTTTTTTACCGACAAACAAAGTGAAAATTGTAATTTGAGAAATAACAAATTAATTAAGGAAAACAAAATGAAAATAACAAATATTTATATTTATACTTATACTAGAAATATACACGTATATATACACAGAAACAAGTACCAATTATTAGCTAAACTACAAAACTAATATTATCTTATCGATTTATATATTTTTACCTATTTTCTCGGTTTAATTTTTCTCTTAGGTACACTCCATTTCGAAAAAAAACCAATACGACCCCCATATATAATATGTTTATCGATAAAATTGGTACATACAATTGTTTGTAGAATCGGATTCTGAGATTTTGCTTTTTCTAATTATACCCCTCCATTCCCTGGCAAACTATAAAAAATCAAATATTTTCATCTAAATAAACCATTTAGAAGAGCAGAGTACCTTAGCAAAAATGGAACATGTGCATATTTTCGTTTATTTACAAAACGAGAATTTTAAAAAACTAACACTTCTTCTGCAACATCCTAATGCATTTTTGCTCGGTTTTTGGGCAAATCTCTAATTTTCCAAATTAGTTTACACTCTGCCATACAAAAAAAAACTTTAATTTCAAATTCATGTTATAAATGCTTTTTTTTTAATTTGTTATGTTAAATATAGTTTTCATTTATTAAACTCTAATGAAAATCATAATAATTGTGTTTATATTTTATCTATTGTAATTAATATAAAGAACGATGCAAAACAAGTACCAGCAATGCAAGAAGGTAAATGGAAAGCGTATAACATGTTATTTAATAATAAACAACAAAAAAAAACCTAAAAAACTAATTCAATTTATTTGAAAACTGATTATCAGCGAATAGATACGTGCTTATTTATATCATTTTTATCAATTTAACAAACAAAATTGTAACGCTTTTTTATAACTAAAAAAAACATATACATATATATAAAAAAACAGACAAATGTAAAGGGAAAAAATTATTATGAATAAAATAATTTAAAAAAAACTATAATTATATATTTTTAAAAACATATATATTTGTAAGAAATAATTGAAAAAAAAATCTATATAAAAAGAAATACTTAAATAAATTATTTTCTAAGGCATGAACCATTTGGAGAAAATGTCGATGGTGTTTGTATTTGAGATGTTTTTGAGGATTGAAGCTAACTCTTGACTCTTTGGAGAAATAGATCTATCCTATATTTTTGAGAACAAATTTTTTGTTCATAAGGATAAAAGTCGAGAAAATTATTTTGCAGATGCTTCGGTAAGAATACTCTTCTACATCTACTATTTAAAGTGAACTCCTAATTTCAGATTGGTCATTGAGGCATGTGTTTCGCAATTGTATGGGAGCTTTGATTAATAATGCTGTTTTGATTAGGTTAATAGCAGATATCTCATCCTTTTATATTTGGGAAATGCAACATCTCGTCAGAAATTAAATTGGACGTTTGAGATGGCTAAGACATGTAGAACGAATGGACACAGTAAGCATTGAAATATTTCAAGTGTATCAGGCAACACAAACATTTATGTGCAGTTCCGCCTATATGGCCCAGGACCACTACTACATCGACGCACCATCTTGTATGATCGATTGAATGTACCCAAGTGGTGCTTTTTTTCTGTAGAATTTAGTATCGGGTTGATGGGTTCTATTTTCATAATAATTAATAATATATTCAGCTTGTAAAAAAAAATCGAAAAAAAATCACATACATACTAATAGGCTCGACAAAGAAAGCAGTGCCAGTCAGTTAGGACTTTCCATAAGCGCATGCGCTGAATGATATTCTGAACCAAGTGTTGTGTTGAGTTGGTTTGGTAACACTGAATCATTCGGCAATGTGATATGGGAGATGCAAATGATTTATTTTTTTTCTGCTCTACAAACAACATTTTGTTAGGGTGAGTTATCGCGGACTTTTACTCGAGCGGTGTAAGTTCTGTTAATTTTATTATCAGCTTAATATTGGTACTATTTCCATAACATTCCGTGGCGTATTTAGTGTAAAAAGTGTAAACAAAAATTATCTCCAAAAATGTTAGCTACATGACAGATAACGACAATTATTATCGGATGCGGTGTTTTGTTGTTTTGGTTTTTCTGTGTGTTGAAACTTGAAATTATGGCGGAGGTGTCAAGGAAGAAGCTATGTAATTATAGAATCACGTGGATGCGTATACCAAGCGTCGCTAAATCTAAATTAGTTTTGTCCATAGAGTTAAGACATTACGTTGAAGTGAGATTAAAAAAAAATCAAAACATGTGTGTTTAAGCCGATCTGATATTTATTGCATGCTTTGGTAGTTACTGACACCCTGAAATTTTTGTTTCGTTTAAGAAACATGATTTTGTGCATTAGGTACGAGCGAAGACAAATAGGTATGTACAAATTTTATATTTAAGCATGAAAAATATTGAATTAATGTTGAATTAAAAAGCTGCAGAAGTCCATCTTCTCAATAGCAGTGCAGAAATAAATACCTATTTAAAAATAACCTTATTTTTTCCACACAATCTCAGTTGAATCAAAATAATAATACTAATAAAATGATACGACATAATTAACTTAGGACGACGATTTAGCTGAATTTTTCATACACACATGCGTACACAGAAACCTTATCATTGCTTTGGTACACCCGAGAACATAATATGCACGTTTCAGGGCCATAAGGATTTGTAGGAAGAGTATAGCTGGCGAATTATATGTACAATGTTAGACTCTTGGAAGGAGTATAAAGGTAGTTCATTCGCTCGATGTGGACGGCCCGAGCTGAGCCTGCGTGTCTTAATCGTTTGTACTACATCCATATCTTGGTACATGTCACAAAGTTCGCGATTGTATCTTCTACATTGGCCTTCTCACATTCATCGAAGATTTTATTTTGAAAGAGTCTAATATTTGCTTCGGTTTACTGCTTATTGATCAGCACTCGGTGCCGTAAACTAGGACTGGTAGGATAAGGTCTGGTAGAGTAAACTCTCTTTAAGAGTTTTTATCCCTTTTGTTTTGTTAAACCAAAATAGCATCGGTTTGCTAGGGTCAGTCTTCGTCGTATCTACAATAAGATGTCAGTCGTAGAGTTGATAGTGACTCCGAGGTAGATCAACTCTTTACTTACTTCAAAATGTTTGCTATCAATAGTGACATTTTGTCCAAGATAGTGTGTCGAGAGTTTTCATTTATTAAACTCTAATGAAAATCATAATAATTGTGTTTATATTTTATCTATTGTAATTAATATAAAGAACGATGCAAAACAAGTACCAGCAATGCAAGAAGGTAAATGGAAAGCGTATAACATGTTATTTAATAATAAACAACAAAAAAAAAACCTAAAAAACTAATTCAATTTATTTGAAAACTGATTATCAGCGAATAGATACGTGCTTATTTATATCATTTTTATCAATTTAACAAACAAAATTGTAACGCTTTTTTATAACTAAAAAAAACATATACATATATATAAAAAAACAGACAAATGTAAAGGGAAAAAATTATTATGAATAAAATAATTTAAAAAAACTATAATTATATATTTTTAAAAACATATATATTTGTAAGAAATAATTGAAAAAAAATCTATATAAAAAGAAATACTTAAATAAATTATTTTCTAAGGCATGAACCATTTGGAGAAAATGTCGATGGTGTTTGTATTTGAGATGTTTTTGAGGATTGAAGCTAACTTTTGACTCTTTGGAGAAATAGATCTATCCTATATTTTTGAGAACAAATTTTTTGTTCATAAGGATACTATTTAAAGTGATAGCGTTGTTCGCGCCGGTTAGATCTAAATAGGCAGAACTCCTAATTTCAGATTGGTCATTGAGGCATGTGTTTCGCAATTGTATGGGAGCTTTGATTAATAATGCTGTTTTGATTAGGTTAATAGCAGATATCTCATCCTTTTATATTTGGGAAATGCAACATCTCGTCAGAAATTAAATTGGACGTTTGAGATGGCTAAGACATGTAGAACGAATGGACACAGTAAGCATTGAAATATTTCAAGTGTATCAGGCAACACAAACATTTATGTGCAGTTCCGCCTATATGGCCCAGGACCACTACTACATCGACGCACCATCTTGTATGATCGATTGAATGTACCCAAGTGGTGCTTTTTTTCTGTAGAATTTAGTATCGGGTTGATGGGTTCTATTTTCATAATAATTAATAATATATTCAGCTTGTAAAAAAAAATCGAAAAAAAATCACATACATACTAATAGGCTCGACAAAGAAAGCAGTGCCAGTCAGTTAGGACTTTCCATAAGCGCATGCGCTGAATGATATTCTGAACCAAGTGTTGTGTTGAGTTGGTTTGGTAACACTGAATCATTCGGCAATGTGATATGGGAGATGCAAATGATTTATTTTTTTTCTGCTCTACAAACAACATTTTGTTAGGGTGAGTTATCGCGGACTTTTACTCGAGCGGTGTAAGTTCTGTTAATTTTATTATCAGCTTAATATTGGTACTATTTCCATAACATTCCGTGGCGTATTTAGTGTAAAAAGTGTAAACAAAAATTATCTCCAAAAATGTTAGCTACATGACAGATAACGGCAATTATTATCGGATGCGGTGTTTTGTTGTTTTGGTTTTTCTGTGTGTTGAAACTTGAAATTATGGCGGAGGTGTCAAGGAAGAAGCTATGTAATTATAGAATCACGTGGATGCGTATACCAAGCGTCGCTAAATCTAAATTAGTTTTGTCCATAGAGTTAAGAAATTACGTTGAAGTGAGATTAAAAAAAAAATCAAAACATGTGTGTTTAAGCCGATCTGATATTTATTGCATGCTTTGGTAGTTACTGACACCCTGAAATTTTTGTTTCGTTTAAGAAACATGATTTTGTGCATTAGGTACGAGCGAAGACAAATAGGTATGTACACATTTTATATTTAAGCATGAAAAATATTGAATTAATGTTGAATTTAAAAGCTGCAGAAGTCCATCTTCTCAATAGCAGTGCAGAAATAAATACCTAAGATAATATTGATAGCATAGCTGCGGTTGATACCAATAACCTTATTTTTTCCACACAATCTCAGTTGAATCAAAATAATAATACTAATAAAAGGATACGACATAATTAACTTAGGACGACGATTTAGCTGAATTTTTCATACACACATGCGTACACAGAAACCTTATCCTTGCTTTGGTACACCCGAGAACATAATATGCACGTTTCAGGGCCATAAGGATTTGTAGGAAGAGTATAGCTGGCGAATTATATGTACAATGTTAGACTCTTGGAAGGAGTATAAAGGTAGTTCATTCGCTCGATGTGGACGGCCCGAGCTGAGCCTGCATGTCTTAATCGTTTGTACTACATCCATATCTTGGTACATGTCACAAAGTTCGCGATTGTATCTTCTACATTGGCCTTCTCACATTCATCGAAGATTTTATTTTGAAAGAGTCTAATATTTGCTTCGGTTTACTGCTTATTGATCAGCACTCGGTGCCGTAAACTAGGACTGGTAGGATAAGGTCTGGTAGAGTAAACTCTCTTTAAGAGTTTTTATCCCTTTTGTTTTGTTAAACCAAAATAGCATCGGTTTGCTAGGGTCAGTCTTCGTCGTATCTACAATAAGATGTCAGTCGTAGAGTTGATAGTGACTCCGAGGTAGATCAACTCTTTACTTACTTCAAAATGTTTGCTATCAATAGTGACATTTTGTCCAAGATAGTGTGTCGAGAGTACCTACTTTGTACTTTGTTTATGGTATTTACTTTGTCTTGTTTTTGCTAACTATAAGACCAACGCGTTTAGCGTTTAGTTTCCTCTACGCAATTATTATTCCAGCACAAGATCAAAGAAATCAACATGGTACGTATTTGAAAAAGTTAAGATCATCTGTTTCCAAACCGAATCTGTTTTGATTTAGATTTTCATACGCAGCCTTGAAGTTGATGAAAAGATGATAATATGGTCTTTTCCAGGCTTACCCTCAGTATGAAAATTTGATAAATTGTCGATCTGCCGGGCCGGAAGCCACAATGGTACAGGACGATAAGTGTGTTAAAGAAAGGCTAACGACGTTAACACAGTACGTTTGATAAGATCTTATATGCGACATTTAGTAGGGATATGCGTCGGTAATAGGCGCATGACATGGGATCGCCTTTTTGAAGATGGGACATATGGAGTTGTTATTTCAGTCATCGGACATGGTCTCTTCTATTGCTTGCATTTATATTCTGTTAATAATAATAATAATAATATCTAATGTCTCCCTTTGGAGACAACATGGTGAGCTGAGCAATATGTTTATGATCAAGTTACTGAACAACGACCTAATAGGGACTTTGATAGGTTTTTGACGGGTTTCGTAAGACCTCTCCTTATTTAGATACCTCCTAAGATCTTCGAATTTCATAACTCATAAGCATTTATACTTCTGCTTACATTTTTACAAGTATTCATTCCAAAACAAATGTAGGTGATGTATGCTTTGTTTATTTTTAGTTCTTATTAATTTTCTACAATTTGTGATAAATATTCAATAACATACAATTATTTATTGCAACTATGCGCTATTTTGCTTTGTACTAGAGCTATAAAATAATTTTTTTTAAAACTATTTAACTTATTACAAAGACAATTTTATTTACATTTCCCTTTCAATAACTAAGGGAGGATATACTTAAACATATTTTTTCTCTATATAAATGTCAACCACTTAAGACTATGACTTCGAGAGCGGATTCGATGTTATGTGCTCGTATGCTGCCTGCAATTAAGAAATGAGTAGTAATGTCATCAGTTACTTAATAAACATTTTATTACCTTTATAGTAGTGTAGCAATATCCAGCTAGACCAGACATTTCGGACTGGAAATTTGAACCGCCAGTTAAATCGTCTAGCAGAGCTAACTCAGCACCTAGATGTGGGACTCCTGCTCGAAGTACCAGGAATAAAGCCAATGGCATCATGCTATCAGCTGCTAATATCACAGAGTTTTCAATTGCGGCTAATTTATGGGCTTCTGTAATTAATTGCACCGCTCTCTCTAAAACGGTTAACATTGCTTTGGGACTGTACTTCTCCTGCAACTGTTTAAGCATTGCTATAGCTTCATTGAAGTGCATATTGCCGACGACACCAAGATATGATCTGAAATCGGGAGCCTGTGAGAATAATTTTTTTTTTGTTTTGAATAGAGACTTACTCATCTAATGCTAAGCATTTTGCCAACTGGCGATCTGTTTGCTTCTCGGCAAATAACAAATTCTGTCGATACTGTTCGTCCTTGCGGCTGTACTTGTTTGCGTATAGTACAAAAAGTGTCGAATAAATTCCCTCTGACAACACAATGGGATAGAGCAAACTGATATGTGAGACAACTTCTCTGGACACTTCCAGAGTACAAAAGTCATCCGGTAGTGCTGGGAACAGTTTTCTCACAAACTGATAAACTCTCTTAGAAATGGATTCCCACTCGCGCATCGCTTGTTTTGCTAAAATCGGTGTCGGTTTTACCTTCCAACAGCCATAAGAGGTGTAGAAACAATTTGCAATTTTCTGATTTAGCAGGTATAGTGGATGGTGTGGATCTTTGAATGCCTGTTCGAGATACTCCTTAATCGCAGTAACATCCTCATCTGTGAGTGAATTCATTCCAAAGCTTGGTACAAAATCCAGGCCATTTGATGTGTTACCACTCGAATTTATAGTGCTATCGATAGAACTGCGAGTACTTGCAGAGGTTAGCGAGTCCGTGGCCCAGCTTTCAAATTGCACATTTGTTAGGCTGCTACTTAACAAGTTGTCTTCATTAAAGGAAATTTCATTCATATTATCCCAACTTTCGAAGAGAGTCTCCTGACTGTAGGATTTCTTTGGTTGTGATTCGTCTGTGAGATCTAGACAACTAAGCTTCGCGGAAGGCACCACTAGGCTGTTCGAGGACTTGAGGCTAACTTTATCCAGACTTGACGAGTATCCCATTGATATGTTCTTTGCAAAGTAGCTGTGCGTTGATGGGGGGAAACTATCTTGTTCTTTGGACTTTTCGCGATTTTTGTGATTTGTCATGAAGACTGCGATTCTATTCCATATCTGTTTAGGAGTAATTGACGCCGAAATGTCACTTGTACCGAGGATGTGCTCTTCGAAGTTGTCGAAGAGTGTGCGCCACTTTCGAGAATTATCCACAACGAGCTCACCAATTGATCTAAAAAGAGGCAATAGTCATCGGGTTTATGTGCTAAAATAAATGTCTGGTTACTTTGGAAATTTTGGAAACTCCCGGTTAATTGCAACAGAGCCCGATATAACGCGGACATCATTCCATGTGCCACTCAGGTTTCCACAGAGTATATTTCCAATCATCTGGGGTTTTGTTGAGTCGTTATTGTCACATTCCTAAAACAAATCAATTCAAATAAATTTCTGTACATTTAAAAAAAAACATACCTCTTCGATAATTCTATGTGGCATATAGTAGGTACCCTTGCCGGCTGGGCCATTAATGGTCAACTCTCCTTCGTAGTAGTAATCGTTTTCGAAAACAGCAATGCCTGCTCCAGTCAGCTCGTCATTTACAAATATTCCCTCAAAGTAATCTCCATTCATTGTGATACATGTGCCCGCACCAACACGCTTGTTATCTGCAAACATTCCCATGTACTTGTCCCCACTGATCATGTCATCCAGTATGCCATAACCGCATTTGGAGTTCGCTTGATACTCTCCCACATATGTGTATCTGTTCGTCCTCAGCGTACCGTGACCATGAAACACACCGTCTCGGAAGTTTCCGTCATACACTTCGTTGTCCATTTCAAAATATCCGTAGCCGTGGAATTTTCCAGCTTTAAAGTGTCCCTCGTACATACCAACAGAGGGTAAAGCCATTTTGCCATGCCCTTCAATGTCTCCATTGCGGACGTTGCCAAAATAGTACTTTCCATCGGGGTACTCCAAGTAACATTTTCCGTGCATCTCACCATTCCTCCATCTCCCGTATGCATACACTTTTGGGTATTTCGGATGCTTGCTACTAAACATGTATCCGGTTGTACGGACATTTGAAATCTTCCCGCCGGGGCGTCCAAGCGCCGCCATAATGGTAGACTCCAGCTGATCGTACCACAGCATCTTGTCACTATGACTTTTGGACTCCAAACTGAAAGACTTCTCTGGCGTGACTATCTTCAACTTCAAGTCGCTTTCTTTTTTCACCCACACGGCTACAAGAGGATATGTATGTATACTGGATCCGGCATACTGACAAAGACAATCGGAAAAGAGAATGAATGAACTAGTGACCATTTTCACTCCGCTGTACCATTTGAGAGGTACCACGCTCGGGGCTAAAATCACACGACGATGCCTTTTCATAAATTGTCGAATTTTTAGGTTGTTCTCGTTTCGGAGCCAAAAGTCATGAGTGTTGTCGGCCAGTTCTATATCGATTCGCGTCTGACGCGAAAATGCTTGCCACATCAGAAGCTTCTCGTTCAGTTCATTAGATGAGGGCTCTTTCACTTGATTCCTTGCCAGGGTCTCCATCACTTGGACAAAATTCGAGATTTGTCCGAATGGGTGTTGAAATACGCTTTCAAGCATATCTAGAGGCGCGATTTCCGAGAAGATGCCACCGCGATGTATCTGCGCAAACCCATTGACCGACCTCAAGTCACAATACGCATTAGCGTAGTTTTCAAAAATCTTTAATATTTCCTTCGCGTTGCGGAACCAGAGCAGATTGTTGAATGAGGGACTATCTCCTCGGTAGAAGCTCTCTAGCGACTTGCAGCAGGCAAAAAGGGTGTAAACAATCTGCATATAGCTATGACAAATCTGAGCCAAGTGTGGTTGCACTTTTGGTAGCGATTGGAATGAACGGACATACTTTTTCCCACGTTGACAAAGGTGTAGGCATTGCTGGAGTGAAAGTAAATACGGATAATAGGCTTGCTGAAAGCTGCAGTGATTATAGATTGTAAACTGTTTGGCTGTAAGAATAAGTGGAATGTTTTGTGGTTCGTTGGAAACATGCATAGCTAAAAGCTGGCGCTGGAGGATGTCACCGTTTTCTTTCTCAATGCGTTCACCGTTAAACTTGAGCACTACAGTACGATAATCCCCGCAACATGCCTCCAGCACATGTGATTCAGTGGCATCCATTGTCCCAGCGTCTAGTCTCAGTTCTGCCGGGGAGCTTAGTTCGGAATCACCATTCTGCAGTTGTTTGCGAGAGTTTAAACCCCAATGGAATAGACGACCGTCAATAGTTCGGGCAATGGAGTGTTCTCTCCCAGTAGATATCGAACATACACCGATTTCACACAAATTCAGCACCTGGCTGATACCAGAACGCTTGATGTGGTCTCCTGTTCCCAGAACTCCATTGTTCTTTGACCCAAAAGAACAGACGGTAGTAGAAAGTAAAGCATACCCAGATCTAAGAATATCTTGAATATTATCCTCAATGCATATAGAGTCGCTTTCTCGACTGCTAACCGAATTTTCAGAGTACCGATCTATCTTCGCGGAATTCCCCGGTCGCTGTGATGGACTTAAGTATAAACTGCGTCCAAAATGTTCACCATCACTGTTAGAATATTCATTCTCAATGACAAGTATAAAGAAATCATCTCCAGCACTTACATCCAATACGGGCTTTTCAAAATACTTCAACCGAATGGGCAGCTGGCAGTTAAACAGATCACCACAGCTGCCCATTGCATATACCTCGTGGTTTATGGTAATAAAAACAGCTCCGAGAGAATTGCACTTGACTCGCGATATTTGAATTCGTTCTTCAGCTATTTCAAGGGGATCGAAAGAGATTTCTGTCCATATTCTGTCGCAGTTTCGTGAGCGAACAACACCCGTTGAGTCAACCATATAGAACCGTTCCTCCCAGATGTCCATGTCAACGATATTTCGAAACATCACCTCCAACCGAAGTTCCTTGTCCTGCTCTCGCGGAATCATACCACCCCATAATTTTCCATTGCTTAAAACAAAAATTTCATCGACTGACGCACAGACACGACTCACGGGGCCAAGTTCCTCTGCACTTTTCACCAGCAACTCCCTACCATTATGGTATAAAACAAACGGATGCATCTTAATCTGGAAGAGTCAATTCGAAATACGTTGTTAAGACGCTAGTGTTTTTAATATGTAACTTACATTAAATTCGTGTCACGTAAGGTGCTACGTTAATTTAATTTGTTTTGTAAACGTTCACTGGGATTTTTTTACATTCTGAAAACACAATTCAAGAAGTAAAGGTGGAAATCAGACGGGTTTGTTGATGCGTACATATGAAAACACAAGAAGATTGTACGAAAATCAATTTTTATTCCACGAAAGAAAGAAAAGTTTTGATAATCAAGATGACATTTATTTTCTTTATTTCTTTGCGTATTATGACAGCTGAAGCTGACGTATCGCTGTTTACTATTTAGGTGTGAATTAACGTGATTCATGCGGAATGTGGTGAGGTTACAATCATCTACAGTGAGCTACAAAACAAATATTAAGTAATTTGGGTGCTCGGTAAATGTATAGCATAGTTTAAGGCTGTTTCTTAAAATAGTGTACAAAATGTACACTAATGCAAGAATAGCTTATGTCTAATAGTACGTTTGCACCGATCTGAAATTCAAAATTTCGAAGAAAATTTTCTAACTTTAATTTAACCGCTTTACAGCTTTTGCACGTACGATTTGCCACTATTTAACGAAATTCTCTTCGTCAGTGTCTGCCCACCTTTTCTTGTTTTTGTCAGTTTGTCTTTAGTGATTGAAAACGTTTTCTTTAAGGCCTAATAATCGGTCACACACAGACGGACGGGCGAACGGACAGGCAGGCATGGCTAGATCTACTCATATAAATAAAAGATCAACCTTTAAATTGAAAATTTTAAATTTTAAATTGACCAAAATGTCTTGGAAACTTCCTGAGTTGAGATAAGCTTTTCATGACAATTGATACTACTCGTATAAAACTTTCTTTATCAAATAAGCCAAGTTTAGCTATGAGGTTAGATTTAATTATAAGTAAGACTGAATTCAATTAGTAGAACATATTTATTTTAAACAGATTTTATTCTATAAAAGAAAATGTAATAACAAAATATTCGTATATGAAAAACAAAAGAAATCTCTTTCATATTCTCTAAAGCTGAATAGAGTAAAGTAGAGATCCGTCACGGAAACGAGCTGGTCGCGATATCAGAGTATGTGCTTGAATCTGAGCTGACTTCCTGAATGTAATTGGTGCTAGTTGGGGCTTCCTACGTTTTTGCTGTGCCAAGCGTTGATTTTGATTTTTCCTGGGGAAGATCAATCGCTCAGCTTCGGGCTCATCAGTTGCTTGTTCATCGAAAACCTCTGCTGCTTCTTCTGGTTGCGGTGGTCCATAAGTTTGATCGGGTGGGCCATAGGTCTGGTCTGGTGGTCCGTAAGTTTGTTCTGGGGGGCCGTATGTCTGGCCAGGTGGTCCATAAGTGGGATTTGGGAATGATGCTGCCTCTTGAGTTGGAAGTTCGAAGGGGATTTCAGGTTTAATTCCAGCTGGTGGGTATGGAGTCACAGCAGAAGGTGACTCCTCTTGTCGTGCTAAAAATAGATTGCGGCTTTGAAGACGAGAGTTGAAATGGCGAGGTGGCTCAGCTGTACTTGCAGCTATCAGGGCGACTACCAAAGCACACTGAAAGTATTTTGCCATTTCGATAATTGTTGTTGAAAGTGAAGTGGTTAACAAGCAACTGATATCTTTCACTAAAGTGGCAATGTCTTTTATACACACATTCTATTTGTCAAGTAACGTCAAGTTAACTTAAAGTGATTATTCAAAATCATAAGCCTAAAATAATTAAATTTATTCAAATTTAGCTGTGACTTTGTGGAAAATCCGTAAATTCCTTTAACCTTAACCCTATGCGATTTTACTGCTCTGTGTCCAAAAATATTTTATGTTACCTATGACAATTAACGTAGTTAATTTAATGAATGAACAGCAAAGAAAACCTTCACGCGCCTAGCCTGCAACATAATCACGTAGTAACTCGCTTACGGAATCTACTAACCATTTTTGGTTGTACCAACAGACAAGACATTTGATATAAAAAGTGTTGCCCGTCAACCAATCGATGTCAGTTGTTTACCAGCGTAGCATTTTACAATTAGTTTCTCTTGCAATGGCAAAATTCCTTCAACTTATCTTGGTGTTAGCTATCACCGCAGTGTGCATGACGGAACCAATTCGATTCCAGGGGAATCGTAATAATCAATTCTTTGCTAAACAAGTAGAGGCGCCAAGCTCTACAGCAGCTCCGGCACCGTATCCACCAGCTGGTGTTACACCAGCAATTGTATTCGAACTGCCTACGGAACAAACAACAGTTCAACCCGATAACACATATTTGCCGCCAGCGCCAGAACCAACACCTGACAACGTCTACGGTCCACCAAAGCCTGAACCAACACCTGAGAATGTCTATGGTCCACCAGAACCAGAACCAACCCCAGATAACACATATGGACCACCAGCGGTAGAACAAGCACCAGCTGTTGATTCTGGATCAGAAGGTGCTCCAGTAATCGATCCAAGAATTGAAAGGTTGATCTTGGCAGCAAGGAATCAACTTCCATCACAGCTGAGGCAGCAGCGCAAGAGGACCCAACCATTGAAAGCAGCTAAATTACAATCGAAACCAGTCGAGATTGTTAGATCTCTGCCAGTCATCGCCTACTCTGTGCAGTATAAGAGTTTTTAGATTGACACTTTGCAACAACATGAATTGACAAGTTCAATTGGTTTCATAAGAAAATGGGATGAGTTTTCTATTTTTTAATCTAGTTATTGATTTTTTAAGAATAAAGTTATCTAAAGAAAAACACGTTTTATTTCTTTCCAATTAAAATAAGTACATTAAGGATTTTAAATCATTCCAGTAGGCTCTGCAACATTTTTCTCCTTTAATCAATCTTAATAATTATTACATTGAAACCATTCGCCGTTGGGATATGCTAAATTAAACGAGAGTCATAAGTACAACCCAATAACATTAGCTCGACTTTTCATAAAGTTTGAAAATCAGCAAAACTGTATTCGCTTATATTGAATTCTGTTTACAATCCATATAAATTCGCTTTGCATTTACTAGAAGACACAGGAGATGCACACATGTAGCTTTGTAGTTGGAGCAAAATGAAGATAAAGTGGTTTGCTTCGGTTACCCAGGATACCTAGAACCGACTTTGTCTATTTTTATACCATGTGAATCTTGAAAATTCTTCTTTGTTCATAAAGCTCCAAAAGTAGTGGTTTGCATAAAAAACAAGTCTAGGTGTGTTTTTCTCTGGACACTATCTAATGAAGGTGTCCAGAATGACAACGCCTATCGTTAGGCAAACCAACTGCTCCATATAAAGTTTTATAGCGTGCTCCGCTGAACAAGGTTGTTTGTACCTTTCGGTTAGTGCTGGTATTGTTATTCCATATCTGGCAAGTTTATTAGCCTCACGTTTCTCTGGGTTGTCTATGTCGCTATACCCAGAAACCCAGCGCTGTTTGCTCATATGCACAAAATGATTTTCCAAGTGGCTAAACATTTTTTTTCGATTAATAAGCCATCGGCATTATTGGTATCGTAAGTTTTATTTAACTAAGAATCTGGTTAGTTATGTTACCATTAAAAGATATCTGTGAACAAAATTGAGAATCAAAAGTTTTTGCATTTAATATTTCAAGGCATTGGATCGAATTTGACACAGACCGAGTTTTTTTTTTTTTGTAGAAGTGGTAAGGGAAATTGTACAAGAAAAAAACTACCCCTGATTTAAATGCAACTAAAACGAATGGTGGGTGCACAACTGGGTCTTACGAAACTTCTCTTTCATAGCAAGTTAATTTGAAGTTTTTAATAATTTGGTCGGAATACACAGTAATATTTATTTTGATATTGATGCTAAAAATGATATAAATAATGTCGAAATGTGATTATATGAAAGTTTATTCCGTAATTGAGAACAATCGGTGTCTATGTGAATGGAAGGGTGATTTTCCGTTATTGCCCAAAACTGACAATTCCGTTTAGAGATAATTGGGCCAAAACCAATTATGTGGAATGAAAACAGTAATAGTAGTATATAAATGAAATTTCGCTCAATTTGGCTAAAAAAACCCGTTGTATAGGTTTTCTCGAAATAAATGGGTATGCAATTTTGTTGGAACTAATACGCTTATAGTGTATATGAAGTTTAATTAAAATTGTTAGAGCCGTTTTCGAGAAAATTGAGGTTATGTATAATTTTTATATGGCAGGCACCGGTAATAACTAGGCTAAAAGCAAAAACTAAATTATAGAAAAAAGACTCTGAGTACGAAGTTTGAAGAAAATCGGTCAAGTCGTTTAGGCTGGAGAGACCATGTATAGACGGATCGACGAACCGACGGACGGAACTCCAAAAACCACTATTTTGGGTTCCGCTATCATCGTAATGTTAGAATCAATCAAAATCTCGAGGTCGAAAATTTTAATGAAAACATTATATTTCTCTTTGTAAGAGAAAGTGTAAAATAGCACAAAGCTTTCATATGAAAGTACAAGTTCCTAAGAATGCATTGTTTCCTAGTGATTCATGAAATTATTTGCTTAAAGATATTTAGTTGTATCTGTTTTTTTAATCTTTATTTACTTTTTGATTTTTTGACGAAGTTTACGCAAACAATTTGTATCATTGCCGATAGTTGGATATCTGTTATTAAACGTAAATGGAGTAAATGATTCGTCCATCAGCTAATTGAATTGGCTGAGCAAGGATTTGCTGCTGCAATGGTTGTTGTTGCAATTGAGCTGGAGCGGAGGTTTTTAGTGGTGCTGGTTTCCTTAGCGCTGCAGATTTATTCAAACGTACCTTCTGGTTCAATTTTTTGTTTCCACGGACTGCAGTGAAACGCTCTGATTCAGGTTCGATACCAAAATCTTCCTGGGCTTCGACTGGTTCTACTTCGGTTTCTGGTGGACCATAAGTCTGGTCAGGGGCACCAACCACATTCTTGTCTCCAAAAACTGCACTCTCATCAGAGGGGAGATCAAACTCCACATCGGGCTTCTCGCCAGCTGGAGGGTATGGTGTTTGGGCTGGTACTTCTTCTGAAAGTTCCTGTCGCGCTAAAAAACGACTCCTGTTTCTAAAACGGCGATTTGCGCGTGGAACTTCAGCTAAACAACTGGTAATTAAAAGAAGGGCTACTGCAACTGTAAGGAAATTTACCATTTTTAAGGTTATAAATATGGACTTGAATATTGGTAAACACACGAATGCAAGACAACTGATACTTTGTTTTGAATTGCAGGGGCTATATAAACGATTTATCCAAGCAATTGGTTATGATTGAACACGTAAGGAAGGTAACGTGTACCATGTAAGGGGCGCTTATAATGTACGCAAATGTATACGTGACCGACACGGGTTATTAAATTATGAGTGACTACACTGAGTAATGGGTTATATTAATGCCGTTTGCTCGTATTTTTGAGTATGGTAGTGCTTTTGATTGAATTCGTAAGCAGTATTTCAAGGTATTATCTGAGTTTGAGCTGTAATTGTGAGGTTAGGTTAAATAAGTATAAATGGCTTTCTAAACATTTCTGCACTAAGCATTTTTGTGCTAATCATGTTCGTACCAAAAAATCTTTTTTTCACATCAATTATGGCGAAACTTACAGTTTTATGCCGAATCTCTTTCATTGTAATGTAAGGTTCAACAAAAATCTCTAATTGAGATTTTTAATAAAACCAAGACTTGAGAAAGTAAAAATAAGTAGTTATTACCTGTTAATGGTCCATATAGTTTTTAAACCTACCTTTTTCAATCAAATGTATGTGTGACGTAATATGTTTTCCACAAATATTTGGACTTTGTGAAGCTTCTCATAATGGTTTTGTACTGTAAATCTCGAAAGGTATTTTTACTTTCTGTATTTCGATCATGGATATAACGATCTAATCCTCAATAATTTACTTTAAAGCAAACATATTTTTTCAACATAAACCACGACGTTTAGTGCAGAGAACAAAATGTGTGGGATTCCCTATTTCGAATTGCGAACATGATTGGGATGATGACCTATATCAAACGATTTTTCCGGTACATAAAGGAAAAATAAAGCAGCATTCAAAGTTTATCAGAGTACTTTTGATAGCAGAGTGTCCTTGATGTGGGAATTCATACTATAAGCATATCAAAGGAATCCGCGAATAACGAAAAACATTTCTGTTTCATGAGTGGGGGTAAAGTAAAAGTAGCGATTTGTTTTATTTAATAATTGATAGAAATAAGTTACAACTAGATGTCCTTTTGACATAAACACATTTATAAAATATTCTTCGTTACTTTTTAGTTTTCTTATCACGAGAAAGTTTTTTGCTCCTTGTTGCATTTTTTGGTGTATTTTTTCGATAACAAGTGCATACATTTTTAAATGTTTAGTTTTATTTTTTAAACATATGAAAGTACAAGAACACCTTTTCGTTATACATAAAATATTTATCATTGAGCCCATTATGCTAAAAACATCTGTTAATAATAAATCAATTGACCTCTGCTATATTGCAACTCTGCCTATAATCCACAACGAACCACCAGCACATAGTAATAATTAAAAATAAATATTTTCACCTTGTCCGGTGGAAACCTTTTGACGGTGTCACGTCCACACAACACGAATTCAAAAAATTGATGGATTGGGTTGCCTTACATGTCAGACAAATGAACTGGGCCTAAGATTCTTGGCGGCTATATAAACAATGACAAAATCATCAGTCGATATCAGTCAACTTGAACAAAACAACAGAATCAACACCATGGCACGATTCTTTAACACACTTCTGGTGGTTGCATTACTTGGTGTTTCCACTGCTGAACCGGCAAGATTCCAAAACTTAAGAACCAATAGCGCTTCTGCAAGACAAGAAGTTGCTAACGATGGTGCACCAGCAGCTAAAGCACCATACCCACCAGCTGGTCTTAAGCCGGATATCCCATTTGATTTACCAACCGAGACAACAACCACACAACCAGATAACATTTATCTAGTTCCAGAGACAACTACGTCTCAGCCGGACAACACTTACTTGCCACCAGACAGCACTTATGGAACACCAACAACTACTTACGAACCACCAACAACTACTTATGGAACACCCACAACAACATTGGAGCCTGAAGTTGCAACTGAAGAATCAGACATCCTTTTGGAAGCAGATGATGATGATGACACAGAATCTGTCATTTCAGTAGCCATTTCGTACGACGCGGATACTCCACCTGAGGAGCCTCAACGTCTGGTATTTTAACAAAGGATTCAACCTCTCAAGAGTGCCAGATTACAGAGAATGCGTGCTGTTGAACCGATTTTTCTCGATGACGGATCATTAGCTTATTCTGTTTAGAAGCAGAAATTGTATTGTTTAACCAAAGAAGTATACCTAAGATTTTGTTACTTTTTTATTTTTCCAATTTATTTGTATAAATTAATAAAATAGTTAGGTTTTCTTTAACTGAACAAAAATTGTCTCTATACGGATTTACTGTAACTAGAAACATGTTACTATTATGTAAAAAGCTGTAATGAGCCTGTGGACGAACTATGCGAGAGCATAGCTGGTGTTAAGTCCTGGACGATGCAGCTGGGTGGCACGCTGGCTTAAGCACGGCTTAGCTCGCCGAAATGGTCGGGGATCTTGCTGCGTAAGTTAAAATGATCGTGCCGGAAGAAGTAGTCAGAAGTATATTTATAAAATAAAATGATCAATTAAAAGAAGTATTGCATCACCACGCCTCTAGTAGGAATCGTTAGACTGCTAGATAGTACTGCTAGATAGTACACTTTAAATGCTATTCTACAAGCACATACATTATCACCTTATTTCGATAGCACCGCTGTTATTGCCATCAGGGATTTCCCACCTCATATGGCCACCGAATAGATGGACACACCTTGTTATCTAATTCCCAAACATATAGATAACCCCTTAGTCGATCACTCACTCACTTTCTCTAGCTTACACTGATCTCACCTTTATTACATGTTTCAATTAAAACATTTTAATTCACCATACCAACAAAGAAAACATGTAAAATGTTGAATTCATACTCATTTTAATTTATGCTTACTATCTAACAAATTTTTAATTACTATTCTGATCTTATCATATAATCGAATTCACCTACTACACACCGTGTATATGCACGACAAAATGATCAACGTATCTTAGTTTTAGTGTGTATATTTTGTTTTAATTTCACTTAAAATATAATTTTAATTATATTTTTGTATTTTAATTCTGTTTTAAGTTTCATTTCTATTTGACAATTTTTATATAGGTAGCTATCAAATCCTTTAATGTTACTTTTTTTTATAAGCAAATTTTTAGCACAAATTCTACTGTGATAGGGCTCCGACGCCGACAGTCAGTGTTTATCACTGATCGTGGGCAAGCAAAAAAAAAAGACAAATGAGAAAGGTACCTGTTGTATTGTTGTTGTTATCGTGGTTATCTTTTGCGTTGGGTTTTGTGCACTTGTTTTGCTATTATGTATTGATGTGTCTTGTTCTGGACGTGACTTTCAATTTTCCTTTTTGGTGTGCATTCTAGAGTTATTGTGTTCTTGTGTTCTGTTTGCCTGGGGGTGGTGGGGAAGTGTGGGTAGCTGCTGATATTGGCTGCTTTTCATGTTTAATTGTTTTCGATCATTGATGGTGGATTGATGAAACGAATGTGTTAAGCATATGCATCTACTAAGTATAGCAGTTTTGCACGGGTAATACCAATCCACTAATGTTAGACAAATTATGAATCTAGATCACCAACACGTGGATTCAAACTCGTGTGCACTTCGAATTGATGTTCACATGGATTTATAATTTTGTTCTCCCTATGCACGGGAAGACAATTGACTGATGCCACTTTCACAATCAGTTGTGTATAGTTTTTGACCAAGCTAAATCATTGGGCAATTAAACCTAAGAAAAATAACTATTTTATATAACAACGAATAAGACTTTGTCACAATCGTACCTTTAAGCGATTATTACCACACTTCCACGCTGTTAAGAGGCCAGAGATAAAAGACCGAGAAATGGATGGAAACTTTCTATACCGAATGCAACGCAAATCAACGCCAGTAATCGTGAGTCGAATGTCACGTCAAACATTTGACGAAAGGCATTGCAAAAATTTGACAGGGTGTCAGATTTAAACATGCTTCATGTAGCGGACCCTTACTTGTGCAATTTCGTTATTTTAGCTGCATGCTACAAAGCGCACATTACTATGAAATCATTTGTCTTAAGAGCAAATCCTTTCTCCAAACAAACAGTGAATGCTAATTTTGGTCTATTCATCTATTCCGAGGGCTTATCGCTGATCGCCAGACTTGGAAATAAAAGGATAAATTATGTTGAGCTCATAAACTTGAGAATGTGGTTTGATGCTTCCAAAACACCATAAAAATCGCATGGTTTTAAATACCCAAAAAAACATTTGGATCATAATGAATAATGAATGAGAGAATTTGTTTTTATTAAATCCGTAACAGTGTATTCATTTAAATTATTCAGTTAACACCTACCTAAATAGTGTATCATAAAAGTATACAAAAATATAGTAAAGATTTTGAACGGCAATCGGCAAATCCTACGTTCTACTACGTTTTTTAGAACCAACGTGATTAAAAACCATAAACTGTGGGAGATCTGAAACTCTATGCTTACAAAGTTCAATTGACTACTGACCATGAAGAGCGTTCATGGTCAGAGCATCCACAACAAGTGGTGCTGATTTTTCGATCAAAATCACTTCCAGCGATGAAGCTCATTTTCATTCTGATGACTTTCTTAATCGTCAAAACTGTCGCATTTGGGGTTTAGAAACAAAAATACACACGCAGACATGAATGGTTGTGAGAAAGCTTGGCCCTAGGCACTATCAAGTCTGTTGCGTCAAAAATTTGTATTTCTTTTGCTATTCCATACATAACCCCAATCTGTATACTCTATTAACCAAAATTAAATAAAAAAAAATTAAAATTAAATATTAAATTTAAAAAATAATCTAAGAAAAAAACTGTATTTTCCATCAAAATTAAATTTTGCGTGAATAGTCGGACACCCTTTAGTTGTTTATTTGAAATAAAAAAATAGCTTACTATACACAATTGTTATCCTAATGGTTTACAAGAAGATTTTTTTTTATTTCTGGCGCGTTTCAATTAATTTTCCAGTAAATTTGAAAGATTAAGATTTTGAAAATCCTAAAAAAGAGTATAAGTGGTTTTCGAAAATGTTGGATTTTCTAGTTTTTTCTTATTGGCGATTTTTGACACTCAAAATCAACGGATTTTAATGAACTTTTGTTACAGTGCGTTTAACTATTTTTGAAAGACCCCGTTACATTTATATTAGAAATAAATGATCCTGCAATAAATAAAAAAAAACAACAACTATATAGTGAGGGAGATATTAATTTTTTGTTTATTTATACCGTAAAAATTGTAATAAAATAATCCCCGCCGAACATTTAAATAACAGTTCGCCCTAGGGGTGCAGGATAAGAAAGGCTACCAAAAAAGTGCTTAGTTTTTAAATATAAATTGACGTCAAATTTGCGCGCCGCAATGTAGGAATTCGAAATTATAATAATATTTTTTAATTCCCCCTACTAAGAAAAGCACGAAACGATTATGCATTAATTGGGAAGCAACAGGTTAATCGGACCATCGAGCCAAATAAAATAAATAAAAATAAACAAATCTGAGAAAAACCGCTAGTTGATAGAATATATTTTTGTAAATACATATTAATTAAAACATTCACAGTACAACCCATTAACTAATGCTTTAATTAGCTCCCCAGTTCCCAAGAAAAGCTCACGTATTTTCATCACAGTACCTCTGTCTGTCTCTTTAAAGTAAATCGCCAGAGGCTTTCATTCAAATTCTATCCAAAGTCCGTTCGTCAAAAAAGTTTTCATTGAAAAGCGCAAAAGGAAAACACTTTATTCCTCATTAAATAAAAAGAAAATATTTATTAAAGTCGATTTTGTCGAGCTGTTTGCATGTGTGCGCCTACGTAGGAATTGTCTCTTTGACCGCCAGTCCGCCAATTAATTTAACCAACTCATCACTGTTCTGTATGTGTGGCAGTGAAACTCTTTGTGTTTACGCGTCAGTTTTGACAACGCGCAATTTTGTCGTTATTATTTTTCTTTTGTAAATGCTGTGCGGGCGTAAGAGTCGGCATACTAAGTGCATCGTATTTTGGAAGGGTACTAGCCTGAGTTCATGATTTATTTTCGTATTTATTTAAGTAAATGCTTCTGTAAACTAAATTGATTCCAGTGGCCCAAATATTCTGACGTGTTAGCGATTCAAGTGTGGTAAGCATTATCGTAAAACGAAAATCGTAAAACGCAGACTAAAAATAATTCCGACGAATGTGTTTTTTTAATGTGTACTTTAGAAATGAAACATGTAAATAAAAATAATTTAAAAACATTTATGAACTATCATTAGAAGGGATCACTTAAACCCTTAGAAACTGCGGATTGTAGGTGAAGAGCCTGCCATGTGCGTCAGTGAAGTATAAAGGTTGAGCAATTAGGGGTTGTGACTTTAATATTGGCTGAGCAACCAATCGCTGAGACTTCAGGGGACGTACTCGCAGACGTTCGATTTCGTTGGTCTCGGTATCATCTTCCTGCTCTGCAGACTCTTGCTCTTGAGATTGTTCTGTGCTTTCCGGTTCATCGGTTTGATCAATCTCGGTTGCGTTTTCTGTAACATCTGCGATATCGTCATCGCCACTGCCAGCTTCTGGAGGGCCATAGGTTTTGGCTGGTACACCCTCGACATTATCCGGTGGCAGATATGTGTTTTCTGGTTCAACGGCTGCCTTTTCCTTTGTCGGTAGATCAAAAG
Organism: Rhingia rostrata; assembly: GCA_949824845.1. Classification (NCBI taxonomy): domain Eukaryota; kingdom Metazoa; phylum Arthropoda; class Insecta; order Diptera; family Syrphidae; genus Rhingia; species Rhingia rostrata. Next base: position 106,550,755 of record OX463757.1, read on the forward strand.
GGACTTCTGGAACTAGTCCTGCTGGTGGATATGGTGTTTGCGTTGGGATATCCTCCTCAGCGATTTCCTGGCGAACAGAGAGCCGTGATTGTTTTCTCAATCGAACTGGTTCCGCACAACACACAGTTACAAGGACTAAAAAAACTACAATATGAATGAATTTGACCATTTTAAATGATTTTTGGAATGTTCTACTACTGATGGAGCTGATTAAGAAACTGATGCCTTTTCTTAAATGCAAACGCCTTTTTAAACAAATTCTCGGGAGCTGCCAATGTTCTCGTTACAAATCAAAGCTCGAAAGAATTTCATATTAGAAACCTTCCACTCGGACGCTTGGCATTACAAAATGATTACTTCCGGAACTAATGCTTCGTCGAACATGCTCATTTTCATTCAGGGATATGCTTGTTGTGGGCTGCATTGTCACTGTCACGATTAGTTCACCGATCAACTTGTGTAAGGAATATTGATCAGCCTTATGCGGTGCACGTAAGTGCGTGAGAGAAGTGAATATTTAATAGACCATAATGAAGGTAGGCATATATGATTCGGAATGTCAACCTTTTTTCAGTTTTTTTTTTATTTCTAGAATTTTATGGCAGTTATTAAGTGACAGTCCTTAGCAGCGCGAAAATATTGCTTAATATTCAGATGGTGGTTCAGTTTGCTTGGATAACATTGATAACTTGTTTGTTTTTATTTAAAAAATGGGTCAGTCGGAAGTTTTAAATCAATTTGCTTTTGTTTTATTTATAGTTGTGTTGTTGAAAGGCCATAGGCATAAGAATTATATCCGAAGGTCGATTTCGCAGTTTGGTGTTGTAAAAAAGATTCCTAACTAAAACAATCATTTCGGTTTTATTATTTTTTCTGTCGAAAGCAAAGTGTATAGGTGCAACTTATAAATGGTGTTTTTAAATAGTGTATCTGCTTTCCTTTACAGTTCAAGCGTTAGAATGTGCATTTTCTATAAAAAACGATATTAGCAAAAAAGTGCAATATTTCATTAAAAATAATATTTATCATCTTTTAAACGGAAACGCTGTTAGTGAAGTATCATACCATATAGGCATACCCATTCAGATCATTGAAATTCTATGAAAATAATTGAAATACAAGTCTGCGTAATTTATCTCCAATATTTTATTTAGGCTTTTTGTAGCTATCATTGAAACTCTTTTGTTTTTGTAGCATTTACAGACCATGAATTAGTGGAAAGTTCTTGTTAACGCTGAATTCGCATCTGCAATCACACGTGTGTTTGCGACTCTAATATTTTATCACGAAACTTTCAGTCCCGCCATTGTATTTACTAGGAGTAAAAACGCGCACAATAAATAATGTAAAACAATTTAGGTATCGGATAGGAGCTTTTCACAGGGCAAAATGTTATTCTTTGTGTTTTTTTTACAATAGCTTCTTGGTCATTTCTAATTGAATTTTCCAATTTGCTTCGCAACTTTGTTTTTAGTTGCCAAACGAAATCAACTGTCAACATCTGTTAATCATTAGCACATGTTCATGCTATGATACATATATACTAATTCCATTAGCCAGTCTTCGTACGTTGACCTTCCCTGACATTGATTGAAATTGAGAGAGGTGCTTCACCCAAGAAAATCTGTGCAAGTTTATAAAAAAGTACGCAAAAGTACAAGCACTAAAAAAATTATAATCGTTGGTTGATAAAGCTTAAAAATATGCATTGTTTTGGATGTTCTTCTTGTTGTCTTATTGTTACAACGTTACAACCCTTCCATTTTTATGCATTCGTAGTCTAGAGCTCTCTATTGCACACATCAGTAAATATACGGATACCCGTGTAAATAATGGATCCGTATATCCGTATTGTCTGTTTATTATATTTTTGTTTATAGTTCTTTAAAAAATATAAAAAAAAATTCTATTTTTTTTTCAATGAGAAGTTTATTTTGTCAATATAATCCCAATTTTTAGAATCCGTTTATTAGGAATCTGTTAGTAGAAATCGGTGTATGTATAAAGAATCCCTGTCTATGTATACAGTTAATACACATTAATTATTCGGATTCCGTGTCCACCTGTATGATAAGTGCACGTTTAAAAACGTTAACTCTTTTTCGTACTTAGTCGTATGAGGGGTTTTTAAGCGAAATAAATACATACATCAGATATATGCAGTATTATTTTAAATATTTCTGTTATTTAAAACCCTGTGGGTTCATCATATATAATTCATATAATTATTATATTTTCTTGCAACGCTGGTGATTTTGAATCGTTTATTAAAAGCCAATCCATTCCAAACCGTTATAAGTGCTACTGGGGCCCTTTAATACTACAGGCCCCAATGCACTGACATAAGCTTTTTATTTTATAAAATCTTAAATCTCATAGTCGCTCCACTAATATATATAAAAAAAAGCAAATGTCTTAGAAAGCAATGTTCGCAGTTTGTTTAATCGTGCTGGCGATGCACTACAAAGCGCCACCAAAACAAATGGTGCAATAGCGATGCTTTGAATATGCATGACCATATCTGACAAAGCTTTTAGTTGAACTGATGTCTTATTTTCACCTGATCTATCTATTATAAACAATTTTGATGCATCGGCAAATTTTCTGTACAAGACTCCAAGTTTATCCTCGCTGTGATTTAGCATAAACAAAACTAAAATGAAATGCTTAATGGTATAACTTGTGGCTTTACACTTCCGACAATACTTAATTGAACTCATCCGTTTTGTTTGCACGAAGTCGAAATTCATTGAACTAGCAGTTGATTGACCATGTTAATGAGTGCATAATTGGTGTTGGTATAGATGGATTTACATTATAACACAATTTATTGTAGGTGCAAGGATTACAAAAACTGACAGAGATAATGGCTTTTAATAAAAAAAATGTCATCTGGGGTGATTAACTACTTCCAAGAGAATGCCCTAGGGTAATAACAAACAAACTAACTTATAAAAAAATCAAACTTACAGGTAATTTGAAGATAATATCCGCCATTGCCTGGCAACTTATCCCCCACAACCGACAATATAATTTGATTAACTGCTTAATGCAAATATTTTGATTTCAAAGGGCACACCAAACCCAATAATGAGTTTTAAGTTCTGAGATGTATGTCGGTTGGCTTTTCACTTCCTCTTTATGTTCTCTCTACCCCAACCGGCAATAACCCAAGGGTGGAAAGTAAATCAAGTTCCATGGCCTTGTGAAAACAAATTGCGTTCCTCTTTTCGGTACATAATTTATCATAATATATCTCATTCCATGACGTAGCTTTTAGTCACTTAACCACCAACGTGAGAAACTGGCGAAACAAGAGAGCAAACCTACCTCATTTGTCCTTTTGACATCCTTTTAATGTAAATCTGATATTTTGGTTTGTCTTTTAAGTTACACGTGCTACACAAATGATGAAGCCGAACGCCTTAAAATAACAGCAATATAATACACTTTAGTAGATTATGATAATATATTTATATCCTCGCTATCCACTTTTTTGACGTACGTAAGGAGCGATATAATCATGTCATCATGTTTTAGGGGGGTGGATTAGGACTATCCTCTCACATCGGGCGACTGTGGATCGCGACGCTTATGCATTATTAATGAGCAAAAATATTTTTAAACGATTTAGTTTTCATTTACGTTCAATTATGTTAAACAGGCGATGTACTAAGAGAATCGTCTCATATTTAACGACTAGAATTTTTCTTGTTTATTGAAGACGTCAACACTTTGAAGTTAATTGGGCATAAGGACTAAATTAATGATTTCAATTCATATGCATTATGCACAAATGTTAATATAATTTATTAATATGAAAGACTCTCACAGGGTCAGAATTTAATAGATCTATCAGTAGTATAAAATGTCCTGAATATACATTTCCACTTATCATATTTCCTGAAAAACAAAGCAGTGCACAAGCTAATTTGATCGAAATGATGCCAGGTTCACTTTAAAAACCTTTTCTCACATCGCATTTGATAAGCAAAAATGTTATTATACTTACTCACATGCTTACTCACTTACAACATGCCTCTCCAATTAGCCCGGTCCTTAGCTAACTGCCTCCAGTTGCGCACTCCAAGTTGGTTGAGGTCGGTTTCTACTTGTGCGCGCCACTTAAGGCGAGGTCTTCCTCTACTACGTCCGACGTCTGGCTGGGAATCGAAGACTCTGCGAGCCGGAGTATTGGTGTCCATTCGTTCTACATGTCCTAGCCATCTTAAACGTCCAATGCGGAGTTTTTTGACCAGGGGCATGTCGCTGTACAGCTCGTATAGTTCTTGGTTGAATCTTCGTCTCCATAGCCCGTCAACGCAAACGGGACCGAAGAATTTTCCTCTCAAATCGACCAAGTATTTCTTCATCCGCTTTTGAGACGGTCCATGCTTCAGCGCTGTAGAGTTGGCAAGAGTAATTCTTCGTTTAATTTCTGACGAGATGTTGTTGTCAGAGTTAATAGCGGAACCGAGATAGGTAAAGTCCCGTACTACCTCAAAGTTATATCTGTCAATGGTGACGTTCTGTCCAATTCGTCGATGTTGTGTGTCCTTTCGTGTTGACAGCATATACTTCGTCTTGCCGTCATTTACTACTAAACCCATTTTTGCCGCTTCCTTCTCTATAGATACTAGCAAACCTGGCTATGACATCACGTTGGGTCGTACCAATGATGTCAATATCGTCGTCGTATGCTAGTAGTTGTACAGATTTTTTAAAAATTGTGCCTCTGGTGTTGGCTCGTGAGTTTTGCACAATCCTCTCAAGAATCAGATTAAAGAAGTCACATGACAGCTCATCGCCTTGCCTGAATCCTTTTTTGGTATCGAATGTGTAAGTGAGATCGTTTCCGACCCTGATAGAGCAGCGAGAATTCTCCATCGTCATCCTACACAAACGGACGAGTTTGGGCGGTATACCAAAACTAGACATGGCTCTGTATAGTTAGTCTCTGTAAATGCTGTCGTATGCGGCTTTGAAATCGATGAATAGGTGGTGGGTATCGATTTGGACATCCTGGTTTTTTTTCCAGGATCTGCCGAAGTATGTAGATTTGATCGGTTGTGGACTTTCCTGGCCTAAAACGGTTTTGGTAAACGGTAAACAGTTTTTGGTAAACGGTTTTTGTATGCGATGTTGAGGAGACTTATGCCTCTGTTGTTGGCGCTGTTTAGAGGGTCTCCTTTTTTGTGGATCGGGCAAACGATGCTGAGGTTCCATTCTTCAGGCATACTTTCTTCCGAAGAGAATCGGCTTATGAGTTGGTGGATTTTACTTACCAAATCATCTCCGCCGGCTTTATAAAGCTCGGCGGGAAGGACGTCATTTCCGGCAGCCTTATTAAGCTTCAGTTTAGATATTGCTATCCTCACTTCACTCAGATCGGGTGGTTGGCAGCTTTCGCTGTCGTTGCCAATATTGAATGGTTCGTTCTGCCTGACAGCGGAATGTTGTTCGTCATCGCAGTTTAACAGTGTGCAGAAGTGGTTCTTCCATGTTCTCAGCATAGTCTCAACTACGATATTTCCTTATTCATCTCGACATAATTCTGTTCGAGCCTTGTATCCTTGGCTTTGACGTTACACTTTGGTAAAACTTGCGAACTTGGCGGTCTCTTGCGATTGCAGTCTTTCGACATTAAATTTTTTTACAGTATTTCTGGATTATTGTGGCGTAGTTTATATCCGCATTCTAACCTTGGCTGCAACAAGGTAGTGGTCCGAGTCGATGTTAGCTTCTCGGAATTTTCGGAAATCCAAAATACCAAAATACTAATTGCGTGGCGCTTGTCTACCGCTATGTGATCAATTTGATTGACCGTTCGTTGATCTGGAGACCGCCATGTCCCCTTATGGATATCGAGGTGAGGAAACCGTGTGCTGGCTATAGCCTAAGTCCGTTACCAGACGTGTTGTCGTGTAGGCTATGTTTTCCGACAATACTGCTAAAGATGTCTTCTCTTCCTACATTTGCATTAAAATCTCCCAGCACGATTTTAACATCGTACTTCGGTAGTCGCTCAAAGGTTTTGACAAGGAGCTCATAGAAGCAGTCCTTAGCTATATCATCTTTTTCCTCCGTTGGGGCGTGAGCGCATATAAGGCTAATGTTGGCGAATTTGGCCTTGATGCGGATCGTTACAATGCGTTCGCTTATGTCTTGGAAACATAAGACTTCTTGCCTTAGTCTGGCACTTATAAGAAATCCGCATCCGAATAGTCGCTGTTTCTGCTCACTATAACAAGGTCCGTAGTAGATGTCACAGTTTTTCATCCTCTTTTTTCCCGGCCCATCCCATCGTATTTCCTTGATAGCAGTAATGTCTGCTTTGTATTAGTTTATGTTTTCTGCTAGTTGTTTGCTTGCACCTCTCCTGTTAATTGTTCTCACATTCCATGTGCATATACGAACGTCGTTGTCCTTTTTTCTCTTAGCCGTGTTGTCAACAACAAAATCAGTCCTTTCCGAGGCTATTGGTTGCTTCGTAACCGTTAGATTTTTCCATGATTAGGTAGTTAACCCAAAGCACAACCCCCAACCTCCAGGGCCAGTTCCAATTTATTAGATACCCCAGGACACGGGGCCATCAGTATCCACTACGGGACTGAGCGCCGCAGTTGGCCTTTCGGTTCATTCGCCACCAGCTCTGTTCAAGCGGCCTGACTAACCCTTGAAATTCCTAGACAACCTGTTGTCCGAATATGTCGAAGCAGCCTGTCTAGGTTCGCCTGGGACAGCAGGCCGGGTATTCATTCCGTGCCATTCAGACCTGGCTGTTTATAGTGTTGCTGTTTTTCGTCGTGTTATCAACACTCGCGCTTATCGTTTAGCAAGTCAAATCCGGTTAGATGAGACCAGTAACCGATGGTTACCACTTGGAGGTAAAAACAAGCACTTGATTTGTAGTCAGAGTTACAACCCTGGGCGTTGCCAAGTTAAAGCCAATCAGAGTCTACCCTCGTTCTACAACACCCAACCATCAACATGTTATTATAGGTTAGATTATTTTGTCGGAATTTTGTTTGGGTAGCTAGCTAAGGGAGAGAATAAACATTGACTAAAACTGTGCCATCTATTTTTGCCATTTCAATTATTAAGCTAATATGTCAGTTGTCAGTATGATCCTACTATTATAGGTCGTATACTCACTATATCGAAATAATAAAGGGTGATCCATTTCGAGGTTCCCTACTTTTTTAAAGAAAAAAACACAGAAAATTCAATTTTAATGGAGAATGTTTATTATCATTTGAAAGAGCATTCTTTGGCATTTATTTTTTGAAGATTATGTCTATCAAATGTTGGCCGTTGCTACGTCGCAGATGGTCCATCCGTTGAGTCCAATTTTCGATCACTCGTTCGAGCATTTCGACTGGTAACTGGCGAATGACACGCGTGATGTTTTCCTCCAAGGCCTGAATCGAAGCGGGTTTTTCGGCATAAGCTTTTGACTTTACATATCCCCACAGGAAAAAGTCTAACGGTGTGATATCACACAATCTTGGTGGCCAATCGACCGGCCCAAAACGTGAAATTATGTGCTCATCGAAATGTTCTCTCAATAAGTCCATTGATTGATGCGATGTGTGGGAAGTGGCGCTGTCTTACTGAAACCAAATGTCACCGAGATCACGAGCTTCAATTTCAGGCGTCAAATAGTCGGTTATCATGGCATGATAACGGTCGCCATTGACGGTTACGTTCGCACCGGCATGATTTTTAAAGAAATATGGACCGATGATTCCACCAGCCCACAAACCACACCAAACCGTTGTTTTTTCTGGATGAAGTGGCAGTTTTTCAATCTCTTCAGGTTGCTCTTCGTCTTACATACCCAATGAGCCAGAAATGGGCCTCATCGCTAAACAAAATTTGCCTCGAAAATGTCGGATCTTCTTGGAACTTTTCAAGAGCCCATAGAGCGAAGCGATGTCGCTTGGGAAGGTCGAGCGGCTTCAGTTGTTGCACAAGCTGTATTTTGTACGTTTTCAATTTAAGATCTTGACGTAAAATGCGCCATCGTCAGTCCGAGTTGCTGCGAACGGCGCCGAATCGACTCTCTACGGTCTTCGTGTACACTCTCAGCTACGACCGCTATATTTTCTTCACAGCGTGCTGGACGTGGTATGTTCGGTCGAATATTATCCAATAATGAATGCTGGGTCTCAAAATTTCTGATGGTGTTGCGAATAGTACGCTCAGTAGGCCGATTATGTTGACCATAAGTTCAGCGAAGTGCACGAAACACATTCCTCACAGAACGTGAATTTTCATAATAAAGTCGAACAATTTGTAAACGTTGTTCACGCGTAAGTCTTTCCATTATGAAATGCCAAACAATACTACACAAAAATAACATGACAGCATGACACGACTCACACGCGATCTGTCAAAAAAGGCTATTGAAAAAAGTATCTCTACTTGGATCACCCGTTAGTATATCTGTAGATTCTAAATACTTACAATATTTCTTGTAATACAGAGCAGTGTACGTGTACGTGTATCTTAGTTGACAGTATGCCAGATTGCGGGTTCCTAAGCTCCTAATGTCACTTAGAACAACCCATTCATACATTTTCTCAAATTCATCACTGAAATTTGAAGCGTTTCGCATTGAAATCCTTAATCCCTTCAACGCGATGTGTTTCAAGTTTTATTTATTAACAATTTTCCCTTTTCCCGTAGTTCGTATGGTAGTTAGAAGATATGAAAACAAAATTTGCAGAGGAGAGTTTATTCACCTTGTTTGTTAAATCAAAACCTGTTCCCGTTATCCTTGAACGAAACTGAAAGTGATAGCTGTGACGAACGAGTGACTGAACTTCTGGAGATACGGCATGCATAATACATGCGTGTATTATGTGTCATCAGAAAGTAAATAATCCATGCCAGTGCTGAAAATATTCTCAATTTATGCCGACCGACTTTCACCATCTTATACTTTGCATTTACAAAGTGTTCTGGATATGAGGTTTTTTGTTGAGTGGATATCTGTTGAATTTTAATAGGTTTAAGTTTTTTTTCTCATTGGAGGATTCGAATACACTCCTTTTGATTTTAAAATTCAACTATGGAAAAGCAGCTCCAGTTCAAACTTATGGTAATAATACAGAATTTATTAAGCAATGCTACCAATTAAGAGTTGCTTAAATAAGAGTGCTTATTTCCAAGGAAATATCCTAGAGACACCGAACAAAAAAGGTTTTCTATTTATACAAATTGGGTCAATAATATAATAATTGGCTCCTGATTTTCTAAAAACAACTTTATATTCAAGCCTTTTTAATAGCCCCCCTATAAAATAATAAAAATGGTGAAAGCGTAAGAGTCTGCTCGTACTGAAAAAAAAACGTGCAATGGATAAAAATGAGTTCATTTCCCTAAATAGTGTCGGAAGCGAATAACCAAACCAAAATTTGGATTCGTATATGATTGGCAAAAATTGAATATTGAATTGAAAAAAATAAAATTGTTTAAATAGGCGATTGACTGGTAGATTAGCCATCAGTAGACTTGACAGCGTCAGTTAAATATGGAAAAACACATTCAAAACATCCCAATCGTGCTCGTTGTTTCGGTTTTCTTTTGCAGTGCATATCCAGCAAGACTGGAAAAGCAGAAACCATTGAAATTAATTATGTTATCTGAGGATATTCAAGCAGAGATTCCACATCCTCCAGCGGGAATTAGAAATTCCATTCAATATACTAAGTGACTCTAAATTGGTAGGACCTCCAGTTGGAGAACTTGCTCAGACATATGGACCACCAGCCAAGACATATATAACCCCGGAAATGAGTGTCAAGAATAAAGTTGAAAAAGTGCCGAATGATGAACCTTTAGATAAAGAGGAACAACCAGAAGAAGTGCAATCAGAAGAATCTCAACCAGAAGAACCACACATAGATGAAGAGCTATCACAAATACAATCCCAACAATCCGAAAAAGAGTAGCAAGTATAGCACACATCAACATGATCCTGATATCAATATCCAGCAAATTGAAACTGAAATTGAGCAAGTCTTAGAGGAAGAAGCAAGTCTAGTTTCAGCTAAGAAGAATGCCAAGAAAACAGCAAAACTAAGTTTGGCAAAGTTGCAAATTGTTATCCCTCTGAGACGTCAATCAGTAGTCGCTCAACCAACATTATGCCTTAATTTCTAATAAATAAACTTAATTTATTAAAAAAAATCAATCGATTTTATAATTTTTGTAGCTGTCCTTTTTGTTCCATAAGGATAAAATCCAATTTAACAAGTCACTTCATTGCTGTGATTGTTTTTTTGTGCTGACATTTCATAAATTATTCAATCAATCAATTGTGCCAGATTGAAATATTTTAAACTTACTCACTTCTAGAAAGTGACAAAATCACACACCCCATGCATTATTCAGAAATAAGTCGAAAACAAAATTTTGACACTCGAAATTAAAACGTCACAGCAATTTAATTCCACTGGATGTGATAGCAAGTAAGAAACTCATTCCATTACTCTTCCCGTGAAGGATAGTCCAACAGCAGCCTTAAATGACTACACAACAAATGATCCCTTCCTGCTCGAGTGATTTAAAAAAAAATTCTTTCTTAGAAAGCCAACATATGTAATCCACTTGAAAAAATATTTTTTTAATTTTTTAGGAAACACAATCAAGGAAAGGGACGTAAAAAGGATTACTAAGAGAGTAGCGTAATGGACGTTTGCCCTTGGCGAATATTTCCATTTTGAAAATTATTTCTCTGAGCCTATGAAAGATTAAAATTGTAAATAGTTAGAATTGCAAAGATTCAAAAATGCAATCGAAGAAAAAGTTTACGTCCTTACAAAACAAATCGGATGCATGTGTATTCCTGTATGCCATTGTGTGGCAGGGTATAAATTCATACGAAAAGCCACTTGGTACATATCAACACACAGTGTTGAATAAAATTGGGATTTGTGATGGCTTTAGGAGAGGATTTCTGCTCATGGAAATCTTTCTCAGATTTGCAGTATGATGCAATACAATGCTACCAGAAATAACGCGCTTATGTTAGATATGCATATTTTATTCTGATTACATTACTCGTAGTCGGTGGTATAGAATAAAGCTGATTCGAGCTGTCGTTTGGCTGTCTTCAAAAATCTACTGTGCCAACTGAGTTAGTATGTTATACTGAGAGAGGATAAACAAACTGACGGTGTACTGCATACCTAACCTACTGATTAATACTACAAAATCTAAAGTCATGGTCTTCTTGAAAAAATACAAAAATCCAAACCGAAAAGGCAGTTGGATTTGCAATTGTTTATTTCAGATAACAAATACATATCTAGGACTATTTTTCCAACATATCCCTCATACCATTTACCCGATAGCCGCTAGCATCGTCTCGATATTTTGATCAACCGCGTTTTAAATCCGTACCATCTGATCCAAAAGGAAAGGGCTTGAATATACCCTCACAACATTGCCACGGTAATCCAAATATACTACTATTTCGTTTATTTTGCAATAAATTACCGAATAGCAATACAAAATCCAATATCCTCAATGCCATCTCGACTTTGCTGTGCATACGAGTTTACTCTGAAACGTGTTGAGTCCATAAGCCGCCCTCACAATATAACCAGAGCAAAATAAAAATAAAATTTATAGTCTTCGGTGTTCAAGTTTCAGAGATTTTTCTGTTCGCAATGCGTTTCATTTTGCGAGAGGACATAAATGTTTTCTTTGTTTTTGTATTTATTTTTGAGAATTTATTGCAGATCCACCCATTACCTGGTCGTTTATTGCTCTCGAGTTTATGCTCTGGCATTCGAAGAATTTACGAGGAGCTGACAAATTTCGTGAATGGGGTTGGCGATGTCAACAGTTGGCATATTAAATGCATAAACTTTGGGTTCGTATAAAAATTGCAATATGAAGTCAATCTTTTTTGTTCCATGGCGGTGTGAGGTTCTTTAAAGTATCCCATGTTATTGCAATGAACTAGAGAGAAAGTCCATCAAATCTTTATTTCTCAAAGTTGCGCTACTTTGGTTGTGTTATACGCGTAATCTTATTTACCCATCCATTCAATAAACGATTTTATTTGTAAATTGATAATGCTCTCGAAGATATACTTTGTGAATTAGCGAATGTGTTTATTTAAACCTCAGAGAAATAATTATAACATTATTTTGGTAGTCAGTGACAATTGCCTTTAAATTTGAGTTAACCACAGGCTCTCCAAGTTAGGTTTCTCCAACAATTGTTCGCCAAAAATATGTTATATTGGTTTCGATTGACAATTTATGTGTGTTGAAATCACCACCATTAATTGTGAGTCATAATCTTGAGGTTTAGGTTTATTTAGTGACTCTGCAATTGATAATGGCAACTCGCCGACTTGTGTTCAACATATGTGTGCATCTTGTTAGGCGATTGTGTGGACTGGTTAGCTTCTTTTATAATTCACTAAACATTCTACTAGATTTACTAGATGCGATGTATTTTTGATCCCGTTGCACGTCGGAAAACTACTCCACGCCAGTTAACCCTTAATAACCTTAATAACCCTTTTTCTAGAAAGAAGAAAGTTAGAATATTTTATTTCGTTCATGATATTCAATGTGTTATCGCACAATTTACAATTACAGAGAAATGATATGAATAAATATCATTCTACTGAAAAATTAATATATATTTATGAATTTAATTTATTAATAATTATATAAACATTTTTGTGAGGAAAACAACGAAAGCAAAAACCTCAAATTACAAAAAAAATTAAATAAAACCTTTTTCTAGAATATTTGCCACTTTTCGTAACCACCAAAAGTCTTGTTTTAACCTGAAAAAAACATATTAAAAATACACAAACATTCTGTAGTATTCGTTTTTATTTTTTATTTGTAGTTATCAATCAAATAAATAAATTCCATCACAATAAGTAAAACACAAATTTAGACTCGCAATCTTCTATAAGCTACCAAAGCCCCACTTGACGAGAAAACTGGACGAATAATAAGTTTTTGGGAGCGAAGGGGCTTAGCGGAGAGTGCTTGAAGTTTTGATGCTCTCAATTTCGCTGGTCGCACTTTATGCTTGCGCAAACGGTTAGCTAAAATCAATCGCTCTGATTGAGGGTTTCCTAAATTTTCAGCTTCAGGCTCCTCCGGGACAAGTTCTTCGAGTTGTTCTGGCAGTTCTTGTTCCATGGCATCATCTATAACGTCACCTTCACCACTGGCCTCTGGTGGTCTATAAGTTTCAGCCGGAGGCAATAGGTTGTCTGGTGGAAGGTATGTATTATCGGGTTGCTGGTGTTCCTCTGGCGCAACAGGTTCTAAAGGTTCCTCTGGCTCATCTACTTCTAGAGGTTCCTCAGGTTGTTGTTCATTTGGCAAATCAAATGGAATGTTAGGCTTAATCCCAGACGGTGGGTATGGAGTCTGTGCTGGTACATCTTCAGTCAGTTCCTGGCGAGCAGATAAGTGCGATTTATGCAATTTTGTCAATCTTGCTGGGTTTGCCGTGCACACTGCAGTAAGTGCCATCAGCAGAATAAGCGAGAATATTTTTGCCATTTTTAGTTTTAATTCTGTTGGATTCTATTAGGCAACTAATGCCTTTCTTCAATTTGACTCGACTATTTAAACAAACTCAATGAATCATTTGTTGCTGTTGGAAAAGCTCGAGATACGTACTGCTAAGCTCTAATATTAACTGACCTCCGCAACAGTCTATTTCGTTAGAAACCTTCTCATATGTAGGTAACCCAATAAATTATATATAATTCTCATTTTCATACCACTACCGAATATGCTGACTACATGTGTACGACCGGTGAAGTTCATCGGACGTCTTTCGGAGACAAAATTTGGCCATGCTTATGCTGTGCACGCGCATACGTGTGAATGCGTGAGTCTCATGCCAAAGTAGTCGCATAGCTTTAGGAAATTCGAATTTATTTGTGAACACACCAAGAGGCGATTGGAAAGGTCAGTCTTTTTTTTAGTGATTTTTATCCAAATTTGGTTGGAACTTGGTTTGAGTGAGCTTATTGTATAAACAATAACGTTTACCAGGCCAACACATAACAGTGTGCTGTTATATCAATGTTCATGGGGATGATTTGACGATATCACATCAACCTAACAATTGTTATTTTTTTAACCACATTAAGATGACGTAATTAAAATAGTTAGTCATATGAGAATGACAGCTAGATACACCTCAATAGCCTCTATATTTAAATCAGTTCTAACAGAATATTTTGAAATAGTTTAAAAAGTCAAAACGAAGAGATAGAGACCATCAGTTGCTCAATAGAAATCAAGCAAATATAACCAGCTCACACAATGGCAAAAATATCCTCACTTATTCTGCTAGTGACAGTTTTTGCAGTGTGCTCTGCAAGCCCAGCACGATTGACGAAATTGCATAAATCGCGCTTCTCTGCTTGCCAGGAACTGGGTGAAGATATACCAGCACAGACTCCATACCCACCATCTGGAGTTAAGCCTAACATTCCATTTGAATTACCCAATGAACAACAACCTGAGGAACCCCTGGAAGTAGTTGAATCAGAGGAACCTAACCAACCCGATAATACATACCTCCCACCAGACAACCTATTGTCTCCGGCCGAAACTTATGGACCCCCAAATCAATTTTATGGAGCCCCAGAGGCCAGTGGTAATGATGGAGAACAAGATGTGCTAAAACCAGTAGAGGAATTAATTTCTCAGGAGCCTGAAGCTGAAAATGTCGATGTCCCGCAACCAGAGCGTATGGTGTTAGCTAAACGTTTGCGCAAGCAGAGTGTACGACCAGCAAAATTGAGAGCACCAAAACTTCAAACTCGAGCCGCTTAGCTTGTACGATCTCAAAGACTGATTACTAAACCGATTTATGCTAATGGAACTTTGGTAGCTTATAAGGTTCCAGGAGTTAAACGGCGCATTTAATTAATTTCGATGCGAAATATTTCTTTTGTTGGTAACTTAAAATATGACTCGAAATTACAATTGACATTTTTTTAATTATGCGAGTGTTTGTATTGTTTTTAGCACAGGGCTGAAGAGAAGAGGAAGAATGATAGAAATTTGAAATATGTTAGGTGTAGTAGGGATTTACTTTATAAGTGGTGTTCAAACTATTTGCTGTGTTTCTTGTGTGTTTTTTTTATTCGCTGAATCTTTTTCGACCGTTGGTGTTATTTATTTGGGTGTATGCACTAAATTTTATCATTTTTATTTGTTGATATTATTGTTTATTTGTAGCTCAATAGGTGAGCATTGAAAAACGTTCGGTCGGTCGACATTTGCTTATTACATGGTCACGTCACGCATTCGTTTTTCGTGATTCATTTGAGGGTTTTCCGCGCCTCAGATACGACAAATTCGTTAACTTAGTTTGTGGAAGCTGGTGTAAGCTACGCCCAATTGTTGAGTTCGAATTCAAATTTTTGGTGATTTTTCCAATTGAATCTGTTGACAAGGGACATTTCTGCATAATGGTACAACAGCTCCTTCAGTAATTTATTAAAATTTTTATTATTAATTCCCATATTTTTCAACGTTTTTTTTGATGAAGTTTTAGGTCTTTGATCTGACGAAATTTCTCTGTGTCAAAATAGACACGATTGCTTCAGTTCTCATTATTCTCTTTCTTTGGATTTTTTTTATTTAAAATCTTGAAGTGCTAGTTTTGTAATAAATTTTTATTTGACACAGAAATATTCCATTTTAATTGTATTGATTCTAAATTTGTGGCAATCGACACTTTAAGACTTCCACTAAGCTTAATTTAAATTTTCGAATTAATGCACCCACACGCATTAATGCATTTCACCGACTGCGGACGTGCTGCAGAATTTTTAATGGATATCTATACCCCATTAAAGCACTTAGTTCATGCTGCTGATGCCACCGGCCGCGGCGCCCCATACACCGTTCAGCATTCCGTAAAGAGGCAAGAAACCATCAAACAACAACACACAGGTGAAAGCATCATTTACTCACAATTCAATACATCATCAACTAACCAGATGTTTTCGGTTCCATTATTATCACCAGGCAACGTCTACGCTGTGTCTTTCCCTCTCTGGCCCGTGTAATGGTAATGGTGTATACTTAAAATAGGTTAATTAACCGAAATGCGGTGAGCGGTGAACGTTGACAGCAAAGACTGTATATCTCCTATTACATCATCATCGGAAGGCATCATATATAATTGAGGGAACCACGGAGAATTCATTATTATCCCTGACGGCAATAATAATTTGTATCCTTCCATGTATTAAGTACGAGTGTGGTGCGCCTTGAATTTGATCTGGATGGCGACAAACAAACTGACTTTTATAACGTATAAATGGCAGCACCACCGTATGAACTTCATACACTGTTATAATCTCCAGACAAGAGTTGCAGCCACAGAAAGAATGGAATTTAATACTCTTTTAAGGATGGTGGTAGTTAAATGCTGTGCTTGGCACAATACCCATGATTTATTGCTAAGAGTCTGCTCGGTCGCCGCGTGACGTTGTTGTTGTCTTTTTTTCATTTTTTTTTTTGTAGAGAAACCATTTCTAAGAGCGATACAGCGTTCATTCTCTCCCCGGAGGGTTTTCAAATTAAAGCCAACAAACTTCAATCAAATTTAATTAAAACTCTCCAAAGTGCCATTGATGTCGACGACCTCCCAAAAGGACTACCACGAGCATGATGATGTTGAAATGGATTTCTCCTAAATAGTCCTGTTGTCTGTCCAAACTTTTTATAGCATGTTACCCACCATGTCTGCAGGTGGTAGCGCCTTTCCTTATTATTCCTAGTCTGACAAGGTATACAACTCCAATGTTGTACATACTTAATTAGTTGACTAACGAGAGTGATTGACAAATTTGAAAAGACTTAACTAGAAGGCTCCCAATGAGCTATTGCGTTTTTTTATCGACAGGGCAAAAGAAAGTAAATACGGTCTTCTGCTGAGTCGTCATTCAAATCTATTCAAAATAATACCAGGCTCCTGCGGAATGGGAGTGCAATTAGGTTTAATTTAGGACATCGGGGTTTCGTTTGATATCCGTCGTTTGCTTAATAAGGTATGCAGAATACTTTCAAGAGAACTTTCCCACTAAATTCTGTGAGTAATTACCTTTAGTTTGAATTAGGATCGCTTCCAGCTGTAGATGGGATGATAGTACGCGTAGAATTTCGCGAAAAGTTTTTCTTTTGTTTTCGAATTATTATCATTATCCGCAGCGAAATTATTCCATCACATCTTATAGAAACTGGTAGCAAAAGAAAGGAAGTTCAATTTAACGCTGAAAAAGTTATATGGAATTTTTATTATTTTTCCCTTAATTCGAAGGTGAAAGGTGATGATTTAGCTGTCAGAGCTAGTTCATACAAATTGGTGGGTGTTTTTGTTAAGAATTGATTTTGAGGTGAAGAAATATAATAGATGTATCACTCGTCTTAAAATCGACAGTTTATTTTTGCTGCTATGTTTGAGTGTTCTACTAAGGTATTTATTAACCTTTCTTCTTTGTTTCACAATCGCTTTCATTTCAGATCTTAATATAATAGACTAATTTGTCAACAGGATTGAGTTAAAGAGAAAATGTCAAAACTCTCGATATCAATAATAAAATAATAAAATAAAGAGAAAATGTCAAAACTCTCGATAGCAATAATAAAATAATAAAATTAATGATTTTTTTTTGAAACGTTTCTTTATTTACATAATATATATTATTTAATAATTAATAGCCTAAATAAACTTAAAAAAACTATATATATATATGAAATGTATAGCTTTTAAATTTATTTAGGCTTTTATTTCAGTATAAATCAAAGAAAAGCACGAATGATTTTCAATGTCTCCCTTTATCGTCTTTTCGAAGAAAAAAATTACCATTCTGCGATGTGAAATTTCTGAATCCAAAAACCCTATCTTTTCACTCTGCTTTGAACATTTTAATTACTCAATTTGCCAGTTGCCATAAACACCCGAAAATTCTACAAAATACCACCTGTAGTCAGGATAACCTTATATCGCAGAAATCTCCACTTGTTAGTCTCCTGGGGCATAATTAGCGAGGTGATTATGTCCAAAAGAGAATTGCTCCACTTTAGCGAACGCTGAAAATTGAAATATATTCGCATTCAAGGAACAAAACTTATTTCTACCGAGGACCTTTTGCGGCGACATAATCTTTACTAAATTTCGAAAATTGTTATGCTACACGAACTTTATTCTTGTTCTCTAATAAATTCTTTAATTTTGGAAGAGCTATTTTGTGTTTGCCTGATGCAAAGCATGCACATTAGCCTCTTGTATACTACTGTCAAATTACGTTCTAACTCTGTCTGATTGTCGGTTTACTTCATATCTACCTTATGACCTTCACCATGATAAAAATTCCATTTACCCAATTTAATTAACATCCCACAGTCCGTTACTGGTGGGTGCGAATTTTGAACCTCTGTTTTTCAATTTATTCACAAATTTATGCAGCCTAAAATTGAGAGGCTATCGTTAAAGAGATTTCCGAGCAAACTTCGAATGCATTTCAAATTCCACCACGCCACACATACTTACAGGACGTGCTCATTCTAAGTGCTCATATAAATGAGATTTGGTAATATTTACAAAGAATTGCAACGTAAATCAAATGTTCATCCTCAATTTGCCTTTGGGGATATCCAAACAAATAAAAACTAGCAATGGCGAAACCAACCACAGAGAGACAGACAGACTGGACTCTTGACCAGTAAAAGGCATTGCATTGGTCAATTTGATGGTCTATTTCCATTGTTTGCGGAACAAAGAAGCACAGGGCACCGTCGTCGTCATGGTTAGGGGTTAAATGTTGTGTACTTGATGAGAATTTGGTTTGGTTTTAAGATAATCTCATATAGTGTACTGGCATCTAATGATATTTTATGGAGTTTGCCTTAAATGGCTTCAAGTGGTTTTGCGTAACTTAATTCATTTGAATTTACATATATTATTGTTTCGGGTTCTTCATCATTAAAGCAAAATCAACATAAAATATGGAAAAGATATACAGGATGTCCGCCGGGAAGGTATACTACTTTCTTTGTTTATAATCTTTGATTAAATGAAAGAGAATGGATCTTATTTAATTTTTATTTAATGGCCTCTGTTAGTCTCACTAATTTCACGCGATATTTCATTAATTTCGTCACGAATATTTTGTTTGAGTTGCTCAAGCGTTTCTGTGTTGTTTGTATAAACCTTGCTTTTCAGATATCCCCACGAAAAGAACTCCTAGCAGTCAAATCAGGCGACCGTGGATACCAATCAACATCACCATTTCTTGAAATAACTTGTTGTGGAAAGAGGTCTCACAGTAATTCCGTTGTAATACTGGCTGTATGCGATGTGGCACCGTCTTGTTGATACCACATGTTAATCAAGCCCAAAGCATGCAGTTGTTGCATTAAAAAGTTTTAAATAATACCACGATATCGCTCCCCATTCACAGTTACCGTTACTCCGTTTTCATTTTTTAAAAAGTAAGGTCCAGTGATTCCTCCTGACCAAATTGCACACCAGACTGTAACTTTTAATGGATGCAAAGGTGACTGATGAATAATTTGAAAGTTTTCCATTGCCCAGAACCGACAATTCTGTTTATTCACATATCCCTTCAAATGAAAATTAGATTCGTCACTCATTATGATTTTTTCATGAAAATCGGGGTTGTCATGTGCTATTTGTAACATCCTATTGGCATATGTATTGCAGCGTAAATGGTATTGTGGAAGAAGCTCTTGTATCAACTGAATCTTAAAAGAAAACAAATAGAAATCCTTGTGCAAAATTGTGGCCATAATTGTTCTTTGAAGACCAAGCTCCTGAGCACGGCGTCGAATTTAGGTTTTTTGATTGTTTTGAACACTTCCTTGAGCAGCAGTAATGTTTTCAGCCGATCTTGCAGTACGTTTGCTACGTGTCTACTTCAAGACTAATGTTTATCAAAATGGCGGCAAAACAAATAAGTATACCTTCCCGGCGAACGCCCTGTACAAATGTATAACTGTAAATGAATCGGCGAGTGGAAGAATAGTACATGTAAAAAATATCACTTTTGAGAAATCAAAAACATGGCCATGAGTTTCACGTGATTTTAACTGTTTTTTCGACAAACCTTGGGAAGATCGTAGTCTTTTATTATATACATTCGAAAGCATTTTGGATGTTTCAGCATAAAAATTAATTTTTGGCGCTTGTACTGTTCTTCCATTCACCGATTCAAATTTATTCTCAAGGATGTCGTTCACTCCACCGGAGTACATAAAGTCGGTATAAACACAGTCTTAATGATAAATCAGTTGCGAAATGTTATCATACTTTCTTCAAGCCCGACACTTGGAGATTCTAACATATAGATCTACATTCTTTTAAAGCGAGTGTATTTTATAAATGAAAACAAAAACGTTGTTCTGGACACAGCATTTTTTAAAGCATTTTGTAATTGGAATAAATTGTTGAGAGCCCACCTTCTCAATGATGCTCCTCAAAGGATGCAATAATGTGTGAGAGTGCGTTTTCTGTACAGTTTAAAAAATTCAATAAAATCCTAATGGAAATACCACACCACGTTGTCTGCATTATATTATGTCCCAGTGGGTTAAAAAAAACGCTACCTCATGCTTTTTATTAATGCTTCTGTCTGATTTTAACTTGATGGCATGTTGCATTTGCGTTGATTTCAAATCAGATTATATTCCTCAAGGAGCAATATTTCAACAACTTCATTTCTAAAACAGCACATACTGCACATGCACTCAAAAAACTTGCCTTCTTCGAAGTTTCGAAATTCACAAGAGGCCACCATTAGAGGACTAGTTTCTGTACTTACGGTAAATGTTGTTATTACATTTCGCTCATCGCAGTATCCCTAAAAATTCAAAAACATTGCCAAATCCAACATAACACACACAGACTATAGCTTTCACTCGAGAAAATAATCCTGCGCTCTGCCATTTCACTCAAGCTTCCTACGTTACGATGTATAAGACCACTGTTATCAGTTGACAACAGGCAGCGAGCACACGACCTGTTGGCAAGTGATTTCCGCAAAACGTGTATCAAATCAGTTGACTGGCGATCCTCGAAGGACTCGCTGTACCTCCTCGGAATATCCAAGACGTTGAATATTTTCTTTTGGGGCGCGAGTTTTATCAAGTGCGTTTTTATATTTGTGTTTCTTTTACACATTGTCAATCCCACCGACTTTTTGCACCTGGATACATGCCAAAGAGAGCAAAGTAGCAATGGAACCATTGAACAAGTGCCGCTGCTTCCGAGGTCAACACGTAGGGCGCCCTCGTCCGATCATTATGTTAGTCGATGGTGTGCCTTATTGCCACAGTGATACGCGAGTGCGAAACAATTGAAATCCATTCAGTTACGGCTGTTAGTCTGAGATTGAACTAAGAGCCCTCTTAAGAATAATTGTCGTCGATTTTTTGTATTTAGCTGGTCTTTGTTCTTTCCAAAGAAATTACCTGTCAAGTGAATGAGTGCGATTGTCATTCATAGTGATGATCAGTCAAAGTGAAAGTGCATTCTATAGATGGGAGAATAATTAAATTGAAAGGACTGCGTTCTCGAGGTCCTGCAAAATAGCGCTGTACGTGTAAATGGGGAAAAGCTAAACGTTAACCTTAACACTGCGCACTGGGAAACGAAAAACAAACTCTTCGCATTCATCAATCTTTTGCGAAAATCCTCTGGAGATCCTTTTATTGGGAGGAATACATACGACCACCGCGATTACAACAGGTAAGGCAAAACCTTAAGTGCTGGATATCATTTGCAAACACTTGCCACGTACTTGTGTGAACCTGTGATATCAAGGATGGCAAACATATATTTGCATTCCCTTTACACTATAAGGATCATTAGCACATCTGTGCAACTTTGATGGTGTTTATTCTTTGCTATCTAAAATATATGCCAACCATTAGTGACGACTGACGAGTACATATGTGAGTGTGCCTCTCTTTCTCTACCCATAAGCTAAAAAAACTGGGTGTGGGAGACCAAACGAATAAACAAATCGATTTATATGAAAATTCGTTAAGGAAACCTACCTACCTCTTCCTGTTCATATCTTTTTAATGTGATTGCTCATCTGTGCTGGATGTTTAGACTAGAAGATGGAAAATTGATTAATATATGAGTTTGGGTACATCCTTTGCCAGGCTGACGTCGTAAATAATTACGTAGATTTAAGTTGGCCAATATTGCTCAATTTTAGGAAGTTACTAAATGAGTTGAGTCATTATTATAGAAGCTCATATTATATTAAAATATAATGATGACGATGATTTTTTTTTGCAATTCCCATTTCCATTGATTTTCCATCGTTTTCTCAAATTAAAAGAGTTCAAATCTATCAAAAACGCTGATTCTTCATGTGCAAGTTGCGAAATGAATTCAAAGAAAAAAGTGTTTGATTGTTAGTGATTAATATAAGGAAAACCACGCATCATAAACATTTTATTAAATTGCAACTCCTCTCCTTTTTTTTAATATTAAGCGCGCTATGAAACGCTTTACACACGCTGAATTTTTTTGAGATTTTTTTTGTATGGGTTTTAATTAAGAAATCATTTTTTCTAACGCATTTTAATTATAGAACTATTTGGTTTTAAACCTTTCAATACAAACATAATTTTGAATTGTTATAATCACATTACATTTAACTATTATTCCATTAATTAAAATGAAAAAAAGGACAATGTTATTATATTTCTTTTTTGAACTCATTTAGATTTTAAAGGGTGGCCTTTAAATTGTAAATGCAAAATTTAATTTTGATAGAAAATACAGATTTGTAACTAGAAAGTTTACATTTTTTGTTGATTCATAGAGAATACTGATTTGGGTTATGGATAGAAATAGGCCGTCTCGTCTTTGCTGACAAGTACGCACTCTTTTATTAAAATTTTCTATGACCGTTTTGCTTAAATGTGTCTAAACTTTCTTAATACCGCCCAATTTCATCTTGGTGGGTATGGACTTATTTGCATAGACCTTTGACTTCTTGTTGAACCACCCACATGTTGGTCACATAAATATCATGGAATTTGTGCACTAAAAAACTAGGTTATCATGCCACGATAACGAACACTTTTAATTCGCACGTTGGAAACAAAAGTGGCATTATACAAATTTGCCCACTTTTAAGTTTGAGCTATATTTAGGTGCCGATATATACCAAGAATCTTAAAATACAATTCAAAAAAGATAGTGATATTGTATATCCAAGATATTGTTTATCCAATTAAAAAAACTTTAACAATTTTTTGCATATAGCTATCGACCATTGAACTCAGTTAAAATTATAATCGCCACATTCTAAAATTATGTTGTTGGCTTAGTACCACTTTTGTTATCCACCTGCCAATTGGTACCTCTTTAAATTCGCATTTTTGAAGAAGAATTGTCCGATAATGCCTCGAGCCCGAAATCCGTACGCGTTTTCGATGCATTTGTTTCTCAATAATTACTCATGGGTTTTCCTATTCATAAATGCAAACAAATTGCCGAATAACGAAAACTTCAAGATGGAAATGAACTGAAGATGATTTTGTTCAAAAAAATCGGCATCCACTTGTTGTTCTTCCTAATTCTATTCAACGAACTCTCTTCGCGCTGCACGGTCAGTAGTCTTCAGTCCTCGAGTCAATTGAACTATGTTAGCATGAAGTTTCAAGTCTTTAGTGAGAATACGCTTTAGAGAGCTTCTCAAAATGCCCAATTCCTCGTGAATGGTGCAAAATAAATTTTTCTGGACTGTCAGCAACACTCGCTTACTGCTTCGATGTTTTGTGTTAAACGTCTTATGACAGGTTTGTCTATTATTACTAATTGATCCATAATTTTCATTTATTCTCTTCATAGCCTTATTAAACCACTTCGAATTTTGTACGAAAATTGCGGACTGTAGCTGACAAAACTTAATTATTTTTTAAGTATTTCGTATAGTGCTTTATTTTTACTAACCTCAAACTGTCTATCACATTGTTATCTTTCCTTCCGTTGCCAACACAGTACTATTACTTGGCGCAAATTTTGCGATACTTATGGGACCCCCTTTAAAAATACCTTTATAACGGGTGATTTTTAAGAGTTACGTTTTTTCAGGTTGGCAGCACTGGTTAGTTTTTTTTATTTTAAGTTTTCAGTATACTCTGTCTTTTAATCATGGAAACTTACAAACGAGGAACGATTGCAAATAATTGGAATTTATTATCAAAATTTGTGCTCTGTGAAAAATGTGCACCGTTTGTTACGACCGTATTATGGTCATCATAATCGACCTGGTGAATCAACAGTTCGTGCTGTTATCACCAAATTTCGCACCAAATTTACTTTGTTGGACATTAAACCATCGACTCGCATGCGTACAGTGCGTACCGAAGCGAATATTGCAGTCGTAGCGTCCAATGTTAAAAGAAGATCGCGAAATGTCAATTCGTCGCCGTTCTCAGCAATTTGGCATGTGTTACTCAACCACATTGAAAATTGTACGTGTCCATTTGGGTTTGAAAGCCTTTAAAATTCAACTTGAGCAATAATTGAAGCTGAATGAATTACCACAACGTCTAATTTTTGGTGAATGGGCCTTAGAACAGCTCCATGAAAATCCGCTGTTTTATCGAAAAATTGTGTTCAGCGACGAGGCTCATTTCTGGCTCAACGGATACGTAAATAAGCAAAACTTTCGCATCTAGAGTGATGAACAGCCACATGCCATACAAGAATTACCGATGCATCCCAAAAATACTACAGTTTGGTGTGGTTTATGGGCTGGTGGCATTTTTCCTTTTTTTTTTTTCAAAGACGACCGTGGAAGAAAAGTAACCGTGAAAGGCAAAAGATTTCGAGCCAAGACTTTTTTTTCAAGCGTAAATCGTGGAATACAGGCCGAAATGCTCGAAAAAATGACGCAAAATTGGACCTTACGTATTGACCATTTGAAACGGAGCCGCGGAAAACATTAACATGAAGTTGTCTTTAAAACGTAAATGGCAAAGGCCTGTTTATTGATTACAATAAGTATTGAATATTTGATGCAAATTTAAGTGATTTCTTCGATTAAAAAAAAAACTACGCTTAAAAAATGACTTGTTATGAATATGTTTTTTAATAAATTTCGTCGGTCCATCCACAAAGAAATAATAATGACTTAAAGTATTAACTTAATACAAAATTAATACAACGTAAACATTAAGTCCACATAACCATACAAATTTGAATAAATCGTTATTCAATCACTTCTCTTATTTGTATAGCATAACAAAATTTCTTCAGCTTGACTTCGCTGCTCACCCTGAAGTTCATCCATACGAGTGAACAATTTAGAACCATCACTTCGCTTCCAAAACAATTTCAGTCACATTACCATTTCAAATACGACCGGCATGGCAGGTGTATTTAACAGTTAGGGCTAAGCATTTGGATACAAAAAACTCTGGGTCCAATCAAATGTAAAAAGAAACAATTTCAAGAACTTTCCATTTTTCTTGTTATTGATTGTAGAGGACGAGTTATTGCTTTCGCAAAATTTTCTAACAAAAACATTTTTACTTGTCCCTATCAAACTGTTTTAATAAAACTCAAGATCGCAATTCTATCCGATTCGACGGGAAGTATTTACTTTATGTATGATACTAAAATGGCCACCCTTACTGACTTTATATGTGCAATTTTTCAAAAAAGGAACTTCTATTATATTTTATTTGCGTATTTTTCTTTTGGTTTGTAATGCTGATATATCAAATGAAAGTGAAGGTGAAGCTGTCGAAAGTTAAAACAGAAGTTGCAGTTCAATCATATTAATGCTTACAATGTAAAACTTTTGTAGAAAACATTCGGATGCTACAAAATATAAAATAGTTGTCAGTTTAAAAAAAAACTTGGATTCCAAAAAAAAAAACTCTATATCATCCAATTTCTTTAAAATAAAAATTATATATCTTTACTGCGTTATGTTAATTTTTGTATACTATATTGTAACTTTTCGCATTTTGATTAAAAGTGTTTTAGCAATACCGTTCTTTTTTGTTTACCACATTGTCATTATCTTTAAATAACATTTTATCAAACAAAAAATTAACCCGGTAAGGCATTTGCCTTAATTTCTAATAGTGTGTGTAAATCGAGTTTGTACTGTATTCCTGTATATTAGTTGCAATTCAAATATTAAGGCATTGGGAAGAGCTTAATTTGTTGTTATTGTGCCTTAAAATGATCTCAAATTGTTTTATTTATTATAAAACAATCTCTCAGAAGATGCAAACCTATTTATAACTCTGAAGCAGCAAACCTATTTAAAGGGTCTTTCATTAAGGCATTGATAACTTTTTTTTTTGAATAAAATGTAAACTACTTGAGTTATCTCAAAAAAAAAATTATTGACTTGAATAACTATGAAAACCCATATGAATGGAATTCGAATTCGTGCATAATATGTCTAGCACTTGAAAGTATGCAGCGGTCGATATGTTGAACCCAATTTTTGATGACTCTGAGCTCCTCTATCATCGTATGTTTGTTGGCCACGAACAGTGAGTGTTAAATCACACGATCTCGGCGGCCTATCGGCTGGTCCGTTTCTCGAGATAACACGTTTACCGAACTGAAACCTCAATAAGTCGATTGTTGCACTTGCTGTGTGGCTTGTGGCACCGTCTTGTTTTATATTGATGCAATTGCTAAAAAAAAAAAACGTTCCAACCTCTCCCTGCAGCGAATACAAATAACGGCCAAATAACGCCACCTTTGTGAAAAGTTCTGTTTCATGATTTTTTTGTTTTCCAAAAAATGCGTTTCATCCCAATTCTTGAGAACGCCGTGAAATTTACTGATTTGGCTCGTTTGCGTTAATGATCTTAAAGTTGCGACCATCGACTCGGAATTTCGGTATTAAGTTTTAGTTTTATGTAAACTTTGTTCCCTTGTGCGCTTCAACATGATGAAAAAGTTGATTTTACTGAATATTTTAATATTGACAGAAGGGTAATCGGTTTAAGAGTACGTTCATATTGAAAGTTTGAAGTTGTCAAGACGCTAATGAAAGACACTTCAGTTGTAATGGTTTAATTATTCTGCTTTTGTGGGCCTAATGCGTCTTCGGAAAATCTATTGTTAAAGCAAATCTAATGGAGAAATACTTGAAGCCTTCTCTAAGCCTGAGTTTAATCATATGCAATAGAAAAGCCATTTTAATCTAACTCCAAATATAAGAACTTGTTCCATATAGTCTAGAAAGAAATATTAAAATCTTTTCTTCCAAAATATTGGCTCTAAAAAGATCCCAATTCAATATCATAGAGTTGCTAAAATTTTATTAAATTGGTAAAGTTTGATCATTTCGCCAGAAGTCTTCCTATGGTATTTTTGGAATCTAGCGGTGAACAAACCCTAGGTTTTACATTTTTGCAGCTTTAAATAAACATTGGATGTAGCTGTGTCCAAATTAAATCGTTCTTTATCTCATAAACAACAAGTGAAGCTTAAATTTAAAATTAAATTCCATGTATAGAGTCTGAGCGCTTCAATAAACGTTCACCCCATAAAACTCTTAAAGCACAAAAAATTATATATAAGCCGTGGCGCATATTATACTTTTAACTTTTGTTTTTATAACAGAAATGGGATAGCTAACTTTGTTTTCGCCTCATTACAGATAATAAAGGAAATTATGCTTTTTTTGGTAAAAATCAGCGGATATTTGCAAAACAAGTTTTGTTATTTGGGCAAGTGCGCCTATTCATCATTTTAATGAGATGCTTGCGCCAAAAATTGTCCATGACAAGATGTTTCACATGGAAAGGTGGGGCGCTTATGGGTTTGTGTAATGAGCCTAATCTAAATAATTTAGGGTAAGAGAAACGTAATAGCTTTCGTTTTTGGGAGAGTATACTTGAATGAATCAGTATACGGAGGATAGAAAAATTTAATATTCAAATAGCACAGACGTGTTAGTGATATATAATGTATATAAAATGTGTAAAACTTGTGGAGGCGCGGCCATTCAAGGTGCAAACATGTATACGAATTGACAAACGTCTTAAGAGAATTTAATAACTCCAATAATTGTAAAAAAAGTAGTTGTATGGCATATAATTAGTAGAGTGGAATGTTTTACCAATTGTCTTAAACAAAAAATTTATAAAATCATTTCCTACATTGGAAAATCTTGGGTATCAACGCTAAAGTTTGAGAAGACCACGTTATTGCAGTGGATGAAATTACAAAAATACGCTTAAAATATGTGGGGTATATGCAAAATGATGTTCTCATTCATTGACATACCCTAACCTATTTTGTTGTAATTATAACGGTATTCTTATCTAATTTGGTTATAATCGATAGACTGTAGGCACAATTATAAATTGGTTGAAGTTCATTTGAGCCTTCAGATTAAGGGGAATTTTTGTTGTTCCCACTACATTCCATTAGAAATTAAAGTTTTTTTTAAATTCCAGGACATTAATGTTAAGCTAGATTTCTTCTATTTCGAAAAAGGTTAACATACCAAAGCGCTACTTGGCCTATGGGGTACAATTTGAAAGTCAATTAGTTAAATGAATTCCTCATATTCTGTCCACCGCAAGCCACAATGGCAATCCCCTATCATCAGTTTTTTTTTTTCAAAGGATGGTATTTTCATGAAAAGTTTATTATTGCTGTCCTCTATAGTGCATTGGAAAGGCTTGTGTGTACTCTATCGGTTTTTTGGGTCAACATTTACCTCTCATTTACTGTACGTCCGTATTTTACTTAATAAATAAAGCGGTTTTGAACCCTTGCAAGTGGTGGTTGTGGCATTATTCTCGTTTAGGTGTGCGCACATCAAATTCAAATTAAAGCCGATTTTCAACTTTAGGGCTTTGGATGTTTTGTTGCGTATAAAAGTTTTGTGAAGCTCTTTGGGAACAAGATTGATTGCGTTAAATGAATATACCTGGGTCAAAGAAAAGTTTTCTGGTATTTGCATACTAGAGTGAGTCGTTTAGATGATGCTGAAGTTTTTGTTATTTCATATAGCCACAGACAAGGGCAGCTATCAATATGCGCATATTTAACATCCTGTGATAGGATTTACCGTTTGTGTTTGTTTCCAATTGACCCAAGTAAATAGACTATTTATTTATTAAACGAATAACCATTCTATCTTCGTTGTGTTGGTGTATGACTACATATTCAAATGGTGTGGTGATGAGTTGTATGCAACGCCAAAAAGATATTTGGTTCACATCTTTGCTATTGTGTAACAGTAGCGATAATAGGTGTGTTGTTTGTTTTGTCTCTAAACATTTAGTGAAGCAGAAATAGAGTTGATGCGAACATTGAGTATGGAAACACTCAAGCGTAAATAGAAAACGAATCTTGAGACATTTCCATCATAGCTATTTGAAAAGGATCTGTTGTTAAGAAATCATTCCATCATGCCACACTTAATAATGGACTTAATAACGACCCGAAGCTGTAAGCTCTTGGCCTTAAATTTATAGAGGAATATTGCCTTTAAATCATGGCATAAGTTCATTCTTTCAGAATGGTCTCAAAAACATGATTTGAAATCCAATGCAAAATTTTCTTTAGTAATTTGAATCACTTTCGTCTTATCGATATGTCAATAAGAAACATAAGGAGAGAAAGTGGTTAGCAGGTTATTTAAAGATTTGGATCATTAACACAAACACTCAAAGCACTCATTCATGCGATACTCCAAAAAGATAAGAGTATTATTTAAAAAGAAAAAAATTGAATTAAGCCAATGTATTTATACCGTATCCCATAAGGGGGTATTTGTATTGAAACATAGAGAAATATTTTAGCTAGATAAACCATAAAGCATATGGATCGACTCAGAATCTGTAGCTGAGTCGATTTGCCATGTCTTTCTCTCCGTCAAACCCTACTTCGTTATACACAGCTTGCGCAGAGATATTATAAGTTATAATTATCTTACAACTGAAAAATATGCAGAAGAAAAACGTTGTTTTTGGTCGAACCATAAAATATTTTGATAAACCTTTTTTTCGCCTCTATTTATTTTATTTAATCTCTTCAGACTTAACTTTTTTTGGTATTCTTAAAGTATTTCCATTTCCATATGTAGCGAAAATTCCAATTCGAATCACAAGAGTAATGTAATCTTGGAAATGCCAACATTTTTGGTATATTATTTTATTAAAAATGAATATATATAGAATATTTGTTTCTAGTTCCCTAAAAAAATTAAATGTTAAAAAAAATCTTTGCTTGAATAAACTCCATTTTATTTAACTATAATGTCGTTTATGCCAACTTTTTAATTTCTTTCATAAAGCAAGGCCTACAAAAATAATTCACAATTGGGTCAAAGTGATTCATTTTAATTATTTTTAATTAATACAATAATTAATTTTGTTTGTAAAAATGTTTCTCTGTCTCTCTTGCCCAACTCTATCATTTTAACAAATAATTGTCGGAAGCATATTTATTTACAGTAAATGAAAAATTAATATTGAATAATACTGTTTGTATGTTTTTTAAGCTCTTAAGCACTCAAAGATGCTCAGGCTCACAAAAATAAATGCCACAGCCATTGTAGAGGGCATCCTTTTCACAAAAAGAATTTCTGTGCTAACTGGTGATCGATTTTAATTTCTGTCATTATTAAATGACTGCCATCAAATAATTAAATTAAATGCACTATATTACATATATTTTTTAAACTTTTGCTTATAATTAACAACTCAAACCGGATATGGACCACTTGTGCCTGCATGTGCAGCCACATATGGTAGCGGTGGCCTTTTCAATTAATATCACTTGAAGGCACATAATTGGATTCACTAATCAGGTAGAACAGGCAAAAAAAAACTATGCCAAAAAAGATACATGTGCTTCATAATGGGATTGCATTCGTCAATTGTATCGAGTGGGGGGTAAAACTGTAATGGTTAATTAACCCAATAATAAATATACGTACATACCGATAATTGCAATTTTATTACAGTAATAAATAGTCAAGATCCATGTTCCATGAGAAGGGTTATACGGGCGATGTACGCCATCGAAGTGGGATTGAAATAAATCGAGTTTTATTACCGTCGCGTTTATTTTTCGCTGTGGACAAACGATGGACCGCCATTAATGGCATTTTGCGTTTTTACTCGCAAGGACGTTTTGGGTTGTGATTTCATTTTGTGCATTTTATTGAGTTGAGTAATATGATGTCCAATTGAAAGTGCGTATAATCTCTAGATGGAAAAGTCAATAGAAGAAAATGGGTGCTCATTAAATCAAGGCAACGAAATCCATCTAATTTAAGTCACAGAAACAAATGACTGCGATTTTAGTTTTTATGTGACTAATTACATGACTTAACAATTATAAAATTTCTAAATCTATACATAACTTAACTTAACTGGTATTTGCAGATGATACTTGGTCAAAGTATCAAAGATTTTCCACTGACACATATCTTCCGTGATGTAATTAAATAGTGGCACATATTTTTGGTCGTTCTTATAAGAGTAATAACTCATCTGTCTCGAAGATTTCCACTGTAACTATTTTGTAACTATTCCGCGTAAGGTCACGAGTCATCTGACTACCATTTATAAATTTGTCCTGTCATCGCAAACATTTTTTTCTTAATTCACAAAAAGCAATAATACGCATAATAGACTTAGAACCCACATAAATGTTTGGTTGTTAACGATAACATATTCAAATATATTACCGGCCCAGAAAGGGCTTAAAAACATAGCTTCACCATTCACTTGAATGTACAAAATTTATTTTTGCCAAAATAAAAAGACTCGCAAGAAGCGGCCAGTGACCAAAAACACATTTCGTTGTACAGGTCTTTTATTTGTGTCTTCAATCAGAAAAAGTTTATTTTAAATGGTGCGGTTATCGTTGATTTTTTTAAAATGTTTTTTTTTTTTTAATTCAAAACGAAGTTTATAATACAGGGTGGCTGATGAATATTGCTACATTTATAAACTTAAATAACTTTTCAGTGTATGGAAGTCATTTTTCTTTTATTCGTGTCAAAGCTCATTCAATTCTATTAAATAAAGCTTACTTAGTTTTAACAATAATGGAATTTAAATTAACAAATGTTACGTATACGCCACTACATTCAATGGATTTTAGTTTAGCAGCTTTAATCTTTTAAAAAGAGAAGAGTATATTTAGTAATTGAAAAATCCGTGAAAAATCGTTGTTTTTTAAATATTTTTTCTTACTTTTATTATAACAATTATTCATCGCTATTCATCACTCTTCCATGTCGATGGTGCTGGGAGAAAAATAAAAACAAAATACATTTAATCCAAAAACGCATTACATTGCTGTGACTGAGTCATGTGTCAGATTGCTAAACGCCTTCAATTTTCCTTCCTTAACTTACATACATTCCTGAAATACCATATCCTTTCTTCGCTATTAATGCCTAATAGAAACACTTCAATACCACTAAGAATCCCCTTCCTATCCGAATCTATTATTTTAAATTGATTCTCAGAATTCCATTTATCTTGTCAACTGAAAACTTTTCCAAGAAAAATCCCGCTGCGGGAATTTCAATTACTTAGGTTGTACATTTTTCTTAAATCTAAACAAAACCACAAAAAGTTCTTAGCTTTTTTTTTAACCACATTTACATATACACCTATGTATACGTCGTCCACGATAAATCCAACAGAACCTTGGATGTTGACAACTTTATTAATCACGTTTCGAACAGCAACGTTGATGTCGTTTTTGTATAAGGGATTCCATAATTCCGTTTTCGATAACGTGTTTGGTCACTGTGACAACCGGGAATGCAAATGAAATTCCAGGTTTTGTGAATGGAAAATTGCGTTTGTCTGACAGGATAATTTATGATGGCAAATATTCCATTTCCGGATGGCATGGCGCCACTGCAAATGAGAAATGGATTTCTGAACATCCTAGATGTATTGGGATTCGTAACTCATTGGTGGAGCATACTGAAACACATACAGTTTTGATAAAAAGTTGAAAAGTTAGAAACTTCATTTTGTCACAATTAATACCATTAACGTCGAAATCTATTTTCTGAAATGGGTGTATTGAAGTTTTCTCTTCTGTATCTAGAAGGACGTGAGTCGCGTAATTAGTTACAAATTGTTACCAAAGTCGATTAGTGGTATTAAGTGCGGCAATTAATTCGAATATGGGAAATAAAGTACCACTCGAACATTTATTTTCTAACATACATCTGCCGACAAACATGCGTGCAATGCATAAAGAAAAAACAAACAACAGTTGATGGTATTTCTGTTCAAGTTTCACTGCATAAGCTTTCATTAAATTTGCTGCGGTTTGCACAGAAGCTTTGTTAAAATTAATTCCACTCAATGAACCGAAATAAACTTAAAATAATAGCGAACCCTATGGAATCATCTGCTAAAGTTAATATTGGTAGACTGTAGTTTAACACCACAATATGTACACATTTCTGTTATAAAATTGCACCAGGTAAGTTTCTTTTTTGTTTGTAACGAATCAGTCTTCGGCAGGTATACCAATCTCTGACAACCCTTAACCAATTAATCCGGGGAAATGGAAAGCGCCACACTGATGCATTGTTGCCTCTAGCCTAAATAGACAGCCTACACAGGTATGGGAAATTATTGTAATAACCGAAGGGTGGATTGGCAGCCATTAAATACAATCATGTCGATTGCCCGTAATCGATAAACTGATAAGTTATTCAAGATAAGAAAACACGAATGTGAAGATAATGATTTCGTGCTGAGTGTATTATCACTATCAAAGAACAGCCTAAAGGTAACACAAATTATTTTGTACTATCAGTGAATCAGAGTCTTAATGCAATTAATTTGATAAAAGTTAGTTCTTGGTGATTTATTGTATTTAACAAGGAATATATAAACTATGTGCTTTAGATGGGCGTACTTAATTGTTGGTATAAATATTTTAGTTATATCAATATTTGGCTGTGGGTATTGTCCAATTTATGGAAAGGATACTACAGGTTTTTTAAATGTCGATTTAAAAAATCGAACGTCATAACATCGCCTTTAAAAAAGTCGGAATTGAAAATTTTGAAAAGAAATAAAAAAGTATACATATATATGTAGCGATGTGAAAGTATAAACAAAACATTAAATAATTAACTAAATTGAGTTAACGCATTCAAAGAGAGCATTTCGGTTTCATTTTTAGTTAGAGTCGACATTTTTGCCGACAACTTTTCTGAGAACATATTAAACAATACATCGCTTTTGTTCGTTTCCGGATTTGAACCATGTACTTCGCGTTTAGCAGTCTAACGCACTTACCTCTAGGACACTGGACCATCAGAGAAATGTTTCCAAGGATTTGGAATTTTCTTATAAAAAAAGTATCAACAATCTTCTTTAACCATAATGGTTTCAATTTTCAGATTAAATATCAAACCATTGTTTTGCGATTGCCTGTCTGACCTGTCTGCTATTAAAAAGTTTTCATGTTACAGATATTTTAAAAAAGCGTTGACTGTTTTTTTTTTCGTGACTTAAGTAGAAGTCCGAAGAGAATGGAAAGCTTATTTCAGGGGAGCACATTTTTTTATCAATAAGTGTGAAATTGAGAAAAATTCTTTTAGGCACTTTAAGAGAAAAAAAATACATATACAATTTTGATTTTTCTTTACTTTTTTTATGATAAAGCAACTAGAAGTAAACAACTTTTTTGGACATTCTAAGCATAGTAAAAATTCATATGTAATATTCTCGGTAACATCTTGGGTATCGCGTTTAGTTAAACTTTTCTACGGCACCCTCCGGTAAAACTATGTATGTTGCAAAATTGGTTCTTCTTGAAAACCCACAGACCGCATCTTGGAGCAAATACTAAGCTGCTTAGTGCTTATGTCTGCTTTT
Source organism: Rhingia rostrata (assembly GCA_949824845.1). Taxonomy (NCBI): domain Eukaryota; kingdom Metazoa; phylum Arthropoda; class Insecta; order Diptera; family Syrphidae; genus Rhingia; species Rhingia rostrata. The sequence goes on from OX463757.1 coordinate 106,585,698, forward strand.
CTCCAACAATATGGATGAACATCAAGTATAATGGGGTTACCAAATAGGCCAGCCTCAGTTAATAGTGAAATGGAATATATTAAAATGGCTTACCCGTATTACATCTCAAAAATAGTCCCAAATAAACGTTGAATCATATTTTCTAAATACCTCAGGGGATATTCACTTCCTTAATAGAGGTTATCTATTAAACCCGTAACTGCTTACTTTACTTTGTTGCGAAGACGTCACTAAATTGAAATATGCAAAAGTGTTTTTCTTTGCCATGTATCCATTATATGGCAGATAAGGAACAAAATACCTTAAACTTTATCTGCATTTCGGTTTTTTTAACAGCAACAAGATTACTTTCACCGTACTCCTTGACATTGCCCTATTATCGTTAATAAAATACGAAAACTTTGGCAATTCTCCAAAAATTACAGCCATATTTAAGCATAAAACATGAGTAAGGCACATAATGCCCAATTAATCACGGCATCGCTAGGCATTCAGAATTCCCATATAAAATACTTCCCTGGCTGTTAGCTAACAAGACGTAAAACGGCCGCAAAAATAAATTGAAAATAATTTCAATTGTTAATTTAGATTCCAAGATTCCTCTTTTACTTCGCAATAGCCATGTAAGAAAACTATTTAAATAATTTTCTTGCCACGCTTACTTGTTTTCCGACTCAATTTCAAAAGCAGCAGATATTTGGTATTCAAGGATTTCAAGTTTCAACTAAGGTGACAATGGAAAACAGAGATTCTGTAAACGGATATGGTGGACGGGGGTTTCACTAAATTTCCACGCATTGTTAAGTAATTCAAATTGCGGGTCCTTTTGCTCTTTTGAATTATTTATCATGGTGTTGTGCATAGTTGAACTCTTGGTGTCTGTTTTTCGAGGGTTGTGAACAAAAAAGTATAAGTATACAAAACTCAATTAACGTTGGCAGACGCTGACATTTCCATGGGTACCTATTTCAAGAAATCCTTTGGGGGAGGAATGTGTCGGCGCGCCCTAGATACGAGTATAGTGAGCAGCTGAGCATTACACAAGATAATCTATTTAGCTGTAGGTGAAATTCAACTTGAGCTCTGCGACTATTTTAATTAAGTAAATTATTAGGCTTCAAGTTGTGTACAAAAAATACACACAATTTACAATTCCGAGACGACCTGTGATGTATTCAAGATATTTTAATTATTCACATTTGACTCAGAATAGTAATATGATTTTAACAAAGTACATTTAATTTTATTCTTATGATGTCAACGTTGTGTAGGTTTTTCATTGAATTTGAGACTATTTACATTTTTGGGAAACTTTGAAATTTGGAAGATCAGTTTTCTGCCTGGGACTTAATGTTTTCGAAAGGGTTTTTTAAGAATGTTATTTAATACATGATAAAAGAGCATAATAAACCATCTTACTGGACTAAATTTTCAGCAAAAAGTGAAAATAAAATAGACCGCCCCCTCGAATGATAACGTATTAAAGTCTACTGGATTTACAAGTGAATACGAGGCGCATAATTGTTGCACATGCCTTTTATTCTGGAAACACCAATGTTGTGTATTGAACATTAACAATTTTCTAAATTATTATTGGTATGCTTGTATAACGTAGCCTTTAAAATATTACAATAATATTTTCTTTCAAGATTTTAATTACCTTTTTGCAAATACGTAATATTTGAAACGGCATTCAAAAAATCGCTTTAGTTATACTAAGGGCGTTTTTTCCTAATCTTATAGGCTTAGATAAAAATGAGAACTATCCGTAATCTGGCACCACTGAAACTGAAACACCTAGATGCCAACACTTCTACAATAACATTCGGCCCTATCCTGATATCTGTTCGGAGAGTTATTCTTACGCAACGCAAATCCAGTCGGAGCCTGAATTCAGCAAAAATCAGCAACCTCTTCTGGGTTTCTCATGCATCAACTCAACCAATCCCTAATATTGTTTGGTGCTTTTTTTTATACCCTATCCCATAAGGGTATATTAGTTTTGATACATAGTTTGTAATATAGTGAAATTATTTAGCTATTTCTATGTTATAAACTACATATGTATCAAATATTAGTTTTGATACATATGTAGTATGGGATATGTAGTATGTTTATAACCTACACTGGATACGGAGATTGAAGAAACTCGGTCAACCCATCTAGGCTGGGGAGACCATAGCGGATAGACGGACGGAATTCCAAAACTATTTTTTTGGGTTTGAAAAATGTTAACACTTCTTCTGCTTCGTCGGATAAAGTCTATATACCAATTTTCAAAACTCTTAAGGCCCAAAAATCGGTGACACACAGACGGACGAACGGACGGGCAGACAGACAGACAGGCATGGCTAGATCGACTCAGCTAGCGATTCTGAGTCGATCCATATACTTTGAGATACATCAAGCGAAATTAATTCACTATGTTACAAACTTAATGTCAAAATTAATAAACCCCTATGGGATAGGGTATAAAAACACTTAACAATAATGAACAGAAATTCATTCGCTACCCGAACAAAAGCTAACCGTAATAAAATAGGGTAGTGTTCTGCATACGATCTCTTTGTACTGAAAAAGAAGTGTTTTTGTTAGTCCTTTATAAGGTTAAGGGTGAAGGATGATACCATTTAAAACAAAACAAACGCTCAAACAGTAGTTTGCCGATTTAAAGGTTAGTTTATGAATTATGTGGTTCTAAGATCATAGCTATTAAAACTTCGATTCCTAGTTCCAGAAAAACCGTGTAATTGTCTACATCTTATTGAATCATTTATATTAAGATATTGTTTGTTTTTTATTTGTTTTTATGTTTGCGTTTCATACTTTCGTAATGATCTTACAAATCATCCGAGTAGTATCAATTGTTAAACAAATCTTATCTCAACTAAACCGTTCGGAGTCGGCATAAAACAGGAGGTCCCACCATCGTGCAACAAGTACACATGCACACATGAATGGTTGTGAGAAAGCTTTTCCCTGGGTAGTATCGAGCTTGGGTACTATCAGGCCTGGGTACTATCCCAGGGTACCAGCTCGTTGCATTTTATATTGACAAATATTTCTTGAATTTTTGATATTTTATCTTCCTTCCACGACGCGACGGCCAAGTGGTGGTGATGGAAGATTGATAAGTAGATTAATGGTAAATTGGCGTGTTAATTGAATATAAAACCACTTTGTGTTATAGGCTCGTCCGAAATAACATGAGCTTATAAAAAAATCGTATGGTGTTAAAATTCGCTACGCAAATTCTATAAAACTTAATAAATCGATCAAAGAACCCGTCATTTTTGTAGATTTGAAACAAGCAATTCACGATAAATAAAAATTATTATAAAATGTACTTATACTTGGTCACCACCATACAGGACAACGAATCACCAAAGCGAGCCATCGTATGACACAATCATAATTCTAGACCATTTTTAACTTTCTCTTACTAAGAGAAACATATTGTTTTCGTGAAAACTATCGAACTCGAGATTTTGATTAATTTTAATATTACGATGATAGCGGAACCCAAAAAAGCGGTTTTTGGAATTCCGTACAAGTCTCTCTAGCCTATACGACTTGACTGATTTTCTTCAAACTTCGTATCCAGCGTTTTTTTGGTCATAATTCTAGGCCATTTTTTTTTGTTTACCTTTAGTCATTATTACCGGTTATTACCGGTACTTGCCATATAAAAATTATACATAACCTCAATTTTCTCGAAAACGCTCGAAAAGCTGTAACGTTTTTGATTAAACTTCATATATACTATAAGAATATTAGTTTCAACAAAACTGCAAAACTGCATTTTTTCGAGAAAATCCAATAATGGATTTTTGCATTAAGGCCATATAAAGAAAATTGTAAATTTCTCGTAAAATATTTGACCAAATTGAATGAAATTTTATTTATATGCTACTATTACTGTTGTCATGAATTCCACATAATTGGTTTTGGCCCGATTATACCTTAACGGAATTTTCAGTTTTGGCCAATAACGGAAAATCATTATTATTCACATGGACACCGATTCCTTTCAATAACGGAATAAACGTTCGTGAAATCACATTTCGACATATTTATATCATTTTTATCATCAATAATCAAATTTGATTTTATTATATTGAGTGTGTCAATCAAATAAATTTGCTCCACAGTAAAACTAATATATTGCAAGCTGCCCGCCATACAGTCCGAAAGTTATAAATTTAACAGCCAGCTACTTATATAAGTTCCAAAGAGCGCAACCAAAGAAATTTCAAAGAACATGGGAACTAATTAAGCAGACATTGCCTTATTCCTTTTACGGGATGAAGGAAAACTGTTTCGGTCGCAACCGCATTGTGCGACCGACCCAAGGAAATAAGGAAACATAACAAATTATAAAGATGGAAACCAAAACGACCCAACAAAAATGGAAAGTCCAATAACAAAAAAAAATCTTCTGAGTCTTGAGAGATATCTTGAATAAAAGGTTTATGATTTCAATAAAAAAAAAACGCGAGGAGTTATTATTGGAGTCCTTTTCCCGAATTATGTATCTGTTTTCCATTAGTATCGTTGCTTGAGTGTGCTGTGCTTAAGCTGTACCTGCCGGTACTTATATTAATACATTGTGCAAAGGAAATGAAAAGTACCCAGTCGTATTCAGTGTTCTGCCAGAATTTAAAGTGCCAAGCAAATGATTAGAAACCAGGTAGCATTTCTGCTGTGCAAACAATACTTAAATCCCAGAAATATGTAATTTATAAATGTTGAATATTGATTTTATTCTGCCTCTGAAAGATTATCCCATAAAAATCTATTATATTTATGACAACACCCTTTTTTGTTGCAAATGTAACCTCTTGGGCTGAATAAAAAAAAATTATTTATTGCACTGCGCGCAGTGGCTCGATGGTTAGTGCGATGAACTGCCACGCAGAAGGTTTGGGTTCGACTCCCAGCCGTAGCAACACCTAAAGAATTTTTTACTGGCCCTCCTCTCGTGATGATCTGACAAATCATCCGAGTAGTATCAATTGTCATGAAAAGCTTATCTCAACTAAGCCGTTCGGATTCGGCATAAAACAGGAGGTCCCGCCATCGTGCTAAGAAGTACACATGCACACATGAGTGGTTGTGAAAAAGCTAGGCCCTGGGTACTAACGAGCCTGTTGCGCCATAAATTTATTTATTTGTTTTTTTTTTGCATCACATTGTTAAATAATTAAAGATTCTGAATCAATATTATGTAGTGTGTTCACCGTATCGTGAGACTGTGTACATAATTGTTTGCAAACTTAAATTATGGGGTTGATTTGCTGGCCATAATGTTATTCGTATTAGACCAATATCGGTGTATCACAATATAGGGTTGTTTCTTTTCACTTAAGAATTATTTACGAGGAGCGGAAAAAAAGTTCACTTTTATTATTAAGGAAATTCCGCACGTACCATTCAGCATATATTTAACGCCTTACTTTGCTATTCAATGTCCATTTTCTATTCAGATATCCTTGTTGTGGCGTAAGTTGATGTTCATTTTATTAATGATTCAATGATTTCATAAATCATTCTCAAGATTTAAAAATTTACTAAAATATACACCTCATTTGGAGTACTTCAATGAAGTATGTGAGTTTAAAAAAGAAAGAAAGGAAAAATGTTTATGGTAGCTTACTGCCGTCCCAGAAGGATTGCGACTGTATATGTTTCTTTTATTTGCATTTTTTTAAATTTTGTTATTCAGATATGAGATGCTCTGGTATAAGATAACAACAAGTTGACAATGATATCTAAATTATTCACTTTTCCTTTTTTCATGTTACATCCTTATGTTTATTCTTTCCGACGTTAATGTAAGGTAAAGCACTACTGTCTTTTTTTTATTGTTTCTCTTTTTTTACTAAATTTACATGAGATTGGAATTTCAATTGTTTTACTTCGTATTTTGTAACAGTGATTTGCGCCTTTATACGATTCATTTCAGGGTATGAAAAATACGAAAAGTGGGGCTTTTTCTGTAATAGACTTGACTTAGTTAAAAATAAAATGGCGCTCAGGGAGTTGACATTTTAAATAAGCAACGCCATAAATAAACAATGCCATAATATTCAACCTGAGCTACTAGAGAAGAAGAAGGAATGAAGATGAAAATATTTTACAATAAAGTCTGTCAAACTCGAAAGGCATAGCCATGTGTAAAAAGTACACTTTCAAAATATTTTAATAGTTTTTCTCTGAATGTAATTTCAAAATTGCCTTTTTCAACTTTGCGTTTTGTGTTTTTTTTTAATTATTTAATCGCCTTAGAATATGATTCCTATGACTAAGTTTTAATGGTATATTCTTCTTTTATGAATCAGGAGGAAACAGAAAACATTCATTTTTAAAACGATTTTTGATATCCATAGGCCGGCCATATGACCATAATATCCAAGAACCTTATTTTATTCGAGCGGGTGAAACTTCTGCGTCCGATATGTTTACTTTCTTCTGCTTAAGTAGCGCTAGTGCTTCGGTAACAAATAAACCTCTTGTAACGGTCTCCAGTTGCGCACATCGTGCAGGATGAGGTCGGTTTTTTCTAGTGCCTTAAGTGGCTCGCAAAAGAAAATATCGACCTCATCCTACATGAAGTGGTCAGCCAGGTCTTCCAAGCTGCCTCTGGCCAGGAATCGAAGACCGTCCTAGCAAAACGTTCATAACGGTGTTATGTTTGACTAGCTCGAAACTTTGTTAGTTGAATGTAATGGATGAAATGGATGAGAATATATACATATAAAAGAGCAGTCGTGCACGACCGTATAGGTTTTATTTTTAAAATGTTGACTCATTCGTGGTATCCGTTCAGCTGTTATGAACATGTCTTCCACAAAACGTAACGCATATATGCAGTCTACGTTTCATTGCAATGGGTTGCATTTTTTGACAGCCACACGTCAAATTCTCTCCGACATCTGTACGTCGCGGAAATATATTTAGGTAGAAAAAATGTAAGCAATAAAATAATTTTGTTTAAGTTTGTGTTGATTTTTTGTTGAAAACTGGTGTAGACGAAATGCGTTGATGCACCTTCGGAAAACGGATACTATTGAACACAAGTTCAGTCTCCTTCAGTCTCTTTTTCCCTTTTTTTCTCTTATTATATACATTTGATGCAGAATAAATAAATGGATATAAGTATATGAACACCCTTTCCTACTTATAGGCGACTTCAAAATCCAATATAAAAAGTTATTTCTTAGCGTCCTTGTGTTTCGTCAAACTTAAGCTATTATTTTTCGACAGTTTTTCATTAAATAACTTTTTACAATTATAAATAATTATAATTGAAAGTTTTCATACGATGAAGCATAAACATTTGGTTATGTAAACTCCTTAATCCACCATCTCTTCTGATAAAATAAGTAACAATTTTCTCTTTTTTATAACCATATTTGCTTTTGTGTTTAATTAAAACCCAATTCGATACTCGAATCGTGCAGTCTGAACCCTATCAATTAATTAGCGAATATAGTTCAGGATGATTACATTCGCTGGCAACATGTTGTTTTGTCATTTGCATTGAACCCGGTGTACTTGTGGACTTCCCAACTTAACCCTAGAGGCCTGCCTCTCCAATTTGCAATATTGGAATCGTTGTATACAGGTGGGAACTTAAATGACTTCTGTGCAGTATTCTGCGAACGGCAAACGAATATTCTCTTCAAAAAGGAAAAGAGATACAACAACCAAATCTAATTAAAATCGAAATTGTGTGGTAGACTGTGCAGCAGAATCTTCGGGGTTGTAGTGCAATTTTGTCTTAATTTTCGTTTGTGCGCTTTCTAAAATAATAAATTAAAAAGGAAGACGAAAAACAATACAAATACTCACATTTATACATTTTAATTAATCGATGACTTTGTTTTGCAGGCAAAATCTTCAATCAGAGCTACACCGGAGATGAATTCATAATTTTGTCGGCTCACTAGATGAACTAGGGAAATCAGTTGTAGTATCTGGAGGGCATCCTTTATTCTCCCTTCGCCTTTGGTGAAAAGCTCCGTAGTAATAATGAATAATTCAGCGTCGCAGTACATGGCGCAAATTGCACTCGCCGCCTTGAATGTAACAGATGCCAACTATAGCTTTAGTTATGACAACACAATGATACCGACAACGTCGACTGTAGCAGCAGCGAGAATCATGGCAACAGACATTCAGTACTCATCGTTCGCAATTCCATCATCTACACCCATGCCTTTACTCCTACCGTCGTCAACGACAGCCTGGTCGACGACGATCGCAGATGGACACAACGACACGCTAATGGCATCACGTGCAGCGGACTCACCAGATGTCATCAAGTACGAACTGGTGCAGATTTTTTTTTGCATCTTGTACTCAACGGTGTTTGTGCTGGGTGTGTTCGGCAACGTACTAGTGTGCTACGTGGTCCTGCGGAACCGAGCGATGCAGACAGTAACAAATATTTTTATAACCAATTTAGCACTTTCTGATATTTTGTTGTGTGTACTGGCGGTTCCGTTCACACCGCTGTACACATTTATGGGAAGGTGGGCATTCGGAAAGACTCTTTGCCACATGGTTTCGTTTGCGCAAGGATGCAGTATTTACATATCGACTCTGACGCTCACCTCGATTGCCATTGACAGGTATTTTGTGATTATTTATCCGTTTCATCCACGCATGAAGCTGTCCACCTGTATTGCGATTATCGTTAGTATTTGGGTGATATCCTTACTAGCCACCCTGCCCTATGGTATGTATATGAAGGTTGTGTCGGATGAAACTACTCCAGATTCTGCTGTTACCAATATCGACAACACCACATCGGGTCACAGCTCGAGTCGACATCCGATTTCCGCCTTTGACATACCAATCTCATCATCGACAACGACGACAAACCCGACGACATACTGTGAGGAGAACTGGCCATCAGAGCAGTATCGTAAGGTATTCGGATCTGTGACTACAATCCTGCAGTTCGTGCTTCCCTTCTTCATCATATCAATTTGCTACATCTGGGTGTCAGTGAAGCTGAATGCACGCGCCCGTGCGAAGCCCGGCAGTAAGAGTTCGCGTCGTGAAGAAGCTGATCGTGACCGCAAGAAGCGAACCAATCGCATGCTTATCTCCATGGTAGCCGTGTTCGGCCTGTCGTGGCTACCCATAAATGTAGTTAATATACTTGATGACTTCTATGAAAAGTCCAACGAGTGGCGCTTCTACACTCTGTTCTTCTTCGTGGCCCATTCAATAGCCATGTCATCCACTTGCTATAATCCATTTCTGTACGCATGGCTGAATGAGAACTTCCGCAAGGAGTTCAAGCACGTGTTGCCTTGTTTCAATCCATCGAACAACAACCTCATCAACATAACACGCCCCTACAATCGCTCAGACCGGAATACGTGTGGTCCGCGGCTACATCATAACGATGGCGATTTCGATAACGGGGATAATAACTTAATGCTGAAAGAGGATAAATGTCTGAAAAAGGAAATCATCATACCACGAGAAGCAACCTACGGCAATGGAGCAACTTCTATAGCAAACAAACGCGATAAGAAAGGTGTCGATATCCTGCTGAACGATGATCCGATGAAGGATAACGAAGTGGACTCGGGCGATGAACAAACAGTTGAGATGCGGTTCTGTGAAACTCCTTTCATGAGTTCGGATAACACAACAGGGTGCAGTAATTTCGAGACCAGCACAACGGATAATGAACCTACCAATGTATCCCTGATATCCAACTGAGGTAAGCCACCTTTTTTTCATATAAATTATTAAATTATTCGTAATTTTCCACTAAATGTTTATTGTGGACCAGATCTTCATGTGAGTGTGGGTTTTCTTTTTCATTGTGTTTTTTTTGTTATCAACGTTGATGGCATTGAATTTGTCTCCGACCACAATCTTTTGCTTTTTACCAAAATGTAATTTGCGTTTGCTCATGACATGCAATTAAAATAAAATACCAAACTGGAGAGGGCGATAGAGGGTGTAGGCACTTATAATAAAAATACAAAACTTGCAGAGCGCTCGTGGCAATTTTCTGTCAGATGCACTATCATGTCTCAAAGTAATTTGTGCGGTATGAATATACTCTACCGACCAAGATTTCAAGAAAGCATGTTTAGGGTATTTGCAAGTTTAACAACTGAAACAAACGAAACAGATTTTATAACTTGAGCCCCCAGCAGTGTAGGTATGTTGTTTGTCGAATATCATAGATGACTTGTATGCTGTGAACGTAAATTCAACCATTTTAAATATAATTTTCTAATACATATGCCCATAATTATCTAAATAAATAAAATTTGTTTCTTCTCAATGAATAAAAATGGTAAGAAAGAAATGTCTGAAAAAATATTTCATATTGCGTTGTTAACAAGCCTACAAATCGTTAATAGAACGACATAGAAATAACTTCCATATATCGGGTTTTTCAACAAGAGCGCTACAAAACAAAAACGGTTTTAGATATCAATGAAATTCTTTATTCATGTGAAAGTACGTTCGATGCCATTGTGTATTGAACTCGATTTCTTTTGCATGGCCACCACGGGCTTGCAGAAGTCCAGACGCTTAACCCAATTTTCGACGGTTTTCAAGCATAAATCGGCCGATACTGCTGCAATTTCGCGTTCGATATTCGTACGAAGTTCATCAATCGTCACTGGCTTGTTGGCATAGACCATAGACTTGACGTAGCCCCACAGGAAATAGTCTAACGGCGTCAAGTGGCACGACCGAGGCGGCCAAGCGACTGGACCATTTCGTGAGATAACACGTTCTCCAAACTTGGTTTTCAATAAATTGATTGCGGCATTCGCTGTGTGGCTTGTATCGCCGTCCTGTTGGAACCACATGTCCTCCAAGTCCATATCATCCAATTGAGGCCAAAAATATTCGGTTATCATTGAACGGTAGCGATTCCCATTCACAGTAACGTGCCGGTCTTGATCATCACGGAAGAAGTACGGCCCAATGACGGCGCCGGCCCATAAACAACACCAAACCGTAATTTTTTCGGGATGCAATGATGACTCATAAAGTACGTGTGGATTGCTGCCTGACCAATACCGCATATTTTGTTTATTGACGAAGCCAATCAGCCAGAAATGAGCCTCATCGCTCAGGATGATTTTTCGATGAAAATCTGAATGATTTTCAAGTTGTTGCTCAGCCCAATTCACGAACATACGACGCTTCTGGTGGTCAAGCGGCTTCAGATCTTGGGTCAATTTAATCTTGTAAGGATGTAGGCCAAGATCTTTCCGCAAAATTCGATACAACGACGTCACAGAGATGCCCAACGCTTGGGAACGACGTGTGAGAGACACATTTGGTCTTTCTTAAACTGAAGCCTCAGCGGCAGCAATATTCTCGACACTACGGACACTTCTTTGTCTCACTGGCACGGGAACATTTTGTACTGTGCCTGTAGATTAACATTTTTCCACAATGGTTGATCTGCTAGAATGATTATGACGACCATAAATTGGACGTGGTTGTAAATTTTAAAAATTTCGACTTGTTGTTGGATCGTATATCTTTCCATCATTAAATGACAAACCTTACGGAAGAGAAACGTCAAAAGAGCGGCAAGAAATATGTCGTCGTTTGCTGTCCCTGTCGCTCAACATTTGTAGCGTCCCTGTTAATAACCCCGATACTTACTTCTATTTGGAAAGTTTACAGTAAAAAGAAAAGAAAAAAAAAGTCATCTTTCACCATATTGAACATAACGAGTTGTGTGGTTTAGAAAACTATGGAAACGATTTCTTTTAGGTTTCCCAGAGCGGATTGTATCCTCTCAAATATTTAAGCCTAACGTTGTTTTGTTTAAAATTGATGTTCAAGTCCCAGTTTTTTTTTTTTGCAATATCTGCATAAAATCCGAAATTCAATTTTGGTTTCGGCATAGGGGGTTCACTTTGGAATCCAGTTGAACTAATTTTATTCAATTGTATTCGTTTTCATGGTTTGTTAATAGGGCATTGATGTATATACTTGTGTCGTTATATTCACTTAACATTTCTTAAGTTTGTACGAAATTGTAAGAAATTATAAAAATTATGATAAAGTTGTATACATCGAAATCATTTTTTTAAATCTTCAATTTGTTTTTCTTTTTATTGTAGACGTTCACAATCGAAGATCCACTTTTTGATTTTAAAATAGATTGACAATAGAATCTTTGATATTTCTTTAAAACTGCTGCGTTCGAAAGTGTATTTGTATTAAATATGGAATGTTTTATTATTAGGGCTATACTCTATACATCGTATGGGGATTCCGCTAGTTTGAATACATTTCTCTTATTTTCTCTAGTACTTAAAAAAAAACAAAAAATTGATGGCGCAACAGGCTCGTTAGTACCCAGGGCCTAGCTTTTTTCTCACAACTATTCATGCGTGCGTGTGTACTTCTTAGCACGATGGCGGGACTTCCTGTTTTATGCCGAATCCGAACGGCTAAGTTGAGATAAGCTTTTCATGACAATTCATACTACTCGGATGATTTGTCAGATCATCACGAGAGGAGGGCCAGTGAAAAATCATTTAGGTGTTGCTACGGCTGGAAATCGAACCCAGACCTTCTGCACGGCAGTTTATCGCACTAACAATCGCGCCACTGAGCCCGTCTAGCGTACTCAAAAATTAAGTTATTCGTTTGTCTGAAGAACATAATTACTAGCGACTCGTTAAAAAAAATTCCATAATGGCTTCGATAAGTGTTTTCATGTACCTATACTTAACAAGAGCAAAAAAAAAGAACTTTGTCACATACCATTCTTTGTTGCATAGCAATAAAATCCAAATAAAAACCTCTTTGGCATACTCAAAGCTTGTTTCCCAATTGTTCACCGAGCATATTATGTGTACGAGGATTGAACGCGACAAAAGGAACCCTTAACACAAATTCTACCATTAAGGTTTCTGAAACAATAACCTTTTCCCTTTTTCGCAGGTTAACCTTAGCAACCGACCCCTGCTGTGAACTTCATTTAACACATAAAATATTAAACACTTCGTGATGTCATGTGGCTTGTATGTGTGTATGTGGTAACTTTCGTATCCATTGGATTTGCTGATATTGGTTGCGTAAATAAATCAAAGTATTTTATATTCAACTTATCTTCACGATAATAGAAAACCCCTTAGTGTTATTTTACTTGTTAAATTGAAATTTCTTTTAATGAGTTTGAATAAAATGAGTTTGAATACTCGTTTTTAACTTCCTCTTACACAGAGAAAGGTATTGTTTTCGTGAAAATTTTAATTGATTCTAACATTACAATGTTAGCGGAAACCAAAAAAGCCTCATCCTATTTTCTCAAAAATTGGTATCCATCGAACCTTTGGTCATCATTCTAGGCCTTTTTTTTAATTTTAGCCATTATATTAACGGTACCTGTCATATAAAAGTGAAAAATAACATCAATTTTCTCATGAACGGCTCAAACGATTTTGATAAGACTTTTTATATACTTTAAGCATATTAGTTCCAACAAAACTAATGTTCAGTTTTTTTTTCGAGAAAATCAATATAATGGATTTTTGCATTTAGAAAATTGTCAATTTAACGCAATTTTTTTTTGTCAAATTGAATCAAATTTAACTTATATACTACTATTACTTTTTGCTACAATTCCAGATAATTAGTTTTGGCCCAACTATCCCTAAGCGGAATTTTCAGTTTGACCAATAACGGAAAATCATAATATGTGAATAATAGACACCGATTCCTTCGTATTCCGAAATAAACGTTCGTTTTATCACATTTCGTAACCATTTATATCATTTTTAGCATCAACAATCGAAATGTCTATTACCTATTGCGTATTTTGGACAATTTGTGAATATCGTCAAATTCTCTCATGCTTGAGATTTGATCTAAACCCCAACTCGCTGTGAAAGAGATAGTTGCGTACGACCAAGTCGTGCAACCACCACTCGTTATTTATGTTTTTGGAAGTGCACTTATCTCATTTGAACCTTTGGTTTTTAATAAAAATACTTTTTTTTTCTACATATGTACTTTTCTTTTCTTCTAACTTTCTGAAACCGTTTTATATGAAATGATTTCTTACAGATATTTTCGATATTGTGAATAATTTGTGCAATAGATACACAATGAATGTATTTGCTTATGTATTTAATATTATACATATTTGGATTTTTTAAGATATCTTTTTACTTCTAATAAGTTGTAAAATAGTCAAACACATATAAGGAGTAAATCCTTACGACCTAGACGTACACCCACACTCCTTTTTAATGAAAAACATAAATGGTGTTTGAAAACCTCAAACTTCAACAACTTGCAATCGTTTATCGATAAATTGATACAGTAAAAAAACGCCGAGACACAACTTGCGGTTAAGTGTTTTATATCCTTACACCGCATTTTATTCGCCAATAAAAAACGATGAACATCCTTGGAAATACAGTACATCAGTTACCAAACTGTCTGAGTATTAAAGCTGAGTTGTTCAGTTAACCGAAATGGTTTGAGTTCAGCTTTTGTTTGTTTCGAGATGCAAATTTTCATTCTCATTTTCGAAGCATTAATTGGAAGGAATGTACTTTAACTATTGCTCTAGCAAATATATGATCAATCTTAATGTCAATCTTAAGGTAATATAAAGTAGAAACCATTGACATTGCTTATGATTGTGTTGGAAATTTCGTTTACCCCATTTTCGCATTGGTTTTCGATGTCACTATACCTAGAGCAGTTCTAAGGCAGTAGGTAAAGTTAAAAAATTAAATAACTTACCATCGTTGTATTGTAACTTCGTACAGGTAAAAAATGCAAATATAACTATTATTAACGGGCAACCGGAATAATATATTTTGCAATACCTATGTTGATTTAGTTCCATTTGTAAAGCCTTGATTCGTTTCCATATTTTATCTTCGCTATATTCAGATACCATTTCCTTTGAAAATAGAAACCAGTAAAATAACTGCGTGCATCGGCTGCTCGATCTGAGGAAAATATAATTTATTTCTCCTTTTTTCCTAGTTCCTGTCATAATCAAATCCTAGCATGCCTGCTTATTTGTTTTCCAAAACAGAATGTATACTTGATCCTAATTGTTTTATTGAACTAATTTGCAAGTACCTGTGGCTTAGAAGATATTCTCATCAAATATTGAATATTGGGTCTCCAATTTCTTGATGGTATGGCGAATAGTGGTTTCAGCAGGTAGATAATGGACACCATGAAAACGAAAAACTTTATTCACAGAACTTGAATTTTCTTTCGTAATATAATTGAACAATGAATACTGAATAAAAAAGACATGGTAACTTGACACAACTCACGCGCTATCTGTCAAAAAACTCCTTTTGAAAAAAAAAAGCAATTTTGAAAATAATATTTTCAATATTCATCAAGATACCGTACGGAGTCGATTACGCTTTCCATATCCAATCCATCGCCCCTTAAATCTTGCAATAAATCTTGCACTAAGTCGAATATCCGATGACAATATTGAAATGCTTGTCCACCATTCCAAAAAGCTTACGGAGTAATACATCGTTGATTAATTGTATATCACTTTGGCACACTCGTATATAATGTTGCTATACACTTGCGTGTTTTTTTATTACTCGCAACAACATTTTCAATTCTGACTCCCGATCCCCAAAATTATTCTACGTATGCCATAGATATCAAAGTATTTATTGCTTTTGAAATATATAAAAGTTCATATTTATTTGGCACAAAATGCGAGTGAATTTTTATTTGAATTTGCGAATGTTTTTAAAAGTTTTTAATATGTATTGTTCTCTTGGGGCCTATGTTTCTGTGGGGATACAGAAAATACTGCAATTAATGAGAATTTCCCAATATGGTGTAGATGGTAGTTTATTTGCGTTTCGGTTTTTTATTCAATATAATTTTGGTATGTATTTCTATTTAAACATTTACGATTAAACGTATACGATTCAAAATATTTGCAATAACGATAATATCAATTTATGAAATGAAATCATATTACAAGCATTTCCTGTATAAATGTATTGCGCGGTCTACTTTAATTTCTGATTATACATTTTTTTTAATACTAAATTTGAAGAAAGTCAATGAAGACGTATGTTAATGAAGACGTATGTGATCCAATTTGGTATGTTCTTCAGGAGAAATTTATGTTTTTTTTCAAATTTAACCATAATACAGAATCCATTACTCGAGTTTTGTGGGAAAAAACTTTTTTAATAATAACTTAAATAATTCGAACTGTATACCCAAAAATTATAAAAATGGCTTCAACATGCATTTTGCAACGATTATTACCTGAGGTATGTATCTTTTGAAAAGTAGTCACGGTTTGATGAACAATATTATAAGATATACACAACTCTACTACCTTACCTGGCATATCTCAACAAAAGTAGAGTCAAAAATAGACCTTGCAAATAAGCAGCTAACGGCGCAGAAGCTCTTCTTGTTGTTACCCACAAATCCGAGCAAAACCAATATCGGAATATTATGCTACCACGCGCCGTAGGTATTGCTGCGGTTAATGTCTCTCTTCCAGTCCAGATATTTTATTTACGGATAATATTAATCAACCAGTCAAAATTTATTGACCACATCGGAGGCAAATAAAAGCATACCCCCATCAGCGTTCTTTGGTGGCCTTCAATCGCATGTCCGTGCAATTTCGTAACGTGTGGGTAGGCAAGTCATTACAAGTTACTTTTTCCATTCTTCAATGTTGCCAGTAAAACTACATCCCTTCGCAAAAGCCAATTGCGAAAACATACGTTTCCGTCGTATGGAAACATAATATATATTTGTTCAATACGTAAGCTGGGACTGTATTTAATGATGAATATTTCTTCCAATGAATACGTATCAATCGATTACGTCTAACAACCGAAAATTATAGCCTAATTGGGAATTATCAGAAACATGTCAAAACAAACACAGATGGATTCATCTTCCTCGGGAAATGTTTGTCCGCCATCCTTACATAGGAGTAGACTAACTTGTCATGTTTGATAGTAAGTGGATTCTCAATCCTAAAAGCAGTTTTAAGAGTACGATAAAACTGACAAGGGTATGATTGAGTGAATTACTAGCTAGGTATATTGTTATGACAGTTGAGCGTTGGCCTTAACACATAACCTAAGAAATTGTGTGCTATACACAAACTAAATAAACACACGTGACGTGATGTGATTTTCTTTTAAGCACAAGACATATTTTAAGTTTTCAAAGTATATGTCACACAAGGATAATGCTCAAGGAGTGGAAAAAGGCAAATATTTATGTTATTTGAATAGCCCAACTATTTTATCCTTCGCCACTTAAGTCTTTAAGGTGGTTGTTCCGCTTCAAATACCTAGTATTTTTGCTTATGAAAAATAGATATGTGCTCTTATATTTATTCGTGCATAAAATCTTAAGGCTCGGGGACAGATTGTTTTGCTTTTCTTTCCTTTATATTTTTTGAAAGAATAAAAAATTACAAACTGGTGAAACTGCCGCACAGATAGAATTTATTATATTGTTGGTTTTTGTTTCACTTTTTTGGGTTTTGATTTACACTTTTTGTGTTATGCATTAACAAGTGCAAAAAACGTTTGCACTGTGCTGAGTCATTAATTGCAACCGTCCTTTTTATAAGAAAAACGTATCGCTTGCACGACTATTTTCAAGGTGATAATATATTTTTCTAGATACAAACGCAATTATTCGATATTTATATGGCGTAGTTCAAGCTCATTAAAAATCGACCCGTCACTTTTGTATAAAATAATTACTACCTGACAAAATTATATTTATGGCTTGGTACAGCTTTAAACCTTTATCGGAGAGAATTTTAAACTGATATTTTCCATTTTCGCTGCACGGTTAAGTGTGGATGAAGAGTTTAATAAAAGATATGTTTTTTTTTCATTTTTTAAATTAACTTTTTATTACAATTAATACAACTCCTTTTTTTTATGCCTCGTGTCCGCTTGAGATTTCAACGAGATGGGGTTTCTGTGCACAATCTTAATTGCAGATAATCTTTAAGAAAAATTATATAATAATTGTCTTGATATTTTTTCCTTCTGAAAGAAAATGCTTACGAAAATAATTCAGCGTATATTTCTCACTAACTTACTTACTGAAATTCAGTTGTCCTCTGTGGGCAGATTTATTGGTGTCAATTCAAACTGCATGTCATAGGCATCTGACACGTCAATGCAAAGTTTTTTTTACCTAGATCTGTGTCACTGTACAGTTCGTAAAAAGTCTTAATTAATTAAAATTAATTGAAACAGTAGACATCTGCCTGAGACAAGGCTTTCTTCCACTCTACGGTCTTAGGCTTAAGGATCGTTCGATCGCACATGCCCGGCACATATAATATGAATGTTATGATATGGGTTCTGTAAATACTGAGATATTCGAGTCAACATTTTTATTGTATTTGTTTCGCCAAGCTAAACCGAAGTAACATACGTTTCTCAATGGGGCCATCAGTAAGTCAAATCACAATCTAATGATTCCTAACATAACTTAAACGTTTGTTTACAAGATTTGGGTAATGAACGCCAGAGGATGATTATTTGGTAGGGTGCACGACATACAAAGTGCCATACTGCTCAAACCGAAATCATCCTTAAGCGCAAAATTAGTTGCCCACTTTACGACAAAGCGGAGGTTTTCCTAGCAATAAATATAAATTTTAGATTCGTTTCCAAAACTTTGCCAAAATACATAAATGATATAACATTGCTATTTCCCACGAATTCCAGATCATACTCTTTTGGATTCTACGATAGTTCTCAAATCGCATTCTACAACCCAAAGCAATCAGTTTCCTTCATCTATACCACAAATGTGTGTGCATCATTTCTCCGTGATATCACACAATAGAGAAATTTCACAGCTACATTCACCACTCATCGTCCTACAAACATTCCAACGGGAAATTCGATATCTTTCCCACCTTACTCAATCAATTTGAAATTCTTTACTCTTGTCGAAGCTTCTTTGACACCCACCCATAGAAAATGAGCAATCACCGGAACCAAATCCAAACCCGAACACGAACCATATCGATACATAGCCGTGTCACTCACAAATACCCAAGGCATCCCTGAAGAAGCAACAAAATAGGTTGTACAAAAAAGGAACATTCACCAAAATATTCTATTCCCTTCACATGAACTGAAGTAACAGGAAATTACATTGCAGCCATATGTAACGAGTAAACTTTCGCATGCACAGCCGGCATTGAGAGTTTGCCAAAAGATAGGGAATTCACATTTTTGGCACTTTCGTGAGTCTTCGAAAACATAAAGTTTCTCCTGCAACAGACCTCCCCATTAACTGCATACACAGTAAATCTTTCTGTCGTACGAAATGTGACTGAGTTTGTGTATGTGAATTTAATTAAATTTCCCAGGAGCTCCAGGTCACCTGGTCGGTCTTTTATTTGTCCAATTGTGGCTTTGGCATGACACTATCAGAGCCGCAGGCTATGCGGTGGGCAAATAAATTTTACACCCTAATACAATTTAAATATATTTTGGCCACTGTAGTAGTGGGACTCACATCTGACCGATGTCGTCTGCAGGTAGTCTGTTTTGAAAACTTTGTAATTCGATTGTGCATTTATCACTGTTACTTTGAGTTCAAAATTTTTTGAGCGGAATGTGTTTTTCAACATGAAACACTAGCCTAAGGAAATACGCTAGCCCTGCATCATGACAATTTTGTTTTTGAATCATACAAATTCGACATTTTTTGAAACACAATCCTATTCGAAACATGCAATTACTCTGTTGGCAAAAAGCAGGCCATACAACTGCTAATCCGCTTCACCTTTTAATCAACTCAAAGGGCTGTTCAGTTTATCAGTCCTTATTCACAGACCCGCTTTTTAATTAGTAGCAAAAAATGTTCTCGTCATCGTCACCCATGCAACGGGATGTGTTTGGCTATGTGCGAATAGGGTTGGAGGCAGGGCGCATTTTATTGATTTTAATTAGGTTAAATGGCGTGACGCCAGTCGTGAGTGTGTTGCAAAATGGATGTTGAGCAGGATATCTATTGATCGTTAAATTGCTGATAGAAATTGACTGCTTCATCGGATTGAAATGAGAAAAAAAGAAACAGAAACGATTGATGGCTTTTCCAATCACTTAATCAACACAGCGATATGTGATTGTGATTGGTAGAGATTTAATAATCGAGTCTAACGGAACGAGGTATAGCATTGAGTAGAAAGTTAAATCGTTTAACGGTGCAGAAAATTAAGAGAGTGGAAGACGTCGGAAACAATAGATACATCGCCGCTCTCCCCACCAATCAAGTTCATTTCAATTCCGAAAAGCATTTGTAATCTTTTTCATCACACACATTACATTGGGCTGTACTCTACTTCATTTATATTCAAGCCAAGATTGCAAAGGACGTGATACATCAGCGAATAGATTGAGATTCAAGATTTTAAGTTTCTTATACTGGAAGAGAACATTTAGGTAGAAAATGTCAAATATATGTCATTTGGCGTCAAACTTGTTGTGTTGAATTTTTGTCCTATTGGTACAGTCATGAAGATGTAGGAGTAGAGTAGTCATTTTTCTACATTCATGACTATGGATTTCACTTCTATGACATTATTGAACTAATCCTTTTTTGAATTTCAATTAAATGCGTATCATATATTTTTGGTTCGGATGTTTTATGAAAAAAAAACATAAAGCATTGAAAATAACTTTCTATTTTCTGTAATTGAATTCTACTTTAAAAAGTAAATAATAGAATTGTCTTAAATAGATATAAAACGTTTATGACCATTCAGAATTTAACACAGCATTATTCATTTGTGCACCGTTCAGCATTCGAAGGTCAAAATGCTCGATATCTTTAAAACGCTGACTTGAATTTTAGAGATGTGGAAATGAGTTCCTTAGGCATTTTCTACACCATCTGGTACAAAGACAATTTTCAATGAAATTCAAGATTGATGAAGCATCTCTAATCGCTCAACCAGATTTAGTTAATCAAATTTCTATATCAACATACAAATTACAAACAGAATTTGTTAGTTTGTAACTGCCAACGGAAGAGGAGATGAGTTTGATTGCTTACCACCGGGTCAAGTCATCACTCATTCAAGTTACCGGCATGAAATCATGTACGTCTACTTGTGATCAACAAAAAGATATATAAAATAAATTTTTGATTCACCCTCTGCCAAAGGACCCATCATAAGGAATATACAACAAATAGGCGCTAAAACTTTGTCCGTAAGTGAAATCCTAAATTACATTTCACCCTCACTGCTCGTTATAGAAACCATCTTCATTATTCATATTTTATTTTTATATTGTGTTCTTGTATAGCCAAAGTGTCTGTCGTAAAATCAAGAGCAACGCCTTTAAGATACCATTATTGATTGAGGTAACTAAAACCATTTGCAGCCACTTAGTGGCATCTAAATTCCTAGTTAGTGATGTAGGTGAATACAATTTTCCTAAAAGCCAAGCTGAACTCGTGTGGCATACGATGTCATCCTGACCAACCTGACAATGATCCCTACATGTTGATGTTCCGCAAAACCACAAATATATGCGACTGAATTTAATAGCCATAGTAAATCGAGCATCGGCGCACCTGATGATTACGATGTTCGTTCCATCCTCTCTCAGCAAAGAAGAACCGACTCAACGACCGACGGCGACGACGACATAAAGGCAGGAGGCAATAACACTAATGGCAAGCCTGTCGTGGCTGAAGGACCTACGAGTATTTTTGGGTATTTGTTTTACGATCTATTAGGGATATGTCGGATATGTATGCTGGTAGTGTGCCGTGAAGTTACTCAGTCATTCATGTGAATTATGTGATTTTGTTAAGAATTTCAGATTAGGTAAAAAAATTCGCTGCTTAAATGAGAGGAAATTAGGCCTCCGCCCTGAGCCAGACGCTAATTTGTGTTGAAATATGTGCGGGAATTATTATGCATCATGTCGGATTTTGATTTTCGAGTAAGAATTTTTCTTTCTTTTTTTCAGGTTGGGGATTGTGTTTTAGGTACTGATGATTTTAGAAAAGAGAAAGGGAACATCCTCGGGTTCGAGGATGAAATTAAATTGAAACATACGAGAAGGCTAGAAGCCGCTGTGCGGATCGTTAAATACCCTATCCCATCCCATCCTTAAAAGGAACATCCCCAAAATATGGGCTTTATGGCGATGAAGTATAGAAAATGACATTGTAGCAATTTCGCTGGTTATGCTATACGATGGACTATACAAAAGGTTTTTGTATGAAAACGCCTCCAAAAAATGCGAGTGGGTTAAAATTATATATGGACGAAATGTTAATAATATCACAACCAATAATTTTGCGTCAAACATTTTTTCCGTAATGGCAATATAAACATTTCGTACATAGATCATTTTCATCCACGCCCTCTTTTTGGGGAGATTTGCTACAAAACCCTTTTGTAAATACACCCCACCTCAAGGCATTTGCAATTGTTTGTTTGCATTTATTTGTTTGTGGAACCACAAAAGATTTTGATAAAATGTCTGAACAATTTGTTCTATATTTCATTGCAATAAGGCTCACATTTCGGTGATATTTATTTTCCGTCCTTCTTTCCTTCTGTCTGTTCTTCACCGATTCAAATTTTGAGCTAGGATAATGAAATTCGGTATATAGGAGCCCTGTCCGTGCCTACAGACCAAGTTTAAACATGTTCAAAATCCGCCTACTGCCACGCCCATTTTTTAGATAAATGTTGTTTTGGGGAAAACTTTAGGGAATTTTGAAAATTTTTCTGAGTAACGTAGTTAGACAATTCGAATATCTACATTTCGTCTATCAAAGATTATTCCATGTGTTTTTTTTTACTGAAATCGCTGCCGAAGCTGACTTAGGAATAGTCTGTCCTCTAAAGCGGAACCTAAATTGATGTTTTTTATACATACTTTTATAATGATTTTATAGTTTGAAGGGTTTTAGTACAGCGCGCATTTGAAGAGAAAATGAAAAAATAAAAAGATAGGAAATACTTTGGTTGCAGTGGGAATTTTGGTCTGAATTTACTTATGGGCAGTCGCTGGCTGAATTGCAAAACGCAGCACTTCTGCTTTAATGCTTAATCAACAGTTCCAAAACGCAAAGAAATTACTATGATGCAAAGCATATTTTTCTAAAGCTCATTGTGAAAGCATCAACTGCGCAAACACACACAAAAAGAGCATCGTGAATGTTTGTGATGCATAACATATGCGAAGCAGTGCGAAAGCATTTTTTTGACGTTTTGGAATTCAGCCGCTGTTTTCTTTTGTTTGTCGGTGTTTTAAAACAAACCAAAATACCCCAAAGTCAACTTAATGCGCAAAAGTTATTGTATATATTTACATTTAGTAATCAGCATTCCGGATGATGGGTATAAATATTTCTACCAACGTACTATTCTAAGCAATTTAAGAGCAGAGTTAAATAAATTCTTGCAAGTATTACGGGTTTGACCTTAGCGTAATAGGTTCGCCTGCCTAGATAGAAGTATTAAAAAAATTACTTAAAATAATGAACAGCAGCCTTTAAAAAATAAATATGTAAATACCTTATTAAACTGAAAGTTTAAAAATATTAAGTTTTAGTCAGCAATCTTCTATAGACTAAATGTATCCCTGAACTGATATCTTTCAAAATGTTACCAGCAGATTCGTCTAATATAAAATAGTTACTCGTTTCATTGGTTTACAAAATGGGTTACTGCGTTTAAAAATCAGTCAAGCCCTTCAAAACCCTTTCCGTCCTATTTTTCTACATTGCAATTTGTTATCAATTGAGGATAAAACAACAACACTGCCATGAGTAAAGAAAACCAACCACTAGATCAAAAATTGTTGCCAGAAACGACATTTTTAAGCGGTCACGTAAAACATGCATAGTTAAATAGCTTATCTTCACATGAAATGGGGGATAGTTATTCCCTTTTACTGTTTCACTACATGCTTTTCCCTGTTTCTCTCCTTTGACACAAAATTACACACATATGTTGTACAGCTTTTCCTTGTTTTTTTTTCCTTTCTTTTTGGAGTTAAATAAAAAAAATTATACTCTTTTGAAAAATAAGAACAAAAGCTGTCTTTCCTTTCAAACTACATAATCCTTGTAATACGTTTATCCGATTCCAACACCAAATTTGATTTTTGATTAATCAATCAAATTTGCAATCACCGACATTGAAAAGAAAAACATGAAGCATAGATACATTTATTTGAATTTAACGAAACAGACAATCGATTCCCTCCTTGATACCTCAAATTATTTTGCGAATAGTATTGTAGCTAAATATACTTCCTCCAGTGCTGTTCTTTTTGCCGGAAGTTTAAATACAGTTTTTTTCTGTATTATGAGGTTACATTAAACAGTTTCATTATAATTTAACATAATTAGCTCCAACGATTCGTGCCGAACTAACATGCATCTTCTCTGAAATGTGGTCTGTAATTTTCTTTTGAAGCCATTCAGAGGGCAGCATTTTTTACGTATGTACTTCTGACATTTCTCGAAATACTTTCAACTTTGGCTGTGGTCGAAAACTATCTATAGATGAAATATAGACAACAACACTGTCTAAAGACATACACTTTTAAACATTCCAAACAGATTAACCAGTGATTTATTGAAGTTGTAAGCGAATATGTAACAGGCAAAATGTGCACTTACTTTTAGCAAGCTTGTAAAAGCCGATTCACTCGACTTCCGAATCGTTGCAGTTTCTTCTCTTTAGTGTGAACGGTTTTTCATTTTACAATTTGCCATTCTATTTTCTTCCAAGCCTTTTCGCATCGAATATATAATTGTAATGTAATTATACATTATATTTTTTAATATAAGGTGACTCCATACTAAGAATTTAAGACTAAGTACCGTGTATTTTTATTTAATCATAACAATAATACATTTTACTTGGTACAATACATTTTTTTTATTTTAGATGGCTGATTTTATCCGTTTGGTTGCGCAAAGTCGTAATTTATTTTATGCTTTCTAAATAGTTTTGCCAAATTGTTCATCTTGCCTTAACAAAGAGTTGGCACGTACAATTTTAAAAGGGGAATAAAAAGTTCTGATTTCCAAATAGATTCACTTTAAAATTTTAACCCGAAATTATACAAATCATCAAATATATAAGTCTCCTTTTAACGTGAATGATGGCCACTAAAGTTAGTTCTTATGTCAAAAACATAAAGTTCAGAAGTTAATGCTATCAAATTTTACATTGGCTTATAAATAAAAAAAATGCCCTTTTTCAGTTAATTGTTCAAAACAAATTACATTTTACTTCATAACTCTTCTCCTTCATATAAAAATTTAAATGTATAACCCTAAATGTGCCCACATAAAATCCTTTCCAACAAAAAAAATCAAATATTTGTTTTTTGCTCCTTGCGTTATTCATCTGCAAGCGTTCATTAGCTATAACAATGCTTAATGGAATTTTAATTGCGCATTGTACGCCGAAGTGGATTTTGTATTGAATATTTCAGAAGTCACGCCCTACACTTGAGACTATGCAAAAACAAAAAATATACTCCCAAGTGGCTCGCGACTTGTGCAGCATACGCTTCGCGGGCCATGTCATCTATTTTACTCCCCCACTAAATACCGTTCTCATATTTTTTCATCAAACATTTTTTTATTATAATAAATAATATTTCTACCCCTGAAATGCCCAAACCCATTAAGCCGTTATGCCTAGCCCTATTCATAACGAGGGCAGAAAAACAAAAACAAATTCTGAAAAGTATTCCCAACCATTCATCGTCAGACTTCCATCGGTTTTGTCATTTCTGTTTAGAATGGCCCGACTTACTCCTCTTCTCAACTGTCGATCTGACAACAACGCGGCATTTGTCACTCTTGACGTCTTGTGACACAATTTGCAATTCCACTGGTTCTGAAGGGCGTGGCAGTTAACAGATGACGGTTGTGAAGGAATGTTTGGATATGGAAGTCTAACGGCAGGGAGGTAATGACTGACTAGACAATGTAATTGTCCTACGGATGCTAATTGAAAACCCATTCCCAGCTGAAAAGAAAGTAATGAATCACCATAAAACACACAAAAAAAAACAAGATAGTTTGCATTTTTTATTGTGTTTGCACTTTAATGTGTAGCTAAAGGACGCACCACACAAAATCTAAGTGTAAATACTCTGTAGCTAGCAAGGATGTATTGTTGTTTTGTCGTTTTTATCTTTATCCTTTTCTGCATTTTTTTTGAATTGAAACAGGGATTAGTTTTTTTCGTTCTCTTTTTTCGTCTATACATTGCATATTCCACAGCAAAATGAAGGAAAACAGAGCAACACTCTTGGTTGTTGTCCTTGTTAACCTTAAATCTGTGCCGAATACTCGGTCTCTGTATTTCTGTGTTGCCTTGGAACCATGATAATAATAGAATTGCAAAAGAATGGAGCCAAGCAGAGTCATTTTTGCGCGTTATTAAATACATAAATTGCAGTCGAACAAGAAAACCGTCACACTCGTATACAACGGTGGTAAATGTTCTTCGCCATTATTTAGTAATATTTCAAATGCGTGTTTGGTAAGGACATTAGTTCTGTATGAGAGGGATGGGAATTCTTGGCTCCTAGGCACTGTGCTGTACACTAAAACATTTCATAAACATAACAACTGAGCGGATTGTGTAGTAAAACTAATTTATTTTGGAATCGCTTTATGACACTTGACATTATAAAGAAGTCAGATCTACGTGTTGATATGTAATTTCCCTTTTTTTTATTCTTTTTTTTCGTGGGCTGGTGGAAATTTTCACAGACACGATGAGCACGTGCCCAAAGTAGTGTGAGATTTTTAATCACTAAAACCACCAAAAAGGGGTAAGCGACCGAGTAATACCCTTTCAAAAACTTTTGAAATTATTGGGAGAAGTGAAATAGGTCTGTAAGATTTTATTTATCACCATAATCACTAACGCGACTTTCCACTGTCTTGCTATGTATTCTAATGTAGAGGAGTTTAGTTAATGCTTTCCGAGGCAACATTTTAAGAAGTTTTCCTGTAATCAGATCATAACCCGGAGCCTTTCTACACTTTAGTTTCTGTATTTCCCGCTTAAGCTCGACAATACTTGCATATCTAACTATATTATTATCGGTTGTAGTCTCGAATAGATTAATGGTTTCTGGACCATCAAATGGTTTAATTGGTTTCCTCAAGATGTGCGTAACTCAACGTCTTGAGTTACTCTAATTGGTGGCACATCGTTTTTTTACCGATATCATTTTCTTGCATATATCGGGTGTTATTTTAGAGGTTGATTTTTTGAATCGGGCAACTCTTATGTCATTTATGTTTAGTTTGGTTTGCCATTTCATCGTGAACAGGTTGACAAATGAACAACGCTTGCAAGTCGTGCAAATTTATTTTCTCCGTCCATTTTATGGTCGATATAATCGTCCATCAGAGCAATTAATTCGGTTAACCATGGATCGATTTCGCACTACGTGATAATACGCATCCGCAGAGACGTCGAACAGTGCACACCGAAGAAGCAATTGCCGCTGTAGAGCAAAGTGTTGAAGAGGACCCGAATGAATCGATTCACCACCGTGCACAGCAATTGGAAATTTGTCCATCAACTTTACAGAAGACTTTGCGCAAAGATCTTGGCTTACGACCTTACAAGATCCAGCTTGTGCAAGAGTTAAAGCCGCGAGACCATGCAATGCGTCATGATTTTGTTGTATGGGCCGTAAATGAGATTGATCTCGATGCTGATTATCATCGCAACATTTTGTTCAGTGGTGAGGCTCATTTTTGGTTGAATGGCTACGTCAACAAGCAAAATTGTCGCTTTTGGAGTGAAGAGAATCCACAGGAGACCACAAAAACTGACTGTTTGGTGTGCTCTATGGGCTGGTGGAGTCATTGGGCCATACTTCTTCCGAAATGATGCTGGAGAGTAAGGTAACGTTAATGAGCGGTATAGAGCCATGATAACCGACTATTTTTTTCCCGAATTGGATGGCATGAATGTGGATGAGATGTGGTTCAACCAAGACTGCGCTACATACCACACAGCGCACGTTACAATCGATTTATTGAAGGAAAAATTCGATGAGCGTATAATTTCGCGGAATGCACCTGTTAATTGGCCACCAAAATCGTGTGATTTGACACCATTGGATTATTTTCTTTGGGGATGTGTGAAGTCGCTCGTCTACGCCAATAATCCAGAAAAGTAAGGGGACTTGGAAGCCAACATTCGTGGCGTTATTGCCGACATACGTCCACAAATGCTCGAAAGTTGGACCTCTAGACTTGGCTTTATTAGAACCAGCCGCGGCGGCCACATGCCCGAAATCATATTTAAACACCCTTTACAATTCAAGTTCCCCAAGTTTTTGCCAAAGGCCATTGGCATTCCACGAAATAATTTTAAGAAATCTATTCATATCGAAAGTAGAGTAGTACGTTTTTTTGCGAATTCTATTTTCGAGCTTAACTTGATTATCCAAAATAAGTTTATTAGTTTTACGTTGTTCTTCAAGTTTTGAAAGAATGATCGAAAATACGTATGTAAAGGGGTCGGGTGAGATATTTTTTGATCGTTATCGGATACTATAGCTAATTTTCTTTAACAAGTAAGACTTTAGGCAGGTATTATAAAGAAACTAGGAGAAACTTCTATGTTACCTTGCATGATGTTACCCATACGAAAATTTAATTCTCACTTCAGATTTAGGAAGTGATAAATGTATAATAATGGAATGATAATATCCTGGATTTTAATTATATTACAGTTATATGCATATGCACGTGGTTTATATGTAATATCAAATTTAAAGAGAGTCAAGTAAATGTGTTTGTATAGGAAAGTAGTGTTTTAATAAAATAAACTTCTCGAGATAGAACTTTAAAAACAAGAAGATCGAATTGCTCCTCTGACCGAAAACAAATTTTGTTCAGGCTGCAACAAGCTGGTCCAAGTTGACTATGGCTGCTAGAAATGTTAGTAAAACCAGAATACTGTACATATATGTACCTTTTGTCATTGGCAATTTAGTTGCTATGATTGACCATTTGTTGATACAAAAAAAAGCCATTGTATTATTGGTGTATTGTTTACAAGGTTTACATAGTTTCCAGTAAAGATTCTTAACTATTAACCTCAAATTCAAAAAAGATTTTTTATATAATAACATTAATTACACTAGAACGGGATAAATCTAAAATAGTTATGAATATAACTGTTTAATCTTTAAAAGGTACATAACGGGTTTTTCAATAAGAGCGCTACAAAAGTTTTTTTAAATAAACCAAAAATGAAATGAATGAAATTCTTTAATCCTGTGAAAGTACGTTCGATGCCATTATGTATGGAACTCGATTTCTTTTGCATGGCCACCACGGCCACACTTGCAGAAGTCCAGACGCTGAACCAAATTTTCGACGGTTTTCAAGCATAAATCGGCCGATACTGCTGCAAATTCACGTTCGGTATTCGTACGAAGTTCATCAAACGTCGCTGGCTTGTTGGCATAGACCATAGACTTGACGTAGCCCCCACAGGAAATAGTATAACGGCGTCAAATCGCACGACCGAGGCGGCCAAGTGACTGGACCATTTCGTGAGATAACATGTTCTCCAAACTTGGTTTCCAATAAATTGATTGTGGCGTTCGCTGTGTGGCTTGTATCGCCGTCCTGTTGGAACCACATGTCCTCCCAGTCCATTTCATCCAATTGAGGCCAAAAATATTCGGTTATCATTGAACGGTAGCGATTTCCTTTCACAGTATCATCACGGAAGAAGTACGGCCCAATGACGCCGCGCCGGCCCATAAACCACACCAAACCGTAATTTTTTCGGGATGCAATGATGACTCATGGAGTACGTGTGGATTGCTGCCTGACCAATACCGCATATTTTGTTTATTGACGAAGCCATTCAGCCAGAAATGAGCCTCATCGCTTAAGATGATTTTTCGATGAAAATCCGAATCATTTTCAAGTTGTTGCTCAGCCCAATTCACGGACATACGACGCTTCTGGTAGTCAAGCGGCTTCAGATCTTGCGTCAATTTAATCTTGTAAGGATGTAGGCCAAGATCTTTTCACAAAATTCGCCACAACGACGTCACAGAGATGCCCAACGCTTGAGAACGACCTGTGAGAGACACATTTGGGCATTCTTCAACTGACACTACGGACACTCTTTTGTCTCACTGGCACGGGAACATTTTGTACTATGCCTGTGGATTCAAATTTTTCCACAATGGTTGATCTGCTAGAATGATTATGACGACCATAAATTGGACGTAGCGCTCTTAACGTTGAGGCCACTGACTCCGAATTTTGGTTGTAAATTTTAATAATTTCGACTCGTTGTTGGATCGTATATCTTTCCATCATAAAATGGCAAACCTTACTGAAGAGAAACGTCAAAAGAGCGGCAAGAAATATGGCGTCGTTTGCTGTCCCTGTCGCTAAACTTTTGTAGCGTCCCTGTTGAAAAACCTGATACAAGAAAATAATCAATTTAAAATATATATATATATTGGCGGCCTCGAGGGCATATCCGCATATCCCAACAACTGTTTGTAGGATACCAATACCAAATTCAATTTCTTGAACACACAAAACAATAATCTTTTGGGATATATAAATTCTAAATAAATAATGAAACGTATATTTATCTCTTCTTTACCAATAAAAGCAAAGGCATTTTTGAAGTTTAAATGTAGTCAAATGGTTTCCAATTCAGCCGATTATTATTAAAAGTGCTAACCACATGAAAATCCTAATACAATAATTGAGTGACATGGATCTCACGTGGGAAGTTTTATTAAATTAAAATATATTATGCGACATTTAATGATTTGAAGAGACCTTGCCACAATTCTGGTGTCGCTGTGGGTATTCTCTGTCATGCTTTATAGCAGCCTTTCAAATATCTAATTTAATTCAAATAATGCTGGCGTATCCTTCACGAAATTTATAAAAAATACGTATTTACACATGTTTTCACGATTTTTGTTTTTTATTTTTTTATTCAATGATAGGGAACAACAAAAATGAAACTTTTCATGAATTGAATGAAACATGGGTGTAGAACGCAAGAATCAATGTGCCATGGTTTATTGGTTCTCGAGTCGAAACCCAGTGGGGGTAAGCTAAACAAAATCAAATCAATTTCAAGTGATGTGATGGTTGAATGTCAAGTGAGTTCTTGTCGACTCCTTATAAATCGCTGAGTTGGTCTGAATTCCCGTCATCCGCAAACAAATCACATTAGCTGAGATTAATGTCATTTAGTGACATTTCAATGCGATCTTCTTATTCTGGAGACGAAAAGTCCGTCACTTAGTAGTTTCTTAATATATAAGTGAAAAATAACACAGGAAAGAAATAATACCTACGCCTGTAAAAAATCATGATATACAGAATTTTGTTGGTATTTATTTCTTGAACATAAACGATATTGCGACAAGTGGAATTCTATATAAATTTGTTTGGTTTTTATTTATTTAAAGTAAAGTTAGTTTTGAGCTTCTTCAAACTATTGTAGATCCCCTAAGAGTTAAGCGTAAGCATGGATATGTTCAATTTATGTTTAAAGTATAGCATAAAGCAATATTATGAGTTGTATTGTCATGATATACATACATCGCGATTAAATGAATAACTTATAATGACAACAGTAAAATCGTTTTATTGTTTTATTAAAATTGGTCAACAGACTCACCTGGATACCAAATTTGCACTGATATCATTAGTCTGGCCATAAGCGAGGAAAGACTGTTCGACTTATACATTCAATTTTATTTATTTCATATTATCGTAAAACGGAGAAAACTTCACCAATTATTTGCTTCAAAATTAAAGTACACGACATAAAGTTGATAGATAGAAAATCGCAACACCTTTATTCGTCCTAAAGCTTTCGTCATACGTCCATCATTCAAAAAATTTAAATATGTTTCGACACACAAAATACTATGGACATACTCCGTCTCCTTAAATAATTAAAGCTAAAAGAGTTGCAAGCGAATACTCATGTTTATTTTTTTATTATTTATTATTATTTATAATATTAAAGTGGCATGCTGATGGCTTGACAGGATGATAAATCATAAATAATTTATTGATTTCCCTATATATATTCCGATGTGTCAAAACCAAATACACCCTACGGAATTGACTCAAAGAGAGCAGTAAACCTTTTTTTCGCAAGTGGAAGAACGACTCAAATAGAAAACCAATAATTACATTTAAATGAAGAAGTAAAAAGGTGGATGTGTTGACATTCTAGATGGATGCGAAATGTTTGAGGTTTGATTTGCTTAGGCTCAAGAGGGCATCAGATGAAATTAAAAAAGGTGTCTGTGTTCCTTTGGGATTATTTTTTATATCTTATTGTTTTCCAGCACGTCGCATACCTGTTAGGGTGGTATCCAATTCGAATATTAGCTTAGATGAAGGTTCTAAGGTTCACATTTCAAAATGTGAGTAATCAGCGCTTGAAGTTACTTACCTATAACTCTTTTGATAAAAACAATAAAAATTATATCCTGCAGAAAATGCTTTTTGTATCATTTATACAACATTCGATTAAGTTTCTGCGAACTATTACCATAAACACATAGTGAATCTACAATCCTTAATTAAGTTTTTATTACACACAATATACTTCTTATTTCCCGACAAGTACGAAAAATGAATTAGATGACTTAATTTGCGACAAATGCAGATAAATGATTTTTTTATCTACTATGGGAATTTGAGGTCAGTTTAATAGATCACTGATCGTATCGCACTACAAAAAAGTAATTAGAGAGTTTATCCCACAGCGATTTTGCATCAACCTCCATTAAGAACTAAAAAAGCCTATGGCTAGTGATTTTTATTGTTTAAAGTATTCTTCCAACTTATTTTTTTGACTTCTTGTAATGACGGGTAATTTTTCATAAGAATCAATAGTGCTTAGAAATTATTGGAAGACAAATAATGTAGAATGGATTTTTACAAAACACAGCAGAGTGGAAGAGCTGCTCACCAATGCCTTTTATTTCAGAGGCGAATTCCCCCATCATCTCCAGATTCACATTTCATTTAAAAATTAAACGTTCATTTTTTATATTTTATTTGATAGTAACTATACAAAAATGTATTCATATACAATATCATTAGAATACTCTAAACCTATCCATATATACTACCTTTTGACCTATAATCTTCTACACATTTTTTTGTTATGATTTCAAGGGAAATAGAAAACAAAAACGTTGATAATGAACATATAAAAAACGTCTGGTGTTCATTTATGTAATAATTTCATAAGAACTTTTTAAATAACCAACAAATATTTTCTTTATTTTCAGACGAGGGCACGCTTACTCCAATGAATCGCTAGCCTCAGCGGTTCATTTCCTATATAATTATTTTATATGTATATATAAGTTGAATTTCTTTTTCCTAAACGTATCTTTTGGTGAAAACTTATTATTAAACTATATTTGTATATCATTTGCGTTATAAGTAGTACTGAAGCAAAAGTTCTTTCTAAAGTAGTTACAAACGTCAAAGTCGCGGTATCATAAGAAAATAAGAAAATAAGCCGTTTGCGCAAATGAAAGCATATTTCACTTCATTTACAAATGAGTCTTTATTTGTAATGTTGAGAGGTGGTTGATGATTTTTGGAAGATTAGATTGACTTTTGCGTCAGCTTGTAAATAAATAAAAAAACACAAATGTATTTAAAAACATGCTAATAAACTAAAATAAAAGGAAATAGAAGAAATATTTTGTAATTGAAGAAAATCGTTCACCTGTAAGTACACAAAATTCAAACAAGTAAAGAGCAGAGAGGGCAACAATGGACATCCAAACCCGTATATTATACACAAACTGCTGATTCCGTATTTTTATATTTGCTAACTTTCCGCTTATGTACTTACCCGAAAACTCGGCATATAATCATAGACTGTGTAACAGCTTCCAAACATACATCATACTCAACTGTTCGCAATTAATAACTGCTACATTTTGAAGTCCATCATACATCATATAATAAGTAGAGGGAAATTTGCGCTCTTTCCTGCACCACAACATTGATTTAAAATCAAATAAGCAAACACTGATTTTGCCTACCCAATTATTAATTTCAGTTGCTACAAAAAAAAATAAAATTGGCGTATATTTATTATTCACCATCGATTGAGAACATCAATATTCAGCTATTTTACAATTTTCATATAAATCCATTGATTCGTTATCAAGTTAAGCACTAAAACACACACACACACTTTCAATAATGAATTGCTAGTTGGGATGACGTCACACGAAATTTGCTCTCAAAATTGCCGATATTTTTCCAGCGAAAAGTACCAGGCAACCAGAATCAGCAGTAGGTATACCAGTTGTCTGCCCAAGTTTTTTTTTTTGTTCCCGCCATTTTTCATTTGGGTTCTCGCTAGGGATGTGCAATAATAGTGAACAAGGTGCGTTTTTGTTAGAGATGGGCAATTGAGTGTGGGGATTTTTTTTTTTAAAATAATATATTTTAAATTATGGATTTGTGTTTTTGGTTCTTATTTAGTTACACAATAAAAGAAAATGCTATGGCCTATCGGTGAATATCCATAATTCACCACGGATTAAGAACGTTCAGCTACATTCTAAATCGTATTTAAATACATTGTTTCATTATCGAGTTATTTATTTTATAAACATGCAATGCACTAAAATGTAGTAGCGCCATCCACATAGGCGACCAGAATCAGCTCCAGGTATTGGTGGCTGTCAAGTTTTTTCTTCGTTCCCGCCTTTTTTTTCTTTGGGTTCTCGATAGGGATGGGCAATAGTAGTCGATAAGGTGGATTTTGGCAGAGATGGGCAGTCTTGGTGTGTTTCTTTTCTATAAAACCAAAAGTTTTAAATTAGAAAACGTTTTTTGTTCTAGATTTTTTAGTAATGTATATTTTTGATTTTGATTTTATATTTGCTACATATCGGAATGCAGTTTTTTAAGATACATTTTTATTGTTTGAATTTTGAATATGTACTTACAACATATTTTTTTCCATTGATGTGATTATTTTAATGTTGCATACTTACATAAATGGTTTTCAATTAAAGTAACAACATGATTTCAATTGTATTGATTAATTTTTTTGTTTTTATTCGACATTTACATTTTATTTTGTATGTGCAGGGGGGGGCAAAACTCATCAGATCTAAAAAAAAAATCATTTTGAAAACGGTTGAAATGGAAAGTTATTAGAGTAGTATCAACTGTCAAGAAAAGCTTATCTCAAATTCGTCGTTCGGAGTCGACATAAAACAGGAGTTCTCGTCTATCGTGCAAGAAGTACACACGCACAAATGAGTGGTTGTGAGAATTGACTTTGTTATTAACAAAGTTTGTACAAAAACAAAATTGCGCAAGGACTTTTGATCAACCTGAATAATGTAAACGAGAGGAACACCGAAGTCTTAAGAGAAAAAATTTTAAATTTAGACTAAAAGTGTTTCAAAGAGATAGTGGTTAAATTTGAAAATTTATGTTTTAAGATCGATAAACAAAGGAAGATTATGGGTTATTTGATTTCAAGTTAGATATTCGATGGAAACGGAGCATAAAATAGTATTCGGATCTTTTGAGAAATACATTTGAGTAAACGTGTTTTCTCCTGAAAAAAAATAATAAAAAAAAATTCTTTAAGTAAGAGAAGTAAACATTCAACAAAGTTACATATATGTATCCACAGAAAATTTTCGGTCACGACCTTCATTGGTGACTTTTTCTATACAAAAATGATTATTGGTAAATTATTAAAAAAAATCAATCAATGTTTCAGAAAAATTCTACATTTGGGAACTGTGCGATTTCTTCAGGATATTAAATACATCACTTCCCTTGTGCTTTTAATAATGCAATACGTCCGAAAAATACGGTTTTAATAACGACAGATTCTCTTTGCAAAACTCATAACATAGCAATATTTCTGGTTTGAAATGATGGTATCTGTCATCACAAATTTTGTGCTGTTTAACAAAAATGTGTATGTAACGCAAATCTGCCTCCAAGTGCGCATACAAATAATATTACTACCTTTCAATTTGATGCTGTAATATGTACGCATTTATAAAGCCCACATTCTTAAAAAGAGAAATTCATAATATTGAAGAATAAATTCAATTTAAAATAAAATATCATTAAAACACATCGTTTTCGAGTCAGTTCAAAAAAAATTATATATGGTAGATACATCGACGTTAACAATTTTGGTTCCGCAATTCGGTTCTAGCACAATGCAAATCCCTTTAAACTCCTTCTTTCACGACCACATTCTATAGATTCTCTAAATGAATATTTTCTCTCTTTTCAGGTAAATAAAGACGCATTTCACGGATCATCCAACGTCAGAAAATACCAAAACACCGAAGAGGAAAAAACCACCAAATCCCGCAATGCAAGCACTCCATGGATTTTCCAGATGGAATCACAGGACGTTTTTTTTGTCAACTCCGTTGCTGCTATGCAGTAGATATCATTTTTGTACCCTTGTCAAAGTTATATGTACATATCTGTGTGATGTTTCTCTGTACACAGACTTTTGATAAACTACCAAGAGTACAGTGTAATAATGAAGAGGATCATAGGTTATGTGCCGTTGGTTCGATAAAAATCCTATTCTACGAGATTTGATGTTTGTTTTCTTTACATGCACTAACAAAAAATTGTTTAGAGTTTGTATAGATGTCCACATAGCCAGGTCGATTTTTGGAATAACCAACCATGTTAGGAGTGTATACAATGTTATTGTTATAGCGAATTTAGATAGGAAGCGTAATATTGGATATTCGAAATATAAATTCCTATCGGATGCCTTTTCTTGTTACAATTCTACCTTGTTCACGTACTAAAGGACACGTGTGAATATAGTCATTGTGCTACTTTCATCTCTGACAAAAATATTTTTGTTCGACAATCACAAATAGATAGAGCCAGCCGGCTTTCAGGTAACAACGCCCAGCGCCCGTATATACAAAACGTTTTAAATGAAATTCACCGCTACAAGAAGACTCGTTTTCTTAATCAGGAACAATTGAATAACAAAACCAAGATTTGAATCGGTATTGCAAAGTTTTCATTATAGTCACAGGGCATTGCTCAGGAAGGTTTTGCTCTATTTATACTCACAGCATACGGTATTGTTCCCTATGAATATATATGGAGATTGTTAGCAGTGCTTAGGGTATTTCACCAATTAAAAAGGGAATTCTTGTAAAAAGTATATTCATGCAGAGATTTAGTGATTTAGCACATTATCGGAGCTTAAGTAAACGAGTTTAATGAAAAATTGATATTCATAACAATTAGTTTGTGATTTGTCGGTTGGATGTATGGATGTATAATAACTATTTTCGGATACATCTACCTCTTAGTATTAAAAACTGATAAGCTGTTATAGAAATCGATTAGTTTGGTTGGATGGTCTCCTGTATTTAAGGTTTTTGAAAATTTAAAGTATATACGAACATTCTTATCATTAGAAACTTTAAACGCAACATCAGTGCACACTTCAAAATATTGTTTTGAAGAGGCGACAATGAAGTTACAAATTGGATGTGATGTTTCTAGATATCTGGATCAATCTACATATTAGTGGAGTACTATTGAAACAGGTGGGGATGTTTAAATATCTGCGTCTAATTGACGAGTGATAGGGAAAATGCAGA
This sequence comes from Rhingia rostrata, assembly GCA_949824845.1. Taxonomy (NCBI): domain Eukaryota; kingdom Metazoa; phylum Arthropoda; class Insecta; order Diptera; family Syrphidae; genus Rhingia; species Rhingia rostrata. Next base: position 106,623,455 of record OX463757.1, read on the forward strand.
ACGAAAGCATAAGTAAACATACTTGTTGTGTACATTTTAAATTCAGCGTAAAACATAATAACGATTTTTGAAATCCACTCAGGGAACTGTAAAGTAATATGCCAAAGGTATACAAATTCTAGGTGTACAGTGGAAACGCCTCTTATAACTTGTTGACATTTAACAATTCACAACAATAATATCGTAGTGCCATCGTTTTTGTAAACTTTCAAAAGATGCTTTATAGACGAGTGCTACCTACACACGCCATTCAGAAAATTCAAGTGATTACTTTTTTTCGAATCGTCAAAACACAAAGAATTGAAATGTATGTAATGAATGGCTTTTTGCTAAACATATAATGCGACCACCATCATATACAAATAAAAAAAAACAACCCATATATAAACCACAACATGTGAAGTCCGATCAACTGCACAAACAAATATGAAAGGGATTTTATTACACTAAATACCACAGTTTTTAGACCATATATTATTTCAATCATGTTTGGTAAATTAACCATATTTAATCTATACCTGTAGTTTTATACGTGAATTCTAAGTAAATAGTAGAAACAAATATATATTCTCCCTACTCCGGGAAGGGTAGAGTGAAAATGGAACAATTTTTGAAGCACTTTACCAAAATATCCATGATTTTTATCGGCAAACTCATTCTTTGAAAAATATTTTTCTATACAGTTCAATATTTGCTAAAGTATTGTTCTACCTTACTTACCTAATGGTTCTTAATATTCATTTCTTCATCATAATCCATTTCGGTTGTTTCTTTTCCTCCAATCGCCCTACTGTGCTGCAAGACATTTTTTTCGACGAATATTTGATAAAGCGTACGTTACTACCGAGAAAGTTGTTTAAAGTCAAGCCATTTTCTTCAGATCTCAACTTCGTAGATATTTCGGACTCCCGAGGCTGATGGAATTCTTTAAAGTTGTAGTTATCAGCTATGAAGCGTTCCCAATGAGTAATACTTTTACTTGTCCAAGATAAAAACAATGCTTGTCGCCTGTTGATATGTTTTCTCGGGACTCTGAATTCAAAAAGTTTTGCAGAAATCGGCAAAATAAGCAGTACCTATTAAGTAAAAAAAAAATGGATCAATCGCTTTGCTAGATAATGAAATTAAAATAAAACAATAATAATTGATGTCCCCCCTTGAAAACAGTATAATTAACTGCTGTCATTAAAAAATGGAACGTTTAAATATTTTCGGGCTATTTTTTTTTTCAATAAATAAACAAAATCTCTTAAGATATTAACATAATACTTTAAAATTGCCCTCTGGCATAAAATTAATTACTTACAGTCGCACTATTTTGTACTATTCATTATTAATTACATTTATTAGGTTGGCCTAACAAAGCAAACATTAAAACAACTAAATAGAGCATGAGAGAACATTATCAATAGTTGCAACACACTATTCATAAAATGTTCCAAATTGAACAGAATACAGGATGCACACCTTTTTTTGCAAAACATTTTTAGTTCACTTTTGGAATGCTTGCATGCATGTATGTAATACGTTTAACTTGTTTTCCAACCTTTCTGAGACAGAAACAATAAAATAAGAGAAAAGGAAAATTTAATTATTCAGAACTTTTGCATGAGTCCTACGTACACACATACGAGAAAAATAACTTTCTGACGGAAATGTTCTTTTTAATAGCAGAATAATGTTTAGACTTTGAAGAAAGTTGTTTTGCAAAAAGCACATATTATATGAAGTATATGAATATGATATAGTATTGTCTAAGTAGTAGATAGTCATTGTTAGCTGTGAAAAAATGTTGTATTCAACACATTCAAATAAATTGTAAATATAGAGTTCATTTTTTGTTATAGGAACTGTATAAAAGAAACTTATTATTTATACATAATGTACATTTTTAAGAATATTTACAATTTTCATAGAAAACGCTGTCTTAATAAACATATATCATAGATATCTAGCATAATATGTATCGATTATTATTTTAAGCCTAAGGGTGTACAAAATTATGTATCGAATGAGCCCCATTTGGAAGACTTAACTTTTTTTCCTAAAATAATATAGAACTTCCAAACAGTATCGTAATTTTGTATGCATTTTAGGTTATTTAACTGCATAAATTCAAGAGCATTAGGATAGATGAAAATATTTTATAAATACCGCCAAGTAATTTAAAAAGAATATGCTTACATACATAGAAATGTAGATACATTAATTTAATAAGTGTTAAATAAAATGTAATATTAAATTACAATTATAAAACAAAACAATTATCTATTACGAAATTGTAATATTGACATGTAAAGTGTTTGATTATCAGGGAACGGATACGTTGATGTTTACAGTAAGTTACCTATGACATAAGAAAATCAAATTAATTCACTGTGTTTCTGTATACAACTGTAAAAGTAAATTTAAACAAAAAAATAAAAGAATAATTAAGATGAAAACAAATGCAGTAATTGTTAAAATATGTGTTTCATTTAACTGAATATATTTACAGATGGTAGCACATTGAATGTGTCGGATATTGTTCGTTGATATTTTAGAGAAATATTTCAGAGGAATTACACTTTAGAATGGACCATCTCACCATTTCAAGCACAACTTTATGTATAGAATGTTTCTTTTGTATTAAAGCATATATTACCAACTAAAATAAATTTTTCATTTACAAATAGAAATTTTTGGCAAAAGTACCCAAGGCCAAGTTTTCTCACAACTATTCATGTGTGCGTGTGTACTTCTTGCACGAAGCGGGATCTCCTGTTTTTTGCCGAACGGCGTGTTTTGTTAGGAATTATGAAAAGTAAAGAAGAAGATTCCCAGCAAAACGATCCAAACTTAGTTAGCTTTTTAATATTTGAAGATTGGTGCACCTACTAGCGACCAAGTTTTTAAAGAATTGGTACATACGGTGTTTCAAAATCTTGGTTGTAATAAGTCTTTTTTTATCAGTTGATGTTATGTTAAAAAAAGTTAACGATCAAAATAAACAGAGCTTTTTTTCAAAAACTGCAAGAATATTCGTATGAAAAAAAATTACCAACTTAAAGAATGCTTTTTATCGAAATACTTAAATTTTAATCAAGAATATATTTGTTTTAAAACTGGTTAGTTTATAGATTTGAAGAAAATAAATTCGGGGTAACTTCTAACAAATTTACCCGTTTATCTGTTCCATTAAATCTCTCTCTCTCTCTCTGGTTTTCTTAGTAAATGTCAAAAGATTAAATGGTCGTTAAATTATTACCAAGGACTCTAAGGAGGTTTTTGTAACTTAACCCAAAAATAAAGAACTCAAAAACATCTTTCGGAAAATCTCAAAGTTTGACGATATTAACGAAATTGGATTATAATTACATACAATACAAATGATCCTTATCTTAAGCTCAAATAAATAAAAATATGTTTTTAAGCTAGGTTTCTAGAGTGTTATTCCAAAACTCTAAAAAGGTTCATAATAAAAAAAACAACAAATTTTCTTTGATTTTAAAAATAAGGAACCGTTGACTTCCTGAATCAGCCAAATCTTTCGACTTATTTTAAATTTTCTTTTGACTTCTGATGCTTCCAATATTTCCTAATTTAGGTAATAAATTAATTTTGGATTTTAAGCATACGCGAAATATAATTATCATTTCATTAAGGTTGGCAGCTATGCAGCATAAAAACATAAATGCGTCGCACTTTTTTTTAGGGTAGAATAAGGAAAAAAGTGAAGGGGGACCGTTTACTGAATGCTATTTTTTTTCATTACGAAATCAATATCGAGCTTAACGAGATATACATATTTAAAAATAGGGGCAAGATTTTTGTCTCTATAATGATATTAAGTTTAAATTTAACAACTTTTAAAAAGTAATATTCATTTAAGCAAAAATGCAAACTATTTTTAAAAAAGTATACTTTAAAAATATGTTCTACACTTTTACCACATTTTACGAATTCATTTCTCAATTTTTTTCGCTTAAAGTCTACCTTCCAATATAGATACAAATTTGATTGCTTACATTTAAAGTCAGTCGTTGGTTCTTTGGTCCCTTTACTTTATCTTTTGAAAACACAAACAAAAAAAATCTGTTTCACTCAGCAAACAAGGGCATTTACTTATGTTATATATTATCATATCATATAACTTTCAGATAACTTTTCTTTTGTCGACGTCCACTTCTGTAAAATATATACGTATATTAACGAATAACACTTTTGTGGCATATACACCCCTCTCACAATAGTACAAACCACACTTTAATAATGTGTCTCTCAATCAAAGTCTGGCAACACAATGAAGTAGTGATAAAAGGATACAAATAATATGTCCCCGTATGCCCCGCGAATCCTTACCACTTACAAGCTCGTCGACTAGAAAAAAGAACAACAGTCAGGCATTCAAAAACAAAAAAAACACACTTAACTTTTCTCCTTTCTTTCTGGTTTCTGGGCCTTCGATCGTAATAGCAAAAACATGATACAAAAAAATTAAGAAAGCTTAAGTTATGAACAAACAAATAATTTGTCAGCACATCAAATCCCTTGGAAGAATATATATTGTACAGGATTCAGCAATATCCATACGGGGGAAGACACGGGCGTATCTGTAACACCGTATTGGGTATCCATGTAAGTATTCGTAAACATATTAAACTTAGAAGATTACGCAAAATACGTATACCATTGAAAGTTTAATTATGTTTTCGTACTTTGACAGGGACTCACTGTGAAGATCTATACAATTTATCTTTCTTATGTTTTAAAGAGAAATTATTCTGTAAAAAAACAAAGATTTGTTCTCTCACAAATAATAATGATTCAATGGTACTTTATAGTTCCAATTTCTAATCAATGTCTTTGTGCAGTTTTTACACCAAGCGCGCTTCCGGAAAACAATATTTGTCATTAATTTGAAAAGTTGAGAAGTTATGAAATTAATGATTTATAAAGCATTTCCATTGTTATGCAATATTCAATTCAATGCCTAATCTTACAATTGGGCTTAAAATAATTGAAAGTATTTGCTACATAAATCTATGAATAATAACTACAGCCAATTATATTTATTGTAATTGAAATCGTATGATACTGTTGTTATTGGTGTTTTTATTTTTAATATTTAAAGAACTATTTATATAGTTATTGAAATAATTTGGATCATTCACGAAACTTATTATTTTGATCGAACATGAAAGACTTGAATAAAACTGTGAATAAAATACAAAATACCTTAAATCCAATTTCGAATTGACTAAAACAAAATGCATAAATATGAATATAAATATTTTCAAGTGTTCGCCCTGGAGACGTACAAGCCAGAATAGCTCAAATTGGACAATCCGTTTTTTAAGTTAGATTTATATATATACGATTTGTATTTATAATGTTTGTTTCGTTAGATACCCGCATATATATGTATATGTTATTAATGATTTATTTATATTCCAACCCTCGCTTTATAAAATTTATATATTTACAGGCTTGTTCGAACAAATTTGGAAAACCCAACACATTAGTGATTGGTTAATTTTGTTGTATCTCACAATAAAATCAATCAATCAATCTCATTGAAAACAGCTTTAGCTTTATATTGTATACGTTGATATGGTCTCTATCGAGTAATTAAATTGTTCCTGATATCTATCAGATAATTGAAATATTTTCACTCAGTTGACCGTTGAAAATAATTACAGACTTACTTACTCACAGCATCATCATATAGTACAGTCCTGCGGAAGGTTGACACCATTTCGATTTGTACCACATTTCTTGTTCACATTGTGTGCCTAACGTTTTCGATACCAATTGCAAATGTGTGTTAATTCTCAAATCAAATTCACATTAACCTCCATTCTAAATGGTGAGTAAATTAAACATCCCAACCATGGATATTATGTATTGAGATCCTCTATGAGGATTATAAATGAAAAACTCGACCTCCAGCCCAGATTATAGGCATATGTGGGTCTCTCAAATTCAATTAGGTCCGACATCGCCTTAAAATGCCAAATCACTACATAAATATATGATTTCTTTTCGGACAGGACCAATGCTATTACAAAACTCTTCAAAAGCGAAACCTTAGAAGCCCGTTCGAGCATGGGACAATAGAAACCCTTCAACCATATCTGGTCTCCAAATGGCCATCAAGGGATGTCAAGCTCACACTTCTGAAACTGAATGGTCATTGTCGACATAATACTCATTTCTCACTCTTTCGCAGTCACCTATCGTTCTATACTTTTCGAATATATACAACGAAATATCGAATTGTCATACTGAATGCAACAGGTTTTATCTTTGCGTTCTACAGATTGGGGTAGGGTGGTTGGGGTTGTAAAAGAAGGTTGTATCATTGGGAAAACATAGAATTTCATTTTACTGAGCTCCGGGCGTGCGTATACCCTTCAGTATTGAGCTTTTTCAACAAAAACAATGGTTTTAATCCAACTACTCTATTGGGGATGTTTGTAATTTCCCATACACATTAGTGATTCGTATGTTGTGTTTCATGCAAACAAATGCCTAGGAGTGCATATATATTATTTTGTGTTACATTTCTCGCAGAAATTTTATGGTTGAAAATAAATCTAAATGTGAGTTCAAATTCGACTAAATATCGATTTTGAAAACGAAATAAGTCAAAATTCTAAATTTACTTGAAAACGAAAAAAAAACGTGCTTTCTACAATGCTGTCAGATAAATAATAAATATTTCGGCAATTCAATTGACCAAAAAATTTGACTTCAATGCTTACACAAGAACAACATGCTATATCCTTTTAAGTGTGTCCCATAATTCACGCAAAATGTCGTTTTGATAGAAAATACAGATTTACATTTTTTATTAGTTCATGAGTATAGAGATTGGGGTAATGCACGGAATAGGACATCGGATATATGACCGATACGGCTTTGCTAGCAAGTACGTTATTATTTGAAATTGTCTATGACCGTTCCCAGGCGCGGGTGGTCATGGTCTTGCTTGCTTAGCATAGTTTGCTTGTTCCTGGACTGTCAGCAATACTCTCGCCAACTGCTTCGATGTTTACTGTTGAACGACTTGTCATAGGGCACCCATAATGTCTAAGAACACTAATTAATTCAGTATCCCTGAATTTTTCAATTATTCTCTTCACGGTTGATGGTTTTATATCACCATCACGAACATATTTTGTACGAACATTTTGCACTGTAGATGACAGACAAGCCTTCATTATTTTCAAAACAAATGCGTTGTTCTTTCGTATAGCGCTCCATTTTTACAAACCCCAAACTGACAGATGTCACATTGTTATCTTTTTTTCCATTGGCAACGCAGTATTATTAAGTGGCGCAAATTTTGCATGAGTTATGGGACACCCTTTATAAACAGAAATTATTTTAACAAAATAGCCGATAGTTTTATGCTCCTAGTGCTCTAATTTAACATTTATTAATAGTATATTTTATGTGTATTATTGATAAGAAAATATAATTTAATAAAATATTTAACAAAATGCCGCTCTTAAAATAATTAAATGATCAGTAAAATGTCTGAATGGCCAATTCGCCAGTTAGAGGTGTTTAGTTCACATGGGAATACCTACTCCAAAATGTCAAGACTGCGATTCATTTAATATTGTTTGGTGTATTTTTTTTAGGTATCCATTAGAAAGGAAACTGACAGTTCAGATCAAAACTGACTTTTGCCTCGGAAGTTATACCGAACGGATACGTCGATAGGGCTGAATTTCTTCGGGCAGCTAGATAAGCTACATACGCTTTGCCACATAACCTTATAAAGTTACTCTCTACTAAGACTTCAGTCGATTAGTCAGTTAGTAAGTATTGAAGAACGGAATTGAGGTAGTCGTATTTTTATCGTCGTTATATTACAATTTATATAAATTTCAAGTTCAAACATTTCCATGACTACTGCGCTATAAGAAGAATCGAGTTACACTTTACGTACACCACATCGAAAGGATTTTTTTATTCTATGCTGATGAACGATTCGTTAAAAAAATTATTTATCCATACTTATTACCAGCTTTGGTTCCTTTTCGACACAAAGCCATAATGTACAGAACCCAGAGGTGTGATATTACGGGATGGTACAGTGTATTTTTAATGAGTGTGGGTAGCTACTTTTCAATTCCCGAAGCTGACACAAGCAAACTCCTGCAAGTTAAAGGATATCCGGAGGCTAAAAGCCAAATGTATCCTCTTCTCTTCTCTGTACTAAATAAATGACAGCATTTGCATACTGACGGCATGAATATGTAAACATTCGAGTTACATAAAAGGTAATGTCCTGTGAAAACTAACAGATGTGTGTGCGATGTACTGTAGCAGTAATGTTTACTTAACATTCAACATAGTTCCTGTTCTATAGATTTTTTTCTACATCCAGACCATGACGTTCCTTGAGAACGCATGCAGTTTAGTGAAAAAAATCGTTCTGCTCCTGTACCATTTTGAATGGAAATATGAAAAGGCTTTCAAGTAAAATGCTAGTGGATCATCATTCTTTATAAGGAGTGAGCTCTGAAGGTGCTCCTTCCGGCGAAGGGTAGGAAAACGAGCATAAAAATGAATCGAAGACTTGTAGTGCATTGATGGGTGATATACGAAATTTATAGAAGATACGTGATGCGGGTTCTTACGTGAGTGAACGGGCTTTTGGTTTCCGAGATGACGGCGAATGTGAAAGTAGAAATAAAATGTTTTATCGATAAACGTATGACTTATTTTACTGCAGAAAAAAGAGAAACGAGAGCTCGCTCGTTGGAATAACATTTTAAATAAATAATAATCGCTTTCGGACTATTGCTATGAAGTTAATTGTGTGCAGGTTGAGTGCTTTTTGGCATATGGTGTGAGAGGACAGTATAGTTAATGCATTCAAAATATAACGGATGGTCAATTAAGAACATTATTTATTGTAAAAATACATTTTGATTAAAAACTGAATATTGTTTTTTTTTTTTTTTGTCTATACTAACCACGTTTATGGGATAAACTATGAAAACCGCCTGACACATGTATTTTTTATCTTGCCTGTGCATAATTAAGGAGTAAAGATATTGCTTTTTTATTTACTTGAGTTTTCATATAACCAACAATAAAATCACAGCTCGATATTGAATTTTTATCTACACACCCCCATACACACAAACTGGTCAGAAAACCATACAAAGAATCTTCCCCTCAATTTATCTTATCAAAGAATGCTTATTCACTAATACAGTTGTTGTCTCAACAGGATGATATTCTAACTAAGATTGATGGAATTAATATTATAACCAAATGATTGAATTTTAAGGTTAATTTTGTGGCTGAAATATCCAAATCATAGCATAGTTCCAAGATGCCTGAAACACTCAAAAACCAACTGCTAATTTACAACTCATAATCAGTAAGACATATGAGAAGGCTACAATCCGTCGTGCGAATCGTTGGATACCCTATCTCCAAAAAGTGGTCGTGGCTAAAATCGTTATAGGGTTGAAATATAGAATGATATTGTTGCAACCCATTATTCAGACAGTTGATCAAAATCTTTTCTAAAATATACCAAATTTCATTATCTAAGCTCAAAATATTCAAAAAAAATACAAACTTTTGGCGCAATAGACTAGTTAGTACCCAGGGCCGAGCTTTCTCATAACCATTTATGTGTGGGTGTGTACTTCTTGCACTCGGGCGGGACCTCCTGTTTTATGCCGACTCCGAACGACGAATTTGATATAAGCTGCTCTTTACAATTGATACTATTTGTATGATTTATCAAATCATCACGAGAGGAGGGCCAGTGAAAAATCATTTAGGCGTTGCTACAGCTGGGCATCGAATCCAGACCTTCGGCACGGCAGTTCATCGCACTAGCCATCGCGCCACTGAGCCCGTCGGACAGACAAATAGAAATACCTAAATCGACTACACTAGCGATCCAAATACTTTAAGGTTTATCTAGCTAAATTATTTCTCTATGTATCAAAACTAATAAATATACCCCTGTTGGATAGGGTATACAAATCAACACACGTTACACACCACTGACATGCATTGCGATTTCAAATCTCAAAAAAATTTCCCGGTCACGCGAAAACAATTACCAATGTTCGGTTAACTGAACGTGATTTCGAAACATCTAATGCAAAATTGTTTCACGGACTGTAACATTTCGCAGAACATGTGCCGTGATTATTTTTTTGTTTCCTTTTTCATCTGTGTTTTATTTTAGATAATTATGCAAATATGTGGTATAATATCACGATGATGCCAAATGTCCTGGTAGATGGAACATCATATTTTTCCATGGCAATAACATAAGAGGCTCGTGAGTGTGACTGTGGAAATCATGTGTTGTGTTTGTGTATTGCTGTTATGCTGTGATGCGATACGAATTTTAATTTGATGAAAAGAAAAGTATGAATAATTGTAAGAGTCCTCTTCTGAGTCCTGTTTAGATAAGAACAACCGAAAAGTGCTGGATAATGATAAGAAACACAATGCGCTTTACTTCTGGTGCTACCAATAATTGCTGAAATTGCTATTTGTGTATCTATCATTTCATTATGATGTTGTTTCAAGATTGGTTTGAAGTGGAATTTGCACAAAAGGAAATAATAAATATATATACGTATATATTCATTATCCATTCAACAGTTTCTTATCCCGATCCTAAGAGCACATCTCTCTTCTGTTGAATTTTGACATTGTATATGGATAGCAGATAGCAGATGGTACGTGACAAGCCAAGGCGTTCTTAGCATTGGATTTCTGATTGTCATTTAATTCAATTTCAATGAAACTTTTATTTTTGTTCATTGTGTTCCTCGTGGCCAATGTTTGTCTACTTTGGATGGTTCTGATATGAAAGAAAGTCCCTTTTTAGGGCTGTCATTGTTGTCTGAATTTAATGTAATAGTTGCTTATTTTTATTGTGCGCTTGTAGACATATACCTGAACTCAAGGATTCTTGTGTTCTGGGAATAAATGTTATATTTTTTCCTTGGTATTGATGTGTAATTGGTGGAAAACATTCGGTGGTTTCTCTTATTTTGATGTTCAGCCAAAATGAGAGTTTAATTCGAAATTATATTAACGCGCTTTGCCACAGAAAGCTCCGAAGAATCTTGATTAAGTTAATGATTAGGCAGTGAAACACAACCTAATTCCAGTGGCGAAGATGCCTACGTATTTCATTTGATGCAAACAACAAACCAAAAATTATTAACATATTTTATGTCTTATACCTAATAATTGCAATGGTTAAAAATATAAAGAAATATAAACCTTAAAAGCTTTACTTAGAAATTAATTACAATTTAAAATTAAAAAAGAAGTTCTTAAAAGTGACATCATCATGCCTTCATACAACTTTCATCCATCGTTGTCGATTATATAATATTAGACTTAATGCAAAGCGGTCGAATTTAGTACATGCAAATCGATAACAGGTAACCAACAGACATCCGGTGTCTTAATGAGTATCAAAACTAAAACAATTAATGAAATCACTAAGTTAAGTAAAACGCTATACAGCATGATGAGTTATTCAGCCCTATCGAAAGTCAGTTCCAATCTTAACTCAGTTTAGTTCGCTTTCGAGGTATCCGGAACAAAATAAAAATCGCGTTAAATGGCACTGCGCGATCACGTGCGATAGAAATCTCGGTAGAGAATACCTCGATAGGGAAATTGATTATCCTGTACGTCTTACGCCGATTAAGAAAAAATGGGAAAGAAAAGCTCTATTTCACGCAGGTCATAACTACCTGCCATGTACTTCTGCGCACTTCTTCTACGAATGGCAATAACTTGAGGACGCACCATATAACAATGATAACATTTTTATGAACATTTTCATAAAAGTTTGTTAATTTTTTGAGGCATGTTTCGAACTACACTTTTAAAAAATATTATATTAAAAGAACACAGATCAATTTTTCGTTTTCTTGACAATTGACATTACTCGTATGAATTTTCAAATCATCGAGAGAGGAGGCCCAGTGAAAACAACTTGTAGACTATGCTACGAACATAGGAATAATGAAAGTAGAATTCCTATAGGTCCTTAACAATTAAATATTTCAGAATTTGTTCCATTTGCTTACTTTTTTTCATTTTTATCCCCGGTTGATGTATGCTGCTTAAAGTTAAGCTTTACACGTTGAAAGGTAATCATGGTAACAAATATTGTCCACAGTAGACTCCACCTAAAGAGTCTGCGGCTAAATAACTCCATTTCACAGTAAATTGAGTAATAGTATCTACAAAATATGTAGTAAACTGAAATATTTGTTATAATTTGGCTGTTAGTGATACTATAAAATAAAGGTGTCGCATACATAATAAAGTTAAAATGTTATGTTATTTCACATATCGCAATAAATGCAAAATTATACTGAAACAATCGATTTTAGTGCAATTATGTTCAAATTTGAATGTGTCACTACAGTAATCAAAATATTGAACCGTCATTTGGTGTGGATAATCAACATCATTACAATAAACGAACGCATATTCGATACAAACTCTTTTTATTTGACTTGCTATGGCAAAAATAAAATTAAATACCCATCAGCAAAGTTAGGAACCAAATATAATTCACAAAAATTATAATTATGTTCTTTTACACAAAGATTTTTTTTAAATAAAAATAATAGTTTCTCGAATTTTTTTTTCTATTTTTTTAATAAAAGAACTACAATAAAAGACCGAGAAAGGATAAGTTATTTAATCTAAGCACGACATTAAAACTATAGTTTTCATACTGTTAAACATGGGCAATTTATCTTTTCAAAACTAGTTGTTTAAAAAAACATTTTCCATATCTTAGTGAATCCGAAAATAAAATGAAAGATGAATTCTTATTACCGTAACTTCATTAATGGAGTCTATGTACTACTGTTCTCCCTACTTATAACGCGCAAATTTGCCAAGTTAGCATATCCAACATAGAGATACAATACGAAAGGATACACGGAACAGAAAGAGCTTGTTATAAATTCACTTACATGATGTAAAAGCTCCCTGCAGTCACTAATGGGATTACAGTTGTCTGCGGCGCTTCCTCAACAGATACCAATCTTTTAGGATACTAGGATTTATATTTCAAAACTGAGAACAGGGATATTATGCCGTTTATTCCCATTATCGGATGCATACAAAGCGCGTTCAATAAAATAAGTAACAATCCACGGCTGTACTAGTTATACTTAAATTTAAAGAAGATTGCTAAACGTGTTTTGTTCTGTTTACCTTAATTTTCATACCGCAGTTCATGATCATGGGAAAATTCCCTTGGTTGAAATTCAGCTGGGAATTGACCATCGAACGGAAATTCGCCGGAAGGCAATGGGCAACTTGTGTGTTTGTTTTTTTTTTTTTTTGTATCCTCTTCTTTGTACTTTGTACTCTTCAGAATATTCTTGAAAGTTTTGAAAAGTTGATTTGCTCATCAAATCGAATGAACGCAAGTAAAACACATTTTCAGATATTGCTACGTGTAACAAGTTTTTGTTTTGTATCTGCGCTACTTTAAGAGTACAAAGAATCCATTTAAAGTCCGTTCGTGTTGTGATTACTTATGAGGATGCAAATTGGAAAATATAATTTCCTGTAGTCGGGATAGGTCATAGAAAAACAATACAAGGGGGAATCACTTTGTGGAGTATTTTGATTGGTGTTTTAACTGTCAGAAAAGGGGAAAATTGCGTTTCTTGAACACATTTATTTATTTATATTGTTATATTGGGTTTGATGGTTGGGTGTTGTAGAACGAGGGTAGACTCTGATTGGCTTTAACTTGGCAATGCCCAGTGTTGTAACTCTGACTACACATCAAGTGTTAATTTTTACCTCCAAGTGGTAACCATGGGGTACTGGTCTCATCCAACCGGATTTGACTTGCTAAACGATAAGCGCGAGTGTTGATAACACGACGAAAAACAGCAACACTATAAACAGCCAGGTTAGAATGGCACGGAATGAATACTCGGCCTGCTGTCCCAGGCGAACCTAGACAAGCTGCTTCGACATATTCGGACAACAGGTTGTCTAGGAATTTTAAGGGTTAGTGAGGCCCCTTGAACAGAGCTGGTGGCGGATGAACCGAAAGGCCAACGGCAGCGCTCAATCCAGTAGTGGATACTGATGGCCCCGTGTCCTAGTATCTAATAAATTGGAACTGGCCCTGGAGGTTGGGGGTTGTGCTTTGGGTTAACTACCCAATCATGGAAAAATCTAACGGTTACGAAGCAACCAATAGCCTCGGAAAGGACTCCAGGAAATACGATGGGATGGGCCGGGCAAAATGAGGATGAAAAACTGTGACATCTACTACGGACTGTGTTATTGTGAGCAGAAACAGCGACTATCGGATGCGGATTTGTTATAAGTGCCAGACTTAGGCAAGAAGTCTTGTGTTTCCAAGACATTAGCGAACGCATTGTAACGATCCGCATCAAGGCCAAATTCGCCAACATTAGCCTTATATGCGCTCACGCCCAACGGAGGAAAAAGATGATATAGCTAAGGACTGCTTCTATGAGCTCCTTGACAAAACCTATGAGCGACTACCGAAGTACGATGTTAAAATTGTGCTGGGAGATTTTAACGCAAAGGTAGGAAGAGAAGACATCTTTAGCAGCATTGTCGGAATCCATAGCCTACACGACAACACGTCTGGTAACGGACTTAGGCTAATTGACTTCGCTACGGCACGAAAAGCCGTTATAGCCAGCACACGGTTTCCTCACCTCGATATCCATAAGGGGACATGGCGGCCTCCAGATCAACGAACGGTCAATCAAATTGATTACATAGCGATAGACAAGCGCCACGCATCCAGTATTTTGGATGTGCGAACATTCCGAGGAGCTAACATCGACTCGGACCACTACCTTGTTGCAGCCAAGGTTAGAATGTGGATATCCACTATGCCACAACAATCCAGAAATACTGTAAAAAAAATTTAATGTCGAAAGACTGAAATCGCAAGAGACTGCAAAGACCTTCGCGCAACGCGTATCCCTAAACCTCTCGATTAACACTATACTACCAACATCGAATGTCGAAGAACTATGGCAACGATGCCAACAAGCTTTTAGATCAGCCGCAACTGATGTGCTAGGTTTCTCGCGCCCACCAGCAAGAAACCCCTGGTTTGATGAGGAATACCGAAAGATGCTCGCAGCCAAGAACGAGGCCTACAAGGCTAAGCTGCAGGTGAAGACGAGAGCTGCCGTTGAGCTCTATAGGCAGAGAAGAAGGGAAGAACACCGGCATTTTAGAAAGAAGAAACAAGAGGAAGAAAAGCGCGCGATCGAGGATATAGAGAGGTCACTCCAGGAAAGATGTTCGCAAGTTTTACCAAAGTGTAAAACGTCAAAGCCAAGGAAATATCGTAGTTGAGACACAGTCTATGCTGAGGATATGGAAGAACCACTTCTGCAGACTGTTAAACGGCGATGACGAACAACATTCCGCTGTGAGGCAGAACGAACCATTCAATATTGGCAACGACAGCGAAAGCTGCCAACCACCCGACCTGAGTGAAGTGAGGACAGCAATATCTAAACTGAAGCTTAATAAGGCTGCCGGAAATGACGGCCTTAACGCCGAGCTTTATAAAGCCGGCGGAGATGACTTGGTAAGTAACATCCACCAACTCATAAGCCGAATCTGGTCGGAAGAAAGTATGCCTGAAGAATGGAACCTCAGCATCGTTGGCCCAATCCACAAAAAAGGAGACCCTCTTAACTGCGCCAACTACAGAGGCATAAGTCTCCTCAACATCGCATACAAAATTCTGTCTGCCGTAATATGTGAACCTGATCGGAGTGGTTTTAGGCCAGGAAAGTCCACAACCGATCAAATCTTCACACTTCGGCAGATCCTGGAAAAAACCCAAGAAGTCCAAATCGATACCCACCACCTATTCATCGATTTCAAAGCCGCATACGACATTTATAGAGACGAACTATACAGAGCCATGTCTAGTTTTGGTATACCGCCCAAACTCGTCCGTTTGTGTAGGAAGACGAAAATCTGTACAACTACTAGCATAAGCCGACGATATTGACATAATTGGTAGAACCCAACGTGATGTCATAGCCACGTTTGCTAGTATAGAGAAGGAAGCGGCAAAAATGGGTTTAGCAGTAAATGAGGGCAAGACGAAGTATATGCTGTCAACACGAAAGGACACACAACATCGACGAATTGGACAGAACATCACCATTGTCTGATATAACTTTGAGGTAGTACGGGACTTTATCTATCTCGGTTCCGCTATTAACTCTGACAGCAACATCTCAGAAGAAATTAAACGAAGAATTACTCTTGCCAACCGCTGTTTCTTCGGGCTAAGAAGGCAATTCAGTAGTAAAGCTCTCACTTGGAACTACTAAGGAGAAATTGTATAAGACCCTGATCATCCCAGTCCTGCTCTACGGCGCTGAAGCATAGACCGTCTCAAAAGCAGATGAAGACATCCTTTATCGATTTGAGAGGAAAATTCTTCGAAAAATCTTCGGTCCCGTTGCGTTGACGGGCTGTGGAGACGAAGATTCAACCAAGAACTATACGAGCTGTACAGCGACATGCCCCTGGTCAAAAAACTCCGCATTGGACGTTTAAGATGGCTAGGACATGTAGAACGAATGGACACCAATACGCCAGTTCGCAGAGTCCTCAATTCCCAGCCAGACGTCGGACGCAGTAGAGGAAGACCTCGCCTTAAGTGGCGCGCACAAGTAGAAACCGACCTCAACCAACTTGGAGTGCGCAACTGGAGGCAGTTAGCTAAGGACCGAGCTAATTGGAGAGGCATGTTGGTTGAGGCCCAGGTTCATTCCGGACTGTAGCGCCACTTAAGTATGTAAGTATATTGAGTTTGTTCGAAAAACTTTAAAACTCATGCTTAAATTCCTATGATTGATGCATAGAACGTTCAACGTATTTTTATTAAGGAATAATTTAAGTCTGCATATAAAAAATGCAAAAAAAGAAAGTATATTATTAAAAAACAAATAGTAATCGGCCTTAGAGAGGTATCGGTCGAAGCGGAAAATTCTCCGATTTTGTACAATTCGGAGGATTTTAGCTTCGACGTGTTCTTTCGAAAATCTGTTCGGAATATTTCTCCGACATTTTGTAACGCAACCCGGCGAATTGCGTTGAAATGCGTTCAGATGCATTTTTCGTGCAATTTTTGACAGCTAAGTGAAATTCTTTTTCCGATTTGCTCAGACACAAATTCTTCGCGGAATTTATTTACGAATTGTAGTGAAGTTATTTTTATCCGATGACATATATCTCTAATGGAAGTTAAGCCTCCGTCGAAGTATGCGTTACGGAAAATTGTCCGCCCCGATGGATACTTCGCTAGGGTAGAATATCTACTATACATTTCTGTTACAAAATATTAAATTAAATTCACTTTTTTATATTAAACATTTTTTTGGGAACATATTTCGGAATCTACATTCGAAATATGGTCGATAGTTTCACGCTCTACATAGTCTGGATTTTATTTTCGTATAAATAAATAAATCAAATAGACCTTTTACTTAAAAGCTTAAATGCCCCTTCAAAACCTAATACTCGTAAGCTTGTCGGTATAAAAAAACACTAATCAGACTTTATGACAGAAACCGAAAACCACTGGTATTAAACTCGTTTTATCACTGCTCCACTTTTAAGCATCCATTTATAACGAAATCTGGATTATCCTAGAAATGTCTATCAAACTGAATAGCTGACATGGCAATATTAAGAAATGACAATCATATACAGCCACTTCCTGACTTGATCAAAACAATGTTTCTATTTGCTTTCAAAAAACATTACATTTTTGTTCATTGATTGTCCGTATCCTGCATCCTCTCAAGCAGAGATTAATTCATTCTATGATTGATTGATGTTAGTGGTAGCGTTTTTGTTGTGCACAGAGTGATAACAGTTTTACCGAAATCTGTTTGACGTAATTTTTCATTAATAATTCATACTATTTTGACCGAATCGGAAACAGGCCAAAAAGAAATCATTCTAAAGAAGACTACAAAGTAATAACAATGATTGATCGATATTCCCACCCTGGAAATAAATAACCATTTCCATTGTGCCATACTCGTTGACATGTCGTTTGTCCTTCAACTAAGCACACTCTCAAATCCGTTTGAATCACACATACAAAGCCACGCTAAGCGAGTGGGCGCGATATATTGACGCGTTGGTTTTATGTATATGACATCAGCAGGCGTTATTAAGCGACATAATGACTCTCTGTGTTGCACTTAAAAAGCGCTTTTAATGAACGAGGTTTTATGTTGCAATCAACATAACCATCGCACAAAACCTTCTGCCCTCTATAGAGAAGCAGATCATAAGCAAGTCGTAATAAACGGACGAGAATAACAAAAACAAAAAAAAAGACATTCATACGTAAACGTAAACAATATTTAAGCGAGAGAGTGACTATTTCATGGAATATTAAAAATAAAGAATGCAAAGATTAATACTGGACTCTCGAACGAGAGATTTCGTTTTGAAATGCTTGCGTGTTTTATATAGAGAAACCTTTGGTATTTTTTTTTATAAAAAAAAAAATGTCATCTCATTTTCATTTTTAATTAAGAGCCAAACACTTTTTTTGTTTCTTTTTGTTTAATTTGTTTCTTGCCATCTGTTACATTTTCAGTGTTAAACCATGGCTGGCTGCATAATCATCGTTGCTCTTTAGAAATTAAAGGGACTTTGCTCGGAAGTCCCTTAAGCGATTTACTTTTCATTTCCATTTTACTCGCCGCAATTCTTTAGATGTTTCTTAAATTGCCGCATAAAGTTTGGAAACCAAAATGAACATAAGATCTGGTGTGAGAAAAGGGGTGATTGTTACAATGAGTTGTTCATTGACAGTTCTAGGCTTTTAGGTTTCTTTTGTTTTTTTTACACAATTTTTTCGCAAAGACTGGGATTTTGCTGGGCGACAAGGTCTACTTCAGTTTGTAAATGGTGGTAATTTATTTTAATATAGATATACTTACAGCTTGTATAAGACTCTATTATATTCCATGAAGTAAGAAATTGTTGCTTAATCAAAAGAGTCTAGCAAAAGCAATGGGAAGCGTTGCACCTGTCAACATTAGAGCAGAGACCATCATTTTTTCTACCATTAAAAGACAACAAGGAGTATTATAAACCTACATATATATGATCATGGAAAAGTTGGAGAAAGGAAAGACAAGCTTAAAGTTTCCCACCCGAATCACCAAAGGATCCCCGAAGAGCTTCGGAAAAGCAAAGCCAAAATTCTAAGTTAATAAACTCGTCTTAACCTTTTCAGTAGCGAGCGAAGAAGTTTGTTATACCTACGGGTTCCTGGGGCTTCGATTCTATTTCCGTAATAAATAAAATGCGTTTGTTATGTTCGATTATAAGTTTAACCCCTGCAGCGTTCTCTGGCTTCCTAATGGAATACCTTTTTGAGTTATATATATTTCTGAAAACAGTTAAACAAACAAACTTGAGACATGATTAGTGAATACGATTATATTTCTCTGGAACCTATTTAGCCTTAATTCATTCAACATCATTCCGAAATCCAATAAAAATAACCAACTATACTTCCGGTTTTCCTGAGGCATAGAATGCGCCCTCCATTCACCTCGACAGGAAACAAATATTTCGAAATTTTAACCGTCACTACATCAAAGAAAACATAAATCATTGTATTCCCATGCGGAACACAAGCAAAGAAATATTTTGTGAATTGAAAACCACTCGAAATGTATACACTATGAGTTCTTCCCTGTCTGACTCTACATAGTCCTATGAAATAGCCCTAGAAATACTTTGGTGTGTTTGTGTATACATTTTCGGTTATTGAATTTAGTGTCAGTATATTAAATTTTACACGTAGCTGGTCAAGCGATCGATGGTATCCTTTCTCAACAAATACCATCTATAAGAGCAAACAATTTCCAATTCGATACATTCGAATGTTTATCTAAGAGCCAACCACTGTGTCAGTGGGCTGAATGGGAATTTTGTTGTACTCGTAGTTGCGAATGGGTTGTGTTTACATATCTGCATCAGGGATATGTTGTTAACATATTTGCACGTGATTTGAATAAACGTATTCAATAACGGATTATGGGATAATTAAGGAAATATGTATTTACAGTAAACCCGCTAATAAGGTCGGTGTGTATAACGACAATATGGCTCCTAATTAGTGGACGCGTAGCAACAAAATCGATTTCATAATATTTCCCGTAAATATCTACCGGTGCAGCAGAGACAATGGATATTCAAATTACCATGAATTCGAAACTCGGTCAATTGGAATCGATTTTTTGAAAATGAAATACCAGTAGCAAAAGTTGAAGAGTATATAGGAAGGGCTATGTGCAAGAGTATGATGGTACCTTTACTATTCTGACTTCTCGAGTTAATGAATATGATTGGAGTTAGGAAATTAAACAATTTTCTGCTTAGCCTACTGTAAACACAATATATTCAAAGGAGAGTATCAACAGCCTAATTGAAATTCGAAAAAACGTTTTCAGCGCTGTACAGCCAATGCACACTTTTATATTTTTATTTATATGACTTACACCTCTATGCAACTACACACGAACTAAGATCCTCGTCAAAATGCCATATGTCCGTTTGTAGCGCACACTTTTCATTCCAAGCAGATGAAAATCCCATAAAAAAATAAGCATCACGAAATCCTTACAAGCCTTCTGCTAACCCCAGAGAACACGTTAAGTTAGGATAACAGGAAATACCAAATGTAGTACAGATACACAAGTAGCATTGCTCTAATATATTCACTGAGTAGAATGAATTAATCCTTCCACTAAAAGCTTTAACACAAAAGTCTTTATCAGAAGCAGAGTTCGCGGCTAGTGATTATAGAGTGGACAACCGGGGCTTCCATTCAGTACAACAAAAGAAGAGTGCGGAATTTTAATTTAAAAAAAGTCCGTCCTAATCTTTGCGATTTCCCTCCTTTCTCGTGTGTACAATAGGTGGAACCAATAAAATACTCTTCTGCAGATATCATTGGCTCGAATTTTTTCCATGTTCGCTTCAAATGGCATAAACATACCTACAGAATTAGTTTATTTGAAAACTTTAGATATTCATTAATTATGCTGAGATGAAGCTGACTTTGTTGTTATCGTGGCACCATCGACTTGGCGTCGATTGCAAGCAATATCCGGAAAGTCACACCTCTTAGACGTTTAGTGCGATGTGAAAGGAAATTGGAAGAACAATTGTTATTCGATGCACCCCCAACTGAAGAGAAAACAAGTGAAGTATTTTTAGATTGTTTTCTGAATGACGATATTGGATTGATCACAATTCAATTCAATGCAGCTGAAGCCGAAGTCCTTTTATTAATCATTCAACTGAATGAGGTAGTGGTATAACAGAAAATACTTTTGATCGTGTTTTTAGCTGCTTTAAGATTTTAATATTCGTCAACACTTAGCATTAAGGATGTAAATCCCAGTCATGAATTACGAAAAAAGGTGTAACGGAAAGTAAAAGATAGGATGTAGGTATGAAATTAGTGTGGTTGAATGGTTACTGAACGATCTTATAAATTTGCATCTAAAACAAGCTTTGAATCTCCCATTTTTCGTTTTAGACCTAGACAACATAATGGTTTGCATACTATTGACATTCAGCAACAAAAAAAATCATATTTAGAATTTAATTTAAATTTATTTAATAATTAACGATCAATAACATAATTTGAATTTATATCTTATTCCTTACTGGTGTATAATTTTCCTTCGATCAAGAAGAAACGTTGAGCTGTAACGGATTGGGGTATTTGCAATTTAGCTGACCTTAGTTTTGCAGACTTTTTAGTCTTCTTGGGCAACACAATACGTTCCAACTCATTATTACTTGTATCTGTAGTTTCTACAGGTTCTACTTCTAAGACGTCTTGTTCAGTTTCATCGTCTACTGGTTGAATCTCCTCTGGTTGCTGTTTCTCTCGTTTTGCTTCTTCTGGTTGTGCTTCCTCTGGTTGTGGTTCCTCAGATTTAGCTTCGTCTCCTTCTTCACCTTCTTCTTTTGGGCTTACTTCAGGTGGTCCATAAGTTTTAGCTGGTGGTCCGTAAACTTTAGCTGGCACCGAAAATTTAGCTGGTTCGAAAACTGGAGGAAGATAGTAGTCGACTGGTACGACAATCTTTTCCAGAGACGAAACATCTGCGGTGGATGACTCAACTTTTTCGTCAGTCGGCAAATTGAATGGAATTTCTGGTCTGATGCCAGCTGGCGGATATGGAGTCTGCGCTGGAATATCCTCAACTACCTCTTGTCTAGCAAAGAATTTTGATTTCGATGGTATCAAATTTTCCAATCTTGCTGGCGCTGCACCGCATAAAGCTGCAGAAACTATGAGAGAAATTGCGATAAAATTGGCCATCCTTAAATTAGTGGTGTTCCTATAACTCTAATAGAAGAACTGATACCTATCGCTAAACTTAATCGCCTATTTAAACAAAAATGTTGTTCACAAAAAAATTGCAAACTGAACAACCCTCAAGTTCATGTACATGGAGTAAATCTGCATAAAAGCTAAATATGAATTCGAAATACGAGTATCATTACACACAGCTGAAACTATGGTTATTCGGTACAAATTGGTGGTTCATCGAACGGTGACTTTGGTCTGCCTCGATCACGTACTAAGCAATGTCATGTTGAACGATTTTGAATTCATGTTTTCAGGCAAATTAAATCGAAATCCAGTCTTTATATGATTGGTATTCAACCAGATGCCTGTCAAACGAAATCATCTATTTAGCATGCGTGCTTTGGTAACCTCGATGCGGGTGCGTTGTTTCGATCGATGATAAAATCATGATTAAGCGTGTCTTAGAATCGCAGTTTTTCAGATTTTGTAGTTGCCTAATAAAATCAATTTTCTAGAGATCCAGACCCAATTTAAAAGGATTTCTAAATTATTTATTTGAAGGACCACATATCTATAGATAGATAAATAAACAGATTGTCGATGTACAATTTAAGAAAAATTTTATTCCAGAAGGCATTTAGGCTTTATTTATTTATTTTATTGACTAACGATGTTGTTTAAATGCATTATTAGCTAGAACGATTGTATTGTTTTCCAACAAGAAATTATGAGATTCCTCTGGTGATGATCGTGCAAGAAGTACACTCGCACACATGAATGGTTATGAGAAGGCTAGGCCCTGGTTGAGCCTGTTGCGCCAAAAATTTGTATTTGTTTGTTCCAATACCCAAGAAGCGTATCCTCGGTGTTGGGAATGGTTGGAAAGCTTCAATTGTTGCGTGATTTGAACTTTATAAGGACGGAGATGTAAATCCAAATTAAAAATATGCCATACGCCATTGCTGAAAATGCCGGGAAATCGATAAATTCGGATCATTAGCAACACTATTTTCGACTGAGCGTGCATGACGATGATGCACATGACTTACGAAATCAGTAACACTTCCACTCTCTTCAAATTTCCTCACAATTTTACAGATTGCTTGTTTGAAAAGTGGCTACTTTTAAATCAGCAATTTTGTAGTAAGTTTTAATAAATTTAACGCGTTGTTCGATAGATTAGTATTCCATTATCTTTAATGCCATTTATTCGAATAATGTTATGACACTTCAAATGATATCTGAGTTTGGCAGGTGTCAAACGCGAATACTACCAAATTGAAACCACGAAAAGAATGACCCTTTATATGCTTACAACCCGAAAAACACACAACATCGATGAATTGGCTAAAACTTCATCATTGACATATAAAAAATTGAGATAGTAACTCTGACAAGATTTGTCATCAGAAATAAAAAGACTCGAACTACTTAGAAGATCATTTATAACACCCTGATCATCCCAGTTCTGCTATATTCCACTGAAGCATGAAGCATAAAGGCATAGTTAAAACAGTATAGATTTTATATTCGTATAAGAAAAAAAAACTGCTTCACTGGAGAAAAATTTTAAAAGCAAAAATTAGTTGCCATTCAAATAGCATGTCATTCAAAACATGCCTCTTTTATTAAAATCAGTTAGTACTTGGAGGTACGTCATAATAAGCATCTCGTTATTTTTGCAATCGAAAGGGAATACGGTACTCGATTTTATGGCAATCGTAAAAATCACAGAAGACTCTGCTACCTCTATATATTCTATGTTAATTAAATACACTACCGCGATTTCTGATCATTCAGTTGCGCTCATTACGATTCATTGCTCAATAAGACACACGCTGTCATTCCAGTCAATGATGTAATCAACCTGTTCCTCCCGTGCGTCGCAATCGAATTACGTGTCCCATAATAACTTTCCGCTCAATCGAATTGCACATAAAATCACTCATCTCCACCATTAACAACAAAGGGATGAGAGGAAAGGGACGCCGTTGAATGGCTCACAGTTCCGCAGTTACATCTCTGACTTTATTGTTATTTCCAGGTAGCATTGCAGTCTTTTCAGATTTGAGTGTGCACATATGGGCCCATGCTGCACTTCGTTCAATTTGATCTGGGTGAATATGGCCTACAAGTGCTTTAAGTAGAAAATCAAATCAAATGTATCCTCGCCATCTCTTCCCTCAACGAGGATAGGGATGTGCGGCTTATACATTGTAATTGTGTACACGCACTCTGGGACCTCTCTGTCCGATGTGCGTAATGAAATTAATTTATTTAATTGGTTGTGTTTTCCCGGGCGTGAGGAAGGAAGGCTAGAGTATTGGTGTGCAGCAACAACGTGCTGTGGTCGCACGCTAATTAGGTTTGAGGAGTGAACTCGGTAAAATCTGTGTCCACCATATCCAGGCTCGTAGCTAATGAACCGATAAATTACAGTGTTACCACTCTTCCGTGTGGAATGGTAGATAGTTTTATATAAATGTATATAATACGTTTTTGTTGTATTTGGTTTTTGGGTAATTAAATAATTCCCTCATGGTCTTAATTCGATTTGAATGGATGATGATAGCGACAAATATGGTTCTTCTAGTACCGGCCAATGAGTAAAATGAAACCAATCGCATAGGTTATCTTGGGAATTTAACATCTCTCATAGCAAATGCCATGGTGATTTTGATTAATATATTGTGTCAAACAAAGAATAACATTCTTTTAATAGACATTTTTATAGACTGTGATATATCTAAACGTAAAGATTTCTAAATATAAAGACTAAATGTTTTTTTGCCCGTTAAATTAAAAATATATACATAAATATATATTTCGCCTAGATTTTGTATCAATTATGTTATTTTTTTTTTTTTAATTCATTTTTTTTATTTACTTAAAATATTAACTTAATACTAGACAAAAATGCTTAAATCTAACTTATCAATAACATATCTACTTAATCAAACTTATCGGCCCATAGCGGGCGCTGTAAGCTTATAACTAACATTTTTCTTTTGCTTTGCATTTTAAAAAATTAAAAAAACAAAAAAAAACACTCGACTGGCATTCTGAGCTACCCTGGTTCGATTCCCAACCAGGCGTATGCATTTTTTTATTTAATTTTTTTTTTTTACAAAAAAATCTAAATAATTAACACGTGTTTTGTTAAGTGGTCCGCGGCCAAACTAGTAGTGGCGACAGGCGGGCAAGCGCAAGAGGGCGGGTTCAAATCCCGGACGAGTAAGGAATTGTTGGAGGCTTTTTTCCACAATCGAGAAATTACAAATTTCATCGAGTGGGAAAACCGCCAAATGGAGCAGGAAAGGCTAACGGGGGGGGATATCCAAGCAAATACGGGACCGACGATAGCAAAGAGGAAAAAGAAAATAAATTGTACGCCGAATTTGATCAAGCAGCGTACAAAAACCGCTTCAGCCACGCTGTCTGCTGAAGCGATGACGTCTTCGACATCAACGGCAGCAAAATTACAACAACAACTTGCCTCTCCATCAGATGATGCAGAGGTATCGTACATTTCCGATGAAGGGGAAGGACGGTACACTACCGAGGATAGCAACAGGTTTGCGGTGCTGTCAACGGATGATGATGATATTGTAGAGGAGGAGGAGGAGCTTCTAACCAAGCAAATAAGTTCATTTGAGGATCAAATTAACACTATAAAATCCCAATTAGAACCGCTGGTTAGAGCCCTCAGACAAAAACATCAGGAGCGTCGCGAGAACGAAGAAAAATGCCGCGACGAAAAAATACAACAACAACAACCTCCACAAAAGGTATTGACACACAAAAGCAGTAGGACCGAGACAAAGCCCAATGCCCAGGAAACACAGCTTACAGAAAAACAAAAACAAATACAGCAACAGCCAAAGAAGCAACAAAAAATGCAACAACAGCAACCACAGCCACGGCGACAGCCACAAAATATGCAACAGCAGCAACAGCAAGCAATAAACCAGCAACAAAAGAAGCAGCCTCAACAACAACAACAACAGCAGCAGAAGAAGCGGCAACAACAACAGGAACAGCAGCAGCAACAGCAGCAGCCACAGCCGCCGAAAATAGAAAAAGTGCCACCCATCAACACGTATAAAATGGACCTTAAGGAAACCATTGAAATATGTAAGTCGGCCATAGGCAACAATTTCACAATAAAACGATTAACTGAAGATAGGCATGCTATCCACTGCTTAACAGTGGAGCAGTACAAAATTATAAAGCAATTACTAGCAGACATCACAACGGAGTTTTTTACATATACTCCGAAAGTAGAAAAATGCCAGACGGTTGTCTTAAAGGGCATAGATTCCTTGACGGACCCGCAGGCGCTTTTAAGTGAGCTTCGCCAAGTAGAGACTGACGAGCTCCAATTCGTAGGGGTAAAGCCATTCACCACAGTGAAGGCAAGACGGGAGAATTGGAAACTACCCGCCCCAAGGCAAGATGGAAAAGTTGAAGAGTATCTCAGTCCTCAACTTCCAGGTTGTACGATGGGAAAAATTAAAAAGAGGTGACAGCATGCTTCAATGCATGCGTTGCCAAAGGTTCGGCCACCCCTCAGCCAACTGCGAAATGCGGTCACGCTGTGTTAAGTGTGGAGAGAACCACAACATAGGAGAGTGTAGTTTAGGAAAGGAGCGGGTCGATGAAATGACCCTACTTAAATGTGCACTATGCGGTGGCGGCGGGCACCCCGCAAACTATCGGGGCTGTCCAAAGTTTCAGCAAATTAAAATTAATAAAAAAGCGAAGCAAACGGCTGTGTCGAATCAACCAGCCGTTCGCCCTCCCTCAATGTCCGTCAATCCCCAAATTTCCTACGCCCAAATGGCGTCAGGAAAGGGAGAAACGGTACAGCATCCACCTAAGGAAGCCAGACAGGCCCCCGTGCCTCAGGCTCCAGCAGTGGATGCGGATTTGTTGACTGCGTTGCGTGCCATTCAAGGTCAGCTTACCGGTCTTCAAAACCAGTTACGGGAGCAGGCGTCAAGAGTAGACTATATCTACTCCTTGTTGCCGAGCTTAACGCAAATTAAATCGTAATGGGCACGCTGTCAGAGAGACCCTTAAAGATCCTGGCTGTGAATGTAAATTCACTGATTAGGATCGAACGTACAGCTAATCTATTCCAGTTGCTTACAGACCAAAGTCCCGATGTGCTTATGGCTAGCGAAACTAAGCTAAACCAGATGCATAAATTGACTAATAATAATTACAATATCGTAAGAAGGGACCGACCCAACTCCACTCAAGGAGGCGGGGTCGCTATCTTTATACGAAAAGGCATTAGTTATAAGGTCATATATAGTGGTGAAGTGCGCCGATTCCGGCTGCTGGAAGCCTGCGTCATATGCATTCCTCTCCAACAAGGGAAGCGACTGTATGTGATAGCGGCCTACGCACCGGAAGCACCTCAGCCTACACTTTTTACAACAGAGCTCGGAAAACTTTTCGAATCTCAAAGACTGAACTCAGCGGAGAACTTTTATCTTTTGGCCGGAGATTTAAATGCCAAACACGAAGATTGGGGAAATCAATTACAAAATCCTCGGGGTAACCATCTTTACAATTGGATGGTCCACTACAATGTTGAATATAGGATCGACATTCTCGCCACAGATAGGCCATCGTTTCCGAGAAGCGCTGCTTTCCTGGATCTTTTACTGCGAGACACAAGACTGACAGTTACTAACAGAGTAGGTCAACACCCGCGAAACTGTTTACGGACGATTGAGTACGACAGTGATCACTGCGGACTCGCCGCCGTAATACAGCTTCCGAACGAGCTTGTGGCGCTGGAGGAGTATGTGCCTGTGCATTCTTACAACTACAGTAAGATGCGCTGGCCTCGCTTCACCAACGCCTTATCAAGGCCATTTACCCACCAAACAACAGAAACCTAACAAACAACGAAATCGACGAATACTTACAACAAATGGACGAAGCGATTCAACGAACAATGAACAGGACGATACCGTAATACAAAGAACATGACATAACGTCTACGTACAGAAACGCGACCATTGACGCACTACACAGACAAAAAAGCGGACTTCTGACAAGACTTAAACTCTTGTACAGACGACTGACAAACCCACGCGACCCGGAGATTAGAACACTGAAGGCGTCGATCAAAAACATCAACCAATTGATCAAGGAGAACTATCGGTTGTCCATTAATTTGTTTTGGAATAACAGAATTCGGGCCGTAAATTCCAGCGACCCGAGTATGTTTCCACAAATTAATAAGATCTTTAGGAGGAAAGGTCATAACGACCTTCCGTGTATTAAGCTCCAACGAACAACTGACAATACAAACATACTTTTGACAGCAGGAATTGATCCGGGGGAAGCCGTCTTCGACGACGATTTCTATGTTATTGAAGATCCTTAGGAGAAAGTGGAGGCAGTGGGGGCTGTCTTTCAGGAAGTGTATAAGGTGAATGATAGCATTCGCCCGAACCGCGTCCTGGAAAACAATGCCCTGCTCCATCATGTCTATCTCCGAAACGACATAACGCAATGGCGATCTGAGAACCGTGGTTTCACCCGGTTTGATGACGAAAACTTGGCAAACGCCATAGTCGCCGAGCGAAGTGGGTTTAGTCCCCTGTTAATCTCGAAGGTGGAACTCCAGATCATCTTCGATTCCATAAAGAAAAAGAAGTCAGCGGGAGTCGATGGTATATCCAACATTGTACTGCGAAACTTACCCCCTGAAGCTGTGGACATCGTTGTCTAGGGCCTCTAGGGATACGAGAAAGAACTGGCGAAAGCTGGTGATCGTTGGACCAAACGGACAGCCACTGGCGAGTAAAAGTGTAGTAAAGTACCTTGGCATCTGGTTAGATCAGTATCTATATTTCGGAAGACATGTAGATGCTGCTCTGGCTAGAGCTAGGGGAGCATTTGCCCTGACAAGACGATTGTTTTATAGCAGTCGTCTTGACAGCAGGGTGAAGGTGATTTGCTACATGGCCCTCATTAGGCCGATGATTGCCTATGGGTGCCCAGTGTGGTTCAACGTTGCCCCGTCTCAAATGGAAAAGATACGGGTGTTTGAGAGGCAGTGTCTGAGGAGCTGCCTTGGACTTCAAAGAACACCAGTATCTGACTACACAAAATACTATTCCAACCAGGTCCTATACAACGGGGCCATCATAAACCGAATAGACAATTTTCTGGTGAAACTCATTCGGTTTCACGCTGCAAGAGCGATGGCTTCGAACAATAGTCTCATCTTTGGGGCCTTCTATCCCAATGATGAATATTTTGAGAGTGCGCGTTTAAGCGGCTTTATTCCGCCCGAAGCTTTCCTATATTTGGATAGTCGAGGGCTGATACAGGATAGATCGGCGCTCCCGCTAATCTACCACGTCTTCCGACGAACTGTGAATAGGCGGCTCCTGTACGACCGTCGTCACTCAGGGCGGAGGAGAGCGCCTGCGGTTCAGCAGGAGTGTGTCCGATTGGGACCGCCGGAGTAGGTTGCAACAGGAGAACCTGTTGTGGTGGTTAACGTAGTTATAGTTAGTTGACTTTTGAAAAGATATGGCCGACTTGCATAGTTGTTTAGGTTTATGTTAAGGGAAACAGTCGTGGTGGCACCAAAAAAAAAAAATACAAAAATATTATAAAAATGCTTGCTGTGGCTGTTCTAGTTTTTAAGTTTAATTTTTTATTTAGTTAGATGTAAGTAGTTTTAAGTAGTTTAAGTTAGTCGATAAGTAGTTTTAATTAGCATGTAAGTTTAAATTAAACAAAAAAAAGACAAGAAACCAAGTTTTTCTCAAATGTTTCTTGGTAAACATCATTATATTACTATTAGATTTACTTATTAGATAATAGGCCGAAAGGCATTAGAATTAAGTTGTTATCATTTAATTTAGGGCGCCCGCATAGAGCCAGTAAGTTAGTTAAGTAGTTGATAAGTAAGCTGGTTTTTTTTTCATGAATTTTTGTCTAGCATGTAAGTTAGTTTTAAGATGAAGTAAAATAAAAATGAATATCAAAAAAAAAAGACAACATTGCACAATAAGTGAACGCCTTAAACCGTTCAGCAAAATCGTCCCTTAATAGTAAGGGTTTAAGCCAGCCAGTCAATTCTTCACTTACGGTAGATCCTAAAAAGCGACATAGACCTGAAAATATCTCCGCAGCTTCACACGGACTGTAGTGATTAATAGGTTCTCTGTGAAGGTATAACCACAATCAACTGTTTTCAGATTGCTTCAAGAAAGTCACATGAGTTGTCGGAACTAAAGTACTACTTTTCTTAAATAACCATTTTAATAAATGAATCTTCACTATAACTTAGCTCATTTTAAAAAAAAACCCTAAATTGCCGCGGTTGGTCTGTCAACCGAGTCGAGATTATTTTAATTTTATCCAAAATTGTATAGCTACAACGTTGTCAATATAACTCAATCTATAGACATTTTGAACTACATGTACATATTAGAATATTATGTATTTTTGTTCACTAAATATAAATTGGTTCTCATGTCCACGGATGAATAGGTAATGAATGTTTTCTCATTATTTGTAGAATTATATAGTATCCTTTTCAAATACAAATTTGCAATCCCTAATAAGTGTGTGTTTTGTTCCAGGTTTTTAATTTATGTTTTTGTTTAGCATTTACTTTATTCGACCATACAAAACAAGGCAGAATTCCCCCTTGTTCAGTAAAAAAAAACCAACTTGCAGTTGAATCAAAAATAAATAAACCCACGAGTGTTGTTTTGCAATATATTATGCAATATCCATGCCGTCCTACTTTTGTTTTATTAATAGCTACTCAAATAAAGTTCTTGGAAGTTTAAAAGATGTATCTGCAGTTCAAACAACATATAGACAGAAAAGAAATTGCACAAAAAAATTTGCTATTGCAAAAGTATCAGGAAGGAAGCATACTCTTACGGGCAGACGGACTGAAACTGGCGAATCATTTTTTTGCGTTCAACTATCATTAAACGTATGAATCAATCAAAATTTGTAGGTCAAATATTTTCATGAAAACAATAATTTACTTTTGTAAGAGAATGTTATAAATCGAACACATTTCTATTTTTGAAGGCATTGATTTTAAAAGGGGTATGCATTTCTTTCAAAATATTTTCCTGATCTGTAAACGACGAAATAAAACAAACCCCTTATAGGACGCTTCAAATTCAAAAAGTTTTAAGATTTCCTTTATTTTGTTTACCAAAATCCTTTGTGAAACAACTAACTGAGAATATAAAGCTATGGAAGTTGACATAGCTTTAGGTGATTTTAAATTTATATTTATACAGAATTTAGGTAGACATGAAATTTTAAATTTAAATTTATGTAAGGGTCTTTCATTTAAGAATTAACAACTTTTTTATTAAATAAAAAAAAAACTACTTGCTTGGCATTAATATGTAGATACACCACGAAAACGTATGCAGCGGTCGATACGTTAAACCCAATTGTCAATTACTCTTCCGCACACTTCGACCGAAACGATATTTCTCGTTAACTTATGGCTCGAAACTACTTTTACATCGTCGGTTGTTGGGCTTAGACCAATGATTTGATATACCCCATAAAAAAGCCTACAGGCGTTAAATCACACGATCTCGGCGGCCAATCGACGGATCCGTTTCTGCAGATAACACGTTCACCGAACTGAGACTTCAGTTACTCGATTGTTGCACCCGATGTGTGGCTTGTTGGAACCACATATCCCTGATGTCGAAAAAACTCTCGAACATGTCTTTGTAACGAATACCATTTACCGTAACGTAACGATAATTTTCATCGAAAAAAAAAACGGCCCAATGCCGCCACCAGCTTGAAAATCTATCCATAAAAGCATATTTTGCTTATCAGCGAAGCCGTTCAACCAAAAGAGCGCTTCATAGTTGAAGATGATTTTAATTAAATTTTTAATTTTCTTCCATTATGTCCAGAGCCTAAGTCGAGGTCTTACTTCGCTTCATATGATCAAGTGACTTTAGTTCATGAGTTCATATAAGGGTGTAGCCCAAGATCCGCAAAATCGCCATAATGAGGTCTAGGAGAAGCCCAATGCCTTAGAACGCCGTGAAGTTTACTGATTTTGCTCGTTTGCGACGTTTTCTCCACACTTCGGGCAAAACGAAGGCCCGCAAGTAAGGCAACATCAACAGTGAATACACTAATTAACATTTTATTACTAGACTATGAATTACTTCTCTAATGGGACAGGAATTACTGCAGAAAATTGGCGTTAACGCTCTTAAGGCTGCAACCACGTTGTCAATTATAATTATTTGTAAACGCTTTTCTTTCGTATAGTCCACTAAGATTAAAATGTTGATTTTACTGAATATTTTGACATAGACAGTCCGGTGAAGTGCGTTCACACTAAAAGTTTAAAGTTGTCAAGTGTCTAATTAAATTCTGCTCTAACATTTCTGACTTTCTATAATTGTTACATCTACAAACAAAAAACAAACACAGGCAATAGCTACTTCTCCCATTTGGTAAGCCTTCAAAAATAAAAATAATAAATAATTACTGAGGACTAATTGGTTTGCTAATTTCAATAGTTTCCAAAGCAGTCAATTATTGTCAATATACTGAAAACCCTGTGTGGTTTTCACTCACACAGGGAATATTCAAAACTTAGTTAATTTAATTTTGAAGGAACAAATTTATATTAACATCGTTTGCTAGTAACTGAGCTCATTTTGCAATTCCCGAATCCCAACTAATGAAATTTCGTTAAAATTGTGATACCGATACTGATTCTTGCTGGAAACTTTTTGGGTAAAGAATTAATGGACTGGCGTCATGCAAACTCGCTGGGGCATAGCAAAAGCTCTATTCAGAGTGACAACATTTTGGCACGAACTGCAAAGGAATACGAAATTCGACAAGAGGCTCTTTGGGAGATGGTTACTTTATTTATGGTCTGGTAGGTCTGTGGATATTCGAATAGGTTTGCTATGGAAGATGTCAGTTAACTTTTGTGAAGGCATTGAATTGCAAGTTACAAATAGAAAATAATTTGGAAAATGATACAACACATGGGTGACTTGAATGGATATAATACGCTTATGTCAGGATGATAAATAATTTCTGTTAGATTCATTTCTGAACAACGAACCATGATTATAACCAAAATCTTGATGAATAAAAACCAAACAGAAAACATGGTATTTAATTAAGTGCTTTGTTCGTTCACCATAAAACTCAACGTCTACTAACTTTATGAATTCAACGATATGACAATCCGTGGTAAGTGTTAAATAAAATGCAAAAATCCTACTTGATAAATGTCCCTATCCCGTGTAGATGTTCTGGATTTATTACCCACTCAAAACCAACACCACAGATTTACTACCAATACAGGTTATATCACAACGGGTATTCACGTATATAGTATATTCCGTAATAGCAAATGGTTGGAAGTTATTCAGAGAGCAAACTAATTCCGAAATAGGGATACATTTTTTTAATAAAAATTCATGACACGAAAGAATTGCTCTATCATAAGTGAAGACCGGGTAAATGGTGGAGATTTCTCAACTTTATGGTATTTAAACCCACGACTAAGCGCGAATTCAATCTTCTAGAGTAGGATGCTTAAAAAAAAACACTTTGTTCGTTTGCATTTCTCCAATTTTATGAATAAAGAGAAAGGTGTTCCTAGAGCAAAGGAAGATGGGGATCTTTCGGAAAGAATTAAGCTCTTTAATCTCCTTCATTCTAAGAGATGCATGCAATCAACTTGATTCTTTAGAGTTTGAAAAATAATAATTTACTTCACATTTTCTAACAAGAAGATCGTTCAAAACTTAATTCCGTTTTATAGCAAATTGCAGAGTACTTTGCGTCCTGAACATGAATTCAACAAATTTACATACTAAGTCAAAACCAATTAACTTAAACCAGTTGTGCGCTTTTCAACAATGAATTATAAGGAGAAAACAATGCACAGAAGTTGTGGTTAGGAATGCATTCCATTACGTAATAACGAAACATTACAATCATTAGGAAGATAAGCAAATAATGAACCTTTTCAAATGATTTTTTCTTGTAATTAAGAAAGGCATT
Organism: Rhingia rostrata; assembly: GCA_949824845.1. Lineage (NCBI taxonomy): Eukaryota > Metazoa > Arthropoda > Insecta > Diptera > Syrphidae > Rhingia > Rhingia rostrata. The sequence continues at coordinate 106,657,968 of OX463757.1, forward strand.
AGTACTCATATAGGAGAAAAGAAGGATGAACGTATGTATGTGCAATAACATGCTGCGATAATGTGATAAATGCAATAATGGAAAAAAAGGGCAGCTGTTTAATGGTGCTCGGTGGGGAACTCTGGATTTCAGCAGATGTCACATTTCACCATTTCTAATCACAAAACATGGGTGGTATGAATTTTTTTTTTTTTTTTTTTTTTTTTTTTTTTTTTTTTTTTTTTTTTTACAGTAATTCGCACATGAATGCATCGGATTACAGACACATAACAGCACTGGCGACTGAGGCCATCGGCTGGGACAGATGAAGACATTAATACAACAGAGAGAGACAGATAGACACATAGAAGGAAAGACATATAACATAAACCTAAGTGGTACAGAGGAGGAGACATAGATTTATAATGTCTCATATTATCGCACAGGTGGCCTCAGATAAGCTGGCAATTTTCGTAGAAAACAAATGCTGCCGAAGCTGGGGCTTGAACCCGCAGCGTTTGGCTTAGCAGTCAACTACGCATTCCTCTGAGCCATTGCCACCTGCTGGTATGAATTTTTTGTAATTTTTTTATCATTATCATCATCGCGAATTGTTGTTTTAGTATTCGTTCGGTTAAGCTGATAGAAATATATATCTAAACAAAAAATTCTCAGTTTTGAATTTAATTATCTTGAGGGCAATCGGGACTGCCTTAAGAGAGCGATATTTTTAATTAATAAAAGATTTAGATATTTATGTTATATATAATAAATATGTAAAGGGAGAAAATATTAAAACCCAATTCAAATTTGAACGAGTGGTGGGTGTAACACTGGGTCGTACGTAACTTTCTCTTTCAACGTGAGTTGGGCGTTGGATCATATACCAAGAATTTGAGGATTTTCAAAGTTTGGCCTAAGTACAGAACAATATTTATTTGGTTATTGATGACATTGAGAACGTAAATTCCGGAATTTGAAGGAATCTTGGTCTATGTGAATAGATTTTTTGATATTGGTCAAAACTGAAAAAAATCCCTTCATTCAATTTGAAAATTGTCCTTATGAGGTCGAAATCCAAAAATCCGTCATATGTACTTTCTCGAAAAAACTGACTATGTAGTTTCGTTGACATTAATATACTTATAGTTGTTGTTAAGTTAAATCCAAATCGATATAGCCGTTTTCGGGAAATTGAAGATATGCGTACTTTTGGAACAAATTTACTTGAGCTGCCATTAAATTTTTGCACTTTTTTATGAATTCGACGATATGTGGTTTAATTGCTTGTAGTTTGAATTTTTTCTACTGCCGTAATAACAATATGGCCTAGAATTGGTTTAGAATGATTTAACTTGGCCTCTCTTCCCATCTGGTAGAGTACAACTGCTTCTGCTATTGCTATTTTAAGTTCTGCTGTGCGAAATGGCTATGCACACATTTAAAAAAAAATAATCTGCATATATTTATTGAAAACATATCAGTTTCGCAGTTGATTTTCCATGTGTATCCTTTTCGTGTAAGCTCCTCTTAAGCTTCGAAGGCAAACCGGTAAATTTAATACCATTTAGTGATTCTTTACCAAGGACAAACGAGAGTAAAGCTACCTGCATGTATAAAATAGTATCTTTTACCACTGGTTTTTAACTCTGACTGTGTAAAAGGTTACATGAACGAGGAGATAGGACAACTATACAAATTAAACTTTCGGATAACTGCCAGCTCTCTCTCTCTCTTTGAAATAATCTGCCTTCATAACCAACCAAAGAAGGTGTAACCAAACAAACTCCCAGACATCAGACAAGAGAGAAAATCTTTACTACAACATAATTTTGCGAAGATTATTCCAAACCACACTTTTTAACCCTTAGTTCATTTCTGCTTTGTGTATTTCGAGATAAATCATTTAACATCAAAGGACATGGAAAATGTGCAAGCTGCTTGATTTGTGGGACAGTAGCAGTAGCAATTTTGTGGAACTATTTGGCGGAACAATAATCTGAAGATGGATTATGCTGTGATACAAGCAAAAAAAAAGATTGCATCAGACTCTATTCTTTTTCAAATGGCTAGCTGGGCAAAAAGAAGGTTGAAACGATATAGGAATGAAAAAGTTTTTCTGGGGGTGCGAGAACTTTATCCTTTTGATGGATGAAAGGATAATGATTCCGAATAAAAGAAGATTTAACTTTTTTTTCATCTTTTCAACTTGAAGTGCGATTAGGTTTAAGAATTTAAGAGGAAATGTATATAAATGCAAATAGGGATTGTGTATTATGTGCACAAGCATACCTTTATCCTTAACACAGGCTGAAAAGTTTTTGGAATGCAATGCAGTAGATTTTATTAATTCTCATAAATATACCTAATTCTCGTCTTAAAAATTTCATCGACAAGAATGCAGGCAATTCCCACAAAATAATTGGGATAGAACAAAATTAACAAATTATGAATAACATGAAATATGTCTATTTTTAAAATGAAATGATTAGCTCGACTCAAAGCCCAACCTGTGACCCGCTCATAACAGATTTTTTAGCCCAAGGAACTATATTTCCAAAATGAAGCAACATCAACGAATGTTTCCGAATTGATTTCATGAAATGCTGTTATTTGTTCAAAAACTACAAGTGGTTGTATGGAACAAAATTTATGGTGTGCTTTTTTATTTGTCAGATCAAATCGGTTTAAGAAATATGCATGGTCCGATTGTCCAATCTGGAGCAGTTTAAGACCAAGCTACAAAAGTGTGTGTTACAGGTTAAAAGTGATAGCATAAAAATATAGTATTTAAATATACATATTTGCAAAAGTTATATCTTTCTAAAAACTAATGTGGCGAATTTCTAAAGAACGAGCGCGAACCACCCATGGCATCGATTACATCTCATTCGATTGCCATATTCTTAGAATAGACTCAAGAACAATCAAGTGAACAAACTTTCTGTCTGGAGTCATGGCGTCGAAATGGCTACAACCCACACTTCGCACGTTCTCACAAACTTTATCTGCAAAACTAATCAGCGTTAGTTAAAATGTTCAACCCATTACTATACACTTTCCATTTTTATTAGAATGCATGCTATTTTTCGCCACAAAATGTGAGTGAGCCCGGTCAGAAATAATGGAAAATAATGTAAGCATGATTACCCACCAGTTACCCATTAAGAAGTTCAAACTCATATTCGTATTCAGTCAGATATATATTTTGTGTTGTACACATGCAACCACCACACGTCTAACAGGATATTTTGCGACCAGGTTCAACGTCTTGATAAGTTTATTGAGCTCGTTTTAGCAACAAAATAGAGTTCCGTTTAATTAAAACGAAACGTCTTTCACGATTAGTCACACAGCCAGCAATGTAAAGCTTTGAAATGAGAACACATGATATTAGCAAATGACACCCGTACGAATAACATTATCCATCCTTTACACCGAAAATGAAACATTTCCGGTCTTAGGCAAATTGAACGAAACGGAAATGGATTTATTTCTTTATACACATCTGCTTCTATACTAACATAGACATCATACTCATTCTAAATGGTCACGGACCATTTTCAGAACATTTATTGATAGAATGGTGTGGTTGCTGGTCCGTTGATTAAATTAATCGATTATAGGATTTGAGATTTCGATTGAAAGTGCTGATAAGGTTGATGATTACCCAATTCGCTTTATGGGTTCTGATTCATTGATTTTATCAATCAATGCTATAGGTGTAGGTACAGGAATACGATTATTCTGTTACATAAATTGTATAAGATATTATAGTCAATGGAATATGTTTAGTTATGTATTTTTCTAATTATTAATAGTTCTAGCTTGGCTTTTTTATGTGATATGATGTGTACTTTCATTTTACTTTGAAAAACACACACAAAATAATAAATATGCAGCAAAGGCAAAGTTGAAAAGATCTGGATTTGAGTAGCAAATAGAAGTCTGCTAATATGAAGAGGCACGTGGATTGTAAGTAGTTCCTAAACATTTGCAATAATAATTTCGGAATACAATTAAATCGTGATGACAGTTAAAATTCGATTGTATCTGAAATATGAATGCAAGAATTATAATTAAACGAAAACTCCAACAAGTATCCTATTGATCTGTATCAAAATGGATACAGCTATATTTGCGAGTATGCCAGAGAGTTTATTTATTTAGGCAAAGGAGAATTGACCTTGACAATAGCCATTTATATGAACAATCCATTCTTGCATAAACCTTTCTCGTGTATATGTATGGACAAAGGTTATTATACCCATCAAGAACAAAAACATTTTCTCAGTGATTAATCCCAAAATTAATTTACGCAGATTCCGAAACTCCTTTCCCTGTACTTTATCAAAACAATATTAATTGATTGCTGTTCATCTGTGTCCACATCGCTTCGCTCCACCTTCGTGTCAAGTAAACGGCAACAGTTCAGTAATAATAATTGCATGTTCGTCGTTCTCGTATGGAGCAGTCCTAGTCTAATTAGATTGGATAAATTATTTTCCCAGCGACAAAGCCGAAAAAAGCAAGCAAAATTGTACTGATTAATCTCCCCAGACTTCTGCCATCATCATCGCCATCATCGTTATAATCAACGTCGTCATCTGAATCTTCATGATTTCTAAATTGAGCATGACTTTCACCACCACCGACCCTTTGGTTGTGATTTCTTACTTTATTCTGAATGCCATAAGCATCTATGTGAAAAATAATTTATGAATTACAAAACTTTTTCTCTTCCCTTCTTTCGTATGAGGTAATTGTAAGGCTACGTGGGGGCCTCAAAATTTGTACACTGAGTTGAGTTACAAGTTATTATCAAAAATGTTTTTCAATTAACAATTTGTTGGTACTAGTTTGTATGTATCAAACTAATATATTCCAGCGGACTTAACTGAGATAGTTATAGGCCACGTAACAATGCCTCCTGACATCCCGAAGCGTAATGCTTTATCCAGAAAATGCCATGGCTTGAAGATGCCTTGGGTTTGCTATTTCTATTATGTGACTTTGTTTTGGGTAAGAAAATTCGCAACGAATATTTGAAGGCACTAATTGTTGCGATTAATTTTGTGGCATATTTTGTTCTTGATTGATTGCTATGTTTCGTATGTTAGTTGATTATAATGCCAGGAAGGAGAGATTTAGGTTTTGACATAAATGATCCAGTTGGAATGATGTGTCTTAAGAACTGAATTATGAATGTTTTAGTTTTTTTCCATGGGGATCCAGTTGATATTCAATATTGTAAGGGTTAATTTATAAATTAACCAGACTTAACGAAGTGGTAGTGCTTAAAAATTTGTTTTTAATTTAACGCTTGGGTGGGTATCTTCAAGACATGGCATAAGCTAAAGTTAATACAAATGAAAATCGAACTGTTCCGAGGACTTCATAAGTTTTGATACTGTCATTATCGTATTAATTACATACAGGGTGGCGCACGAATCGTGCTACAAAAATAAAACGTAATAACTTTTTTTCTGTGTGAGTAATCGGCTAATTTTTTTTTTATTTTGTAGGTTACTATTTAGATTTATAAAAATGGATGCTTGGGATACGGAGAAAAGAATTTGGATAGTGCAACGATACCATGCTTTGCAGTCCGTCATTTCCGTCCAAAGGGAATTTAGGCGGGAGTTTGGCGGTAATCCACCGAGTAGATTAACCATTATGAGGTTTGTAAACATGTTTTGCCGAATCTGGAAGCATCGCACGAAGGCCGTACCATCGAGATGCCAATGTTCGGGTTCAGGATACAATCGCAGCAGTAGCATCTGCAATCCGAGCGTTTCGACCCGAAACTTATCGGGGCAAATTGGAGTTAGTAGACGGTCATTACAACGGATACTTCATGACGATTTAAACTTGTTTCTGTACAAAGTCCAAATTACTAGCAAGTTAAACCCTCAGGATTTGCCTGTTCGCTTGGAATTTTGCCAAAAAATGGTATCAATGGCCGAAGAAGACAACACACTGATCAATTGTTTGTTCATGTCTGATGAGGCCCATTTTGATCTTAACGGCGATGTAAACAAGCAAAATTGCCGTATATGGAAAGAGTCTAATCCAGAAATGCTCCATGAGACGGAACTGCACCCAGAACGAGTCACTGTGTGGTGCGCAGTTTCATCAAGGTGTATTGTCGGGCCGTACTTCTTTGAAGAAAACGGTGTAAGCGTTACTGTCAATGGGGACCGTCATTTAAAGATGTTGAAGGAGTTTTTTTTACCCAGAACTGCGCCGAAGACGTATACCATTCAACAGCGTTTGGTTTCAGCAAGATGGAGCAACTGCACATATAGCCAGACCAGTTATGGCGGAGCTAAACAAAAAATTCGCAAACAAATTAATTTCTAGGAACTCCACTCTTCGCTGGCCCCCAAGGTCACCTGACCTGACTGCACCAGACTTCTTTTTATGGGGTTATGTCAAGCAAGAGGTGTATAAAACGAAGCCCAGGAATTTAACTGAATTAAAGCAGTCCATAACGACAATAATTGAGGCGATCCCAACTTCAACTCTTCAGGCCGCAATGAATAATTTTTTGATCAGGTGCCGCATATGCGTGGGAGAGCGTGGAGGTCATTTGCGATCTATAATCTTTAAAAACAACTAACTATTTAAAATAAAATTTAATTTTCTAACTAATAAAAAAAATAAATGAAATATGTACATCGATTAAAAAAAAGTTATTTGAATTTCTTATTGTAGCACAATTGGTGCGCCACCCTGTAGCTTTATGCAGGTATTCGTTTTAAGTTGGGATGCTGTAATAATAATAGTCTATCACTTAATATAAAAACGAAATAAAAGTTAAATAGCTTATTTGAATGTATCCCAAGGGTTTTCCAGCAGAGTAATGTGGCTATACATAAATAATGTCTTGTAAATTATTGACTTGTCAGTGAAAGCACTCGAATAATGTCCTTTACACATTCGTGTTATCTCAATATTATGTATTCATTTATTTAGTATACTTTTTACTATTTTACTATAAATTTTAAAAAGAATATTCAATTATCACTAGGATATTAAGTAACTAAACAATTTGAATACGTTTGAAGTTTAAAACATTAGATCTGATGTAAACTATTAAGAGTCTTTTAAAAGAATGGTTATTTGATTTATTTTTTATCATAATTGGCAATTCATTAAAAAATCGAATGCCTTTGTACATAACCATGTTTTGAGTTCAATCTAAAATTGTTATTAGGTCTAAGGTTATAAGGTTGAACTTCATGTAACACATTTAAATTTAATGAAAGGTATTTCGGAACCATTTTATATTTTATCCTAAATACAAATATTGCTGCGTTGAATGTTATCCTCTGTTTGATATTAGGCCATTGTAGACACGAGAGCATCCAGCTGATTAGTGTATAAAAACTGCATTCGATTATCACACTCATTGCCCTGTTTTGAAGCCTTTATAACCTGTTAATTTCAGCTGCATTGTCCATGAGCAGAGTTTAAAATGCGCTTTGATTATAGTGATATGTTTATAGCGCATATTACTGATATTTTTTACGTATCCTTTTTTTTAATTTTTTTAGCTACATAATCAAGGTGTTTATTAAAATTTAGTTCACTGTCTAGGTATTTAATTGAAAATTGATATCTGTTAATTTGTATTTTTGCTTCAAAATCCGCGTTTATAACCATACATTTAATTTTGTTTACATTATTAAAAATGTCTGTTAATGGCTAACCTATAAATTTTATATCGGAGGTGGGAAGTATTAAGAAAGTCTAGAGTTGATTATTTCGACTAAAGGTTTGATTTTATTTCCCTTGAACCAACGATAGCAAAATTTAATATTTTGCGGATCATTGAATACCTTATCCCATCCCATCCTTAAAACTAATGTCCCCTAATATTAGAAGTCAGTAAAAACTGAATGGGAATTAAATAAAGAAAGTTACGTAGTATTACGATATTACAAAGTCCCGTACTACATTAAAGTTATATCTGTCAATGGTGACGTTCTGCCCAATTCGTCAAGGTTGTGTGTCCTTTCGTTAATGTCCTCCCAATGATGTCAATTTCGGCGTATGCTAGTTGTTGCACCGATGTTTGAAAAATCGTGCCTTTGGGGTAGGCTCGAGAGTTTTGCACAATCCTCTCAAGAATCAAATTGTAGAAGTCACATGACAGCGCATCGCCTTGCCTAAATTGTTTTGGTATCGAAGGTGTCGGTGAGATCGTTTCCGACCCTGATGGAGCAGCGAGAATTCTCCATCGTCATCTCCAGCGGTATACCTACCAAAAGTGGACTTAGCTCTGTATAGTTCGTCTCTATAAATGCTGTTGTATGCGGCTTTGAAATCGGTGAATAGGTGGTGGGTAACGATTTGGACCTCCTAGCTTTTTTCCAGGATCTGTCGAGGTGTGAAAATTCGATCGGTTGAGGACTTTCCTGGTCTTAAACCACACTGATAAGCGCCGATCAGGTTGTTGGTAAACGGTTTCAGTAATACGCCTGAAACCGTTTACATATTAGGGCAGATAGGATCTTGTAGGCGATGTTGAGGAGACACCTTTTTTGTGGATCGGGCAATCGATGCGTCAAGCATCGTGGATTGTACTCGCCACTTCGGGTCGGGTCGGTGGTTGGCAGTTTTCGCTGTCGTTGCCAATATTGAATGGTTCGTTCTGCCTGACAGCGGAATGCTGTTCGTCATCACCGTTTAACAGTCTGCAGAAGTGGTTCTTCCGTATCCTCAGCATCGACTATGTCTCCTTGTTCATCTCGACAGAATTCTGTTCAAGCCTTGCATCCTTAGCTTTGACGTTTTACACTATGGTAAAACTTGCGAACATCATTCCTCTACATCCTCGATCACGCGCTTTTCTTGATTTTTTTCTTCTTGCTCAAAAGCCGGTGTTCTACCTTTCTTCTATAGAGCTCAATGGCAGCTCTCTTCTTAACTTCCAGCTTAGCTTTGTAGGCCTCGTGGCTGCGAGCATCTGTCGGCATACCTCATTAAGGGGTTTCTTGCTGGTGGGCGCGAGAAACTTAGCACATCAGTTACGGCTGATTTTGTGGCCTTTTGGCATCGTTGCTATTGATCATCGACATTCGATGCTGGTGGTATGGTGTGAATCGAGAGGTGAAGGGATACGCGTTGCGCAAAGGCCTTGACGGTCTCTTGCCATTGCAGTCTTTCGACAATCTTTTTTTTTTCACTCTATTGCTGGATTGTTGGGGCGTGGTGGATATCCACATTATCACCTTGGCTGCAACAGGTTAGTGGTCCGAGTCAATGTTCGAACATCCAAAATACTGGAAGCGTGCCTCTTGTCTATCGCAATGTGATCAATTTGGTTGACCGTCAGGGGATCTGGAGATCGCCATGTCTCCTTATGGAGACATACTCCGTTGGGGCGAGAGCGCATATAAGGCTTATGTTGGCGAATTTGTCCATGATGCGGATTGTTAAAATGCGTCTGGCACTAATAACAAATCCGCATTCGAATAGTCGCTGTTTCTGCACACTATAACACGGTCCGTAATAGATGTCACAGTTTTTCATCCTCTTTTAGCCCGGCCCATCCATCCATCCATCATATTTTCTGGATGGCAGTAATGTCTGCTCGGTATCAGTTTCGGGCTTCTGCTAGTTGTTCGCTTGCACCTCTCCTTTTAAATGTTCTCACATTCCAGGTGCTGATACGAACTTTGTTGTCATTTTTTCGTTTAGCAGGGTCATGAACAATACAGTCAGAAGATTCTGATGCTATTGGTTGCTAGAGGATTATTTCCATGGGTGGGTAGTTCACCCAAAGGACAACCCCCAACCTGGAGGTCCAGTTCCAATTTGTTAGATATCCTAGGATACGGGGCCATCAGTATCCACTACGCATCCACTACGACAAAAGCTGACCTTGGCTTTTGTCGAAGCAGCTCATCTAGGTTCGGCTGGGACAGCAGGCCGGGTATTCATTCCGTGCCATTCTCACCAGGCTGCTTATTGTGTTGCTGTTTTTCGTCTGGTTATCAACACTCGCACTTATCGTTCAGCAAGTCAAATCCAGTTGTATGAGATCAGTATCCAATGGTTACCACTTGGATAAATAAGTTACCACTTAATGTGTAGTCAGAGTTACAACCACTGGGCTTTGCCAAGTTAAAGCCAATTAAATTTTTTTAAATACAAAATACAAATACACATTTTTGGCGCAACAGGCTCGTTAGTACCCAGGGCCGAGCTTTCTCACAACCATTCATTTGTGCGTGTGTACTTCTTGCACGATGGTGGGACCTCCTGCTTTATGACGACTCTGAACGGCGAAATTGAGATAAGCTTTTCCTGACAGTTGATACCATTCGGATGATTTGTCAGATAATCACGAGAGGAGGGCCAGTGTAAAATCGTGTAGGTGTTGCCACGGCAGGAAATCTAATCCAGACCTTCTGCGCGGCAGTTCATCGTACTAATTATCGCGCCACTGATCTCGTTTTATTGAAATAAATGGCATTTATGCCTTTTTAAATTTTTAGGCCATGATTTTTAAAATTTTTCTAATATTTTACAGGAAACGATTGTTTACTGAAAACGCTCTCCAAAAAGTAGACGTGGTGATATTTAAAAATTTGTTCACTTGACTCAGTTAACGATTCTGAGTCGATCCATATACATTTAGGTATACCTACCTCAATTAATTTTTTCTATGTTACAAACTATGTATCCAAGCTAGTATACCCCTATGGAATAGGGTATAAAAGCCAAATTATTTCTGCATATCTTAACATTCGATAAGGCACCTGTTACTCGTCAATAAGTAATCATAATCTCATTATAAATCCAAGCAATTTCCCACTGTCAGTTTATGAAAAAAGGTCTTTTGAACATATGCAGCACCACACACTAATTGATAAATTACAAACTCAATTCCAAGTTCAAATAGAGTAAGTTGCCAAACGACCTTAGTCCGCCTCTTGACATTTCTGCGGCCACATGATACAGGAAAAATTAATTGCAACTTAATTGTATTTCTAACGTCTCCAGCTTCTAAACACCGAGAGGTGGTGGTGCTAATTGCAGAAAAAGCATACAACACATAGGTAGTAACAACACCAACAACCACATAAAGGATAAAAGCCATTTGCGGATAACGTTTCAGAGAAAAAAGTGGCATGTGTTGTGAAGAGAATTGCCACACCGAAACTCGATATTGTCGGCAATTCTTTATTAGATGTGTCAGAAGAATCGGTACAAGTATGTTATTGTTTTCTTTTTATTTATGGGAAATACAAGACATTAAAATGTACACGGAAAATATTGATCTATGAGAGTAGTGAGTCTCGTGTCCGTTTGCCAAGTAAATGGGAATATCTACAAACTTTTGTTTATATATACACACTATGTAGATACATAAACTTTGCAAGAGACTTGGCCCAACAACTACATTTTATCGTATATGCAAATACTTTTTTTCCACTTGGCAAAAATAATATGCCAACGAATATTTTTGTTGAATACATTTTTTTTATCTCAATGATGACATTGAGTGTAATTTTTTGTGATGAATAACGGTAACAAAATACAATTCGGGAAGCCGTTAGTGGGTGTGGTTTCTAAAGGAAGTTTCGAGATTAATTGCTTATCGGCAAAAGTGTTTTTTTTTTATTTTTGTGGGCGCATGTGATATTTTTAGGATTTGTGATGAAGGCAAAAATAATAATATAATATCATAAAGAGTATATCGTTTTTTTGTTAATTAGGTAAATGGTCAATGAGAGAAGAGTAATAGATACAAAGTAAACAATATGTGTCCGGTAAAATGATGGAGTGTATATTGAATTATCAACATTGGAACCTATCCGTTTCAATAAATTAATGTAAATAATTCTTTGAATGTACTTACTAATATGGCATCTGACTCGTGAATAATCCAAGGCATACTGCTTTCTGTTAGACCAAATGATTTGGTATCAAACATGTTTGATCCTTTAATCCAAAAGCAATTTAAGTGCGTCTACCTTAAAAATAAAGAAGAAGCAAAACAATTATAACTAGATAATAAGCTGAATAAGCATTTCAGTAAATTAACAAACAATCAAATAAAAAGATGAATAAATAAATTTCAATATTTGCCCATACAATTCTTTAAAAGTAGTATCACAAGCATTATGTGTATTATATTTTTAATGAGGGAACCTTCGATTTAATTAATCATTGCAGGTAAGAACTGTTGGTATTATTACTTTCAGGATTAATAATAGGGTTTAATGCTATAAAAGTTGGTTGGGTGTTGTAGAATTTGGGTAGACTTCTGGCTTGAACTTGGCAATGCCCAGTGGTTGTAACTCTGACTACACAGCAAGTGATTATTTCTAACCTCCAAGTAGTAATAATCGGGTACTGGTCTCATCCAACCGGATTTGACTTGCTAAACGATAAGCGCGAGTGTTGATAACACAACGAAAAACAGTAACACTATTAACAGCCAGGTCAGAATGGCACGGAATGAATACGCGGCCTGCTGTCCCTGGCGAGCCTAGACAAGCTGCTTCAACATAGGAATTGTCTAGGAATTTCAAGGGTTAGTCAGGCCCCTTGAAAAGAGATGGTGGTGGATAACCGAAAGACCAACGGCAACGCTCAATCCCGGATACTGATGGCCCCGTGTCCTAGGTGTATCAAATAAATTGGAACTGGCCATCCAGGTTGGTGGTTGTGCTTTGGGTTAACTACCCAACCATGGAAAAATTTAACAGTTACGAAGCAACCAATAGCCTCGGAAAGGACAAATTGATCAAATTGCGATAGCCAAGAGGCACGCATCCAGTGTTTTGGATGTCTGAACATTCCGAGAAGCTAACATCGATTTGGACCACTACCACCTTGTTGCAGCCAAGGTAAGAATGCGGATATCCACCGCGCCACAACAATCCAGAAATACTGTGAAAACATTTAAATCGCAAGAGACCGCCATGACCTTCGCGCAGCGCGTATTCCTAAACCTCTCCAGCGCCAACCAGCGAGAAACTCCTGGTTGGACAGATGCTCGCAGCCAAGAACGAGGCCAACAATGCTAAGCTGCAGGTGAAGACGAGAGCTGCCGTTGAGCTCTATACGAACGAACCATTCAATATTGGCGACAACAGCGAAAACTGCCAACCACCCGACCTGAGTGAAGTGAGGATAGCAATATCTAAACTCAAGCTTAATAAGGCTGCCGGAAATGACGGCCTTCCCGCCGAGCTTTTAAAGCCGGCGGAGATGTTTTGGTAAGTAACATCCACCAACTCAGGAGCCAAATCTGGTCGGATGAATGTATGCCTAAAGAATGGAACCTCAGCCACGTTTGCCGAATTCAAACAAAAGGAGACCCACTAAACTGCGCCAGCTACAGAGGCATACATCTCCTCAACATCGCCTACAAGATCCTATCTGCCCTAATATGTAAACGGTTTCAGGCGTATTACTGAAACCGTTTACCAACAACCTGATCGGCGCTTATCAGTGTGGTTTAAGACCAGGAAAGTCCACAACCGATCGAATTTTCACACCTCGACAGATCCTGGAAAAAAGCTAGGAGGTCCAAATCGTTACCCACCACCTATTCACCGATTTCAAAGCCGCATACAACAGCATTTATAGAGACGAACTATAAAGAGCTAAGTCCACTTTTGGTAGGTATACCGCTGGAGATGACGATGGAGAATTCTCGCTGCTCCATCAGGGTCGGAAACGACCTCAGCGACACATTCGATACCAAAAAATCGGTACAACTACTAGCATACGCCGACGATATTGACATTATTTGTAGGAACCAACGTGATGTCGTAGCCACATTTGCTAATATAGAGAAGAAAGCGAGAAGTAGTGAGAAGTATATGCTCTTAACACAAAAGGACGCACAACATCGCGAATTGGACAGAATGTCACCATTGACAGATATAACTTTGAGGTAGTACAGGACTTTGTCTGTCTCGGCTCCGCTATTAACTATGACAACAACATCTTGGCAACCGCTGTTTCTTCGATCTAAGAAGGCAATTCAGTAGTAAAGCCCTCACTCGAACTACTAAGGAGATCCTATATAAGACCCTGATCATCCCAGTCCCGATCTATGGCGGTGAAGCATGGACCGCCTCAAGAGCGGATGAAGAAATCCTTGGTCGATTTGAGAGGAAAATTCTTCGAAAAATCTTCGAGCCCGTTTGCGTTGACGGGCTATGGAGACGAAGATTCAACCAAGAACTATACGAGCTGTAGAGCGACATGCCCCTGGTCAAAAAACTAAGCATTGGACATTTAAGATGGCTAGGACATGTAAAACGAATGGACACCAATAGCTAAGGACCGGGCTAATTGGAGAGGCATGTTGGTTGAGGCCCAGGTTCATTCCGGACTGTAGCGCCACTTAAGTAAGTAAATAAGTTCAATGCTATAAAAACAAAATAACTATAAAATTTGTTAGCACGTACATGTGGATTTTATTAAAACATGTTTGGATTTGGTATCCACTGGCTTTTGCTTAATATGACAATAGGGTTCGTGATTATATCTCGTTCTCATTTCTCCTTTCATATAAAAGAATAAATATTCACCAAGAAATCTTTTTTATTTTCTTAACACAAAAACGTATACACATATATATATGTTAATTCAAAAACTCATTCTCTGGATATTAGTTTAAGAATCTCAGATATTAAAGCTATCAACTATGCACAGGGAAGTAATTGAACAGAGAAAATTGTTAGATCCATCGGCTTAACTTCTTTATCATTGAACTGCTCACAAACCAATACAATAAAATGGGTGATTTTGCGATGGAGTTGAATAGAAATGGAAAAAGTAATAGATTTTTTACACGGCTAAATATATAATAAACCAATTCATTTTTATTATTAAATAGTTTTATTTGAACGAACGTATTTTCGAATAAGGAAATCAGTGTTAAGATTGAACTTACTTTGAGTAAAAATTAAAATCTATTGAATCAGTTTTGTATGTTTTAGAAAGCTTTAGAAAGCGTTACTGGTTTTCCAATTAAATAATACTTGTGTTTTCTATATCCACGTTCATCCACCTCAACTAAAATAAAATAAATTACTTCACTATAATTGGGGAATTGATGAAACGAAAATCTGATGCCTGTAGCAACATCAAAAAAATGTGTTAAACCCTTTACATTAATTGTTCACAAATCTCATTGAAGAATATTTCATTAAAATGTTATCAATTTGAATCGAAGTCTTTTCAACGGAAACCACAAGAGTAAACAAAACGCCAGAAGGATATGAATCAAACACGAGCTTATATTGGATTTTTCAACAGGGACGGTACAAAAGTTGAGCGACAGGGACAGCAAACGACGCCTTATAAGCCTCTCTTTTGATATTTCTCTTTAGTAAGGTTTGCCATTTAATGATGGAAAGATAAACGATCCAACAACGAGTCGCAATTATTAAAATTTACAACCGAAATTCGGAGTCAGTGCCTCAACGTTAAGAGCTCTACGTCCAATTTATGGTCATCATAATCGTCCTAGCAGGTTAACAATTGAGCGTCTAGTGGAAAAATTTGAATCCACAGGCACAGTACAAAATGTTCCCGTGCCAGTGAGGCAAAGAAGTGCCCGTAGTATCGAGAATATTGCTGCCGCTGAGGCTTCAGTTGAAGAAAGCCCAATTGTGTCTCTCACACGTCGTTCTCAAGCGTTGGGCATCTCTGTGACGTTGTGCGAATTTTGCGAAAAGATCTTGGCCAACATCCTTACAAGATTAAATTGGTCAGTCAGTAATCCCCACGTACTCCATGAGTCATCATTGCATCCCGAAAAATTTACGGTTCGGTGTGGTTTATGGGCCGGCGGCGTCATTGGGCCGTACTTCTTCCGTGATGTGAATGGGAATCGCTACCGTTCAATGATAACCGAATTTTTTTGGCCCTAGTTGGATGATATGGACTTGGAGGACATGTTGTTCCAACAGCCACATGCCACACAGCGAATGCCACAATCAATTTATTGGAAACCAAGTTTGGAGAACGTGTTATCTCACGAAATAGTCCAGTCGCTTGGCCGCCTCGGTCGTGCGATTTGACGCCGTTAGACTATTTCCTGTGGGGCTACGCCAACAAGCCAGCGACGATTGATGAACTTCGTACGAATATCGAACGTGAAATTGCAGCAGTATCGGCCGATTTATGCTTGAAAACTGTCGAAAATTGGGTTCAGCGTCTGGACTTCTGCAAGCGTGCCCGTGGTGGCCATGCAAAAGAAATTGAGTTCCATACATAATGGCATCGAACGTACTTTCACAGGAATAATGAATTTTGTAGCGCTCTTATTGAAAAACCCCATATGTAAATGTATTTTACAAGAACATCCTTAGAATTTCCTGAGACAAGATGAAATAAAAATATTTTACGATCTTGCTTAACGATATATTTACCACGGAGAAAATTAAATAAGAAATGGTGAACGTTTTAAAATACCCTCAGGCTTTTTTATCATACACTGTACAAGTAACAAAACGCACATAAGCAGACGATAGGATTTCTATTACAATTAAAAGGCAGAACTTTTTCATTTCGAGAGCATTTGATGCTTCTTACCAGGAAATTAATTTAAATTTACGCACCAACGAATCGTCGCGTTGTATAACTGATTCCCATATTGTCATTTTATTTGTATTTTTAGGGGAGGAGTAAGGAAGATATACCTACGCATCAAATACATTGACGTATGCTCTTTGTCGCACAATATATATTTTTTTCTAATTGGAAACCCAACGCCTAACACAAGATGTTTTACCTTCATTGACGGTGATATATTCATAAGTCAAAATTAGGTGCATGGTGTGAGTTGTTTATGCAGATGTGTTAGATGTGTTATTTCGGAATTATAATCAGATTTAGTTATCGATGAGAGCTTTAAAGGAATACATAATAATTTCAGAGTTAATATGCTGCTATGTGGGATATTATTTCGACCTGAATTAATTAATCCCCGTTTTTGTTTTATGTTTCATAAATATTTTCAATATTCGAAGGAACATTTTGATCTTTAGATATATTTTAATTTTAGCATCTTAAGTGCCATTTTATGATAGATTATTAATATAAGTCCCGGGAGTCATAAAGAAAATACATTGTATGAACTTAAAAGAAAATTTTAATTACATAAGAGATTAACATTTTTAGTTAGAAAGTAGGTCGATTAGTATAAACCACGAAGCAACTAACGATGAATTCGAAACATGAAAGAGGCCTACAAGGCTAAGCTGCAGGTGAAGACAAGAGCTGCCGTTGAAGGGATGAACACCGGCAATTCATAAAGAAGAAACAAAAACAAGAAAAGTTCACAAGTTTTGCCAAAATGTAAAACGTCAAATCCAAGAATATAAGGCTCGAACAGAATCCTGTCGAGATGAACAAGGTAGTATTATAGTTGAGATATTGTCGATGCCAAGGATTTGGAAGAACCACTTCTGCACTTAAATGGCGCTGACGAACAACATTCCACTGTCAGGCATAACGAACCATTCAATATTGGCAACGACAGCGAAAACGGACAACCACCCGACCTAAGTGAAGTGTGGATTGCTATCCACACTTCACTTAGGTCGGTTGGTTGTCTATCTAAATTGGTGGATGTCTATCTAAAGTCAAGCTTAATAAGGCTGCCGGAAATGACAGCCTCCCACTAAGCTTCACAAAGCCGGCGAAGATGACTTGCCATGTTAGATCCACAAACTCATAAGCCAAATCTGTTCGGATAAAAGTATGTCTAAAGAATGGAACCTCAGCATGGTTTACTCGATCCACAAAAAAAGGGGCCCTCTGAACTGCGCCAACAATAGATGCATAAGTCTCCTCAACATCCCCTAAGATTCTAACTGCCGTAATATGTGAACGTCTGAAACCGTTTAACAACAACCTGGTCTACCCTTATCAGTATGGTTTCAGGCTTGGAAAGTACACAATTGTTCAAATCTTCACTAAATCCTAAAAAAGCCCAAGAAGTTCAAATCGATTTATAGAGACGAACTATACATAGCCATGTACAGTTTTTGCATACCGCCCGTCTGTGTAGGATGACGATGGAGAATTATCGCTTCAATAATCAGGGTCGGAAACGACCTCACCGAGACATTCGATACAAAAAAAAAGGATTTAGACAAGCCGATGCGCTGTCATGTGACTTCTCTAATTTGATTCTTGGGAGGATTGTGCAAAACTCCTGAGCCAACACCAGAAGCACAACAAAAATCTGTGCAACTACTTTCATATGCCGAAAATATTGATAAAATTGGTAGAAGTCAACCTGATGTCATAGCCACGTTTCCTAGTATAGAGAAGGAAAAGGCGAAAATAGGTTAAGCAGTAAATGAGGGCAAGACGAGGTAGCTATATGCTGTCAACAAGAAAGGCAAAATCATTAGGACATGTAGAACGAATAGACACCTAACTTAATAATTATATAAAAGCCTGATTATATAATATCTTATTACTGACCTTGATCTCAGCTTGAGAAGCACAATGGAATTTGCAAAACTACGATGCATAGGGCAAACTTCCGAATCCGCCACAAAGCCCCAACCGAATTGATTAACAGAATTGGAGACAGATGAAAAAAATTAAACTGGCTGTTAAAACTTGTAAACGGAGCTTTTGTTCATTAATAAAGTTAATGAATGTAGTTAAATATAAAAAAAACTAAACATTTGACACAAATTTGTAAAATTGAGTATTTCACATGCACCAGTGTATGTTTTCTTCATACAAAAAAGTTTATCCGGCAAATCTTCTTAAAAGTACACAACCAATCTAAGCCTCGTATACTTCTGTCTGTCATCAGAGAAGCCCACAATATCAAAATAAATGCAATTTGAGGGTCATGAACCATGTGCTATGAAATACTTTTCCCAAATAAACTATTACCTAATTACTGCTACTGAACTCAACTGAACAACTCAGCATATTTCCCATTATAATACACAGTCTCTTTTTCATACAGAATGTCGTCCTTCTGTATATCCATACCCCTTTCGAAAAAAGAACATACCTGTTCCTACCACCTATATCATTATGTTTCGCTATGCATTATTTACATAACCTTCCCAAAATATCCACAAATATTTAATGATTATCAACAGAACAAAGGGAGTTAAACAATAAATTGTTGACTTTCTATACAAAGCTCGCAAATCTCGTAAATATTCTATAACCCCCGCACGTGTCTAACGAATTTTAATTAAAAAAAAAATCGAGGTTTTCAACAGAAATAAATGCGCCAAATTCCGTCAATCGCCTATGGTAACAATTAGCGGCCTTTTTGTACTCGACAGCCGTCAGCAGTCACGTCAAAGTTATGGTTGACCGATTGCCTTCGCCGCAAAACAGCAACATAGATACATTTCCAGCATCAGAGCAAGGCATATTAATTGCTTAGCTTTAAGTAAATTACCAGCTTCTGATGGAAGTAGAACAATGTTCTTTTACCTACTTAGTAGCTAAGATCCCTTTGAGTTTGAATGCTGTCAAAATGCCGATTTTTGACAGGAAAAAATACTTTTGAAGTGCCATTAAAATGTTAACGATTAATTTTATGCAATGGTTCAGTAGACAATTACAAATACTCCAGTAATAAATGTTTAAAAATGCTAATAGAGTTCTGAATAAGACCCCACCAATTATCACTAGAAATTAAAAAAAAAAAAAAACAATTTGCTGGTCAGCCACAATTTGATTGTCTCATTATGCGTTCCCAAACACATATATATTTTAATATATATTGATTCGAAAGTCCATTGATAGCAATCTTCTACTACTATTATGTTTTCTGTCAACCTTGAACCAGTACATTTGTTTATGTTTTATTAATCATTGTTAACAGCATGTGTAACTGCTAATAATAAGTACGCAAACTAAATTCCACCATGTAGTCATAGTGATATATTTCCCTTTATGTGCCAATTCGACTTTAGTGCGAACAAGTTTGATAATATCTTTTGCGAATAGTAGAGATGCGGTAAAATTGAAGTTTTGATACCTTCATCCAGATCATAATCTCACCGATATGGAAGAAAGAAGACGAAATCTCGGATTTTACAAACAATCAGGTTAAGTTGATAAGAGTTGACAAGAGTTGGGGGGTTGATGGATATTTACTACCTTAAAACGAACTTAGTTGCGAAGTTACGTAGTGAGTGGAACTTAAAAGTTTAAATGCTAATTTATATTTGTATTTATTTATTTAAATATGAATTTGCTGTACAGTAAGAAATACATTTTTTATAAGTGCACATATGAAATTGAGAGAGAAGACCAATATAATAAAAATTAAATTAAAAAAAGAACAAAAGAAAAAGTATTTGATCTTTATACGTAAATATTTGACTATGTTGATATAATGTGAACAATTCTGTCACGGTTTAAAAACACGTGTAATTTAATTTAATTATTCCACTTACCCGTAAATTGCAACCAATGCGATTCCACTTTCTACATAATTCCCAAATCGTTGTTAAAGTATGCACTTCATGACTGCTTCTCTATAATGCAATAAAATTGACTTCAAGTTCTTAGCATTAAAGTTTTTAAGTTTGCAGATTTGTGTTAATATCCCATAGTTGTTAAATAAAAACTTTCTCGGTTCCTTATTTCCATCCCGATATAAAAACTTTTCTCTGGATTACGTGATTTTCTCTGATAAAATGGTCCTGCCCAAAAATCCTCTTTCAGATTAGGACACCAAAATATTTTTTTTTAAATTCCAAATGTGACGGTATCTCCTTTCCCACGTCCACGACTTCCATCGGGGGTTTGAAATAGTTATAAGCATGTGTGGTTGTTCATTTTAATTGAATGCTTTTGCATGAGAACATTTCTTCTCTGATGTACACCGCACTTCGTTGCTGGCAACGTTGTTGACCAATAATCCTATTACAAAAGTTCCCAAAGGAAAACCATTCAATTTGCATATTCGGGTATCTATCTATTCGTTAGCCCTGGATATTAATGAACTAAATCCATTAGTGGAGGTCTTGACTATTGTCCCTACTACTGCAGGAAACTTTGCGAACAAAAGCTTTCCGCTACATTTATGCCCTCGACCTTATTTTACTTTTTTAGAAACGAAAAAAGAACACCAGCGTTTGGTTATAGGTGGATTCCGATATTCTATTATCTCTCGCATATTGTTTGGTAAAATTACGAGCCAAACAAAAGCCATTGCAGCACAGAAAACCCCCGTCAAAATACTGATTAAATCCTCAACGGATTGAAGTTCATCTCCTTTCTTAGCAAACATACCAATAGGGGAGGGAACGCAAAGTTCCATCTAGAGAGACAACTTGTTTGAGGATTACAATTTTGTTTTGAAACTCCTAGCAAAACCAATATTGAGTGCGATTTAAAACGGATCAGTACATCGAAGTTCGCATTAATTATTTAGAAGTCTTTTCCCAAGGAGACAGGTTTGCTTTAGAAACTTTTTTCTCCGTCCAATTCCAATCTTTTATTGAACGCTGTTTACCTCGTTTTACGACTGATAGCTTTTAATTAAATCTGTAAGTATAAGAACAGAAAACGAACTACATTTTTCAAATAAATCGTAGTGCGGTCAACGGATGAGAGAACAGACTTGCATGGGTCGCGTACTTTGTTATACGAACAAGGTGTAAATTAATTTGCCCGACCATGCTAATAGTTTGTAGGGTTATTGAGCGAAAGCGAGGTTAGCGATTTACAGTCTTTACTAAAAAGCAATCGCTCTTGATTTGAAAATAGTTTTCAATGCTGTGCAACTAATGTATACATAAAATTGGAAACTTTTCGACGTATATATTTATAGTACGTTTCCACCAATTCGAAACTTCCCATTTGATGACACCCTAGTGCGGTCCCACATTCAAAATGGCAAAAAAATAACTTCTTCAATCTGCGTAGGTGATTGAGTTCTCTTTACTATTCTTCTTACTAAACACTTTTTATAGATTTTTTTAAACATTAAGTTTCAGCTGAAACATAGATTTTCGTCAGTAGGTAATATTTGTAACAACTACAAACATACTGTTATAAATCATTGATATTTGGAATATGTGGTAGATAATACTGGTTAAAAAGATTTTTCCTATAGGTACTTCCTAAAATACATCGAACCAAGAATTTAATATTTAAATAATCCAAGAGACATTTAACCCTGAGAACGAACTGCAGTAGTTGTCTAACACAATACACTATTCAAACATGAATGTCAAAGCTTTCAATTTTATATGGAATTCAAGTAACAAATTTAAAATGTAACAGATCAAAATCCCAAACACACATACAAAGGTTTTCAGTGAACCCCACAGTCGGATCAGTAGGTGGAGATTACAATAACGCCGCCGGCAGTAAGTGAAAATAAAATATTTTGTTACGTCTACAATAAGACAAATCTAGCAGGGTACTACAGTTAGTTGTCCTGAAAAACTTAGCTCAACTCAGCCGTTCGGATTCATCTAAGTTATAGTTCCCGTGCATGGTTGTGCTAAGCACTGGGTCCCAACAAAGCTTTTGAATCCTATTTAATAAAGATGACAATTATATTTCTTAGACAATAATTAAGAAATATTTTTTTTGTTTTATTACCACACGATTAATTTTTTGGACCTACTGTTGCTTTAAAATTGTAAGTAAACTACGTACAAACACTTACCGCCAATACTTGTTGTTCTCGAATGTCATTATCTATACTATAGACGAAAAGATGTATGGCAGTCATTTTAATTGGATTTTGTGCAGCAACACACACCTGCAGATTTATTGCTTTATATTGAAATTTATAGGATGAGCTTAAAACTAGGGCAAACCGATTCATCCAGTTCTAAAATATCGCAGTGGAGACAATATTTTCCAAATAGTATAATAACTATTTTGCAGAGAAGAAAGAAAAATGAAAAATCTTAACCCCTTTGAAAGCAAAAAGATTATTGAGAAGCGTATACGAGGGCGCAAAATCGATTACCACCAAAATGTGGTATCTTTGCGTGCAAAAGACCCAGACCTTAAGCACGTATCTTAACAAACCCCAATAATAACACACACTTGAGTATTGTTAGGGATTTTTTTATCAGTTATTTTTTGTTGCCTATATTTTTTGAATGTGCCATAAGGCGAACATGAAACAAGATAAGAGACAACAGCATCGACCGTTGTCATGGCATTTGCGTAAAATTGTTCCTTTCTATCTCTTGCTGCCAAGAGCAGGGACAGTTGCAAGTCACTCACATAAAAGAAGGAGCATGTGCTTTTGTTTTGTGAAAAAAATATTTTTTTTGTTTTGTTCTTATAAAGTCCCAGATCACCTGCACTGGAAATTATGGAAAAGTCCATCTAAGCTCATTAAATAAAGAACAGAAAAGTAAATTGTCATGAACAATGTAAAAATACCTGGTGGTATAATTTTACCCCATCGGAAGAACTATCTCAAGCAAACATTTCAAATCGTGTTCCGAATCGATTACTTATCAATTTGCCAAATACTGGTGAACGCATATAACAAGATTCCGATGGGAAAATCAACAGACTTTCGTATGTATGTTGATATGTATGCAAGATATACTTTGCTAACGAATGCGACCTCGACTCAAGAAGCCAATGATTTCTGATAAAGGATACATTTTGTTGACGAAATAATAGTGCAGTGATTTGATACTATGTAAAATCAACGGATATTGATTTAACGCGTGCTATATGCCGTTCCGATTAAATTTATTTGTGCTTAGTATTTGCCATCGTGATTTCGATAATACAAGGTTGTAGCGTACATTTTTTATTCGTTAAGTAATACACTTACAAGAGTCTGCCTAAACCATAATGGCCAGAGTTCAAAATTAAATGATTAATATGAATCACGAAATATGGTTTAACATGAGCAAGGGAATTTCTTCAAAAACAGTAAAAATAAAAAAGGTATCTTTATTTTGTGCAACTATTTACAAACAATTCTCATATGACCCAAAAAAAAAACAAAAAGAAAAAAATCAAAGCAAAGAGTCGACCATGGTGAATGTAGAATGTTGGAATTGTCGGATGTTAAAACTTTTCAGCATCCTGACAAAACAACCAAATAGATGCAAACTAATTTAATGCAATGAATTCAACGAAGAAAGTCCTTTCAGCATATTAGGATCATCTTTTCCCAAGTTGACATACGATCTTCTGTCTGTCCGATACAAAATAATTTTTCCATAGAATGTGTATATGTTTCAATTTAGAAACCAATAAATGTAGGTAAATAAATCCCAACTGTCTGCATTAAAACATTATATTGGTTTCGACCATCACTGAAGGAAAGTTTCCAGTTTGTTACCATTATATCGGACTGTCAGTACACTTGTATGCTTCTATTTAATGACGAAATTCATAATAAAGTTTGCGATGTGTTTAAACAAAAATTCAATTGAAGCTTCTCTGCAGCTGTATGCCTGCAGATGCAAGCAATGGTGGTTGTGGTTCCGTGTGGGTTGTTGGTTTTTGCAAATTTTATCGGATTTTCATCGGTTTGGCAATGTGACCGGCATCAGTGTCCATATATTTACTATACCA
Source organism: Rhingia rostrata (assembly GCA_949824845.1). Lineage (NCBI taxonomy): Eukaryota > Metazoa > Arthropoda > Insecta > Diptera > Syrphidae > Rhingia > Rhingia rostrata. The sequence goes on from OX463757.1 coordinate 106,682,505, forward strand.
CCGATGACGATTACCACGTACAAATGCAAAAGTTTACGTTACTGGGTGATGAGTTAGCTACCCCAACTTTACCGATTCGTTATAGAAAGCTTATATAATCATGTTAATAGAGTCCTATATCCAGCCGCTGCGCCGCGTCGTATAGAGATTTAGTTGTCTGAAAATGTTTATTTGGTTAAACTGTGGGTTGAGTACCTACATTCAAAGTTTATGCAGCAATATCCAAGAATGCACTTAAGGATATGTTCACAATTAGCTTTAAAATATTATTATAAGTGTGTCTCTACAATAATTTCTGAATAAAACTTCCAAGTTCCAATTAAATATTATTTAGATAATTACAATTAAAAAAAGAATGTCCTTGTTTCAATAAGTATTTCCATTGAAAAATCGAATATTACGAAATAAAAACTAAATAAATGTTATTTCTTTATTCCGAAATAAATCATATTGTAGTTAAATCACTTTGCGACCATCCTCGCAAATTCTCTGTGTTCGGCTACTACTTTAAGTTCGCCATTGTAAGTATTTCAATTTCCACGTCTTCCTTAGAGCAATCCTTTAAATGAAGATACGGCACAAACTTTATCCATCGAAATTGTCTTGTTAAATATACCACTTAACATTGTTTTAAAGAAGAAAGTGTATCCCTAGCGGATAATAATGAAACAACTTTCCCCCGTTCGCTTCAAGGAGTGTTCGTATTTTTTTATGAAGGGCGGTGATTCCTCTAACACGCTCCCACTTTTTTTTACTTTGTTCGAAGGATAAACTGGAGAAGAACGAAAGTATTTATAAAAAAATTGTCTTTGTTTAGGGACCAGCCGTTCTTTTTTAAATCATTGGAAGTTGACTTACTTTAGTGCTTTGGATGATTCGTTTTGTTTTGTGATTTGTCATTATGAGCTGTCAACAAGTTTTCTTATTTATATATGCAGTTTTGTTGAACTAATGTACTTATAGTACATTAGAAGTTAAATCAAAATCGTTAGAGCCGTTTTTGATAAAATAGAGGTTATGTATGACTATATAACATGACTAAAAGGAAACAAAAAAATGGCCTTGAACTATGACCCAAAAACCGCTGGATACGAAGTTTAAAGAAAATCAGTCACGTTGTTTAGGCTGGAGAGACGTGTACGGATAGACGGACCGACGGACGGAATTCCAAAAACCACTTTTTTGGGTTCCGCTATCATCGTAATGTTAGAATCAATCAAAATCTCGAGGTCGAAAATTTTGTAGAAAACAATATTTTTCTCTTTGTAAGAGAAAGAAGGTACCGGTAATAACATGGCTTAAAGCAAACAAAAAACAATGGCCTAGAAATATGAAAAAACTCTGGATACTTAATCTTACGGACAGACGGACCGACGAACGGAATTCCAAAAAAAAAACACTTTTATGGGTTCCGCTATCATCATAATGTTAGAATCAATCAAAATTTCGAGGTCGAAAGTTTTCCCGAAAACAATATTTTTTTCTTTGCAAGAGAAAGTTAAAAACAAGTGCAGTTTTAGGTCGTGTGTCAATTTCGTAAAAACACGGGTTAAATTTTATCCACAGGCTAATTTTTGACATTGCTGTAGGGGTAAACAAAAAATTTTCTTTTTGCTGTGTCAATTGGATTAAATGGGATTTTATTTTAATAATATTTTACATAATTTCCCAAAAGAATTGGAACAAAATTCCTTTCTTCCATTAATTATTAATTATTGTCATTAAAAGAAATATTGTTGTACCATTTGTGGTCATGATTAAAGATATACGCCCTACTTTGTTCATGTTAAACATATTTCACATATAGCGAAACTAATGTAACCATAACATTCTTGAAACCAATTTTTTTTTTTCAAAATCCAATTTTAGTTTATTTTACGATTTGCATTAGATTTTCTGATAACTTTTTGTTCTTCGCTTTTTATTTAATAATCTGAATGTTTTATTATTTTCCCACCACATGTGAACACTGATAACGAGGAATCAGTGTGAGCGTACTTTCCATCTCTGTCTTCCCTCGGTAGGTATACCAAATGTAAAAAATTAGCCACTGGATTTTAGCGAGCTGTTGAGCAGTTTAAAATTTTGAAGTCTCTATTCACCATACTAATGTAAAAATTTATCCACTGGCTAAAATTTTAACGCAATTGACACATGGCTTCACTGTAATCATAACTTATAGTTACATTATTAGCACGCGAAGAAAAATCGTTTAAGCCAAAAAAAAATGTGAAAAGTGAGTTTGTGCTAATGTAAATTTATGCGTTAAGTTAATTTATACTTTTCTGACAAATATACAACTAAATATACTATACTTTTCTGAATAGATAAAAGGTGATACAAATCTATAAATGCGTGCGTATCTGTAGCTGACGCTTGTAGCTGAGTCAAAAGTTAAAAACAATGCAAGCCGTAAGCGCTTACACAATGTGAATCCATAGCTTGAAGTTGAATGAATGGCAACTTCATGCAAGAAATGTATCTCTCTTTTGACAGCGATGCAAGATAGCAGCTACAGATATGCATTCTGGGCGGCCCTTAAGGATTTGAATAGTTTGACATTTACAATACCATTCAGTAATGTTTTGCGTTCCACGTTACCTTACGTAATTTTTCAGTTGTAATCTAAAATCGGTAACACGGCCAATGTTACTTTGGTGCTTACCTTGGAATTTGGATGTGTACAGGTTTAACACGATTACGTTTAAAGCTTGGGAATAAATTTAACCCACATTCCAAAAGTTAGCGCCACCGCTCACTATTCATTGCAAGTTTTCAGTCTCACACACAAAAACATGTACATAGGTACACGTGTAGTTACCACAAAAATGCTGCCAATCACAAAAAAAATCCCGCTAATCTCGAATAGAAATTCTGTAAGCTGTTATGTAGAACAAAGAAATTTTTTCTCCATTCTTTTTACCTAAATACGCGACCGAACTAGACGGAATTACTTTCAAAATGAAGCACATACTTTAACCGAATGAAATAAACTGCACTAATGTAAAATTTCGTGTTAATTCTTTCGTCACAAGTATTTATCGAAGGAGCACAAACTAATCACCAAACAACAGCTCAACCAGCGATGCCAACCCAAAATATTTCTCAGCTGTCAAAGAGAGGAAAAAGGACAAAAATGTTTGTTACTACCGATTGCAAAACCCAACTAGCTAGTAGCTATGTGTGTATAGTATATACTGGCATATACATTATACATTCCAATAAATAAATAAAAAAAAGTGCATTTTAGTTGAATTTTGACTTTCTCAGCCTCAACAATTTCATAAGCATACGAATTTATTTGACTATGAACAAATTTGTTGGACATTAATTATAAACACTTTATAGCCATAGTACATACCTACATATATGATAAAAATTCAATTCGCAGAGCCCAGGCTAATTTTCTTTCTTTTGCATATTTTTCAGAAATTGAGTGTTGAAGATAAATATTAGAAAAGAAATACCTCCACCAATAGGACTTTATATAAAAGCTCCGAAGAAAGGTCGCGTTTCTTGAAAATATGCCCAAAAGCCAAACCAAGACTGTCGATTCATTGTAACTAACAACAAAATTATCATTGGGGAGAAAATTATCTTCTTTTTATGAACTGAAATGCAGATACACACACTATGTAGATCGTTGAGCTGGTCATAAAAAATGGGGTTTCAGATGCAATCCCATGTATAACAGTTATAATAATGAATAAGAGATCGGATATGGATAGTGTTAGGTTAACAATTAGTTTAAAAAGTGTATTGACTTTAGATAACGGATATGAACAAGAAAGCAAAGACAACGTAAGATGCCTTGCCGATATCTCTTAGAAATAGTTTTAAATACTTTGTTTTTAATATAAGTATACTAGAGCAAAATAATAAATGGTGTTTTTTAGTGGTACATATATAACTTCTAATAACGAAGTGTATTTGACTTTGCACAAGATTGTATAGTCAAATTACTTTCAGCGATGCGGCATATCAAGCATATGGGTATGTAAACAGCAGAATTGTCGTTTTGGAATGAGCACAATCTTCATGCGTCTTGATACTCCTTTACAGTAAACTTCTTCGGTTTGCGTTAACGGGCTATGGAGACGATGATTCAACCAATAACTATACGAGGTATACAGCTAGATGCCCCTAGTAAGATGGGTAGGACATTTAGAACAATACTACGGATCAAAGAGTCTTCGATTCCCTTCAACCAACTTGGTGTGCGGAACTGGAGGCAGTTAGCTAAAGGTCGGGCTAATTGGAGAAGCATGTTGGTCGAAAATTAGGTTCATTCTGGACTGTAGTGCCACTTAGGTAAGTTAGTATTAACGGCGCTAATCAAGTGATCCGAAATCAGGATTACTGGCGCTACTGGTCGAATCGGAAAACTCCAACGGTGTGTATACGTGTTTGAGAGAAATTTTGTTTAAAAGTTTACATAATAAATAAATTTTATTTAAATATTTTTTATTTTTACAATTATATTATCTTTTTTTTGTTCGCAAACATGAAATATCATTTTCTGTATAAATATTTACAAATTCGTTTTGCGTTTAGTTCTCATATTTATCGTCTTTTCTGATTGAACCAAGTCTAGGGTTCGTTATATCATAATACAAAGTAAAAGTACTTGAAAGAAATTGAAAAAAAAATTACAACTTAAACGCTTTAACCATTATTTTGTCACGAAAACAAAAATGTCTTACAACTAAAATTTTTAATGGGAAGAAACTATAAATCGACTATTAAGTAAACTGTATTTTCTTCTTCTATTTGTAAGGCATTAACTTATCCTAATTGTTTTCTTTTAAATATTTTTTTTATAATCCTTTATCAACTTTTTTTTTAAATAGGCTTTCCTCATTTTGTTTGTACTGAATTATGTTTAGTCAATTTATTTAGAAAACAAATATGTTGCTGTTAATGGAGGTTGCAAAGTTTGACTAATTTGGCTTGTTTCGTTTTAATGTACCGTCAGCTAGTTCCACTAAAATTGATCACAAACACTACATTTATTGAACGTACCATACTTTTTGTTTGATCAACAAAATGCGAATATATACACAATTTTGGGCAAAGTGCCGTTAGTATACGTTTTCAGTAATAAAAATCATCTGTGTGTATTTACCTCATCGTCGTCAGCATTGTTGAATGAATTAATTAGCGCCAGACGGGAAAAAATTCCGAGGCTTCAGAATTATCCACATGAATATGCTCGGCTGCTTCGTCCTCGAAGCTCAAGTCCCTAAAAATTGTAAAATCTAATCCTTCGAAGAACTCCAGCAGTACAAAAATAAAACAAAAATCATCAACAATACAAAGGAAGACGAAAACAATTGGAGGTTGGGGTGAATGGAGAGTTCAAGTCCGATTCGCAAACAGGAGTCCTTAAAGTCGCCATTGGCAATTCAAACGCGAAAAGTGTTTGTCATTTGCTTCCCACACCTACGAGCGCTTCGTCTGCCAGCTCGTCGTCTGTGATACACGGCGAATTGGAGTGAGGCGACGGCATTACCACCAGCGGCGATGGGACGGGTGATTTCAGAATATGCACCGAAACAGATGGAGACGGTGGATGCTGATGGAAGGGAAGTTTATTTGAAATTTGAACTGAGGAAGATTGCGCGTGCACCGGTGGTAGGAGTTTTATGTCATTTTTTAAGGTAGACGACGACAATAACGGCTGATCGTCAGTTAAACTGGGTGTCGATGGTGGACGCATGCTAAGATCGTTCGCATGGCTGTTGGTATCGATAACAGGTCCGCGGTATGAGTTGAAGTGTGCATTAGGAATCAAGGACGAAGGCGTTGAGGACAGAGAGGGGGTTGTAATGGTTGTGTGACAAGACAGATTTAATATATCTAGGGGCTGACCTTTGTTTGGGGCTGAAACAGTAATTTTCGATAAATTCTTGTTCGAATCGTTACTATTGCCGCTGCTCTCCGAGCTAGTCGGTGTTGGCGACGGTGTAAATGATGTGGCCGGCGTTGTTGGTGCAGATGTTGGACGGGGTTTGCTCGCTGACTCTGATTCGTGTGGTTGAGAATTAGAATTCCTGGCCGAAAGTTTGGGAATTTGGAACTTGGTGTTGAATGTTTTCATGAATCCTTCCATGGACGCCATGTTTGGGGAAGCGAATTGAAGTATCTTCATCATGGGATCGGGACGAGGAAGGATCTTTTCGATAAAGTTTGAAGTGGATCTGGATTTGGTACTACTGGACGTTGACTTGCGAAACGTTTCTGAATTAAATGAATTTGTACTGTGAGATTTTGTCAGAGAACTGCCACCACCGCTGCCAGAACTGCCAGATGACACTTTGGTGGAGAGGCTCCCCGAAGAATTAGATTTTTGAAAGTTATGCTTTGTTCCACTCTGTGAATTGCTACACGATGAGAAAGATGAACCCGATGATAATTTGTTTGTTGGCAAAGCAGGTTGTGCCGGAAATGGTAGACTCAATGATTTCTTTGAAGCAGGACCGCTGTTTACACCTGGCTTGAGACCGGTATGCTTCTTTGGGGAACTACTGCTCCCGGTCACATTATCAGCCTTTGTACTCGATACCTTGGACCGATTACTAGAACTACCACCGTCCTTGCTTTTTGTTTTGTTAATTGTTAACTTAATACCATCCTGGCTTGGTTTTACCATGTATTCAGAACCAGGGGTGCCACTAATGCCACTGCTTGAGTTAGAGCCCATTGAATCCGTCGAGATTTGATCTGCACCTGCGGAATTCGTCAATTTGGAAATGGAATCATCTACTGAACCTTGAGAGGATTTCAGTTTATCAATGACGGCGTTCAGCGAATTCTTACGTCCTTTATCGCCATCTTCGGAAACGCTGGACATTCCTGAGAAACCTATGTGAATGGCAACATCAAGTGGTTTAAGCTTTATTGTTGCAGACTTAACTTTGGGACTTGTGGGAGTTTTTGAGTTTGGATTCGGTACAGTCAGTGATCGCTCCTTACCGTCCTTTTCCCGAATTTTAGATGAGGAAGACGGTGACGATGACGACATTGGTCTAGTAGGCAATACCAGTGATGATTTATCACTTTTTGGACTAGTTGCGTTTTTTAATGTGGACATAGAAGGTTTTCCAGAGCTTCCATGTTTAGGTGAGAGTGTGCCAAAAGGACTCTTTGGGCTTGAAGAAGCATGCTTTGGACTGGAGTACACGGGAGAATGTTTTGGACTCGGCTTTGTGCTTGGCGAAGTGTGTACAACGATTGAGGCGTTTTGTGGTGAATATTTTCGTGAAAGTGAGTTTGGATCGGATGCTGGAGAGTTTTGACGAGGAAACAGCTTCTCTGGAGGACCCATAGGGGAGTCTTCACGCTTTTTCTTCCGTTTCTTCTCGCTCTTGCTTGATTCCTTATCTTCTGTTGAGCGTTTATTTGAACTTGAACTCTTTTTATCGCCGATCTTTACACCAGACGACGATGACGACGTTGACGGCATAACCGAATTAATGGGAGTTATAGTTATGGTGGTCGTAAGTGTATTTTGTGATGGCAGCGTCGTCAATGGAATAATTTCAATTCCAGGCCTTTTGTCCATCACTCCCGATGAAGAGCGGGCTCCACCCACAACACCCGACTCCATTGAGGGAGACGTGACAGATATTGGAGTAATGCTGACTGTATTCTTGATATTTGTTTTGTCTTTCCAAATCTTCTGATACTTTTCGGCAATATCTGCACTTCGATCCGTTTCAAAGTTACATGACGACGATAATGATGTTGATGTTGTATGTGGTAATGGTACTGATGTAGATGATGATACAGCGACTCCAGATGCAGCAGCAGCAGACACATTGGTCGCAACGGCAGGGAATATTGATACCTCCTGTGCGTTGCTGCTATGCGCCGCTGCTGATAGTGTGCCCAAAGAGCTGGAGTCGTTGCTGCTAATATCAGACTGCAATGTTAGATTACTCTTTGGGCTTTTACAAAAATCCTCCTGCTTGACTTCGGATTTGAATTGTTGTTTGATGAGGCTGCCGCTCACCGGGCCACCTACTCCAGCTCCTGACACTGAAGCGGTGAGTTCAGGAAATCCATCGGCTGCAGAATTGGAAATTCCTGTGCCATGAAAAAAAGGCCTATTGCCCCCTGCACCAAAATTTCCATTTAATGAACCACCACCCCCACTGGGCTTTCCCGCGCTCTTAATATCACGAAAGTCAGCGCCACCACTTCGACCCCCTGGGTCATTCGGACCTTGAGATAAATTAAAATTTCCATAATCTCCACCGATGCTCCGTTGGAAGCATTGCAAGCGCTCCTGATCCCAGCATTTAAGAAGGCTGCGAATGGTTACTGGTATCGAGAGACTCTTTTGTATAATTGCGGTAAGTTTTGATGCCAATGACTCGTAGTTGTTGGATAACGAATAGATTTCGCATGTGACTATGCCCATGTCATTCAGATTGAATTCAACGGTTGCCATTGATTCCTCGTAGGGGTGTTCGAGAGCGACAGAGATTTGATTAAATGAAATTGCATTTACCTCGAGAATGGTTGTTGATTCCAGGTCTGCGAAAAAATGCTGTCAAGGAAACATACGAATGCATATAAAGAAAACAAACTCACCAGCTACCTTTGGTTGTGGACGTACACAACTGGAGAGGAGCGTAAAGAAAAGGGCATGCTTTTTCAACAGAGCCAGAATTTTGGGAACCTGAGATGGCTCTGTGAATGGCACGCTGGACACAATTGTAGCCTGCAACAGGAACAAACAATAACAATATGACGCAACCGAATGGGATAAACTTACCTTCATTTGTTTGTTTTCGGTGAAAAAATAGCAATGGGTCTGATCTGGGAGGCAGACAAACAATCCCTTTGATGAGTTTTGCATCTGGTTCTCCGACGCTGTTTGAATAATCAGCTTCATTATGGATATCGTTTGAGGTTTGGCGCCATCGCTGGGTGTTGGCTCTATCTGTGTTGCAATGAGGGAGCGTAGCGAATTCGCACATATTGGTATCGGTTTGTTTAAACGCAGAACAAACGTTGCCGGCAATAGAGTCGAATTTAGCGAATTAAGTGGTGAATAAACTGAAACATCTGTCATTCCCTCCTTGCTAAATGCAACCGTTGGCAAAATTTGCAACTTGTTGGCTGATGAAGCCTCTAAATTAACTGTCACGCTCATTCCCAGGTTTTTGCTTGTTATTAAGTCGACCGTTAAAGGAATCATTGTTTTCGCTTCCACACTAATCAAGTCGTATGGCGATACAAAGTAGGTCAATCGCATTGGATGCCCGCCTCGTCTCCTGAGAACAATACCAACAGAAGACTCTGACAAGACTGCCTGAGCGTCATTTGAAAAATTTTGCGACTGGTAAAGACTATACAAATCAGTTTCCATTGCCTGTAATGCAACAAACGCTTTTGTTTTTACTTTAGGTTCAGCGTTAAGTTGATAAATGGAAGAAAGCCCCTCCAGCTGCACAGTGAAATCGGCAAAATCTCCACGATTGAGACAGTTTACAAGTTCGCTACACGACTGTTGTTCGATTTTGCACTCGTGATGGACTTTGACGTCCGTCAAAGAACCATTTGCATCAAGGATAATCTCCAAGTAGAACATATCCGTCGAAATGAACAGTCCTGATGTGTCCTCCATGAACTTTAGTCCCAATTGTCGGGAGAGACTCTCCAACCTCTCCACCAATCCTTGCCTTGAAGTCACTTTAATGCAGTGCTGCATACTATCTAGGCATTTTTGTAAGTTTGCCTTTTCAACGGAATCGAGGGCGTAACGCTTTTCAAGCATTGACAAACGCATTGCCTTGGAGAGCTCTTGAAAGGTCTTATGCTGCGATGCATGCGAACGAATTTTCTCCATAAGAAGCTCCCGCTGCCATTGTTTATTCTTGTCGGCAGCAATGCCTAGAGGCCCAGTTGATGCAGCATCTGCGATGCACACGAGAAACCAGTTATATATATTTTCGATCAAGGATAGCTACATTGGGGCAATGGAGGACCCCCACCCTTCACCGTACTTACCGACAGGTGAAGAATTCATCTTTTGCGGCCTCGCCTCACAGAATGGACATTTGAATGATGTGGATATGGATTAAGTATTATATTTTAAAGTTCTTCTTTATCAACGCGTTGGATAAATACTCATTTTTAAATGTAAAACAGGCAACAAATCTTTTATAATACCTTAGGGCTTATGAGAAATCGGTGACAAAATTCACATCGCTAACCTTCTGAAAGATTAGTTGTAAGTGAAGTTGGGTGAGGTTTCTACTTTTGTTTTACGATACTCGATTATGAATTTTGGTATGGTTAGGCCAGGGATGATTTGGAGAAACTTTCTTTCTGGCAGTGTGGCAATGGCGTTCAAATTGGGGTTTGATTTTTCTACTGGAAACACTTTGCACTATTATATCTGATATGAAAAACATTACTAAGAAATATAAGAAAGGTATTCAAGCAACATCGTAAGTTTACAACGTGCTAAAAATTATATATTTACGACGAACATTTCATTAAATCTTCTAATACTGAAGCGTAAAAAATATGGTAAACCACACATTCTCATCTTAGCTATTTTTCTTTAGCTATAGGAATATTCAACAACTTATTTCATAGTTCACCACATATGTTTGAATTGCCGATGTGCACAATGCATAATAATGTCACATTGGGGTTTCAAACCAATACATTTACTTTGCTGCGAAATTACTTAAGAATGCCGTTATGACGAACCAAAAGACGTTGAAATATCCAACGAACAACGATAGTCAATGTGTTAAAGGTTCAAATGAATATAAACAAACACGACCAGAGTACATAATACTATAAGTTCTCACTGGAGTTCAAATGAGCTCACTTCCGAATTCACCGAGAAGGTGTCCTTACTAAGTTTTGCGAATAACGTTTGACAATTGACTATAATTCCGAATATCCTACAACAGTATACAGTTGACATTTTAATTGTAAGCAAACAGAAAAAAAAGTCCTGAGTAAATTACTCTAATTCCAAATCCTTTAAGATGTATTTCTATAACTTAATTTTTGGTTAACACAATAAAAAAATTGTGTTAAAACAATTATTATTCTCATGTTGCTAAACAAAGAGCTAATTATGTGAAAAATTATATCAACTATAAAAACTATAAAAAAAATTGCAAGTATTAAATTCAACTTTCATGGTATTTTTATGGGTTAGTGCATCTGTAACACGTGAGCTCGGGTCTGCTCTGGTGTACAGAAACATTCACACATATAAATATCATGAAATTCAAATTAAATACTGGCAAATCTAAGCCCTGGGTGAATAATCATAATACACTCGGGGCATAGATTTGTAAGTATTAAATTCAACGTTCATGGTATTTTTATGTGTTTGTGCATCTGTAACACGTGAGATCTGGCTATGCACTTAACTCATATAAATACCATGAAAGTTAAATTTAATACTTGCAAATCTGAACCCCGGGAAAACTACGTATTCAAATTTTAAGAAAACAAACCCATTCGAGACTCGAATTTGACCGAGTGTTTCTACAATCTACATGTCAATTATTTCGCTCTGCCTCCGTCCATTTTATTTCAAGCGCTCCTTGAATAGGGAGGTTAAGCAATTTTCTTAATATTTCAGAAGTTATTTCAAAGAAACGATTTAAATTCTTCAAAGAAATTAAATTCATTTTTAAATTTTTTGGAGAACACACTAAAAGATACATGAAATCTGTACAAACACTTTGCACGGCAAAAAAACTGAATAAGGTTATCGTGGACACGTTTCAAAGGTACATAACATAATATGTAAAAAATTTGATTACAAATTTCAATTTAATTGATTCTGATGAACTATGTTTTAAATGAAATGTGATTATAGTATTACATGCACCACCAACTGACTAACACATAACCTTATCAACTAAAATACATATTTGAGTTTAAGTTTAATCATACTTTTCATTTTAGGCCTCGGACTTAAACATGTGTACATATATCAAATGAGGACGTAGAATGAAGGTAAGTTTTCAATATATCATAAATGAATTAAAATTGCTGATGAACAATGTTTTAAATGATCAAATGATTATATTTTTACATGCACCACCAACTGATATTTATCTGTACAATGGCTTTTAATTGGTAATAAGAAAAAAAAAATATTTACATCATTTTTTTCTTTTTACAGAACATTCAGTCCCTAAGTTTTTCTTGGCGACTAACACCAGTGTTCATAAAAAATGGTAGGTTGTCGGCTATTATAATGCGAACGTTTCATTAAGTAATAAATTTATTGATTCTGATGAACTTATATTTTGTATGAAATGTGATTATAGTTTTACATGCACCACCAACTGACTTTTTAAACTCAATCTTCTGAACTAAAATACCTGCATGTTTTAAGAATTATTCTAATCACTTTACAACACTTTAAGGGCTCAGACGTAAAATGTGTACTACCAACAAACGATGACTTGAAAAGAATTAGGTGCGTTTTCATTCAATATTGCATACATAAATTGAAATTCATGATGAACAATGTTTTGAATGATCGAATGATTATATTTTTACATGCACCACCAACTGATATTTTTTTTTCATATTTATGCAATCTATGGATAAGAAACAAAATATTTTAAGTTTTTTTTTTTCTTACAGAATCTTCAAGGCTACGTTTTGCTATTTATTACAACAGTGCTGTTAGAGGAAGGTGGGTTGTCAGCTTAAACAATTTAGCATAATGATCACTTGATTTATGCATCTCCAACTGAATATGTATATATGAAGAGAATTAAAAAACACGATTTACCGAATTTCACAGTTTTTCTCTTGCAGGTGCTATTTTGCTATTTCCCACAGAAATGGGAACAAAGATATGAGATTGCATATCGAAACAAAAACGGGTTAACGTTAAATACACTCAAAATGCATGTTCTAAAAAATAACTAAATAAAAAGTGATTGCATTCAAATTATTTCATTAGAGTTTTAATTTGGGTCAATAATTTTTAATAAAAAAAGGGATAAACTCATTTTACATGGCACGTGTTCCAGGTCAAACCGGGTCATATTCAAACAAAACACGTTAGACTCATGCTCGGTCCAAGGTTAATGACGTTCTCCTAGTTCTATTAACAACTAGGAAACCGATAATACGCTGTATTTTTATTCAACGGCGGTGCATTCAGTACTTGCAGTTAATAAAAAATACCATTTTTTAACGAAACAGGCTCGTTAGTACGCAGTTCCGAGCTTTCTCACAACCATTCACGCGTGCGTGTATACTTCTCGCACTATGGAGGGACCTCGTGACTGGAGGAGGTTCAGTGAAAAACCATTTAGGTGTTGATACGGCTGGGAATCGAATTAAAGGCATCCCTTTGAATGTATACACATTTTTTTGAAGTCTATTGTGGAGTACCTATATCAAAGTCCTTGGCAAGCAAAAAATGAACGCACATTATGTCGCTATTATATGCGAATAAAAGGCTCAGTGTATTAATCGATGGTTGGCTAGTTCCAAAATTCTTCGATATACCCGTGGCTAAAAACATCGTTTAGTGATGAACAGTAGAGTACAGATCCGAGACAGGGTACAATTTTTCTACATTTAGGTATGTTAAGCCCTGAATACATGATATTTTTAAGACCTAGTCATAATTTGTTAACATGATTGTTTGTAAAAATATATGTCTAGTAATGTTATTGTTTGCCTGACAGATTTTTTTATGTGGACGAATTTTAATTTTCAAAGCTCATGAATTTATTTTTATCGCAATATAAAATAACTAATCTCCGGTATAAGAACATAGTGTGATGGGGTTAAAATTGAATTGAGATATAACTATATGGGTATATACATATATATACCCATGTGTGTGTGTATATAAAAAAATTAAACAAAAATATATGTCTTTCTTCAGAAGTTAAAAGAATGTTAGATACTGATAACAGAGCTACGGAGTACGGACGCATAAGCCGACATTTTGTAAAAGTCTTATAATAGTTATTTTTAAAGCAGGAATGTCTGAAGAACTTTTAATTCTGAATAAGTTGAAGCATGCTCTGGTAGAGTACTTGCAATGATTATAAAGCCACACAGATGACGCATTGAATACAAAAACAGGCTACGGGCGGCAAGGACGTTAACACATGAGAAACGAGATCCAGGTGTATAGCGGGCTGTGCGAGTACGACCCGCCATTGAACAATTTTTCTTGTATGCAGTGCGTCATCTGTATGGCTTTATAATCTTTGGTACCTACTTGCTAGTAATTTTTGTATGATATACTATAAGATATAATTACATCATTTAAGCTTATCATTTTTTAAGATAAGCTTTTTAACTCTACTTTGAATATCCTTTGGGAAAACTCCTCGAATTTTCCTCTAAAATTTGATCTCCAAGGGGGACGCTGGACGAATTATGAATGACGATTAGAATGAATACTAGCTCTAATTTCATACATTTTACCGCAGGAAGAGACAATTTTTGGAAAAGTTCGTCAGGAATTTCGCTACAAATCCCGTAACAACATACAACGTCCAACTTTTGTTTACTCTTCCTCCTATTGTGAAATTCTGGCAATATCTAGACTAATAAACTGTCATAAGAACATTTTGAAATTCTATTTAAATTGTCGTTTATAGTAATGGAGCTGATCCCGTACAGTGTAATTTTAACTGCAGAAATGTTTCTTATTCCAATCCAACATAAATAAGAGCGATGTTTTCCCTTTTCATTTGTGATTTTCTCTTTGTTCTTTAATAATTACGAAATTATCAAGAAAATATATTAAATATTGTCTGGGTATAAAAAAAACATACTTCACACCCACTAATTTATCTTTTGATGTTTGTGTTGGTACAAGTAGGTGTAAATCTTGATTGACATTTTGAAAATTTTTCAAAACTGATCTAGAAAGAAAAATATCTATTTGTAGTCCCAATTGAAATCGCTATAAGGTAAACATTAATTCTTCTAAGCCTGTTGTATCTTTCTGTCTTTTATATTTGTTTTAAATAAAATAAAATGCCGTTTGTCAATCCAAATAAGTGTTAAATCAAGCAGTTCGTACTTCACAACGTTAGCTGATCGAACAATGCTATCTTCACTAGGCCAGAAATGATTTAGACAGATAAATCTAAAAGTTGAGGTATCCGTTGTGTAAGTCTGATAGCCTCTAAATATCGTTGGCACAGATGTAGATATTTTCCCAGCTTTTGAAATATGTCCGCTATGAAGAAGCCCTCTGGCTTCAATGGGTTTATGATCTAAGTTCTAAATAGGTGGTTTGTTTTCTATTTAAGAAACACACTTTAAATATGTGTTTGTTTGAAATTACGGTTATTGGGAATTATTTTTTCCATTCAGCAATCATTTTACATTGCTGAATGGGAAAAATTCCTTGGGAAAAAGAATTCCCGATAACCCTAAATATTAAAACACCGCACTCTTTTTTTTGAACATATATAAATATTTGAACATATGTAAATACATAGTCTTTGGCGACTGCACTTACATATTTACTTAAGTTATGTCACTGACGATGTACAAATAAACCTTTACCGCTCGCTCCGTCTTTGGCTAACAGCATCCAGTTCATAACTTCTAGTTGATTGAACAGGTTTGGTCATGTGTGCGTCACTTAAAGCGATGCCCTTAAGTGACACTTAAGTCACACTTAGTCCTTGTGTAAGATAAGGCCCCACTACCTTAAAGTTGTAGCTGTCGATTGAGAAGTTCTGTCCAATTCGTCGATGTGGTGTGTCTTCTTCAGCGGTGCTTGTTTGATCTTGTCAAAATCCAACCATCGGCTCTTAATAACCCTTTCATTTTAGGACTTCCTATTATGAAAATATGTAGCTGTTCTTAGGTACTTAAGTGACGCCCGATCAATCAGCCTGGTCCTTAGCTAACTGCCTCCAGTTGCGCACTCCAAGTTGGTTGAGGTCGGTTTCTACTTGTTCGCGCCACTTAAGGCGAGGTCTTCCTCTACTGCGGTCCATGCTTCAGCGCCGTAGAGCAGGACTGGGATGATAAGAGTCTTATATAGGATCTCCTTAGTAGTTCGAGTGAGGGCTTTACTACTAAATTGCCTTCTTAGCCCAACAGCGGTTGGCAAGAGTAATTCTTCGTTTAATTTCTGGCGAGATGTTGTTGTCAGAATGAATAGCGGAGCCGAGATAAACAAAGTCCCGTACCGTTCTGTCAAATACGTTGATGTTTTGTGTCCTTTCGTGTTGACAGCATATACTTCGTCTTACCATCATTTACTGCTAAGCCCATTTTTGCCGCTTCCTTCTCTGTACTAACAAACGTGGCTATGACATCACGTTGGGTCCGACCAATCATGTCAATGTCGTCGGCGTATGCTTGCAGTGGTACTGATTTTTAGAAAATTGTGCCTCTGGTGTTGGCTCGTACGTTTTGCACAATTCTCTCAAGATTCAAATTAAAGAAGTCACGTGATAGCGTATCGCTTTGACTAAACCCTTTTTTGTATCGAATGTGTCGGTGAGATCATTACCGACCCTGATGGAGCAGCGAGAATTCTCCATCGTCATCTTACACAAACAGAGAAGTTTGGGCGGTATACCAAAACTAGACATGGCTCTGCATAGTTCGTCTCTATAAATGCTGTCGTATGCGGCTTTGAGATCGATGAATAGGTGGTGGCTATCGATTTGGACATCTTGGGTTTTTTCCAGGATCTGCCGAAGTGTGAACATTTGATCGGTTGCGGACTTTCCTGGTCTATAACCACATTGATAAGGGCCGATCAGGTTGATGATAAACGGTTTCAGGCGTTCACATATTACGGCATATAGGATCTTATAGGCGATGTTGAGGAGACTTATGCCTCTGTAGTTGGCGCAGTTTAGAGGGTCTCCTTTTTTGCGGATCGGACAAACGATCAGGCATAACTTTCTTCCGACCAGATTTGGCTTATGAGTTTGGTTGATCTTTGATCTTGAGACCGCAATGTCCCCTTATGGATATGGAGATGAGAAAACCGTGTGTTGGCTATAGTGGCATTCCGTTCCGTAGCGAAGTCAATTGTCGTGTAGGCTATGTTTTCCGACAATCCTGCTAACGATGTCTTCTCTTTCTACCTTTGCATTAAATTCCCCAAACGATTTTAACATCGAACTTCTGTAGTCGCTCTTCTACATTTGCATTAAAATCTCCCAGTACGATTTTAACTGGTCATAGGTCATCATCATTTTCCCTCGTTGGGGCGTGTGCGCATATAAGTCTTATGTTGGGGAATTTGGCCTTGATGCGGATTGTAACAATGCGTTCGCTTATGTCTTGGAAGCATATGAATTCTTGCCTAAGTCTGGAATTATCAAGAATAGTCGCTGTTTCTACTCGCTATAACACGGACTGCAGTCAACAGTTTTTCATCCTTTTTTGCCCCGCCCATCCAATCGTATTTCTTTGATGGCAGTAATGTATGCTTTGTAGCAGTTTAGGGCTTCCGCAAGTTGTTCGCTTGCACCTTTAATGTTCTCATATTCCAGGTGCAGATAAGATCGTCGTTGTCCTTTTTTTCGTTTAGCAGGGTCGTCAACAATAAAATCAGTCCTTTCCGAAGCTATTGGTTGCTTCGTAACCGTTAGTTTTTTGCATGTTTGGGTAGTTAACCCAAAGCACAACCCCCAACCTGGAGGACCAGTTCCAATTTATTAGATACCCCTAGGACACCGGGCCATCAGTATCCACTACGGCCTTTCGGTTCGCTTACGCCACCATCTCTCGTCAAGGGGACTGGACTAACCCTTGAAATTCCTAGACCACCTGTTGTCCGAATGTGTCGAAGCAGCTTCTCTAGGTTCGCCTGGGACAGCAGGCCGGGTATTTATTCCGTGCCATTGTGACCTGACTGTTTATAGTGTTGGTATTTTTCGTCGTGTTCTTAGACGGTAAAAGTTAAAATTTCCAACACGTATAAAGTAATAATCGATTTCAAAATGAATGGTCTCAGCCTAGTGATCGCCAGTGTAAATTGCAACAAGAAAATACTAGAATTTCGAAGAACTAACTTGAAAAAGAAGTAGAAAATACAACCCATGGCTGGATGCAAAGATAAGACACTCATTTTTTGTTGTACGTAGGTAGTAATATTTGTTTTCTCTCGTAAAACGAACAAACCAGATAGGTAATTTCATTTTTTTTGTTTTTCTTTTTTTGTTTTGTTTTTTAATGTAACATAAAATAATTATTATAATATAGAATAAGAATAATTGAAAATTATATTAAGCATAAATACTTGATTTTGTTATATGTTTGTTTAAGAATTTTTTTTTCCATTTTTTTTTATATATATTTATATGTTTTGAAGACGAAGTTCAGTTATCTTGTGTGTGTGGTGTGTGTGAATGAATTATGTGCTGTTTCGCTTTTTGCAAGTTATTACTAGGTTTTGTTGTTATATGCGTTCCTGGGCACTCTTAATGTTTAGTTGGCATTCGCTTTTGGTGTGTGGCTTACGCGACATCTTGTGGTTGCCTTGGGTTTGCTTGTTGCCTGGAATTGACGTAGGATGTGCCAGAGGATCCAGCGCCACCACCAGTTGTGCGACCACCTGTGTTGCGTGGTCCATTCATCCCACCGCTGGAAATGGACGACATGCTGGATCTGGCATTGTTGCCATTGGTGGAGTTTGAATTGTTTCGACTGTTGTTTGAACTGTTGGTGGCATTGTTGTTGCCACGAGATCTGTAGTTGTTTGTGTTTTCGTAGCGTTGACTGTTACTGTTGTCCTTGTTGTAATTGCCACCACTGCCATTATTACTCCCGCCACCATTTGAGTTTCCATTTTGGTAGTAGTTATCGTTGTTGCGGAAGTAAACACCGCCTCCACTTCTACCCCCACCATTCTGTTGAGACTGAGATGAATAATTTCTGCCTCTATAACCGCCCATCGTAGGTCCTCCACCATTGCTGCCACGCATGTTACCACGGTCCATACCGTTATTGGATCGGCCATTGTCACGACCTCGTTGGTCGTTCCGGTTGTAGTTGTTGTGTCGCGTCCTTCCGCCGCCGTAGTTATCGTTCTGTTGACCACTGTTAGACCAATGGTTGCTTTCATGTCGACCCTGATGTTGATTCTCATCATTCCAGTCATTCTTTCTCGAATTGGAATTTGCGTTAGAGCTGGAATCCGATTGGTTGCCTCCTCCACCACCACCGCCGCTACTTGAGTTAAACAAAGCAGCACTGTTCATTTCACTGCTCCATTGATTAGATTCGATTGGATTACCGCCATTCTTCGTTTGGGAGTTATCCCGGCGACGGTCATCGCGATCATTTGCTTCCCAATCACTGGTTGGACTAATGTTGACATCTTCTGGCATAATTGGATCATCCTTATTCGCCTCCAACTGCTCAATGTATGTTTCGCTTTGCTGCGGAATAACTGGTGCTTGGCTTAGCACTTGCACTGGAGCTACCACTGGAGGGGTGTCGTACTGCTGATATCCCGCTATTGGCACGCGATTCATCATTACTACTGCGGCAGGTTGCTGCTCGATTTGCTGATGTTGGTGATTGGTGGGTGCAATGATCTGATGTTGAACTGAGAGAATTGTAGGACTCGCATTGACCGCCGGTGAAAACAGCGGTTGTGCAATTTGATGTTTGTCAGATGGAACACCACTTAGAGGGGATTGGAGAGTTGCTGTCACTGAATTGGCAGCAACAGGATAGAGTGTAGTTGGCGCCTGCACGATTGGAGGGAATGATTGATTTGTGAATGTTTGTGTTGGGATTGGTGCGGCCATGTTGACGTGAGCTCCTTTTGGTAGTTGCTGTTGAGTTGGTGGAACAGGCACAGACGGTTGCTGAACGACAGGGGAATGAATCATTTGCATTTGATGTTGTTGCTGTTGTTGTTGAAGCTGTTGGGGTGGTTGTTGGGCATGATGTTGCGTATTGAAAACATTTGAGCACTGGGGTTGTATCTCGTTTGGATTATTGTATGTGGCTGCACCCATGTCGGGAGAATCCAATTCGCTGTCCTGCAGGAAGAAGAAATTACCTCCTCCAATCACTTCAGCTAATGGCCGCATTTGCATGAACTGCTGTTGTTGCTGCTTGAAATATGCCTCCTCTACAGCGCGGACTGTTGTCGCTGGAAAATGGCCCGGAACAGGCGCTGCTAAGGCAGTCACTGCTTGTGGCATTACAGCTACTGGTGATTGTTGCATATTAACTGGGCTAGGAACAACTTGACGTGGCATTTGTTGCGGTTGTTGTTGCTGATGCTGTTGTTGTTGTTGGGGCACATGCTGATTTGTCACAATTCCACTCGGTGGTGGTGTTGGTTGCTGCGGCATTTGATTTTGCATCTGGTGCGGGGGGTAAACTGGTGCAGTTTCGTTTGAATCCATAACATAAACATTATTAACAATTGGCGCATTAGTATCATAAGTTGGAGCGGTCTTTATCAGTTGCGTTTGTTGGTCTTCTTGATGCTGCAAAGGTACATCCTCCACAGCAACATCGTCGACCTCTATTTCATCATTTACATCCAATTCATCATCCTGCTGTTCACATGCAATAATCTCTTCCGAGACAGTTGGTGGTTCTTCCATAGCATCGGGTTGAGTTTCACAATGAACCTTGTCCAAGAACCCACACTCCTGAATTTGGTTAAAAATACGCTTGATGTTCTCGAATGTAGTTTCACCGTACTGCTTGGGGCGACCATCAATCGTCATCGACAAATATTCGGCAGCCTTTTGAGCAAGAGTCAAGAATGGAACGTCGTCAGTCTGTTCGGGCCGTCTGGTTTGAATGTCCATGTTGCTGTATTCATTTTAAAACAAATAAAAGAAAATTGTTCAGTACTTTGTTGTGGTAAATGTTTGCAGCGCTCTCTTATAAAATAGTTTAAATGGTAAATGAAGGCAGATTCAAGGATCACAGTCATTTGAGAGGAAAAGTCCAATGTTAATCTCACGAACACAGTGGAGGAAACACGTACACTAAAACCCAAAGTTTATTGTTTTTTTTTTCAGTGGTGCCGAGCGAATGCATTTTTCAATATTGACGTCACCTTCTTTAATTGCGCAGTTAAAACTGATTGCAGAAATTATGAAAAATTGGTAAACAGTTGTGTTAGAGTAAAAATAATATATAATAGTAGCATTATATTTCTACCAGCCATTATCATTTAATGATAACTGTGTGGTCATGCTAGTCAAACCATACAACTATATAACCGAAAAAGTGCATTTTGTTATTTGTTTTGTTTATCTCAAGGGTCAGCGGCTAAAACTAGACTGTTTAAATCGAAATGAACCTATTGTCGACAAACAAAGTAATATACATAACAATAACCAACCCATAAAATCCTTTTGTGCTTTGAATTGGATGGGAATCTTAAGAAACAAAGTGCCAGCGCGATCCTAGTTTCATCTAGAAACGAAATGATTGGCGTCGACATAATTTCTTTGTATTTTGCGTTAACTTTGGTAAAACTGTATTCCGTGTGTGTGTGCGAAACATTCTGTTAAAACAACAATTTTGTGAATGTAAACATTTCCAGAATAGATCAAAAAAATTGATTTAGTAAATTTGTAAAGAATTTTCTACGTTTAAGTGAACATGAAAAAGTATAAAAAAAAAAAATCTGTGACACATTCGCGATATATAAAGGCAAAACTACACTGAGTCAGATAACTTTAATAGTTGTTTGTATTAAACCCTAACTTCGATAACAATAATAATTAAAATAAGCTATTTACTCACAATTTTTCCAAGTTTTCAAGATCGGTTGATTCCAATTTTACAGCCCCATTTTGTCCAGAAAGAAACATTTCACGGATATAACCACTGCACAAGTTTGTCAAAATGTTTTGAATGATCAGAACCTCTCGAATCTTGCTAGTCTCCGTTTGCGCCTTGACGACAGCATCCTTATAAAACGCAAAACAAACGAACAAAAAAACAGGATCATGATGTCCTTTTGAAGAAAGAAGGAAAAAATGTGTATGTGCATACCTTTCTCGCTTGCTTTTTCTGCTCCTTTTCAGCATCCTTGGAGAATTGAACCATTTGCTTTGAAAGATCTCGGGCAAATTCCAAAGTTTGAGTCACTGCATCGTATTTAGCAACTGCGGCTTTTTGGTCAGCGCTTAGTTCCTTACCGGAGGCCTGTATCGCTCGGTATGACTCCAATTTGGTCTGAAGAAAATAAACACAAAAAAAGCTATTATTCCGATATCACAAACAATTTTAGGTATTTATTTGGTTTTACGTACATACTTTACATTTCAAATGGAACTGTAAAGGACAAGCATTTAGCAAGGCAAAGCACATGTAAATATGGCGTCTCGTAAAAGCCAAACTTACACATACCCTCAGCTGTATGTAAATACACATCGCAAAAAAAATCGCACTTTTCCATCGGCTTAATAATTTCTCGGCTTTTGTTGTTTAATCAACTGGGTTATTTTTAGCGACTTTATTTACAACGTTTTGGAAAGAATATTTGTAATAAAAATTGTTTTTCTACGAGGAATTTACTGAAAGGTGGAACGTATATACGAGGAAGCCATTGTTGTTGCGGTTGTATGTGCACCCAGAGAAATGGGGTGGACGTTTTGTTGAAGAAACTTTTTGCGGAAAATTCACTCACCTTACGCTTTTCCAAATTCCGGATTTTATGTTCGATAGTCACTAATGCTTGTTTCATCGGATTGGTGGCATTATTATTGTCACTAGTAGACTCCGTTGGGGTGCCGGAGACCTGTTTTTCTAACTTAGTGTTATTTGAGGCAGACGGCATCATTCACAGACAAAAGCTGAAGCAGGAATGGAGAACAAGATCTGTTCTTTTCTTCTTTTCTTTTAGCAGCACAAATTTTTACGTTTTAATTTCGTTCCATTTTTTGGTGTGAAGTAGGTTGCAGTTGATGATGTTTCCAGTGCTAACAATTTATTTTATATAAGTATTATCGAATTTCCTTCACCAGCGGTTGAGATATACAAGTATTAAATTTAACTTTCATGGTATTTATATGTCTTATTGCATCTGTGCTCTGATCTTCTGCGAAACTATAATTAAAAATTTAAATAACTTTATAAATTCATGTTCTAGAATTTCAATCTTTTGTTTTGACACCAACTCGCCAATGATTGAATTTTTTAAAAAGCCGCAAGAAGTAAAAGAACATTTCCATTGAGGGTGACATTTTAATTTCATTATGTGATGTGTTCCAATGAAGTTTTTCAATGATAGATATAACTGGGCCCTAAGGAATTGAAATGTAATCCCCATAGATTCTTACTATACTAAAGGTAGACTACTAAAATCATGTTTTAAAACTCATTAGCTTTGTTTTGACACCAATTCGCCAATGGTTGTATTTAAAATAAGCCGCAAGAAGTAAAAGAAAATTTCCAATGAGGCTTTTCAGTGATAGCTATAACTGGGCCCTTACTTCACTAAAATAAATCTTGATCAGTGAAAAATAAAAAAGTGATTTTCTGCGAAACTACAGTTAAAAATCTAAATATTTTGGGATAACCATGTTCTAAAATTCATAACCTTTGCTTTGACACCAACTCGCCATTAGTTGTAATTATAAAAAAGCCGCAAGAAGTAAAAGAAAATTTCCAATGAGGCTTTTCAATGATAGCTATAACTGGGAGCTTACTTAACTAAAATAAATCTTGATCAGATAAAAATAAAAAAAGTGATTTTATGCGGTAACTAAAGTTAAAAATTAAAATTTTTTGGGATAACCATGTTCTAAAATTCATAACCTTTGTTTCGACACCAACAAAACGCAATGAGTTAAAGGAAATTTAAAATTAAGGCTTTCAATGATATAACTGCACCCTACGGTAACTTTATTCACTCTTTGAAGCCAAATATGTAAATATAATTCACTCACCGGGGTTTAGATTTGCAAATTTTAAATCTAACTTTCATGGTATTTATATGTGTTAGTGTATCTATGTAAAAATGTAAAAATGTAAAAATACCTACAAAGAATGTTAAATTTAATACTTGCGTTTAAATTTGCAAGTCAAATAATATTTCTTATAACAATGCAATTTCGCTTTTTACTGTACATGATTAAATCCGTTAGCGTGTAGCCTGAACTTGAAATCTGCGAACAAAGAAACATTTATATTCATTTCATATTCATACTAGATACAAAATATATTTCAAATATTTCATACTAGATACAAAATATATTTCAAATAGTTCAAATAGTAAAGTAAGAATTCTGAAATACGTTTGATATTGATATTTCATTTCAGTGTTAAGAGCATAAGGTGTTACAAGATAATATCACTTTCGTGTGCGAGGTAAGTGATTTGTTTTATATTCGATTATAATATTTTTAATTTCCACTAAATATAGGAATTTTAGAATTTCGGTTTCTTTTTGCATTTAAAATGTTTTAATAGTTTATTTTTGCTTGCTTAAGATAAATCCTGTAATATTGTGAATTCCTTAAATTATAAGCAAAAAAATAAAAACATATCGAATTTGTTATAAACCTTCAGCACTTTTCAGAACGCAATAGATGTGAATAAATTCCAGAAAAAAAGTTAATACAAATTAAATAAAACGAATGTTGACACCTATCTGGTCCAATAATAAAAAAGGATAGAAAATATCTTACAACCACCGCGTGTATTCACTAAGTAATTCTTGGAGAAACGGTAGTATCTACATAGAATCGTAACGGCTTTGTTGACATCATAAGATTAGGTCTGCGTTCTGAAAAGCGACATCAACATTCTGGACCATTTCAGATCTAGCGGTGACCAAATCAGGAAACGTTCACGTGATACGTTTGTTCCATCTAAGGTCTTATAACAGCATGCTATTCTAAGAATAGTTTACATGTAGAGATATGAATACAGGTAGACCTCACTTAACACTGGGGTAACTGAGGTAAAATATCGTGTTAAACAAAATCGTGCCAAAGCTTTTTGCCTTATAAGGTTACATAGCTCGTAATAATTCTCTTTAAAATTTCAATTGCTATCAAGAAAAACGCATTTAAGAAAAACGACTATGCCTATTCCATGTCTTTTTAAGGCTTTTGCAATTGCAGTGACATTTTTACCATTTTACCTGAATGAACCTGGGCCTCAACCAAAATGCCTCTCCAATTAGCCTGGTCTTTAGCTAGTTAACTGCACCCAGTTACTCATTATGGTAACGTTCTGTCCAATTCGTCTGTTTTGTGTGTGCTTCCGTGTTGACATCATATACTTCGCCTTGCCCTCATTTCCTAGTAAACCCATTTTTACCACTTCCTTCTCTTTACTTGCAAACGTGGCTATGATATCACGTTGATTCCTACCAATGATGTCAATATCGTCGACGTATGCTAGTAGTTGTACCGATTTTTGAAAAGTGTGCCTCTGGTGTTGGCTCAGGAGTTTTGCACTATCCTCTCAAGAATCAAATTGAAGAAGTCACATGACAGCGCATCGCCTTGCCTAAATCCTTTTTTGGTATCGAAAGTGTCGGTGAGGTCGTTTCGAATTACAGCGAGAATTCTCCATCGTCATCCTACACAAACGGGCGAGCTTGGGCGGTATACCAAAACTAGACATGACATTTTATAGTTGTTCTCTATAAATGCTGTCGTATGCGGCTTTAAAGTCGATGAAAAGGTAGGTGGTGGGTATCGATTGGACTTTTTGGGGTTTTTCCAGGATCTGCCGAAGTGTGAAAATTTGATCGGTTGTGGACTTTCCTGGCTTAAAACCGAACGGTTTCAGGCGTTCATATATTACGGCATATAGGATCTTGTAGGCGATGTTGAGGAGACTTATGCCTCTGTAGTTGGCGCAGTTTAGAGGGTCCCAAGGTCTCTTGCGATCGCAGTCTTTCGACATTAAATTTTTCACAGTTTTTCTGGATTGTTGTGGCGTGTCGGAATGTTCGGATATCCAAAATACTGGATGCGTGCTTCATGTCTATCGCAATGTGATCAATTTGGTAGACCGTTCGTTGATCTGAAAACCGCCATGTCCGCTTATGAATATCGAGGTGAGGAAACCGTGTGCTGGCTACAGTGGCATTCCGTTCCGTAGCGAAGTCAATTAGATTAAATCCGTTACCAGACGTGTTGTCGTGTAGGCTATGTTTTCCGACATTACTGCTAAAGATGTCTTCTCTTCCTACCTTTGCAATCCTTAGCTATATCATCTTTTTCCTCCGTTGGGGCGTGAGCACATATAAGGCTTATGTTGGCGAATTTGGCCTTGATGCGGATTTTTACAATGCGTTCGCTAATGTCTTGGGAACATAGAATTTCTTGCCTAAGTGTGGCACTTATAACAAATCCGAATCCGAATAGTCGCTGTTTCTACTCACTATATCACGGTCCGTAGTAGATGTCACAGTTTTTGATCCTCCTTTTGCCCAGCCCATCCGATTGTATTTCCTAAATGGCAGTAATATCTGCTTTGTAGCAGTTTAGGGCTTCCGCTATTTGTTCGTTTGCACCTCTCCTGTTTAATGTTCTCACATTCCAGGTGCAGATTCTAACGTCGTTGTCCTTTTTTGGTTTAGCAGGGTCGTCAACAATAAAATCAGTCCTTTCCGAGGCTATTGGTTGCTTCGTAACCCTAAATTGTTTTTTTCATGGTTGGGTAGTTAATCCAAAGTACAACCCCCCAACCTGGAGAGCCAGTTCCAATTTATTAGATACCCCTAGGACAAGGGGCCATCAGTATCCTGTCCTTGGCCTTTCGGTTCATCCGCCACCATCTCTGCTCAAGGGGCTTGACTAACCCTTGAAATTCCTAGAGAACCTGTTGTCCAAATTCGTTGAGGCCGCTTATCGTTTAGCAAGTCAAATCCGCTTTGATGAGACCAGTACCTTGGAGGTTAAAAATAAGCACTTGATTGTAGTCAGAGTTACAACCACTGGACATTGCCAAGTTAAAGCCAATCAGAGTATACCCTCGTTCTACAACACTCAACCATCGAAACGGTCCAGAATTTGTATCTTTGCTTCGAAAAAAAAATCCTCTTAAGCGGTTGTTGTTAATGTGTATCTTCGTGAATATGTAGCTTGAAGTCCAATGGAGAGCAACTTTATGCAAGAAATGTATTTCTCTTTTGACAGCGATACAAGATACCAGCTACAGATACGCATTCAGAAGACTGTAACGGAGCATTCATCTATCATCGCCGTTGGCACAGTTAATATGGGAAACCACTTATTTTAGGTACATATTCTTAGAAACAGCAAGAATGAAATGTTTATGAAACAGAAGATGCGATCCGATCTTTAATTTTACACAGAAAATCATGGAAAACAAAATTTACTTCTTTTAAGCTTTTAGATTATTAGTCAATCAACTATATCCGTTTTCGATTTGATTCATAAGAAAATATGATAGCTACCAATTTTAGTGCCTCACATTTTAAGGTCGGATTGTTTACAATTTAAAACGTCATCTAAATGATTTCGCAGAATTGTTTCTGCTATTATATGATTGTACTCTGCTTACATTTTACTTCTTTACATAAAATGTTCCTGAACTTTCGTCTCTACATCAAATATTCGTAGATTCATGTTTTGCGATCAATATATTAACTGTACAGAACATTTTTTTCATATACTCAATCTGAGGCAATTAAGGCTGATTTCCAAGAGATCCTGAATTTCATGTGTTGGGCTATTGCACAGATAACACTGAACTATAGTGCGTACCAAAACAGTTGGCCATTCTACTGCGCAGGTCTCTTAAAATGTGTTTTACAATCTCTTAAAATTGCAAAAACAAGCATAAAGAGACTAAAATGGGCGGAGCCATAATAAAAAACGACGTATACCCTGCCTTGTGTTCAAGATCGCTGTCGCGATCTCACTGAGGGTGGTTTCTTCATTTTCCTTCTTTTATACTAAAATTAGGAGCGGAGGAAAAATATAGACCATTATATGTCAACTTTACTTGGAGGAAAATATATTGTTTCGTTTTTTGTCTTGTCGGTTCTTTGTAGGAGTATGATGTGATCACGGTCGGATAGATTAAGCAAAACATTGCACATGAATTGATTGTGTGACTGTGTCTGTATGAAGGTGTACGGTTTTAGATTTAAACCCTATTTGCTAATTATGCTTTCGTTGATCATTATTAATTGTGTCGTGCATATTGATCCTGTAGGTACTGATATTGGCACGCAAAATAAAGTAAATTGCAGTGTCACACCAATTTTTTTTTGTTTATATCATTGAATTTGGGCGAGGTAGGTAAATTTAATAAAAAAAATTACAATTTGGAATCATAATAAAAAATTAAGTTTATTTAGATATTCAACAGCATTTTAGTTCTAAGCACTGTAAAGTTGGGTTACGCATTGTAAATTACAGGCAAAAACGCTTAGTGATTAAATCTCTTTCGCGTCATTTTTGTTCTCTTAAATCCTCTCTCTGCAATCGACCGTTGGCCAACTGTTTTGGTACGGACTATACAAAGCAATACCATAAACAGCTCCAATTTTAACCATGTATTCAACGCATTTACTGAAAAAACAACATTATGTCAAAAGATATGACTTTTCACCACTATCAGATATCAACTGAAAAGAACGGACATTTCTGCAGTAAATTATTTTATTTTACAATGAAGGTCTCATAAGCTCTCTTACTGGGAATGAAAAATATACGAAAAGAGATAAAAAAATGTGGGATTGCAAACACAAATAATAAACAGCTTGACTTAAGTAATTTGATTTTTTTTATTAATAATTGTGTGTTCCGATAATAGATAAAAGAATAGATAAGATTATAAAAAATATAAACTACATTTGCTATTCAATAACACATTGGGCTACATTCTGCGTATTTCATACGATTACAGCATTTTACTTTTATTGAAAATTCCTAATTTTGATTTGTTTCTGGGGGACACAACAACATTTTCCGTTAAACTTTTATTATTTTTTCCACAATATACTTTACAATTATCATTTACAAAAAAAATGTAACATGACAAAAAAAAAACAATAAACTGGTTACATACTACTCATTTGAAATGTAATGTAAATTTAATACTATACAGTGTGTGTACGCTTTTTAAGGACATAAGGCAGTTTGTATCTAAAGAAGTTATTTAAATTTAATAATGCTGCTAACTAACCTAACGCATAAACTTATATAAAATTTTTTTATATATATATATATATATATATATATATAGGTATACATTTAACAAACACATTATTGTATAGTGATTTAGAATATATATTAATTGTTTTGTATGGATAGTACGTGATGCATTAAATTATACTGATTGCATAAAATTTGAACATTTGTTCACAAAAAATTGTATAGATTCTCAAATACTGATGCTATTTTTACCTATATTGGCGTAGTGTTATGGAAAGACACACACTCTCAACTACATTTGTGTACTTTGGTTTTTTTACATTTAAATATTTTAAATTTAAACACTGATATGCTCAAAAAATAAATGACAATCTCTTTCACAAACACCTACATAAGGTTGCAGCATTTTCTTCTGGAACGCGTACTATCACCGACAACGTCTCCAGTAATGCCACTAAACTTCGTCATAGACAATGCCCGGGGATCCATCGATGGCGACGATGCCATTGACAGCGTTGATGCAGCATCTGTGCTATTGGTGGTTCCTATAACAGAACCATTTTCGGTTAGTGCATTTGACCGCGACTGTGATCGTTGCTTTTTCAAATTGGCTAGTGTTGCTCCGGCGTATGTATTATCTACATGATGAGTGTCTTATTTAGGATGTTACATTTAATACATAGAACGTCACACACACAGCAAATTGTCAAACAACACAAAAGCAAAACAACACAGCAAGCGGTGAATAAAAAACAAATATATAAAAATTATATCATTAATTAGGTAATTAGCAAAAAAAATACAATCGGGTTTTAGGCATGCAAACGAAATAAACGAAAGGATTAGGAGGTTAGGAGTACATATATGAAGAAGCTTTGTTTAGCATTAATCAACGATTTATGTACATATATATTTTGGGAAATAATGATAGTACAGAGTAAAAATATGTGAAATCTAATAGTTTCGGACTCGAATTTCATTTAAAGGTTTAAAACTGAATTTAAGTTGCTAATGTCGTCTTTAGAATATATTTTATTAATAAAAGCGGTGTTAGGGTTGACACACCCGGCAACAGCTCAAAATGAAAGCACACGAGTCAAATTTAACTTTCTTCAATGAATGGTACCAGATACTTTTTCTTTAACCGCTCGTCATTTCGATGAAAATCAAAAAAATATAGATACATCTCTTTCGCAGCGTTACCACCCATACTATCATCACTTTCCCGATCACTGACTATTAAACAGTTAATTATGATGCGTTGTTGCCGCTTGTACTCACCTACAAGCACAGTAACTTGCACATTTATTTTTCCATTTTCTTTACTCGTTTGAAAAATACCTGTCGTCGCTCGGTTGCCGGTAACCTTTTCCAGGCTGTTGTTGCCATTAGAGTAATTCGAAAAGGCAGCTGCTTTCGTTGTCGTCTTGTCCATACCAGCAGATGGATCATCGTGCTCCTTGCCATCGGGTGGGTATCTCGAATTTGATAAGTATCGCATTGACTCCACACTATCTACACTCAATTCTTTGCCACCATGGCCGTTAATGAGTATGATATTATTATTAGGCCCGTTGTGCGCACCATCTAATGTTTTTGAGATCGTGTCACCCTCATTTTTGAGTGTTGGAATTGTAGGAGTTGTACTCGTTGGAATATGATCGTGGCTTTTCGTTGTATCGCCGGTGTGTTTAGTTTCGGAGGTACTTTTAAGATATGCTGGAAGAGTTTCTGTTGTGCTATCCGGTGTGGTATACACCTGGAATCAATTGCAATCGATGATTTTCACAACGAAATGATAAATATCAGATTAGATTAACCTCTTGCGCTTGTAGTCGCAGTCTTGTTTCTTCTACGGCATCTTTCTTTGTTGTTAGAGTTTTATCACGTAATGATGTGCGGCGGACTGATTGTGCACTACATGTAGCAAGGTCGGTATGTTGAAAAACATGCACAAAATATTTTAAAAATAAATTTCTTACCGTGTATTGCTACTTTGAGATCGACGTACTCGTCGAATTTGTGCTTCGGCTAAGCGTTTGGTTTCTTGCTCTGATTTCAGTTGTTCTATTCGTTCTCGTATTTCCTGATCTTCGCATATATCTGCAAACAGAAGAGTTAATACGCTTGTATGTTATAGCAGCAGACGTTGTACCTGAAGGTGATTCATCGTCCTTGTTTTTTGCATTCAAATCAGCCCCATATTGTGCCAACATCTCCAACACTTCAAGCTAAGTTGTTTGAATTAGTATATATTTTTTAAATTAGGTCATGCTACTTACATGCCCCCAACATGCAGCTGCATGTACTGGCGTCCACAGATCCTTGTCGACTGCGTCAACGTTGACGTGATGCTCTAATAAAAATTCCACCACTCGATTGTACCCATTGGCTAAAGCAATGTGGAGCTAAATATAAGAGGTTAAATTATATATCTTGTTTAGGCTACAAAAAATTAATGCCAATCTTGTTTCTGAATGATTTTTGATAAACAACTTACAGGTGTAGCACCTTGGTGATCGGGATCCTCCAGATCCCCTCCGTTATTTGCCAAATCGAGCAAATC
The DNA here is from genome assembly GCA_949824845.1 of Rhingia rostrata. Classification (NCBI taxonomy): domain Eukaryota; kingdom Metazoa; phylum Arthropoda; class Insecta; order Diptera; family Syrphidae; genus Rhingia; species Rhingia rostrata. Next base: position 106,714,170 of record OX463757.1, read on the forward strand.
ACTAAGCATTTGTTTTTCAGTCATTGACCTTGTTTCGTCGATGAGCTCCTGTGTGACGCCCCTCTTCGACATCTCGGCTTCGATGTAGTCCAAAGTGTCTTCATCGTCGCAAAGATCGTAGGGCATATTGCCGTCAGTGTTTACGGCTAGCAGATTAGCACCCCTCTCTATTAAAATTTTTACCAAAAACAAATGACCACAGGTGGCCGCCGCATGTAACGGTGTCCATTTGTCACTGTCCTTAGCATCGACATTAGCACCATAATCGAGGAGAAGTTTAAGCATTTCTATGTTGTTGTCAATGCAACACTGATGTAAGGCAGTAAGACCATCTTCGTTGGCGGCATCTGGCGTAATGCCACGTTGTAGAAGATTAGCGACCTCTTGAATATCGTTGCGACTAGCTGCCTCCAAGAGGATGACGCTGTTTTCAAAGAAAATATGTTTTGAATTTTGCATCTCTATGGAATGCCGTTCAGTCTGATTATTGTTCTTTTGGCGTTGTAGCTTTAACCATTCTTTTTCCTTTTGCCTAGCGATTTTCAGTTGTTGTGCTCGTCTCCTTTTAAAATATAATTTTTTATTAGGTATTTCCTGCTTTAAAAAATACATTAAACTTACATTCGGGCCAGTTGCAGGCGTTCATGAGTTGGCAGGTTTTCCACAGTTTGCATTTCGGCCACCAAATCCGAGTGATCCATTTTCAGTGCACTTAATTTATCCGCATCTTCCGTTCGAGAACGGTGAACGAGAATTCCTTTAACCATGTTTATGAGGCATCAATATTGATGTACGCGTAGTTGGAAAAAAATCTGTTGTGTTCTTCCTCCTTTAGTCAAGATACACACGTAGAATATCTAACAAAAATTAAGAATATAATTGCGTTAGCTTGTATTTTTATTTACAATCAAAATAGCTAAGAGTGTGAAGCTTCTTTCAGCCCGGTTCAAATAAAGAGATAGATAAGATAATAAATTGGAATTTTTTGTTCACTACCTGTTCTCATTTTTTATCTCTCTCTCTCTCTATAGATGTCTTTCATTCGTCACAACGTTATAATTTCCTATTCTTAAATACGCCCTCTTTTTGGCAAAAACATACTTTTCACAAACAAGTCCTTAATTAATTTGGTATTTTTAATCACGGTAGGGACAAGAAAAGATTGCAGCCACATACCACCTAGGTGTTTTCATATGACTGTATTGCGGCTGGTGATAATTACAGAGTGTCGCACTTATTTCTAGTATCAGTTACGTCATATGAGTGATAACAGCGTTTTATGCCTATGTGTCGGCGTTTGTGTCACTTAAAATTGATTATAAATAAAAAGGGAAGGCATGTGTTGGACCACTAAAGTATAGGCAGGCGGCATACAATCTCAATATTAATTCGAATCAATATTCAATACAGAAACATGTGATAATTGAAAAAAAGGTCCGAGAAAAGTAATAAAAATAAAAATTAATCATGATTTATTGTTGGTGTGTAATTACTACTCAACACGAATTATCGGTGTGCTTGATTAGTGGGTAGTTAAAAATTGTATGTAGACATTTGTTTTCTTAAGATTGTGCGAAATGTAGAAAGTTGTTATACGCTCTTTTGTGCATGCACAATTCTATTTATAATTATACTATACGTATATCAAAACGCTTCACAGAGCCAATTAATTTTTTTGTCATTTTCTGATAGATTTAAGCAGCCCATCATGTCAGTTAATTCAAATGGCATGATTAGCTAAGAGATGGTTTGCGACAGCCCCGTCCTTTCTCCTCTTTAAGCTATTCGCTTAAAGAAGCTAAAGAAAAGCAAATAAATATAAAGTGACACTAACAAGTGAGTATCAAAACTCTTACAGAACATACAAACAATACAAATATGTATCTTCCCGAACCTCAAGTTAAAAAAAAACAAATGGTCAACTGCTAAATCATTTTTAAAGGTTGAACTAATTGTTTGGTTCGGTGTGTTAAGGATTAACATTGGGCTATAGATTTTAAGACAGACAGGCCTTGCCAAGCATTGCAAAACAAAAAAAAGCAACTATATCGGCTTTTGACTCTGTACATTTATTAATAATATATTTGTTTTCTGGTTTCGTCAAATAACAAGTGTTTCATCGTCTTTGCCCATGCCAAACACGCACAAAAAGATACTACCTTCGATACACAAATAGTGACAATATGTATCCATAATTAAAGTCGACCGACAAACATAAAAAAGGTTATTCGGAATATTCAACCTGTACGACAACCAGTTAAATCAATCTTAAAATTGCCTCATACCCTCGAAAATAAACATTCGCAATAAAAGGGTCAGTACACTTGCAGTGACGTTCTCATTGGCATACCTGCCCTAAAATTTGTATGCACCGTTAATAACACCCTTCCTTGGTAAAACAAAACAAACAGAAATAGGTTAAATGTTACATAAACAATGCAAACTAGTTTTTTTTACAAAGGAAGTGTGCATATTGTTTGCACTCGCCTATCTCAGAAACCGCAAAACATGTAAATTGTAAACCATCAATTAAGCTTAAAAATAGGGCAGCAATACAGAATTAATCAATACTATTCGAATTTCAAGTAACACTCCACTCTTGTACACCACAATAAACAGGTAATCTCGGTCCAATTAGTAAATCCCGAGGATTACTCTTGTATACACTCGTATATAATTCATATTGAAATCTGGTAAAATGCACAAGTGCCTCCACCCCTAAGAAGGTAACTGTCCCGGATAGCATTACCTTGCCCTGAATTGCAAATAATAATATCCGGGGTAACCCCGGTGGTGTTTGTCACGCTTCCACCTCCGACCAGCAAACAAATTAAAGTCCCTTTGCAAAGATTGCCAGTGACACAACACAACATCATTGCCACCCTAATCTGTGTCCCAAACTTTGGAAAATTGGTTACGTTTGGCGTTGTGTATATGACATATATTTCATCTTTTATTCAACAAACTCACTGGCTAATTTTAAGGCTTACACATATTCCTAGCAATTCCAATTCAACCGGTATTTCCGGATCAAAACAAGTCTGACTAAATCCAATCCATATTCTTGTATATGGGTGTTTCGTTGATGTCAGCCTTACTGCATAAAACTTTTCCTCTCGATGTGGATTTTTTTTACTTTATTATTTGTAAATCAAACTTTTCTCCGTCAAAAAACATTTGCTAAGCTTTCAGTTTTTTGTTTAGCTTACTTCGGTTATTAAACTTTTACATATTTTTCATGTTCATTGAGGTAAAACTGAGCACTTTCCACAATATTCCAGCTTGCATTGAGAAAAATAAACAACCACAACAACAAAACTAAATGAAACAATTGGAGTTTGGTATTATTTTCTCATGCCACTGGGACTTACACTACATACAAAGTATTGACACGTTTGAAAAATGACATAAAACCGAGTACCACCTTGCATGTTGATAAAGTGGAAGTAACTGCCGCTCGGTCGGGAAATATTTATTGTACTACTTGAGGTGCAAACGAAATATAGGAACAGTGTTCTGAGGCGTGGGATTATTTCTTTGTATTGACGAATGTATTTTTTTTACAATTATTCTGGTCACAAAAACGACAATGCTCGTGTAGTTAAAATTCAATGGATATTTATTATATCCAAAATTACAGTTTGTTGATAATTCGTGCAACGTCGTAAGTTTACAAAGTTCGAAAATTTTCAAGTTTACGATGACCTTTCATGAACGCCCCCAAAAAACGGCACCACCAAATATTGTTGTGAACCACTGAATATAATCTCGTTTTAGTAAACATTTTTTTGATTAATAGTTTAGCGCATATGTTTGATGTGTGAAAATGATTAATTTAAAGTGAAGTAGGTATACCGTTTCAAAAGTTTATCTGTCCTATCCGTCGGAGGGGACAATTTTTCGCAACGCATCGGTACTTTGTCGGAGGTAAAAATTCCATTCGAGGTATGTGTCATCGGAACAAAAATTGCTTTACTACAATTCGTATATAATTTCCGCGAAGAATTTGTGTCGGAGGAAATCGGAAAATGAGTTGCACTTAGCTGTCAAAACTCGCACGAAACTTCGCAGGGATGTTATAAACCGTCGGACAAATATTCCGAAAAGCTTTTCGGAAGAATACCTCGAAGCTAAAAATCCTCCGAATCGTACAAAATCGAAGAATTTTCCGCTCCGACGGATAACTCGCTGTTATTATTTAAAAAACCCTGTAGTTTTTCTCTATATCAGTTTATGACACCCCTGCTCTGTTTTTGATGGGATAGCCCCGAGTGTGCGACAAGGATTTTTATGTAAAAAAGTTGTAATGTAATATTGTAATATTGTAATGTAATGTATTGTAATGCACTTTACACCAGAGGCCAAGCAAGGAAAAGATAGGAAAATTTCGTACGTTTTCCCGTTTATCACCTGATTGCATATCATCACCAAGCCAGAGCTGTGTATCTGGTTGGGCCGTAGACGATGAAATTAAAAAAAAAAAGAAAACGAATAATACAACGTTTGGAGTCTGAAAGATTTGGAGAGGAACGAACCGTTCTTCGCTGTGACCAGTAAATTTGTTAACTTCAAAGGCGATGACGACTACCATCGGTGACTAGAACTTCAACCAACCAATGCGTTTTCATCAATGAGATTTTTATTTACATATACTTATACATATATACATTTAAAAACTTCAACTTATTCGTTATGAAACCCCAAGTAAAAAAGCAACGTCTCAATGTCATGTTTTGGGATTTGAATTTCCCTTAAAGCAACACTAGTCATCATCATACCAATAAAAACGAGCCAGTGCGCTAACATTTCCATTTAATTTTTTGACACTTTCGAGGTGAATCGTATTTAAACAGCTGAAAAATTCACCATAAAAATTGTTGTCAATTGAGGAGTAGGTACTGATTGAAATGGCAACTGTATGAACAAAATTCGTGTTTTCCATATCCATCAGAGCATGAAGTGTACGTTAAATCTGCATTTCACTTTTTTTCTCTATTATCCCTATTGCGAAGAACATTGCAATACACATTTAAAACAAGCAAACTTACCAAATATCTTTGTTGGCCATTAAAAAATTATCATCGTTTTGTTGCTAATCCGACAGCAACAACTGCGAGATGTACCGATCTCACTGTTTTCTATTTACGTCTGGCGGTTTGTACAAGCGGTACTTGCTACAACACTTCCACATATTCACACACAATCAGGTTATAAAAACGTAAAATTCTGTAGGACATAAAGCTCTATTTTTCCAATTTGACACTTTTCCGTATTTTATGATTTGTATAAAGATTAAAACTTTACCAATCTAAATGGTTAAATACAAAAAAAAGATAGGCAACCGAAATCATTTCACTCAATACACAAATACACAAAAAAAAACAAAACGATGAAAGTTGATATCGACCACCCCTCCAATGCGTTATTTAAAACAACACTAAGAAAATAAGAGAAAAATGCCTGTGATCAGTGATCTTGCCGAAAGATAAATGAGAAATGGTACTGCGGATCGCATATAGCTACAACCGCTGCCAATCCAATAGTATCAACAACACTGACTATATTAATGCAAAAGCGAAAGCAGCTTGCTTTACCAATTTCCGTTGTCGCTTTGATATGAGATGAATGTGAAGGCTCTAGACAAGCAGCTTGTTCTTGGTCATGTACGTACATGTTACTTCAAATAGGTGCAAAGAAGTAGGCAGTTTTTAATGCTTACTTATTTTACAAAACGTTTTATCACATCTGAAAATGACATTTTATTGTTTTGTCCCTCCTTAAACATTGTTTAAAAAAAACACGATTTCCGGTTATATTTTTGAAACAGCAACACACGTAGATGCCTCTTTATTGTGTAAACAATCAATAGGTATTCTAAACAAACTCACCGAAAACTAATCTTTGTGGGATAGCGAAATGTTTTGTATTCAATTGTTGTGGAAATAAAGTGCCTATCTTTTTCTTTATGGTTAGGGGAAATTTTCACTTTCTTCACTAATCCTGCATCTTTCTTACCGTGAATATTGGATTTGATTTTGGGAAAGTGAAAACGTCCTATTAGTAAAGTTGTAATGCAATACGGTGTTTGCGTTTGATTATTTTTTTAATTGATGCCTCATGATTGAGAGTATAAAATACGAAAGTATTTATAATTAAAAAAAACTCTTCTGCTTTTAAAATTATAACCACCCCCATTTTCCTATAATCCCCAATATTTACTGATGGGAAGGTTTGCACAATATTTGTATTGGAACACTAAAGAAACATCTGTAAAGTACACACTTGACATTATGTACTCATTTTTTTTTATTCACTTAACTCAAAGAGCAATCCTCAACTCGGCAATAAGCTAGAATTTCAATTGATTTGTTTCGTATGAATAACTTTCCCCTTCGTCACTAAATTCATATCAAATATCATGTTTTTCTTGGATGCCATTTTTTAATATTGAGATATATATATATTATGTATTTTTGTTTATAAAAATTATTGTACATAAGCGTTTATGCCTATTAATGCTTTTAATCGGCAACTTGTTTGGAAATGTTGGATAAAGTATATTCATATATTTTTCTTAATAAAAATAAATCCGGGTTAATTATTTACGATAAGTCAGAGCATTCAAAGTAATGCAAACAATTGCATAGGATTTACGATGTTGATACCTAATATATCATTGCAAATCAGAAATTTGTATACTGATCTCAGTAACTACTTGAAATAGTTTCGAAGCAAGCAATGTCAGTTAAAAATTATTAACTGAATTCATATGAACCTGCATTTTTTTGGTTTAAAAAAAGTTGTTTTGGGTGAACAATTTATTGATCCACAATATCTGAAATGTACGCCACTTTTTTGTTTTATTTTACATAATTAAAAAAATTAAACATTTAAACAAATGCAAATTTATTTTTGTTTGTATATATAAAGTATTAGTTCATTTTAATGGTTACTACCATTTATCAGACTTAAATAGTAACAACATAACGTTATGTTTGGTTATTTGATTACAGTTTTATTTTGAACAAAACAGCATTATTATCCCAGCGCTTTGTGTCTTGTTAATTATTTTTTCTTTTTATTTTATTTAATAATACAAAAATGCAATCGAAACATTCTAGATTTGAACATAATTGATTAATCGGATGGTCTACGAAGGATATTATTTCGGGCCTTATAAATGAGATGCATATTGTTGTTGTTTTTTGGCGTGTTTTGTAAATACTTTTAGTAAATTCTATTCTTTATATATGTATAAAGTAATTTTTTGTTGTTTGCTTTTTATATATATATGTATACGCGTTTCATGGTGTTATTTTTTATTATATCGAGGATACAAAATAATTATAAGTATAGTTTTGTTACACAATGATTTTTTTTTAATTTTATGTTATTATTAGGAAGATATTTGTCTGCACGGATGATAAGTGGCCACTTTATTCCCAGTCTTTCTTTATTTCAAATGTCCAGTCCCATTTAAGATGAACATTTTTGTCATCGTCCGTAAAGAGTGACGATACAGAGTATGTGCCTCTTGCCATCAATCCCGATGGAGCTTCCTCAAAAGGTGTAAGGTAGAATTGAATGTCCTTTTTAGGTGGGTACGAGCCGACCATATGTGTCATTTTATCCACTGTAAATTTTTAAGAGATAAAAATCTATTTATTTAAAATATTTTATGTAGGTATAATTTGTATGTGTACCTATATTTAAAAGTTTTCTATTACTTTTTTATAAATCGGTTTAAGTTATGGAGGGTTTTTTCTTACCAATAACTTTATAGTTTCCAACACGAAATAAAGTAGGCAAATAAAAACAACATAATTAGTTACAATTATATAAAAAAAACATCTATTTAAAGATGTTGGTTATAAGATTATCCCTATGACCTCAATCATCAGGTTATTTTGAACGAATTATGCATTTTTTAAATAAAACTCATGTTAAAAAAAATTTGTAGAAAAATTTATTTTTGTTCAAAATAGTAACACTATCTATAAGAAGCAGAATAATTAGAAATAAAATATTGACATAACATGCAGTAATAGTTTTATATTCGAACATTTTTAAATGTATATATGTGTGACATATTTGTTATTTCGTCGATGGCAGGAAAAAGGAGAAGTTATATATTTTTAGAAAGGGTATAGATTTTGGATTCTATACACATTTTTTCTGACTTTTTATTCTAAAAAATGATTGCAGTTCAAAAATACTGAAACTGAACTGAAAAATATGTTTTTATATAAATATGTATTTAGAAACTCAAAGCTTGCGGTATTAAAACGGGTGATTTTTAAGCGTAGTTTTTTTTAAACCAAACAATCAAACACTTAAATCTGCATCAAATATTTAATACATTTATAGTAATCGATAAATAGGCCTTTGCCATGTTGTCCGCGGCTCCGTTTCAAATTGTCCATTCGCCAATTTTGCTATTGTTGCTCGTTTGTAAGTCTTTCCCTGATTAAATGCAGAGTATACTGAAAACTTTTTACTTTGAAAGATGACGTTTGTTCGCCATTACTAACCAGTGCACCCAACCTGAATAACTCTTAAAAAATCACCCGTAATTTATACGGTTTCGATCTTACTTTTCGCAACAGTATCAACCTTCTAATAAATTGTATCAATGCTTTTTATACCCAATGGCCTATTTGCTATATAGTTTGTAACATAATTTAGCTACATAAACCTAAATGTATGGATCGACTAAGTATCGCTAGCTGAATTGATTTAGCCATTTCTGTCTGTCCTTAGGTCACAGATTTTAAGGCCGTATATTTTGAGCTAAGATAAAGAAGTTTGGTAATTGAAAAAGTGTTTGAATAAGATATTTGGACAACCTTAATCAGTAGACTCTAGACAACGTGAACAATTAAAAACCAAGCGAGTTTCAACTTTTAATGAAAGAATAGGGCGATCCCACAGTAAATTTTCATTTTAAAATGTCTCTTATCTTTAACAAATTTAAAATAACGCGTTTTAACTATTACATAAAAGTATATTCAATTCATTTATTTAATTTTAAACAAAAAGTTATTGGATATGAATATAAAAATAAATAAATGTAGCGCATTTGTCCTTAAGTGACAAAAACTTTGGTTTCTTTAAGGACATGTTGACGCAAAGGACTTCGCAATATTAGCAAAAATCGACCAATACAATTATTGTAAGAAACAACGAGGAACACGGAACGACTGACGTGCAAGAAACCGAAAATTGTACAACACAAAGTGTGCATTACACCAAGAACAAGGATTTTTAAGATAAAATAGAGCTTGCTCAAACAATTTACTGTTAAATTGAAGCAAACATTGTTGTTCACGTTTAAGGGTGTTCATGATTTGTTCGCGTTTTTGATATGTCAAACAAAAAAATCTGTTCACTTTATCTGGTGTTCGTAAGAAACGATCTTCAGTAAAAATAATAATAAAAAAAAAAAAAAACGTTTGAGGAAAAATTAGAGATTGTCGGACCATAAGAGATTTATATAAACTTTCTGAACAATACGTGGTGAAAATGTCATTTCCCTTCAGTTTTTGTCACGGTTACATCTTGGGGGTGTTTAATGAGATAGGGTGTTCAACGATTCGCACAGCAGATTGTGTAGCCTTCTCATATATTTTACTTATAGACCATTTGAAAACGGAAACTTAAAATTACTTAATAAAGATAGAAGCCAAAAAAACGCTGTTCAGCAATATTCACTATTGCTACGTTTGTTTCTTAAGGCGGCTATACACACGCAGTTTTAAACTGCCCGGTCCGGTAAGTTTGTGCAGTTATACCAGAACAAAATATGTATGATCAAAGATTATAAAGTCATACAGATGACGCACTGCATACAAGAAAAATTGTTCTATGGCGGGTCGTACTGGCACAGCCCCCCATATGTTTGGATTTCGTTTCTCATTTGTGCACGTACACAGCCCGCCGTAAGCTGGTGAACTGCGTCATCTGTATGACTTTATAATCTTAGGTATGATAAAGTTGTCAGGTATTTTGGCCTGAGTAGGCGGTCGAAGAAAAGTTAAAAATTCAATAGTTTTGCCTGTTCAGGCCGCATGTGATTAGGAGAACCGAAGCGTGTGTAGCATAAGTCCGTCAGTTCATAGTAAAATTTACATAGGCCTGCGCTTTCGTTTAAAACGTCGGCCGTGGATGCCATGTTTACCGAACGACGAAAACAAAAGAACTAATTGCATCACATCGTGGTCCGGTATAACTGCACAGGTGGCCTTAACAGGCACATCGGGCAGTTAAGCATGCATGTGTGTGGCCGCCTTTACATAGCTTAGATAATTTCTAATTAAGATATAATGGATTTCAGCATGAAGTTGCAAATCATTTTTATTCTAGTCTCTTTATATATGAGGTTCTCAGAAACGAAACGAATCTTTTTTATATTTCTATTTCCATAGTACCGAAAATTAAAAAAACGTCAGACTAAAGTCCGCTAAAGAAACAAAAAGCCTAAAGATCAGCTTAACTTTTTGTCTAAAATTTTATCAATATAAATGTTTAAATTACATTATCTTAATCTGGATAAGATTGTAATTTTTCAAATATTGCAACAAAAATAAAAGATTTTTTTCGTTAACAGCTAAAAATTATTACCTGGCACTCCCATTCTATAAGTCTTTTGTACATATTTAAGGCCATGGACAATTTCTCTTTGAACTATAAAATCGATTCGCACCTTGTAGTGAACACCTTCTTTAATCACAAAAACCTAGACAACCGCACCATGCACCCGAAACACGATAATAAAATGAAAATGAAAAAAAAATCGTTAATGAACCATTAGTATCTAGATGTAAAAGGCTAACTCTGTATGCGTACCTGCTTCTTTAATTGTGTTAAATCACCAGTTAAATCCAATTCCATATCATCACGTCCCGTCACGCATAGGGATAGTTTTTTAACAATGACCTTTCTTGGGTCAGTTGTATCTAAAAAAAAAGAGGAACATTTTAACAGTAAGGCGCCAAATTCAATCAATAGTCATAAGCTTGAAATCACTTCCGGTCTGAACGTACAACGTACCTACGACAATTTTTTCACTCTGCGCAGCACCCAATAGAGCTTCTTTGTACCTTCTTAGACTTTCGTCTTCTTGGTCAGCGGCCATTATTTCCTCAATAGTCTTCTGCGGTGGTGGCTGATAGTTTCCGTCATGTTCATGTTCATCGTGAACATCCCCAGCTGCGGCAGGATCATTTTCATTATGTGATGACATTCTTCTGCTAGTAATCTATATCAATTCACTGTGTGAACATAAACAAGATACAGATTCCATATTTTATTTTCAAAAACTCACTAAACAAGTTAATACAGAAAAACAAATATTTATAGCCACCTCCAAATGCAAGGTAGAATCACTCTATAGCAACCACACCCAATCGATTCGATCGTCCAGCAGGAGGCGGCTGTTTACCAAAGCTTTTGCACACAATTAAAATTTTCTTTGATTTTTTGTTCTTTCCAGTAAACGTATTTAAAAAAAAAAACAAGATAAACGCTCAAGAACTTTTGTTATCACGAGTGTGTGCTTTCGGGGGCGGAAGAAGCAGGGGAAAGAACACAAAACACCTTGCTGCTACTGCCCATGTAAATTAGCAATGCCCTTTGGTAGTTTTCTAGACACAAGGTAGCTGTAGCCGGTAGTTTATGGGAAACATGTATTTTTTACGGTTTCAATTTGTCTTTTAAGACATGATAAATTAAAATTAAATCTTATCCAGTTAATTCCAATTAGATAACCTAACCAGCCGATTAGAGAAAGGGGTTCTCAGAAGCGTTTTCACAATAGCCAATGGCGTAGTTTGGAGACAAGAACGTCGTTGTCGTTGTAGGACCGATGTGCAAGCAGCAGCAAAGCAAGTCATAAAAAATGATTCACCGGTTTTGGTAGGATTTTTTGTTCTTTTCTTAGTTTCAACGTTTTGTGCAAAATATTTTCAAAATTACTTACATTTGGCTTGCAATGGTTGGCGATGTATAAAGGTTTGTTTTCTTATTGTTTAAACTGAAAAACTGGATAGAAAACGCAACAAATAAATTTATTATGGTACTGCAAAGCAAAAAAAGAATCAAATTCTAACTTATACACAAGAATCAACGAAAAATAATAAACGCAAATACCACCAGCACCACAGTACAGTGTACATTTACACACGCAGAGCAGAAAGAGAAAACGAATGTGCGAAACGTTTGAGGGACAATGAAATTTTGAAACCGGAAATGAAACATATGATGATGGAGTAGTAACGGGTGGGAAGTTAATATTGTGTATCGGACATTGTTGAAATATTTTTTTATTACAATTTTTAGGATTAAATTATACTCGATATCAATAATAGTCATATATTACATTGTTATTCATCGATACTGAAATAACTATGCATAAAATAAAAGACTACATATTCTGCAATTTGATTAAAAAGTCAATTATACACATTATCTTAGGCCTCTGAATTCTGAAAAACTTGGGCGCGCTGCAGTTTTGCAATAGAGTACTTCGCGATAACCAGCCATATCATTTGCTCGCTCAAAACACGAAGTGGCGTCCTTGCAACTGGCGTATGTTTAGATACGTATATTCGTAGTTTGCGTTAAATATAAAAAAAGACGTTAAAAAATTAACGCATTTAAAACTAAAACGTTTTGAGATACAGATAGCTACGCCACCTCGAGTGAAGATAAATAACGATTGGAAGGTAATATATATATCTCAAAATTCCAATTTTACGATTTGTAAGATGGCTAGGGGGTCGGGGTCAGGAGCAGGAAAACTATGTTTCAGATCAAAATACAAAAGCGTATTTCAAAACAGATAACTATTAGGAAATAAGTACATTGAAATTGCACTTAATAAAATAAAATATTGCCTATCTAAATATTTGAAATGCTGTGCGAATTTATTATCATTTTAATAGTAGCGAATAGCGCCACTCTTAGGACTATTAGAACAAAAAGGGATGTGTAGGTATATACATATCTCATTGTTTTCCTACATATTGTTTTTACGTTTTAATGAAAGAGATAACGCGCTTCTGAGCGAGACAGTTTCCCGAAGTACTCTATTGAAAGCTTTGCTCTGAATATCCCTTGAAAGTAATATTTGACCCTTTAGAAGTAGGCCGTAATGCTTAATAAAAATATCAAATGTCCCTTGAATGATTTAAATACAAAGCAAATTAACTTTTTTTTAATCTATTTTAAATGCTTATATGTTATGAAATGAATTATCTTTTACACGTTGATTAATTTTCTTTCGTAAGTCGCGTATTTACACTGCGACTTTTTGTCTCCCACTTTTACACTGCGACTATTTGTCTTGACTCTTTTATTCTGCTTGACACACTGCAAGTTTTTTTTTTTAAGAGTCTACGTTTAAAATCAGACGTAACGAAACCGACTATCCAAGCAACAAAATTATATGAAGCAACGTCAAAAAGAGTTGCTGAAAAATGTACACACGAAGTCGTGGTTCAAGAGTGTAACGAGTGTAAGTCTGCTTTTACACGTTCACTTTTGAGTCACGACTTTTTCGAAGTTCTTTTTGTTAATTTTCTTTTGTGAGTCTAACGCTTTTACACTGCGACTTTTTGTGTTACTCAAATTTGACATTCTTCTTTTATTCGGCTTGAAAGAGCGAGTTTTTTTCTAAAGAGTCTATGTGCAAAACCAGACGTAGCGAAACCGAAGCTCCAAGCAACGAAATTATATGAAGCAAAAGAGTCACTGAAAAATTTACCCACGAGCATGACTCACAGGGCAAAATATTTAACTTCTCAACTTTTCGAACTTTCTTTCTCTTTTGCACTCCTGTGAGTTGTGACTTTAATGATAGCTATAACTGGACACATAATAGGTCAATGTATCTCTTTTTTGATAGCGATAGAGTTCTTCACGAAACAATCTCCCTCACAAGCGCGTTGTCTCTTTTTGGAGGAAAACAATGAGAATATATATGGTTAATGAGACTTCTCCCTCACACGTGCGTTGTCTCTTTCATTAAAACTTCAAAATCACTTGGAGGAAAACAATTATATGGCGGGAGTGATATTTTATGGGGTTATTGAATCAAAAACATAAAAATATAAGTTGTTTACTGTGGAACACAAATTATTAACTTATAAAAATACAAAGTGAGTGTGTTAAATCATGAAATTTATATAAAAGGAGTGGAATTCATGAACAGTATCATTGCGAAGTAATGCAATTTTAATGAGAAAAACAAAAAGTAGTCTGTGCAAAAGTTTGTGTCACAGTTTGTTTTCATACAGATGATGTCAGTTTGCCATTTGACAGTTTGACACTGACGTTGTCCTGAACAACTCCATAGAAGATACCAGCTACAGATACGCATTCTGGGCGGTCCTTAACTCGTGAAAAACATAATGCGTTGCTAAATTGCCTTTTTTAGATCTATCTCTGTAGAGGTTTTTGTATGGGAGATAATAATTTATATTAACATCGAAAAAGATTACTAGAAAAATACATTTTTAAAATACCTATGCACAACACTAATGTTTTACGAAATCACGTGTTCCACATCGGCCCATTCCAATCGTTCCACAACGACATGAAAATTTTCCGAAAGGTAGCAGCAGCGGTTGTGAATAATTTCTTTTCAAGTTCTCGTTCTCGTGTCCGTGGTTGGTGCTGTCAATTGTAAGTGAGATAAATTGCAAATAACTTTGGTAAATTTTATCACATTCTAAATAACTGTACCTTAAATGGCTCATTGACTAGGATTTGATTTATTGTAATCATAAAACGTCTTAATCATTGGTAAAATTTCTGATTTTTGCTTGTAAAAGTTATGTAATCTATTGATTTTAACCTTGGACCTGGAAAAAGAAGAAAGAAAAAATTGTCTGTAGCTATACCGATTTTTATATTTTTCTCATAGCCGATCGTAATAATAACCACTCAAGATGTTTTCGTCATTAATTGAAGCTGCCAAAAACTCTCCATTCAAGAGCCCTCTCTCAAGGGCTCAGTGTGAGGCAGTTCCCGGACGCGAAATTCAAGCGGCTTCAGCAGTCGTTCCGCAAGATTCATGCGAATTCGGCAGCAGCAAATATTTTGTTCTATGCGGTCTTGGTGGTATCTTGTCATGTGGTACTACTCACACCTTTGTTGTGCCATTGGATTTGGTCAAGTGTCGTCTGCAAGTAGACTCTGCAAAATACAAGAACTTGTTCCATGGCTTCAAAGTGTCCGTTGCTGAGGAAGGAACTCGTGGTCTCGTCAAGGGATGGGCTCCAACCTTCTTTGGATATTCCGCTCAGGTAAGAAAATACACACAGTTAAAAGAAATAGATATCAACAACAACTAGGGTTATGCAATAATGCACTGATGTATATTTAAAAGACTACCAGCCCTTGCAAGGGACTTCGGTTATGCAATGAAAAGACGCGAAAGATCTAATTATAGTGCGTCTGGAGAAATATTAATTAAAACATTTTTTTTTCGTCTCGTTGCATAATGGAAACTCATTCCATTAATCCACTTTGCATTGAGTATTTTTTTTTCTTATAATTACATTTCATAATCGACATTCTAGCTAATTAAGTTTTCATTTGTTTACATGGGGGATGGGTTGTTGTCCTGCTCTTAACTAATAACTATTTCCAATTGGTTTTTATTAGGGTCTTTGCAAATTTGGACTCTATGAAGTCTTCAAAGTGCACTACGCCAACTTACTTGGTGAGGAGAACTCCTACTTGTACCGCACATCGCTTTACTTGGCTGCCTCGGCTTCTGCTGAGTTCTTTGCCGATATTGCTTTGGCTCCATTCGAAGCTGCCAAGGTCAAAATCCAAACCATGCCTGGCTATGCTAACACATTCCGCCAAGCTGTACCTAAAATGCTGAAGGAAGAAGGATTCGGGGCATTCTACAAGGGCTTGGTACCATTATGGTGCCGCCAAATCCCATACACCATGATGAAGTTCGCTTGCTTCGAAAGGACCGTCGAACTGCTTTACAAGTAAGATAAAATCTTGTTTTTTTTATTATTTAATTTAACATATAATTTTTACAGATATGTTGTACCAAAACCACGCCAAGATTGCACCAAGGGTGAACAATTGGTTGTGACATTCGCCGCTGGTTACATTGCTGGTGTGTTCTGCGCCATTGTTTCTCACCCAGCTGATGTTGTTGTATCCAAATTGAACCAAGCTAAGGGCTCATCTGCCATCGACGTTGCAAAGAACCTTGGATTTATGGGAATGTGGAACGGTTTGGTTCCCCGTATTATTATGATTGGTACACTCACCGCGTTGCAATGGTTTATCTACGATGGTGTAAAGGTAGCTTTGGCCCTTCCACGTCCACCACCACCAGAGATGCCAGAATCCCTTAAGGCTAAATTGGGCAAGACCGAATAAGCTTAATGATTTCAGTGGATAGTTTAATTATAAATACCATAGTAACCAAAATCAGAGAAACGAAAACTAACCAAATACCATAAGAAAATCATAGATATACACAGCCAAGGGGAAACATTGAAGAAACTGCCCAAACTTGCGCGCAGAATTTAACTCATTTAGACTCAAATGGACGATATTAAACAGTTAATGACCAACTTGTTATATATTAACTTTGGGTCTAAAAAAATTAAACTTTTACATTTAAACGAGAAAAGAAATTTAAGAAACATTGCTCATTCCAGTTACAACATTGCATTTGAAAAGAAAACTATCATTCGTAAAAAAACTTATTTGTAATTTATTAATTTTATTTATTTGTAAACGAAGTCAGAAAATATTACATGTAATGATTCCTGTTAAAAGTAATAAACTGTTCCCCTTTGTGAATATCCCAAATTAAGGTGTTTTAAATTATTCTCTCAAACTCAGGCGCTTAATTTGTTTGTAGAAATGTATCTAATTTCTTTCTACAAACATGCCTGCATAAATGTGACGCCCAGTCTTGAAATCATTTTATCACGTGCTGATTGCTGTTGCTTAAGTTGGTGGTTGGTTTTTTGCTGTGTTGGCATGTGTTGAACATTATCTATAACGTAAATAAAATATATGTAGTTAGTTATTTGCGATATCTCGATTTTTTTTATATTAATTATAATTCACAACTAACATCAATCTCGGTTTGGTTCTTATCGCATAATTAACTTTACATACATTGCAGATCGCTCTGTTTTATTACAGCATATTTATGATGATAATGATAGCTATGTCTTGTAATAATTTATTTGTTTCCATTATATTTGATGTTATCCTCATTTTTATTTATTTTTTAAAGTAGTCAACTGGGATTATCAAGAGTTTGTTTAAAATATATGTTCACCGGTTGAATGTTTGTGTTTTAATTCTCGAACGAAATGTAATATATTTATGTTCCCCTCCTGCTTAAAAAAAAAATTTGCTTATCCTGATTTACTGTTTATGAATATTATCAATGATACTGAGATTCTCTTAATTATTCGGTTTAAGGTTCCTTATAACTAGTATAAAATAAAACATTAAAAAAAAATTAAACAGCTACATATATTTAAAACAAAATCGTCTGACGACTCTGAGATTAATTCAGTGGGCAGAGCGAGTATATTTAAGGTTTCCGATTTCTGTAAAAGCTCTTTTTATTATTTTAGAATCTGTCAACCGTGATCCCAGCATTGTGTCGGTCTTAATGTTGATACATCTTTCTTAAAATCCAAAATTAAAAACATAAAATTTGAAATCCGCCCATAGCAACCAATGCTGACCATAATTTTAAGCACGCTAAGGTAGACTTTCAAGAATGCATTTATTCGAGCAACCAATGGTTTTATCTTCGAAATCCAACGGTGTTACCTACTGCGCTCTGGAAATCGAGATTTCCATGACTGAGGCTGGCATCGGATCGATGGCCACAAGCAGCTTCTACATGTATTCAAAAAGTTCGACTCCGTCCCGGATATGAAATATATTCTGCTTAGAAAAAACGAAAGCTCTTTTAGTTGCCAAAATGAAATGGGAATGTAAGAATTCCCTGTTAAGATTAACCTATCGTTGGTAGTATGACAATTACCATTCTAGTAATATCTTCGGAAGAGCTAAGGTAAGGCAGATTTTGATTTAGTATCCGTTAAGAATGTAGGATACCTTAAATAATGTTTTTTTCAGGAGTGGGATACTATGAGGATAAAAGAATCAAATGCCGCATGATTTTGTTAACAAATTGTTTACCTCCTGTTGCGTTTCTACTTGTGACCGCCACTTAAGGCGAGGTCTTCCTCCACTGCGTCAGACGTCTGGCTGGGAATCGAACACTGCGAGCCGGAGTATTGGTGTCCGTTTGTTCTACAAGTCCTAGCCATCTTAAACGTCCAATGCGGAGTTTATTGACGGGCATGTCTCTGTACATCTCGTATAGTTCTTGGTTGAATCTTCATCTCCATAGCCCGTCAACGCAAACGGGACCGAAGATTTTTCGAAGAATTTTTCCTCTCGAATAGGACAAGAATTTCTTCATCGCGCATCGCGTTGCCCAAATCCTTTTTCGGTATTGAATGTGTCAGTGAGGTCGTTCCCACCCTGATGAAGCAGCGAGAATTCTTCATCGTCATCCTACACAAAAGAAAAAGTTTGGCTCTGTATAGTTATTCACTATGAATACTGTCGTCAACATTTGATCGTGGTGGACTTTCCTGGGCTAAAACCACACTGATAAAGGCCGATCAGGTTGTTGGTAAAAGGTTTCAGGCGCTCACATATTACGGCATATAGGATCTTGTAGGCGATGTTGAGAAGACTTATGCCTCTGAAGTTGGCGCAGTTCAGAGGGTGTCCTTTTTTGTGGATCGGACTAACGATGCTGAGGTTCCATTCTTCAGGCATTTTTATCCGACCAGATTTGGCTTATGAGTTGGTGGATGTTACTTACAAAGTCATCTCCGCCGGCTTTATAAAGCTCGGCGGGAAGGTCGTCATTTCCGGCAGCCTTATTAAGCAGGTTAGCCTTGTAGCCCTCGTTCTTGGCTGCGAGCATCTGTCGACATCCTCATCAAACAATGGGTTTCTTGCTGGTGGGCGCGAGAAACCTAACACATCAGTTGCGGCTGAACTAATGGCTTTTTGGCATCGTTGCCATTGTTCTTCAACATTCGATGCTGGTGGTCGTCCTATGGTGTTAATCGAGAGGTTAACGGATGGCGATTCTTGTGTTTCGACATTAAATTTTTGCACTGTTGGATTGTTGTGGCTTGGTGGATATCCGCATTTGTTCTCATATTCCAGTTGCAGATATGAACGTCGTCGTCCTTTTTTCGTTTAGCAGGGTCGTCAATAATAAATCATTCCTTTCCGAGGCTATTATTTTCTTCGTAATATAGTTTTTTTTTCCATTGGTGGGTAGATAACCGAAAGCACAACCCCCAACCTGGAGGGCCAGTTTCAATTTATTATATGCACCTAGGACACGGGGGCCATCAGTATCCACTACTGGGTTGAGCGCTGTCCTTGGCCTTTCGGTTCATCCGCCACCATCTCTGTTCAAGGGGCTTGACTTAACCTTGAAATTCCTAGAAGATCCGTTGTCCGAACATGTCGAAGCAGCTTGTCTAGGTTCGCGTGGGACAATAGGCCAGGTATTTATTTCGTGCCATTCTGACCTGACTGTTTATAATGTTGCTGTTTTTCGTCTTGTTATCAATACTCGCACTTATCTTTAAGCAAGTCAAATCCGGTTGGATGAGACCAGTACCCGATGGTTACCACTTGGAGGTTTTAAATAAGCACATTTGATGTGCAGTCAGAGTTACAGCCACTGGGGATTGCCAAGTCAAAGCCAATCAGAGTCTACCCTCATTCTACAACGTCCAACCATCATATTTAACGAATAAAATTAAATGTATTGTGTACTACTTACCCACCCACTGTTCAAATAAACAAATAATGAAATTAAACACTAGACGTCGAAAACAGTAAGGCTTTTCGAGCTGTTGTATTGACCCTTAAAATATGCAACTTTGGAAGACCTTTAATCAGTTTTTAATAATAAAAATATGAGTAAATTTTAGATTTTTGTTTAACAAAATTGCTTATATATGTAGTTTGTAGCTAAAAACGATTAGCATATACATATTTAAGTCTGTATGTCACCGATTTGTGAGGCTTAAGTGTTGTACTACGAAGACGAAATGTTGTATATTACAAACTCTGTTCATTCATGCATCCAGTACAAGTGTAATGTTATATCAATATTTTTAAATCCACCTACTGCCACTAGCCACTTGAAAAACAAATCGTTTTGGACATTTGATAATGGAATACGCAAATGTCAAAAGCTATTTATCAGATAGCTACACATCATTTAATAATATCTACAAAGGCTAGTGGGTTGCATGTAATTAGAATGAATTCAATTATATCTTATTTCATGACAGCATCAGATAGTCTGAAAATTTTTTAAATTCGAGTCAGTTTTTGCGTGTGTATAATATGAAGTTTCATAATTTTTTTTAAAATTATTTGTAATTTTATATAATTTATAATTTTTTATACCTAAGGTGTACATATCTAGCTTTGTTTTCTATGTAACAAACTATTTATCAACTTTTCTAACACTATGGAACTTGGTGTTAGAAAAGAAAAAAAATAGAAGACAAGTTTCTGCACCATCGGGAGTATCTAAATAGTTTTTCTTTTTAGCAAGAAGTGCCTCGATTACAATTAATCATATCCAAAAAGAATGGTATAAAACGTGGGTAGTGATATTTATATTTTGTTTTATATTTTCTTTTATTATTAAAATTATAAAGTAAATATCTTAAGCAGTGAAGAAAGTATGCATCATAATAAAATTAAAACCTGCGTTCTGTCATTCCTTTCTCATAACTCATTACAAAATTCATTAAATATCATTAAAATGATCCTCACAGTATTACATCTAGTGTAGAAATAATAAAAAAGCTACCTAATATCTATTTTATACATAAACTTTAACGAACATTTAAAGTAGTTGTATTAAGAAGTACATTAAATTACAAACTATCATTGAATTTTTTTTTTTTTGTATATTTACATCAAAACAAACATTTTTTTCTTTTCTGGTTAGTAAAAAATCCTTCATCTCAGTCTTTTGGTTTCAGTTTTTTTCGATATCAATTGTAATTTCAATTCGTTTTCCAACTAAATCATTTTAAGGGATAGGTACAAAGTTTCTAGATTTTTTTGTTATGCAGTGTCTTCCTAATAATTTGTTTTGTAGTATAAATTATTTATCTAACCTTACATAATACAAAAACGACAACACGCGTTACATTTTCAATTAGTTATAAAAATTACCGACAATATATGGCACTGTAAAATAGATTTTTAAAATCGTTAACTAGGATAATTGGTCAACGTTAAAATTATAGTTTAGATTTTAATAGATTATTACATAAAAAATTGATAAAATAGTACAAAAATCAATTTGAGTAGATATAGCATTAAAGTTTTATAATGTCATTTAGTGTTGCTTCAAGGTCATATGTAGCGCAATGAGACTTGCACAGTACTTAAAAAAAGCCTACGTATCTGACCGTTGAATTCATTTTTTTGTTTGTTTCATGTTGGGGGTTGAGGTCTTCTGGAAGTGCGTATTGATATCTTAGTACTTTCTAGCTTTAATATACACACCAACAATTAACTCCGTCATACAACCATTAAGCATTAGTAACCAGTTTCTAAATCTACAAAAAAAATATTTTTAATACAAAAATTTGAGAGGCGATCTAACAAGTAGTGTTACCCTCTTAACTGAGTCTTGGATTTCTCGGGTAAATGTTTTCCTTGCGTTTGGATCGATACGATCAGTAGTACGGGCTAGCGTCTTGTGTGTTGGCATTTTTTGAGGTTTTTGAAAGTGCGCTTGTTAATTTCGAAACGGCAGACGCTTGTTGACTGGGCCTAGGTAGCTCATAAGTGGCAAGTGAATGGTAGTAGAATGGTGACCTCTTAGTGATGGTGTAGTTTTTGTTCTATTATTTTAATCATTAGGGTTAAAAATTTCAATATGAAAACATATCTAATAAAATACCTCGTTATTATCCCAGTATTCCTTGCCTGCAGTTCGATAGCATATACAGAATTCCAATCGTTTGGAGGATGGTGGTAAAGTGATTTTAAATGAAAATGTATCGAATATCACATGTGATGCAGTTGGTCCATATGTCTGCAAAATGTACTTTTTACATTTTTATGCATCAAAATAAATTTACTCTGCACACTTACCCTTGCAAAAGAGCAGAACATATCCTGTTGGCTCTTCCATTCATCCCAGGTTACACGAACCACGACTTCTTTTTCAAAATATACGTTTTTAACTTTCACAGTTCCCACAATCAATGATTCATCATCTTTGACAATGACGTTCTCTAGGCAAACAAAATGCTTTTCTATTTTCCGCCTGAAATTGAATAAAGTCATTCAATAAATAATTTTTCTTCTTTTCACTCTTGAGTACCTGAATGATAAATAGTCAGATGCGGGCTGCTTAAAATCCACTGTCCATTGATCCGCAGGATGTGGACTAACAAGACCTTGGGTAATTTGTTCAAGAAATTTCATACTCCAATATGGTGGCACATTTGAGGGTTCTGACATTACTCGGACCTCGGTTAAGGACAGCCCCTCATCATCGGCAAATATCACCTTTTTGCGGCCTCGGCTGGAAATAGAAATAGATTTTTGGGAAAGTGTAAGTTAAATTTGGAGTATCGCCAAGCAACATCTATTACGTATATTAATTGGCCTTATTCGTTAAAATACTGAATGAAAGCAAGAATTGGCTTTGAATTTAAATAATGTAAAGATTTGTAGAGAACTAATTGTCTATCGTGATGTATTTTTAGACAATAAATGTGTTTTTGAATAGGAAGTTATTATAAAAATATCGCAAATGACTTGGGCATTAAATCATATACAAAACGAAAAATCTCCTTTTTTATCTATAAAAAACACAAGTTTTAGAAATGTTCTTCATGAAACAAAAAAACCCTGTTTTTTTAACATTTTGCAAAACCGAATCGAAATCATAATTTATTGCTGCACCTGTTTCATCACCCCATAGTGCCTACGATCTAGCGAAAATATACATAAAACGATTGTATTACTCATGGGTATATATTGCCGAACACCAGACGACGTTTAACGATACATAACGATAACGAGACATCAGATGTGCTCAAAAGTATACATCCGTCAAAAGCACGATGGACGTTTTTCCCGCCCTACGCATTCGAGCTAAAACCAAAAATAAATCTTTTTCTGTATGAACGAAGAAATTGCCAAGGATACAAAGAGACCACAGGAATTGGAAAAGATTTTTAACATTATTTTAATACATAACATGTAGGTATAAATACAAATCTTTATATCCTATTAGAACTTCATCGTAATATCAAGAAAATGCATTAAAAATAAAATGTTTCTCATTTGTGTTGGCAGATGGGGGCGTGTTTTTCTTGCCCATGAGAAAAACTAGATTCTGAATAGAAAACAACCAAATATTTCATCAATAAGCTGTACATATTAAAGCTAACTCAAATTTGCGTCTTTTATATACAAAATTGAGAAAATAAATAAATTTATTGGTGCCATTGATCGTGAAATGATATTTTTCTATTAGATCAAAATAATGCATAGGTATGTATATAAAATTTAGAAGATAGACGACCATCCTCATCGTTATTTAATTTCTGATTTGATTTACGCAGATATTTTGGAAAACAGTTGATATATGACGGAACAAAAAGTGTGGCTTTTCGAATTTATGTATGAATAACCACATGTATGTCTGCGTTGCTAAGGCGTATTTGAGTTTAAAAACTAAATGATATTCAGAAAAACGACACAATATAAAAATGTGTATTGTTTGACGCAATTATAGACGTCATGGTTTTGTTTTTATGATTTGGTGATATCATTGTTGACATTCACAAATTAGATCATATACGTTACATTATATTTTATTTTTGTTTTCAACATTTGACTGCTCACCCAGGTGATGAATTTACTATACACAGCCTTTACAGCATATGAGCTCCAAAAATATTGTTTAGCATATTAAATTAATTTTCCTATGCTCAGTGTGTTTTTTTATGAATGTTTTGTTAATTTCCCTAAATATTAAATGGCTTTTGTTTTTGTACACTTTGTGTATGATGTTCCAAAAATTGTCCCTATTGAAATTATGTTGCAAAAGTCTTAGTTTTGAATTACATTTTTGATAACCAATGAATATAGAAACACTAATACGAAATGCATTTCGTGTCTACTGTTTCATTTTATCTTTTTTATCTGAAAGACAACTCGAATACTAATTTTCAATCCATACACAATTTTTTTTTTTTTGCTGATGTCGAACATTTTGTTTACTATAAGTTTGGCCTCAAAAAGTGTTTACTATTCTGAAGAAAATGGGATTTAATAAAAACTATTAAACACTTAGTTTGTAATAAAAACATCAGTACAAAATGGGATTTTATCAAAACTTTAAAATATTTAGTTTTGATTTAAACAATAATTTTCTATTTTTTTTCTTTATAAAATGTATTAGATGACTGAATCCAATTTAATTGAACTAAATGATAAAATCCGTATGGTCCTTAGAAATTGCCTTACAAGACAATACACTAGTTCAGGACATATCACGGAGGTTATTAGGTCTACATTTGATTTCCCTGATAAATATGTATCCTCATGAATTGACCGGAATTAAACGAAAACATTAAAAAAATCTGAACAAAAATAGCACACCTCAAAAAAATTCTAAAAATACTTTTTTTAACTTTCTCTGATTAAGAGAAAGGTATTGTTTTCGTAAACAAATGTTTGATTGAATCTAACGTAACCCAAAAATCCTAAACGGCTGGACCGATTTTCTTCAAACTTCGTATCCAGCGTTTTTTGGTCATGCATTTTTCTTTTACCGCTTAGCCATGTTATTATGGTACCTGCCATATACAAACTATACAAAACCTCAAGTTTTTCGAAAACGGGATTACCGATTTTGATTAAACTTTTTATATACTTTTAGCATATTGCATACCCAGTTTTTTTTTCGAGAAAATCCATATAACGGATTTTTGCATTTAGTCCATATAAAGAAAATCGTAAATTTCTCGCAAATTATTTTTCCAAATTGAATGATCATTATCATTATTATTCACCCCTTGTTGGTGTAATCACTCACATTTCGAAATTATTTATAACAGTTTTAGTACCAATAATCAAAATGAATATTATTGTGTATTTAGGCCAAATTATGGAAATCGTCAAATTCCAAACGCGCTGTGAAAGAGAAAGTTGCGTACGGCCCGGTCGGGCACCCTCCACTCGATTTATAAATAAATCATAAAGATATCAGCTGGTGATAGCTGATCATCTCTATTTAAATTTAGTAGGATCTTTATTATTTATTTATATAAACAATTATTTACACATAAACTGAAAAAGACAAATAAAAAGAAGATAACAAGAATCAGTAGAGGAAAACACGAATATTACATATTGACAGAAAAAGAATACGTGATCACGCTTTTATTGCGTGATCATCTCTTTCAAGTCTCAAGAAATTCTTTCCTTCGTCTGCATCAGGTTTGTTTTCTTTAAAACATATGAGGTGACCCTGCATACTAATGCGCTACGTTTCTCTGTCTCTGAAGTGTTTCTTGCATATACGCCTTGTGGATGCAACAATGTGACTAGAGTGTCTACCTACTTTTTTTGTGGGTAGATTTTTCGGTTGTTCTCTTTTTGTATTGACCCAAAATGCAGGGCATGGCCAGCCCTATGTGTCAATGTTTGACAATGTTTCCGTCTATTGGTTGTATAAATTGTATATGTGTAAACCAGCTTATAATAAAAAATGTATTTTCACGTGATTTTACAACACACACTCTTCAATCGGCTGAGTTAACGCCACTATCGGACTATCGGTTCACGAAGATGTGGTGGCACGAAAAGAAAACAATCCGCATCTCCCCGTGCTAGAAAAAACGAAATCGGTGCAGCCAACAAATTTAAAATTAACTTGTAGATAACACTAAATCAGCTATTTGGTGGTCTTGAGCGAAGAAGTTTATCTCGTTGAGATTTATTTTTGTTTCGACGGCCGGTGGCGTACGCCTGGTTTACCGCATGCAGAGGGCAACAGTTGATTAGTGGTAGTGGCAAACGTTTCCTCGTTTTAATCATTCCACGGATGCATGATTTAAAAGAAACTGAATTGCTTTCCCCAATTGAATATTTATCTATTCGTTAGTGACAATCGACAAAACCACTCTGGCTAGAGAAATGCGTGTGAATCTACCTATGACAGCGTCACAATTTTTGTGACCTATGGAACTATATTACAAATTCTTCAGTTGTTCAACTTATTTTTAGCAATCGTATCTGTTCACACGATTTTTTGGTGAATCAATTTTGTGTCGCGAATATGAAGACACTGAAAAAAGGGTTGAACTTCTGTGTGATCTTGCTACGATCACTTAAGTGTCACGTGAATTTTTTTCTAATTTAATTAATTTTTCTGATATACCTACAGCTTGATAGAAAATGCGAATTTATGTTTTGCTTACATTCGTTTTGGTTAAACATCTAAAAAAAATGTCACAGTCATTGGAGTATTGCCAATGTTTTATTTTCTGTGTACATGTGCGCACTTACATCTTACATTGTTAGCCAAGAATATATTTAGTCTAGATAAAATTATTTAATATAAATAAATGTACATCTGTTCAATTTTTATTTTAAAAGCCAAATTATTTCAAGGCGAAACTTGGAAGACAACTATTTAAGATGTAAGTCAGAATGTTATGTTTATATGTGAGGTCATTGAAATCGGAAGCTGAGTAACTATTTGTAAACATTTGAAAGGAATAACCTTTAAATAAAATTCGTCAAAAGGCAACATTCACTAATATCTTATCTCCACATTGAGTGAAATGATATGTGAAGGCGAACACATCAAGACACAATTAATTGTGGCTCAGTTTACTACATACCTCTTGTGTATTACTTCACTTACATTAGTTTTGTTTTCTTTTCTGTTCTATCGGAAGAGTGAGATTCCTTAGGCGGCTGGCGATTATTAATTGTTGGCCATTCTACCCCGAATTGTTTATGAAATTTTTATCGTAATCGGATTATTGCTGAATGATTGTTTTGTAAATACAGTTCTTTCGGATTGCACTCAGAATAATACTTTATCTGAATTATAATACCACTACGATGTTTGAACTATGGTATATATGTAAGTACTTTTTGTGTATTCTACCAAAAAGTGTGTGAATATAAGCCGTACAACATAACTCCTGAATTGAGAAGATCCACACTTATATTTCAAGTGTTTATGGAATGTCTTAAGATACCTACAAATACTGGTGTAACCAGAGATCTTTATGTTTTATTTGTTCAGCTGAAAATGCATTCGTAGGCTATGTCCTGCAGATTGTTTCAATGTTTTATAATAACCCACTTTTTTTTTAGATTTGAATACATCCAGATTTCAACACAATTAAAGCATGATCTTGTGAGATATAACACCCTACAGAAATATCTCGCTGATTTTCCTCCTTTAAATTCGATTGCGTTCCCTAGTTTATATAGAAAACCACTAGTCACTCCTAAGTGTGTATTGTATCAGTCTAAAAAAGAAGCTCAAATTACTTAATACACTCCGATATACACGATGGTTGCGTACACATTCGATATTGAATTGTATTGCATTACTTTGGTCTCAGTGTCACTCGATTCCATAATGTTTGTATGTACGCGAGTATATCGATCTACAACAAACACTTAAAATATACATGCAAGGAAATGCAACAACAACAAAAACACCACGTGTATATCTATGTGTAAAGCGAAGCCGAACTTGCCCGAGATTGACATCGAAAACCAACGATCGCCTGCTCGGCGGCGGGGGTCTTTGGGCTTTCAGATGTGAAAATGTTATTCACCTACATAGAGTCGCACTATCTACTGTGCGACTATATGACTATAGTTTCCACTCAAGAGTGTACTAGGAAGCTTTAATGAAAATGAAAGTTCAGCGGTTTCAAGTATACAGTACTTGAGTATGATTGCAAAATAGGTCCGGAAGAAAATGTTCTCCATTTGTCAATGGTGACGACCGACCGATCGAGATGTTTTTGGAAGGTACGTCAACCAGTAGAAAACAATAGGCTTTGTTAGAACGTAAGGATAATCGCATTTTTTGCGGCTTTAGGTGCAAATCTGTAGATTAAATTGTATATATTTGTTTTTAATTTTTGTTAAAGCTGTTTGGCGCCCTATTACGTTGCATTGATTGAAATTTTTTTAGTTTTTGTCAAACTTTATGTAGACGTATGTTTTAAACCTTCGAACGTTATTGAATCAGTAAATCTTGCTAGGTTGTTTGCACATGGCTATATGTTTATACCTATTTATGTATGAAAACAACAATTTGAAATCTTAAGTGCACACTGACTTAATTTTTTTTTAAATTGACATCAGTTGAGTCGTTTTAGTGCTACCACAGATCCAGCAACTCACCTTTCAGGTTCTTGATTTGTTCCTTATTTGCTATTTGTATGTATGTAGTATATAAAAATACTATAAAGATCCAAGTTTGTATGTAATTGGTGAGGCCCGAAGATTAAGACGTCTTAGAAGAATTTCTTATATCAACTTATTAATTTAGCTGATAAAATTGTTTGATAAAATTTTTGAATTCGGGGTTCTCATTCCGTAACTTTTAAAACGATTATTGTTGACAGTGTAGGAGACTTGCTAGGTACGTAGCTCGTACGTTTTATATTGATTGTGTGCGTATGTACACAAGTTGCACGATACATACCTACACAGAAAGTCTCCTTCACTATCGTTTTGAAATTTACGGAATGAGTACCCAGTTAAGATAATCTCGGTTGGCTAATTCAACATGGCACTTAAGAACTGTTTTTAAATAGAGTTAAAGTATGATCGTAGTTAAATGACATTATAATTTTATACAGTTTCTTAAAAGATTTTAGTCCTAATAATCGGTTTTATAAAACTAAAAAATCAGTGTGATACAAAAACTTTAAATTTTTGTTTAAGTTGCGTCGTGCTCGCAAAATATAATTCATAGATTTTTAGGTGTAATAAGGCAGGATTGGCAGGATTCTGTTACAATAGTAACAGCAAACTCCCCAAGTCACCCAAGAATTTTGAGATAGTAAAACAACCACTATTGGAATATCATGTTGCAATAATCTGAAGAAAACAAATTTTTATACGAGGAAATATTTAACAATGTTTTGCATAACAATAATGTTCAAATTTTTGATTTGTTTTTAGACCATTTTTTTTAGTTTTGTTTGGTTATTGTGTTGTTGGCTTTTTGGTCGATGATATTCAAAGTTGATGTTTTCGGTACCTATATGTTATATAACTTATATATTACCAACACACAATAATATTTGAATATTAATATTTTTTTGTTTTAAATATTTTATAAATATGCCATATAAAACAGTCATATCTGTTGCTTGTTTAACATACCTATCATTGCTATTTTTGGCATCACATGTCCTCTTTTCCTCAGCATCACTATCCAAATGGACTCGTCTACTTAAACATGATTTTGGATGTACCACCATCTCTGGAGCAGATAGCATGCGTTCAATCCCGACGTGTCGACCTCGATACACTTGTGAATGTGCATTATTGGCAATAGCTCTAGACGCCAGCGTAATTGCCTGAGGACGACAAAATCTGCCTCTGTGATCTTCAGGAAAACTGAATATACAAATAAACGAGACCAAATTCCATTATAAGCACATATATAGTACATGAATGATACTCAAAATAAAAATTCCAGGCAGAAAAAAACGACAAAAAATGAGAATTCTCCTCAGTATGTACAGAAGAATATTATTGGCAGGTTAGTATGTACTTTGATTTCAACTGATAGTGTGAACGACATCGTTCTACTTACGGTAAATGTTGATTGTTCCTGAACTCAGATAGGAAGCTAATCGGGGGACTGTGGCTAAATATTGGAGGACTGTGGGAAATCATCATTAGACAGTATCTTGATTTTTCACCTTTTAAATGTATGCTAGACTGTAATTAAACAATTACACAAGATGTTTTAAATTAATAACTATCAGATTGATTGGATTGATTTTGGCACATACTTTAAAATTGACAGAAACAAAATAGCTTAAAACGGCCTATCAGACACAAATGTCAAATGCATTGGTTTCACTTAAATTTGAGTTATTTAAAATCGACGAAAAAATAAATTAATAATAATGCACTTGCCGCTACACGAAGCCGAAAAAAAAGACAGAAAATCGTGTGAGAAAATAATTTGGTGTTCACGCGTATGAGGCGTGCAGTGCGCCAATGTAGACTGTTTCGACGCACGAATCACTGTATTGACGATGAATTTCTTATAACAATTTACACAATACCAGGTTTCTTGATTTTTTCTGGCATCTATCCCGACGAGACACCGACAATGAACGAGCGACAGAAGCGATTGCGAGCGAGGTTGGCTTCAAAGTGTGCTACACAACCAGAGCACAGCGTAGCGCAGGTCTCCCTGAGGCGGTAATAAAATAAACAGTGTGGAAATAAAGTGCGGGCGTTTATAGCTGTGTTTGTGCACTTTTGTGTAGGACAAATATATTGTCATCCACATGTACCAGTTGCACTTATGAAACCTACCTGCTGTAACAAGTCAAAAGGTTTCTTTGGATTCACTTCAACTGTTTCCCGAGTTATCGAAGTATTATCAATGCAATAGATTAGTTGAGGAGCGTTGAGGCTATAAATAGAACCATTAAAAGTACATGTGAGTCATTTGTAAATTTGAGTGATAGATAAGATAAAGGCTATTATTTGGGATACATATAATTTTAATAATTTGTTTGTTGCTACATGCTAGAAACCAGCAAGTACTTTTGTTTACATTTCGAGAAGTAGAATGTAATTTTTAATATACAAATACAAGATATTGCTGCAAGTGCATTAATGGGTGGGCTCATAATAAATTTAAGTGACCAACTATTTTTTTTAATTATGTTCATCACACACATCATACTTTGAGAGCAAATAATCATTAATTGAGAAACTAGCCCTGTTACATATATGTCCAAGGCACAATTTTATTTAAAAAAAATCAAAATGTCATCAAAGCGATTGTAAAAGAAAAAATTGATAATTTCCCTGCTCAATAGACAAACCAGCATCAGTCAAACATGGTGCTTGCTGGAGGATGTGTGGTACATATCACCTAATTTTTCTTTAAAGGTCAAATATTGGTTTTGTAAACTAGGTATTTTTACAAATTCCCAAAATATATTAAGTGGGTATGTTTAAATTTGTAAAATGATATTTTTCCTTGATTGAAACCACATACCTACACATTTACGTTTTTATTTTAAATTAGGATATGTGCTACATTAGTTTAAGAATTCTTGTATTCTGTCAACACAAGACCAAAGATTTTTTCATATTTAGGGGAAAACAATTATGTAAAATAATAAAATTTCTAAAATAATAATCAAAGATTGTGTTTGCGTTTGTTGTTTATCAAAGAACTAAAAGTTATTTAAACTAAGGATATATTTAGTATTCTAATCCCTTAATCAAACTTAACCTATGCTCAACATGTGTTACAAAAATAAGGGCTAAATGCAGTTTCCATTTTATTATATAATAGCGTAAAAACACGCTTATATTTTTTTCTGTATTTTTATTTAAAATGTTACATGTAATTGAAATGAAAAGTGCATACCGAACGCTCGCATTTCCATGCGACCCTTTATCATAACCCTTAATATTCATGGGATGTTCCTAGAACTACAAATCCCTCTTACCGAATGGGATATAACCGCATCAAGTAATAATAATGGAGCTGGTTTTCGTTCCGCACTCACATCGATTTTCCATTTTTGAGTACATTGATAATGATGCACTGCATTCGATTAGGGTGACCAACCGCTGAAAGATCTTAACTAGTTTTATGCTTTTTAGAGTGCGTCAAGTGGTATCTCGAGGCAGAAATTTTGAGAATGTGTTTGATTTAACAATGACAATAAATTCAATCGGCGTTACTAATAATCAAAAGAAAATGCCGACATTAGTAAGTTAATAGTGTAAACTAAGTAAACTCGACTCCTCGATTGAATCTACTACATTTTCTATCAAATAAACTGTCAAAACAATAGCAATCATCGCAGCATTGTTCATATTACTGCCGAGTACTTCCAACGATGATCTTACCTATGACACAAGAATTTTTTTTACCTCCTAGGTCCAATTGCTTAAACAATTTCTTTTAGGTTTTTACTCCATAACTTAAAGAAAAAAACAAATGTATGCAAACCATAAACAAAATTTCCATGACATATACCTACAAAATGGCGCTTAATACTAAACTTTCTGACTACTATATGACTTAAATGTGACTTTCTGTACCTAAATTAAATATTAACTTCTGACTAGCGCTAGTCTGTGATGTAAATTTATTTATTGGTAAAGGATTTTTGGAAAGTGTTAAAGTTATTGCTAAAAGTGATTAATAGTTAGGCCGAATAACCACATGCATTAATCAAAAGGATGTCAATAAGATTTTGCTTAAAAGTGTGTAATGAACATGCTACGCTAGAAAATTTGTATAAGACAAATTATATTGGATATATGAAATTCATAGTAACATTATTTTATACCTGGTCACCTTTTTGTTTAACGTTTCTGGTTTGCAATCGTTGATAGTTATCCAATGAAAATAAATCGACGACCGGTCTCATTTTAAGCGTTTCACTAGCAGACAATATGCAATTAGCTCCCATGGCGAGTATATTGTGTGTATACGCATCTTGTTGATTTTTGAGTGCGAGTTGCTAAGCAAGAGATTTTAATTTGCCTTAAATTGTTCGTTTTCGGTATTTTATTGTCTATGCGGTAATTCGTATCTATAAGATTGGCTCTTTAACTGAGTTCGTAAATATGTACATCATTATAATGATGAGCAATTGATTCTGTCCTTTATGAATACGCTGCACTGCACGTCGGCACAAGCTGATCGCGCCAGTGGAAGTTTTTCCATGTAATTCAGTCTGTTTCAAATTGTTGTTAGTATTGTTTGTGCAGTGAACATACTAGTAGCTACGCACGGTGCAAGTATTAACGTAAATATTTGTCCCGCAGAGAATGGTTCGATTTGCTGCCTAATCTAGGAGAGTACAACAAAATATATAGGTACATTAAAAAAACAACCATTGTAATTGTCTCTTATCTCGAGTTTAAAATTAAACTTCAATCGCGAAATACCTTTTGTAAAATAAATAATTACAAAAAAAGCTTGCATCGTTCGTACGCCGATTGTGTTTGTACTATATACAACAGCAGATCACATAGATCATGGAAGGCGAATGGATGTCCTCGAGAAGAAGTGCTTTTATTGATGATAAGTGTGAGTTATCATTTAAATTGCTCATTGACATGGATTTTAATGCATCCACCAAAGGACGGTGAAGTTTTGTTGATTTGCTTTCGCATTCGGTTATTGAGTTTGATGGAACAACGTAAGTAAACGCGTCCATGTGTATAAATATGTTGATGACATTTAAGCACTTAAAATTTTGTAGGTGAATACTATAACTAAGAAAACGAAATCATTTTTTTTCTCATCGAATTGAAACGCCCGTTCACATCTCGATTCACGTTGTATCTTCTAATATATACAATTTTAAAAAAATATATTAATATATTAATAAAAAAAAGTGTCTGTGTTACAACTTTTATGAGAATATATGGATATTTATTTCAAGAATTTAAAATGTATTGATTTACATATATATTTGCATGTATGCATTACGAAATAAATAAATGGAAAATCGGTTTTTGTGACTTTTATGATTACATGATATGTTTTATTAGCGATGGTTTTCTTATACAGACTATTATTCATAATTTGTAGCGATTATTATTTGAATGTTCGAAAAAAGGTAAATTGAAAAACCGATGGTCTATGAAAAGACTAAATGTTTACTATGTTTTTGTCTGCGAAAGGAGTAAGATAATGGTCAATGATCAGCTATCTTAGTATGAAAGTCAATGAGATGAACTGTACAAGTTATACACCAGGTATTTAATATTATACTTAATTTTTTAACTTTTTGTTTTCCTTTTTTTGATCCGATTTGTATACCTACAATTTTATTTAGTTTGATCATTCTTTTACTACATAAATGATCATCACTTACAAATAAAAAAGTGGCAAACAAAATTGCCGATAATACTTTCTGACGTTACTAAAAGAATATTTCTTGTTTTCTAATATATTCTAATCGAAATATAAGAATGCCACTTCTGCAAAGGAGTGATCCAACGGTTTAATGTGGAATTATTTACGAATTCTTCGTTTTTATATGTTCTTTAATTTTCAACACGACATCAGACATCTGAAAAATATTTACTGTATTTATAATTTAATAGAGGTTTTACCTTACTGCTTTTGTTATTCGATATAATGACAAGATGATAATCAGAATTATTTTAGACCACTTAGCTGCATCCCTAGTGGTCCCAAAAGGGTTGTTCGTCATTGTATCGGGTACAAAAGTTGAGTAACAGGGACAGCAAACGACGCTATATTTCTTGCCGCTCTTTTGACATTGCTCTTCAATAAGGTTTGCCATTTCATGATGGAAAGATATACGATCCAACAACGAGTCGAAATTATTAAAATTTACGACCGAATTTTGGAGTCAGTGGCCTCAACCTTAAGAGCGCTACGTCCAATTTATGGTCGTCATAATCGTCCTAGCAGATCAACAATTGAGCGTCTAGTGGAAAAATTTGAATCCACAGGCACAGTACAAAAGGTTCCCGTGCCAGTGAGACAAAGAAGTGCCCGTAGTGTCGAGAATATTGCTGCCGCTGAGGCTTCAGTTGAAGAAAGCCCAAATGTGTCTCTCACACGTCGTTCTCAAGCGTTGGGCATCTCTGTGAGGTCGTTGTGGCGAATTTTGCGAAAAGAACTTGGCCTATATCCCTACAAGATTAAATTAACGCAAGAAATGAAGCCGCTTGACCACCAGAAGCGTCGTATGTTCTTGAATTGGGCTGAGCAACAACTTGAAAATGATTCGGATTTTCATCGAAAAATCATCTTCAGCGAAGAGGCTCATTTCTGGCTGAATGGCTTCGTCAATAAACAAAATATGCGGTATTGGTCAGGCAGCAATCCACACGTACTCCATGAGTCATTATTGCATCCCGAAAAAATTACGGTTACTGTGAATGGGAATCGCTACCGTTCAATGATAACCGAATATTTTTGGCCCCAATTGGATGATATGGACTTGGAAGACATGTGGTTCCAACAGGACGGCGCCAGAAGCCACACAGCGAATGCCACAATCAATTTATTGGAAACCAACTTGGAGAACGTGTTATCTCACGAAATGGTCCAGTCGCTTGGCCGCCTCGGTCGTGCGATTTGACGCCGTTAGACTATTTCCTGTGGGGCTACGTCAAGTCTATGGTCTATGCCAACAAGCCAGTGACGATTGATGAACTTCGTACGAATATCGAACGTGAAATTGTAGCAGTATCGGCCGATTTATGCTTGAAAACCGTCGAAAATTGGGTTCAGCGTCTGGACTTCTGCAAGCGTGCCCGTGGTGGCCATGCAAAACAAATCGAGTTCCATACATAATATCTAAGTTTATAAATTAATACCTAATCTGTATTTTTAAAGATAATATAGTTATGGGATATTAATAAGTATTAATAAATATAATTATTATTTATTAAACAATAAAGGTATTACTTAAATAATAGAGTATCGGCCGATTTATGCTTGAAAACCGTCGAAAATTGGGTTCAGCGTCTGGGCTTCTGCAAGCGTGCCCGTGGTGGCCATGCAAAAGAAATCGAGTTCCATACATAATGGCATCGAACGCACTTTCAAAGGAATAAAGAATTTCATTGATATCCAAAACCGTTTTTGTAGCGCTCTTTATTTGTCTGATCCTTAATAATTTCATTAAACATATATTTTTGATTATCGAATATTTACCACTACTATCTAGAACTAGAAAAATACAATTAGGAATTCATCTGTAAAATAACCTTATTTAAGCTCTCAACATAGACTTTTCGAATGATGTTACTAAGCAATTAATATTTATAGTTTTAATTAAAATTTGATAAGAAAATCTTATTTACTAATAGCTGAAACTAGAAGGTGGAGTTTGATGCAGCACTATCGCTATTAAACAAATTTAAATATACAACGGATTACAAAACTATGCAAGCTAAATCTAATCGCATGAGCGGGCGATAATTTCCTAAGCCCTAGCTTGTTTCCTATATATTTTACATAACGTTTTGTTCGAATAATTAGTAAATATTTGTATAAATTTATTGCGTATTAGAAGCGTTGGCGTTAGGTGGCAACAGTTCAGATTTGGCGCATGTCGATTTGAAGTTATGCAGGTACAACCTAAGGATCAAATGTATAACCTCTCTAACAATTTATATTTTTAACATGCACACGCCAAATAGGCGATCAATATGTAGGTTGGTTTATTATTGCAGTTACTTCATATTTTACACTTCAGATTAGTTGATATCTAGTGGCTTCAATACATCGATTTATATTAACTCTTTCGTGAAAGTTTGAAGATATTCAATTATTGGAAGCAGTTCTATACAAGCCCTCAACACGAAAAACAAAAATTGTAAAAAAAAAGTATTAAAAGCGCTTTCAACCAAGGACATGTATAGGATGTATCTAATATATTGATATACGCATGTATGTTACCAGTTTGGACCTATTAAATGAATATGAACATTATATTGCAAATCCAATGTTGTATTGATGAAAGAATACAATTTTATGGGAATAACTACTTTACAATGCAGTAATACTTTAAACGATAAACTTTATTTTTTTTTTACCAATAACACCAAAAAAACAAATTTTAGTGATCAAACATGATTGAAATGATTAACATGAATTCAATACATTAAGTACGTGTCTACCATTGTCCGTATACATGCAAATGCGGTGATGTTTTTACCTTTTGAAAATGACCGTGTTCCAGATTTCAGTTTTCTAAAAAATGAGATAAGGTAACGTGGAACGCAAAATCTGACTAAATGGTAATGTAAATTTCAAACTATTTGAACCCTTGTATTTTAATTTAATTTTTCCATGATTATAGATTTCTATTAACTTTTATCGATCCAGAATAATTATTCTTTATCAGAAAAGTAAGAAATAGCTTAAATAAACTTATAATTTTACTGAAATCAAAAACATTTTCATGACAGATCTAAGAAAAAATCAGCTGTTTCACTCATATATGTGTGCCCATGTGTATATTTTCAACTTGTTTCGTCAATTGTTTCCCCTCTAATGTCAAGTGACTAAAATGTTCGATTGAGCAATGAGAACAATAAGTGCATCGGCATAGTTGGTAAAACTAAAAGCCGGAACACAATGTGTGGGTTAGTGCGATCGGTGTGAAGAGTTATGAGTATATATACCTAAAATTCAGTACTACTAAATTCATCATGAATTTTTAATAATTTCTGCATAAATAACTATGTTTACGAGATAGCTTGTATTGAATAAACACATAATTAAAAATGTTTAATGCATACCTACCATAACTTGAAAAACGTGAAAAAAGTGTTATATTATATTTGGTCCGCTGGGCCGCTGGTCAAACGACAATAGTGGACGATGCGCGTTATAGGGCCATGTTAAACGAATTTTTGCCCGCAATTAGCCGAATTAGGACTGTACTTCCAATAGGACGGAGCAACGGCAGACACTTGGCGAGCCACAACCGATATTGTGAAGGCCAAACAACATCGGATGACTTCTTTTGGCCAACCTTGTACTACATAGGTATATAAAAACTCATAGTCATAGCTAAATTTAAAACCATCACAAGACATATTCGTATATGACGAAATGGATGCTCGACTTCACTATAAAAATCGTATAGCATAAAACTAGTAGTAGAATTGTAGTTATTTAGTTATTTTTTTAAATATTTGTTTTGTGTTTTTGCTAACTTATGTAAATTGTTGTTTACTAAACTCCTCGACTGTAAACTAAAAACCCCGCGACTATCTTTTGTGTTTAACCTCTGTGATTTGAAAATTAAAAGAATTAAGTAAACTATATTTCTATAGATCTTACTATAAAATTAAAAAAAGTGTAGTTAGGCCAATCATCTGGCGCCGTTTAAATATTTACTGCATTTCGATAAGAGTTTCGCACAGATTTGCAATTTTAGGTAGTAAACTTATTATTCAAAATACAAGTTGTTTACTCTCGCTGCACATCAGGTATTTTTGATTAACTTTGAAAAACAAAATTACTGCAAAGTTTATGGCAAATGCGATGATTAGCTATTTGGAGCAGGCGACGTTGTTATCAACATCTGTCTGAGGCGTGCTAGAGCTGAAATATTGCAATCAGTAGTGTTCTTACAACATAACATAGACAACCTTCTGGCTTTAGTAAGTTCACTCAAGTTACAAATACCTGATAGTATTTCATACATATTTGATTTTAACGCCGATGACATGGCGTTTTTTTGTTTTATCAATTTTATGTGCCTTAATCATGCAAAATTTGTTTCTAAATGGATAAATGAAAAACGAAAGTTATCGTTTCACCTTTATTTAAGATATAAATGGAGTTATTGCAAATTATTTGATACCGAGCTGTGAGTGATAAGGGCCACTTTTGTGTACACAGATAAACATTCCCTCGTTTTTTTTAGAAGCCATAGGTTCTAACTGCATCAGATTTGTAATCTTCTATTTAATGCCACCCCAAGTGTGTACTAACTTTAATATAAAGTTCTAGTAGATGCTTTCATCATTGTTAATATAGGTGAGATAAGAAATGTCGTTGAACTTGAATTCGTAGCAGTAATTGGTTGGTAGAAAATTTGAATGTTTACAACGATAGGTAAACAAAAAATTATCGCAAAAACAAATAGTTGTCAAGCTGCAATCTTGCAAAATTTAAAATTTATGTGGCAGAAACAAAATATTTTGTATATCGTTAGCAGAAAATAATCATCCGGGCGAGATAACATCGCGTTAAAAAGGTTTTTATTTTTAAATAGCAATGTCTATAAAAAATTAGTTACCTCTGAATTCATTATTGTTATTATTTAGTATATTATTGGAAGCGTTTTGTTTCTTCTCCAATAAAAACCAGAAGCCTAATTGCATTTTAAGAACTTCCAAAATGTTCTCAGAAGCTTCCTTGCATACATATATAAAGTTATAGTAATATACAGTTTTGCATATTTGGTGGTAATCTATATTAGTTTATAAAACAATAAACGTATTCAACAACACCGTAATCTAAATAGATTTTTGTACGCCTGAATATCTATCAATCTAATGTCCTTCGAACCAAATTATTGTCATTGCAATCGAAATACCATTATTAGTAAAAGTGTCAGACAAAAAACCTCGTGAAATTTAATGCGACGATATGCTGCGCAGGTCTGGTTTCGATTCCCAGCCGTAGCAACACCTAAATGATTATTCACTGGACCTCCTCTCGTGATGTTCTGCCAAATCATCCGAGTATTATCAATTTTCAAGAATATCTCAACTTAGCCGTTCGGAGTCGGAATAAGACCGGAGGTCCCGCCATAGTGCAGGAACTACACATGCACACATTAATGGTTGTGACAAAGCTAGGCCCTGGGTACGAACGAGCCTGTTGGGCCAAACATTTGTACTTTTTTTGTTTTGTGCTTCGGCATTATGTATAAATGTACGTAGTTGTATTTGGTCCCTTTTTTCCGAAACGGCTCAGTTTCATGGTTAACAATAGGGGGGTGTTTTTATGAGTATCTGCTTTTAAGTGAAGTAAGATTTCATACGGAGTAAGAACAAATACTTGGGAACTACTTTACCTTTATTATGTAAAGCAAGATTTAGTTGGAATGGATCGTATATTATTATTATATATTATTATTTACTTACTGGATTAGGAAATAGTTAAAGTTTCAAAGGCCGAAAGAAATTTAAAAATCGTTCGAAAGATTAGAAGGACCATTTTTATTACAATTATGATGCATTTGGAAAGCTGTTTTTGACTCTTGTTTTTACTTTAAGTTGAGTCATAAAAAACCTTTAAAAGCCTTTAGTCTAAACTCGAAACGGAAATCATTTTAATCTCTGATAATTTCTGAAATATTTACTAAAAACTCAGCTACAATTTTCTGTCTATTTGCCTTTAAGAGAAATTTTACGGAATGCAGCCACTAGAACAATACGCTCCACAAATTTGTTCATCCCAATATTCTTGCAGTTCTTTGAAAAAGCTGAGCATATATTGGTCGTTATCTTTTTTTACACATAACTATGATTTTTGCAACCAAAAATGGAAATGGTCCCACTGTGTATTTTGACAACTAACGTTATCTGACTGCGAGAAGGCACACCAATCTTCAAAAAAAGCGTTATAGGGAACTATGATTATAAGAACTGTAGTTCCGGAATTTGAAGCAACTCAGTGTCCATGTAAATTATAATGATTTTCTGTTATTTGCCAAAACTGAAAATTCTGTTATGGAGTAATTGAGCCAAGCCTAATTATGTAAAATTTTTACAAACAGTAAAAGTTATTTATTAAATTTCATTCAATTTAACCAAATAGTAAAGTAAAATGGCTTAGAATTATGAGTAAAGCAAACTTTGATACGAAGTTGTTTAGGCTGGTAAGTCTCATTTGTCACAATGTTTTGGAATTGTGTAGGCAAAGCAGTGATAATATCGAAGATCGGTTTATGTGGTAACGTGTTCAGCTGTTGATCAAATGGTTGTGCCAGAAACACGTTAAACACAGCAATGCTAGGAATCGTTCCAAGTTGTCTGTTGCGTCCGACGTTCTTAATGTGTGTCGTGTGATGTACTACACCAATACCACCGACTATATAAAGAGTGTCTTGTCTAGGCAATAATTTTTAGAAATAATGACTAAGCATTTGTAAAAATTGATTTACACCAGTCCATTCTTATTTATCAGAGTCCTGGACTTTATGCTTGAAGGGAAGTAACTAACTGAAAGGTCATCAGTTATAATTTGCTAATAATGGAGGCATTATTATTTAGTTGATATTTTTCAAGTTAAAGAAACAACACTGTACTTAGAACATATTTCGTAATACTACTTTACACTGATCCATTGGAATTTCGTCATGCTAACATATAACAAGGGATATGGTAATATAAACTCACTCCAAAATGTAATCGCTTCTAACCTAATGTCTTGGAAAGTATCACTAAACACCAGGCGATATGACATCGAATACAAAGTCAAATAAACATCGATAATAACTAATTCAATAATCTAGCTTTGATGGCCTTTAATTTTTGTGTGCTTGTTAGCTTATATGTAGCATATTATGATATATCGCACTAATTTAGGTAGGTACCTTGCATTGAAGAAGCTTCAGATTTCGTGTTATTCTTCAAATTAGTTGACATTTGACCATTTGATTATTTATCGCGGACAAAAAGTGCATTATGATTAATAAATTATAATACAACAAGAAATATTAAGGTTACAAAAGTTATCATTATCACATTTTGTTTGTTATTAAGGTACTCGAAATTCGGCGTAAATTTGAGACACCATTGTTTTCGTTGTGTATGAAAACAAGTTATATATTGATGGAGAATTACCTATGTAAATCATGCTCGTCTGCTTCTTCAAATGGAAACATTGACGATCAATGATTGATTGATGTTTTTCTGACATAAATAAATAAAAAATTTAAAAAAAATCTTATTCAAATATGTGTGTTAAAATATATTTCAATTGATATAAACAGGAAGCATTAAACGTGAGGATAAATTGTGTACATTTCTATAAAATCAGAAAATATATAATATGATGTAAACGTACGCTAAAAGACATTTTAACATCTTAATGCATTTGGTTAACTTTATATACTATGACAATCTTTATTCACATGAGAAGCAGTAAGTTCAAATGTGTAAAAGTTAATACTTTAAGTATTATTCTCACTCCCAACAGTTCCGTCGCCTCGACAACTCAAAATCGTATCGGAAATTATCAGCTGGACGCATTGAAATGTCAATAATGACAGTTGGTATTCAGCGCACTTGCAGAGCAATAACAACTGCAGAGCGCAAGTTTTATTTTTTTTTAAGTAAATCAATATTCAATATTTAGTTAGTGAAGTTAAATTGTAAAAAGAAACAACGATTGAAATGCCGGTAAATAAATGAGCCCATATATTTTGGAAGTTATTTAATCGAATTTGTTTTACAGTACGAACCTTCGATGGAGCAGGAAGAAATTGAAAATGTTCGAGTGGTCGTTCGTTCTCGCCCCATGGATAAATCGGAAATCCAAAATACTGCGTTAAATGTTGTAAAAGTGGATAAAATAAATCGATCGATTACAGTCATCAAGCCGAATGCAACTCCCAATGAGCCACCGAAGACGTATTTTTTTGACAATGTTTTTGGCGACGATTCTAGTCAGGTAAGTGGGTTGCAATTGAGAAAATGAGTCATTGTTAATGCTTAATGGAAGGCAAATTCAGAGACATATTTGTCTCCATAGTATTTTGCCTTTCAGGTATGGATTAGTAATTATATGTTTGAGAATCCCTTGTGTTGATTAGTTGTTGGTTTCCATGCAGACGAAAAGGATTTACATTTTTGTTAACTTACTGTCCTTACCTTCATAATTATTGATCTGAACGCTTTTGACCAGTAATATTTGTTTATATGTTTCTTGATCCGACTTTTGTTAACTTTCTTGAGAGCGCTGAGTTTACGACCAAACTTAAATGCACATATTGTACTTGTTTTGGAGTGTACAGTGCTGGGACGCATCCTAATTTTGATGAACACTGTCGTTTTGCGGCTACTATTAAGAACTGCCCCTGTCTTATGACTTTCAAATTCTAGACTCCACACCTATGGTATTTTGCATTAACATTCTTTCGAACATTTGTGTTGGAAAGACGAGTTTCGCGAATCGATTCATATGGTACGACTATAGTTTTGTGCGATTTCTTTTTCCATATTAATGTATCGAATAACAATTCTCCCTGTTAAGATGTGTATGTATATATGAATAATTATTGTCGCCAGTTTGTTGTCTTTTAAGCTTAGATTAGCATCGAAACAGCACTTTTTTGATATACTGCAAAGTCCGAGGATGAACTCTTGAACTACATAAAAATTGTTGTGTCTTGCTGGACGGATTTGTTGAAGATAGTGTCTCCCCTATTTACTTTTGCCCTACGCACTATCTGTTCCAACACTAGATTGAAGAAATGTATGCTATTAATGTTGCATTGCGTGCCGTTCAGTGTTAGGCGACACAGCTGTATCAGTTTTGATGGTATTCCGAATTCTGACATCGCTTTTTAAAGCTCTAGGGGATGGATGATATGATATGCCCCTTGAAATCTGCCTTGATTTGTTTAATGCGAAAATTAGGACTACTATCGATCTGCCGGACCGAAAGCCACACAGAGTACGTTATAT
This sequence comes from Rhingia rostrata, assembly GCA_949824845.1. Taxonomy (NCBI): domain Eukaryota; kingdom Metazoa; phylum Arthropoda; class Insecta; order Diptera; family Syrphidae; genus Rhingia; species Rhingia rostrata. Next base: position 106,757,751 of record OX463757.1, read on the forward strand.
AGGATCTTATAGGTATATTCATCGTTAGTTGATGCAAGACATGGGATCGTTTTTTTGTAGATGGGACATACTGAGCTGATATTCTGATGGTAATATATCAGAAATGGCTTGTTCTTTAGTTTTTTTAATAGCTGGAATTAATGCCAATGATGTCAATCTTGTCGGTGTATGCTAGTAGTTGCACCAATTTTTGGAAAATTGTGCCTCTGGTGTTGGCTCGGCAGTTTTGCACAATCCTCTTAAGAATCAAATTAAAGAAGTCACCTGACAGCGCATCGCCTTTCCTAAATGCTTTTTTGGTGTTGAATGTGTCGGTGAGGTCGTTTCCGAACCTGATAGAGCAGCGAGAATTCTCCATCGTCATCCTGATCTTACACAAACGAACAAGTTTGGCTCTGTATAGTTCGTCCCTACAAATGCTGTCGTATGCGGCTTTGAAATCGATGAAGGTGGTGGGTATCGATTTGGACTTATTTTCAGGATCTGCCATTGTGGACTTTGATCGGTTGTGGACTTTCCTGGCCTTAAACTGATAAGGGCCGATCAGGTTGTTGGTAAACGGTTTCAGGCGTTCCCAGATTACAGCAGTAGTTGGCGCAGTTCAGAGGGTCTCATTTTTTGTGGATAGGACAAACGATGCTGAGGTTCCACCTTCTTCAGGCACACCTTCAATCCGACCAGATTTGGCTTATGAGTTGGTGTATACTTACCAAGTCATCTCCGCCGGTTTAATAAAGCGCAGCGGGAAGGCCGTCATTTCAGACAGCCTTATTAAGCTTAAGTTAAGATATTTCTGTCCTCACTTCACTCACTCGGGTGGTTGGCAGTTTTCTCTGTCGTTGCAAATATTGAATAATTTGCTCTGCATGATAGTTAGTAAGCTAGCTTTGTTTAAATATATACAATATACATTACAATTAGTTGGTTTACATTATGTTATAATAGTTTATAAAATGCTGGTAGTCTGTTGAAATGAAGAAATGAAACAGCGGAATTTTGTTCAGAATCGCAACTCTCGTCTTCACCTGCAGCGTAGGCCTCGTTCTTGGCTGCGATCATCTGTCGGCATTCCTAATCAATCAAGGGGTTTCTTGCTGGTAGGCGCGAGAAATATAGCTGGCTATAGTGGCTTTCGTTCTGTAGCCTAAGTCCGGCTATGTTTTCCAGCAGTACTGCTAAAGATGTCGTCTCCCAGCTGGATTTTAACATCGTACTTCGTAGAAGCAATCTTTAGCTATATGATCTTTTTCCTCCATCGGGGTATGACGGCATATAAGCCTTATGTTGGCAAATTTGGTCTTGATGCGGATTGTTGCAATGTGTTCGCTAATGTCTTCGAAACATAAGGCTTCTTGCCCAAGTCTGGCGCTTATAACAAATCCCCATCCGAATAGTCGCTGTTTCTGCTCACTATAACACGGTCCATAGTAGATATAACAGTTTTTAATCCTCTTTTTGCCTGACCTATCCCATCTTATTTCCTTGATGGCAGCAATGTCTGCTTTGTATTAGTTTAGGGCTTCGGCTAATTGTTCGCTTGCACCTCTCCTGTTTAATGTTCTCATATTCCAGGTGCAGATACGAACGTCGTTAACCATTTTTGTTTAGCAGGGTCGTCAACAATAAAATCAGTCCTTTCCGAGGTTGGTTGATTTTTTTGATAGTTTTTTTCATGGGTGGGTAGTTAACCCAATGCACAACCCCCAACCTGGAGCGCCATTTCCAATTTATTAGACAATCCTAGAAAACGGGGCCATCCATCAGTATCCACTACGGGATTGAGCGCTGCCGTTGGCCTTTCGGTTCATCCGAAACACGGTGGAAATGGAAAGCTCTATGTTTTTTTAACAGTATATCCGTCTTTTAGCCATAAAACATTATTCCACGCGTTCTATACTTAAAAATTCCATCTCAACTTCCTTCGAGATATGCGGTGCTTTTCATTATCGTCCTGCTGAAATATAAATTTCAGAGGCAATTTATCTCCTCAAAAAGACATACACGAACCGATTAATAATCCCACCTGTTTTATAGATCCGATCAACTGTATGATCTTAATTGTATCTCTAAATTATGACTTAGCCTGATACATAATTATAAGTTCTCGTCTGTTATGAGGATAAAATATTTGAAATAATTGTAGGCTGTTTTGACTAAAGTATACCATCCGCATCATCTCTCTTGATTGACATGGCGTGCGTCGCCTTAGTGACACAAATACGTAAGTCAATATTCGATAATTTTAGTTTTTCTGTGATTTTCGTGATTTTTTTACCACTTCTTAATTTTCTTGAGTTTCATAAATACCTTTGTAAAATGCTAACTTCTATTCTACTTCATCTAGAGGTACAATTTTTTGTCACAATATGTAAATTCTATATTTTAAGTAAGGTGGCATACCCATTACCCAGCCCAAAATCGTAAAAAAATGTAGTTATGTTCTTGTGTCATTAAGGCAACGATGGAAGCCCGCGGATTTGCATGCACATATGCCAGTCGCCAAGGTAATAAGGATGATGGAAATGCATAGTTGTGTCTTATAAGAATATTGTAGAGTATTTTTTATCACGGCCGTCACGATGGAAAATGGATGCAAGTTACCTACCTAATAAAAATCTATGTAACTGAAGAGTATTTTAATTTCACATTAACACCTTGAATTTGTTCATGAAAATTTGATTTTGTTCTATTTCGTAATAATCGTTATACAAAGGAATAATGGGAATATGACACATTCATGATGCTTTATATTACTAATTATGTACTTTTAGTTTGGCATTCTCGTATGTTTTGCAACTATCGATTCTATTTCGAAAAAAAAACATACAAATGATCAAAATTAAAAAAAAAAAAAACGTAACAAAAAATGAAATAAATATAAAAATGCATAGAAAATCTATGCTGTTTAAATCTACATTTCTAAAAAAAAAACAATTCCATCTTCAATGACTTCAATCTAAATCTCCTCGAGCTCCAAACCGAATTGTCACCACCAAATCTATCAAAAATATAGCCGACGTCACCAAGGCAACAGATGCGGTGCCCAAAACTAAGTCCAATCGTTGCATATTTGGCTGCCAGTAGCTGCGATCTTTTGTATTCGCCCAGTCCCTAAACAACAATGCAGTTGAAGCAAGAATCAGACAGAATCCCACAAATGACCATACTGTCGCGGTTTTCCACGGAGTTCTGTAAGAACACAAAAAAATAAATTGTAATCCAATTGTTACACATGGGCGTCCTCTGACGACTTACGCATCTCCAAACATGGTCATAATTAAATAAATTGACGTATAAATTAATAGACAGCCAAAGGTCACATACGAGAGGGCCACGATGCGTGGTGTTATGAAGATCCGAATATGTGAATGTGTAGCTGGCTCATCTATGAGTCCTATGCAGCAGATAATAAGACACTGGGAAACAGTTAATTTAAGTTAATTGCCTCCAATCGAATTATGAATTGTAGTAGGTTTACCAGTTCGAGAAATTTAAGAAAGATTACGGCGTAGGTGGCTTTCTTTGAACCACCACTGGGATAGGTGTTCTCATCAATTGGCGCCATTTCAACCGTTGATATTTCTAAAAAAATGAACAAGAGAATTATTAAAATTGAAAAAAATAAAGGTGGACTTTTCCCACTGTCAGTAGCGAAGTACTTTTGAAATTGATGCTCAAATGTTCCTTTTTGATTCTCAAAACATTTTTTTTTTAACAATTTCAAAAGATGCATGCTGTCAACCACGTCAATTATATACAAAAAGAAAGTACCTATGCTTCGCAGATAATTCATGATTTTCTAGTTATGCATATATTTTTTTTCAAAAAAATACTCAATGACACCCCTCTAAGTAGTAAACACCAGTTATTACTTCAGTAAGCCATTTGATTGTTAGGTAAATTATTTTTAAGGCAATTATGTTCAATTGATTAAAAAAAAAAACAATGCAACTCATTATTAGTAAACTTTGTCATGGGGTGTTACCGCATTGTATCATTCGTCATGCATCGAAGCATTGCCATTACATTACAAAATTATAAAAATCGAATAGTTGTTCAAAAAGGAAAATCAAGGTTAAAACTACCGGTTACTTGTGGCTTCAGAAGAAGATCGTGGCAATAGCTATTTATAATGTGCAAATTGTTGTTAATAAAACGTCTGTTAGCGGCTGTACACAATATGGCGATTGTATGTTCGACTGTTACGACTGTTCGGCGATAGAATTGAGTTTATTGTTGATAATAGCGATTTTCAACGGATATCAATGCAGGGTCTGTTTCGTCTTCAATGACAAGAATCTAAATGGGCAAATTCAAAGAACAAACTAACAATAATTAAGGCAAATCACGCAATCCGAACGGTACTATCCATATTAACACCCTCTATTCGTTTTCCCAATTGTTGGTTATATCATGAGGATGTCTTATCACGTACATCACGTTCTAAGCGATGAAAAGTGAAGTAAACGTAATAGAAATCAATTCACAACATACGCTTGAATGTATGTATCGATGCAACCAATTTATAGGCTGTGTCGTGCACCACGACATGCGACTAATATGACTACGTAAAGTGGGAAAATGTAAACAAATAAAGTGGATAACTTAGGTCTACGAGTCAGAGCAGACAGCAAATAGTTGCAGTACAGTGAACGATAGAACTGGATTTTTTCTCACATTGCTGTTGAATCGGAATAATCGCGTCATGCCACACCTGTGTTGTGCTTTGTAATTATTGTCGTTTGATAGAGTCTTCTATAATTTGGTTGGGTCTTGGCAATAAAGACTTTTTTAAAGCAAGGAATGTTTTCGGGGAGTTTTGCTTGTTAGTATTAATCTAACAAGCAAACTTTCTTCAGGTGTTAATGTTCCCAAAGAATATTTAAACGATGACGAATAGTGCAGTTTTCGTTTTGTGACAGTACAACTGGCGCCTGTCGTTGAATAATAATTTCGAAATTCCTATCTTTTACTTGCGTAGATCCATAACTGTTAATCAACTGCATTCGATTGCCTGAAGACACAATCTCCGGTTTCAGCAGCATGTTTAGTAAATTTAATCGAAAGTTAGTATAATAGAAAACAAAATTATAGTGTGGTTAAAAAACAAGAACAACAAAATTACTTCACTCTTCTTCGTGCACTAGGTAGTATGTTAAACGGTGTACTATTTGTTTGAGTATTTCTAAAACAATAATCACGCAGTACTCTTCCCCAATTTAATTTGTATGTCTAATTTGTAACGAAAAAATCACGATGAACGTTAACTAACAACTTATTTTAAAAGGCGCAAAACAAAAGTTAAGAAAAAATAAATAACGAAGTAGAAACCCGATATCCGTTGTAATTCCACCACGTTTCAAACGCAAATGGTTGGGTCGATCTAACAGCCAGACTACAACTCCACACACTCGATTCTGGTTAAGCTATACCTAGTTCGACAAAGAGCTAAGAGAAAATCGCCTTCACGATCGACGGTAGGTCGTTCGTAGATGTGAGCTACAGTTGTATCGTTTGTTAGAGAGTGTAAAATGTGTTCCCTTGTGCACATATGAGCGCGGTTTGATGTGTACGCAATTACGTATACACATAGCTGCCAGTGAGTTGGTGATTATTACAGGGTGTAGTTAATGTAATGTTTTGCTTTGTTGCTTCTGACTAATTAAATTTGAATGAGCAATTAGCGAAAAGAGCGAGTGGCGGGACGGATTCACTGCAAACTGTAGAATAGCAGACAATGAATGGATTTTATTATTATGCATACATGCACACTAGAAGTATGTTCCATATTTGTGTCAAAGCTTGTACTTAGGTCGTCAAGGGAAATATTCAGTTTTGAGTAAACGATGTCGTGCCAAAATCAACAAAGGCAGGTAAAATAAGTACGTGCCCATAAAAAAATATCATGACTTTAAACTTATTTATACATATACACAAAAGTTTAATTAAACTGAAAACCAAAACAAATCTCATTTTAACATGTTTTCGACTGTATTGTACACGCAGTAATAATCATTAACTTCTAAAATGAATCATTGATCTATGGAATATTATTTTCTTTTTAAATTTTCGTAACCGCAAATTGTTAGTACGTGGTCCAATTATGTGAATCACTTACTACGTTTGGTGGCCTTCTCATTGTTTATATATTAGTTGTCAATAGCGATGGGAAGACCAAGTGGTTATACAGAGAGTCAATTGTTTGTAAACGTAGGTGTGGTGTCGTAAAACGACAAATTTTTCGGTCGACATATGCTGAATAGTAGCGTAAAATATTTCTTCATTGGTCCACTAGATATAGCAGAAATGAATCTTACCCTACATATTTTCAGATCGATCTCTACGTAGATACAGCTCGACCAATTGTCGAAAAGGTACTTGAAGGTTACAATGGCACTATTCTTGCATATGGACAGACCGGTACGGGTAAGACATACACCATGGCTGGCAATCCTGACTCTCCCCAAACAAAAGGGATCATTCCCAATGCATTCGCCCACATTTTCGGTCACATAGCCAAGGCTAAAGACAACCAAAAGTAAGTTTAAACATTGCGTCTTTTTAAAGATAAACCCCGATATACCATTTTTATATGCACAAAGAGTTTTGTACTAAAAGGTAATCTTTTGCAAGGTTCTTGGTTCGTGTAAGTTATATGGAAATTTACAATGAAGAAGTGCGAGATCTCCTTGGAAAGGATGTCAACAAAAGCCTTGAGGTCAAGGAGCGTGCAGATATCGGTGTATTTGTAAAAGATCTTAGCGGTTATGTCGTTCATAATGCCGATGATCTTGAAAACATAATGAAACTAGGTAACAAAAATCGTGTGGTTGGTGCTACCAAAATGAATCTTGAATCATCCCGATCGCATGCGATTTTCTCTATCACTGTTGAGTCAAGTGAATTGGCCGATGGAATACAACATGTCAAAATGGGTAAACTTCAACTAGTCGATTTGGCAGGTTCTGAAAGACAGAGCAAAACCCAGGCGACTGGAATACGCTTGAAGGAGGCCACCAAAATTAATTTGTCACTTTCCGTTCTGGGAAATGTCATCAGTGCGTTGGTCGATGGAAAAAGTACACATATTCCGTACAGAAATTCAAAATTGACGCGATTGCTGCAAGATTCTTTAGGTGGCAATTCCAAAACGGTTATGGTGAGTTCAAAAAATTTCAAATTATTGCTTTATATTCGTCCTAATCCCATTTTATGCTTTTCAGTGTGCAACCATCAGTCCAGCTCATAGTAACTATGTGGAAACTATTTCCACTCTAAGATATGCCAGCCGGGCAAAGAGTATTCAAAATAAGATGCACATCAATGAAGAACCCAAAGATGCACTTTTACGACACTTCCAGGAGGAAATTGCACGTCTACGCAAACAATTGGAAGAAGGCTGTTTCGAGCAAGAGTCTGAGGAAGAGGAAGAAGATGAGGATGAGTACGATGAAGAAGAGGAAATAGAAATTGAGGCTGAAGCAGAAATAACAAATGGATTGCCCAAGAAGCAGAAGAAGAAGAAGAAGAAGACTGAAAAGACAGATGAAGAGAAGGAAGCGTTAGAAAAGAAAAACAAAGAGCGGGAGCGTGAATTAGATCGCGCAAAGTAAATATCAACGAACAAAATCGGTACAATTACATATTAATGTTTTATTTTCTTGTTTAGATCTGAGCAAGAGCAATTAAAAACAAAACTAAATTCATTGGAAACAAAGATCTTGGTAGGTGGCGAAAATCTTCTTGAAAAAGCCCAAACCCAAGAGAAGCTTTTGGAAAACTCCCTTGCCGAGCTGGAAGTGCGAGAGAAAACTGAGGAAGAGTTACGAAAATCATTACAGAAGAAGGAGGTGAATTTGGACGTTCATTATTTTTTTTATGTAAACATGCATTTTGTTTAGACCGAACGCATTGATATAGAAGAACGATATTCAAGTTTACAAGATGCCAGCACCGGTATCACTAAGAAGATACACCGTGTAATGCAAATGCTGATGAGTGTCAAAGCAGAATTGGCTGATCAGCAACAGGAACATCAACGTGAAAAGGAAGGAATCTATGAAAATATTCGTAGTTTGTCCAGGGAGTTGGCCTTGTGTGAGTTGGTCTTGAATTCGTATATACCACAGGAGTATCAGGTTAGTCTAAAAACTGTAAAAATTGACTAATTAAAAATGTTTGGGATTTGTTTTCAAGATGATGGTTGGTCAATATACACACTGGAATGAAGACATCGGCGAATGGCAACTGAAATGTGTTGCTTACACGGGCAACAACATGCGCAAACATATAGCAGACAATGAGCAAAATTCAAAGGAGGTACGTGTTTTTTTTAAAAGATTTTGTAAGATGTCACTCATTTTTATTTTCTGCAGCTGGACTTTATTGATCTCTCGCATGTATACTTAAACTATAATACAGAGGCTGTCACAAATCCAGTGCGCGCCAAATCGGCAAGACCACGAACATCTGGCGTTCCAAGACCTACTACTGCGAGGCGTTACTAAGAGTCTACAAATATTATTTTTGTTGTGATAAGTTTATAGAACGTGCAATTCATCAAGTGTTTACTATTTATTTATTTTATTGTAAAGCAACACAATGCTCCTGACGGCAATGGTCTAACATAGAAATAAAAGATATAGTCGAATTTTTAAGAACACATGCCAAGATATATTTTTGTCCATCACTTTTCCTTAATATACTAAAGTGATATCTCAAAGTCTACATTCCATCATTACCATCCTGCATTCCAAATTTTATTAAAATCCTTCCACTCATTGCAGAGTTGTTCGTATTCGAAGCCCGTCACTCGATTATAAATTATGCTACTCCCCTATGACGTCACCACAGTGTGTGCTCTAAAAGCACCGAATTTTTTCCGGCGTAAAGCACCAGGCTAGCAGAATCGGCAGCAGGTAGACCTGTTGGCTGTCAAGTTTTTTTTCGTTCCCGCCTTTTTCCGGTTGCTCGCTAGGGATGGGCAATATTAGTCGGTAAAGTGAATTTTGCTAGGGATGGGCAATTTAAAAAAAAAATCAATATACATATGTATATAATATATCAATTCATTTGTTTTATCCTACATTTTACAGTTTTGTGTATTTTTAATGTAGTTGTTATAAGTGATATTTTACAGCGTGGTTTATCGAGTTATATAGTTTAAAAATTTGATAGGTACTTACGTGATGTGAATTTTTTTTTGAATGTTTGCATTTGCAAAATTATCGTTGTAAAATGTTTCGAAATGAAGATTTAATTGCATTTATTATTGTCTAACGAGAGGAATAAAACTAAATGAATGATACAAAACATAATAAATAAATAATTAATTAATTTTTTTTTTAATAGACCCCCGCATAAATCATGATGGTTATAGGCAGTTTTAGTTATCAGTTATTCATTCCCATAAGTTTTAGGTAAATCGATACGTTATATCACTTCTATAAAATTGGTTAAAAATAAATTTCGTTTACACCAGTGCGAGTGTTCTTTTAAATAAAATAAACAATTTGTATTTGATCAAACTTGTACACTTAAACTATTTGTACATAGTAAATTTTACTATTTAAATATTCATCTTAAAATAATTTATAAAAAGAACTTCTTTTATAAACAGTCTTTCGATTCAAAAGTATGGAATAGTTGCTGCTGTTGTAAATAGTCGATTATAGCAGGCCAACAACTAATCGCATCGGTCTTCCAGTTTTAAACTGAGTGGTGTTTTCGGTACAAGCAAAAATTCAAACTCAGTTTCTAGTGGCTTTGGAAAACTAATATCAAAAGCCGAAACCAACTGCAAAACAAAAACATGTAAGAGATAAAAAATTACTTATGTTTTGTATTGAGCATACCTTCGCTAAAAGCAAAACCAATTCCATTTCGACGAAACGTTTTCCAGGACAAGTACGTTTTCCAAATCCAAAAGGAACAACAATCGAAGAACTTTCCACATTTACATTCAATGATTCATTTTGGATCCAACGGTCTGGTTCGAAACTCTTTGCGTGCTTAAAATTACTGTCCTTGTTACAAGCAATCATCGTTTGACAGAGTACAACATTCTATGAAAAAGAAGCGCTTAGATCAAAAGTTTCGATTTGTATATTTTAATTTATCTTAAAACACTGGGAGGAATCACCTCCGCTACCATAAGAACTATCGAGATAAGATTTACCCTACAGGTTCGAGCACTAAATAGGGTGCGGTAGGGAAGTTATTCGATTTGACTGCACTTCAGACATGCAGGTATTTTTTGTCGTAAAAAATTGTGTATTAATGGATAGGCTAGTTGGTGCTGGGCGAATTTATTTTTTATATTTAGAAATATATGTATTTCTATATATTTATTTATATTTTATTCAAACTAAAAATGTGAAATGAAAGTGAAATTACTTTTGTAAATCGAGTGAATTTGTTTTTGGTGTTCCACATTCCGACCGATTTCATGACTTCGAAAACTTTTCGAAGTCACTCGGTGAAATTAATGACAGCTGGATACCTATCTTTCATATGCGAAATAGCGAAATTATTTTTATTTTGATAAATTGTTTTGTTAGAAATTCTGCTTCGATTTGAAGATTTATAAAATAATGAGTGTTACTTAGGTATTTGCTGCGGTGTTAGGAGTTGAAAAACCAAAATATGCAGAGGAAAATATGCAAATGAAAATTAATAATTGTTTTTCTTTTCATTTAGATTTATATCATATTATCAACTTAATAAACAGCTTTACAAATGTTGCTGCAAACTGATGCGCCACATCTAAAACCATAATGGATTCCTTGTGTAGTTAGCCAAAGTTTTGCCGAAGAAAGCTTTTTGTTTTACAGAACAAAATTTGTCCAATATGGATAAACCTTTCCATGTCGGATGAAGAAAAGTACATTTCAATGCTCCGAACAACAATTTACCGTTGTCTGCAAGTGAGAAGACAAAAAAGCCCATGCCTCGAAAAAAAAAATTAAATAACTAACTAACCAAAAAACTTAGTGGGCCCTATTTTGTTTTGAGTGATTTATAAGAAACATTTCGGAAACTTTACAACTTACTCCAGCTTTCACCTCGTAATCGGACAATTTTGTATCCTCTTCGAGTACTCGAGCCAAGCAAAAGGCCGTTGGTTGCAAGCGATAGGTCTCTTGTAGGCACGCCTTTGTTAATATGGCATTTGTAATGGCGTCTTGTAAAATCTCACTGTTTTTGCACCGTTCAAATTCGGCAAATATTCGCTCGGTGGCATCCCGATGGTGCGTTACGTGGTTTAGAACAAAGATAAGAGTATTGGCTAACTGAAATGCGAATGACATAAGCCTCTAGCAGTTGAAATATCTAACAATTTTATAGCTTACTGTTTCTATCCCAGCAGCAACAAAATCAATAATAGCCGATTTCTTATCACGTTCATCCAAATTGTCACGTTTGAAGATATCCATAAATATGCATTTCAACCCGTTATCGTTGCCATTTGTTTTTTCCTTAATGCCCTCCTCCACAATCTCTGTAATTACACTAAATACCGAAAAAAATGTTAGGTTGGTCAACCATTAAATAAGGAACGCAATAAAACAACTCACTTGTAGATCAACTCCTCACTTTGTGCAAATTGCCGGTAAGTTTTTGTGGGAAAATACTTCCACAGTCCAAGGCCATAGTATGAGTCACGCTGGGATACAAACAGTTGTTTAACAGCCGCTGCCAGGGGCTTTATTTTGCCAGATTGGTGGGGTTCTCGTGACAAAAATCCCATTCTGCGTCCAAGCATTAGCAAGCACACCGCTTCTAGTCCCATTAAATTAGCAATATCCTCAAAATGTTCTACTTCAAAAGTCAATGGGTCCCGCCTATGCCGAAGCAGCTCTATGAAGTCATCGCACACATAGTTTAATGCGGGTAAAAAGCCCTGCAAAATCTTCGGAGAGGTTATTTCGGAAGTAAGTGAATTGCGCAAGTGTTGCCAAGCTACTCCTTGCCTAACAAGAGAAATCGTTTTTTTAGTTTATAAAGATTCTGTAAGAAGAACCTCATACTCATTTGTAATCCCAACGCTAGAGTAACGTTCCGGCTTTGACCTTCTGTATTGGACAACTATTTCTGTTGGTGGTCTGAACGGATATTTGCTGGGATATTTAAGTACTCTCTCGATGTCATTCTTATCGAATAAGTGTACAATTGGAATACCTCCTGGTGTAACTTCCAACGCTACCGGTCCATATTCTTCGTTCATGTCTAGGTTGCAATCGTAAGTAAAAGTTATCACTATGATTAATTATTACTCACCACTTAGAGCTTCATGTAGCTTGGACATCTTGTATTTTCCAAATAAAAAAGTCCATTTAGTTCCTAAGAATGGGACTCGATATGGCCCCGGAATGTCCCAAATTGTTTTCGTAGTAGGCAGCAATTTGTTTTCAAATGAAAATTTCTTAACCAAATCCGATGGTAATTTCTTGAAATCATACTTCAAGTACACTGCTAGCGCGATTATGAATGTAATTATCAAAATAATGGCCATCTCAGTCTCTTAATCGAATGTTGGTCACAGGTTAATTACAAGTCGGGGGCTGTCAGAGACCAGCTTATCAATAGCTATTTAGAATGAGTCAAAAGCTATATTACTGAATAATAACTTTTGTGATAATATTTTGACTAGGACATACGTTTTTACTTTTCGAAACAATCATCAAATCCACTTTGACGTACGCTGTTTAGTTTAACTGTTCCAAAAGCGCTTCTCTGTGTATCTATTATGATCTATGTAAATTTGTAGCTTAAATAAAAATCTAGACAAATATTATATATGAGAAAAACCGGTTTTTTTTTAAAGTGCTCAAATTAAACTTTATCTATATTAAATATATTAGAAATATAATGTGCTATGTTGACAATTAATTTTAGAATTTTGTAGACTCTAGGATTTATTTTACAAAGGTCGCCTTGTCCTAAAAAATAAAATAAATGAATATGCGACTTGGCGTAATATATCGCGATTCGTAGACGACACCAGTGACCCATTTATAAATGTATCTGCAACAGACAAAGTTGAAATTCGAATAGAACTTGATCACTTGTTGAAGTCTTCGCGGATTGTGTTGACATTCATACTAGTAAGACGATAACTTGTCATACCTATTCACAGGTAAAAAAATATGTTTCTATATTAAGAAAATCGGTCTCATACAAATAGCTCACCAATTTATTATAGTAGCTATTGTATTGTGACATTGTAAAGTATTGGAAGAACTGGGAAAGGCAATGAAAAGCACCACTAACATATTACTATTTTTGGAAAGAATTTTAAAAACAAGGCCATTTCTAATTTGTGGCATGATAAGAAGAAGGTAGGTCAGTTTTGGTCGAATATTTGTATGTATACTCATACGATTATTGTCAAGGAAATAATCAAAGTTTGCTAAGCAAACATATATGTATATAACCATTTGTTTGCTGTATAGATTTAAGTAGGTGAGAGTGAAAAAATCAAAATAAAAAAGTACGTAATTGAAAACAGACCATTTAAACAAACGTTTGATATTAAGCTTCACTTTTGTCCTTGTGTCCCTTATCATAAAGTTATAATTGACGATACTGACGGATACTAGTAAAATTATTTAAATTATACATTTAATTATCTTGAGAGCTTTTGGAATTTTTTAAGTAGTACTGAATATACAATCGAATCTTAATTGCAGCGCTTAGAAATTGAAGGGCCTAGGCGACATTTTCAAAAATTTGAATAATCAGCGTTTAAAGTTGTTTACCTAAAAATATTATAAAAATTATAAACAGATATTTTGAAGTAGGTATACAATCTGAAGTGTTTTATAATTTCAGTAATATTTTTTTTTTTGAAAAAAACAGGATTTGCCATTTGCAGTAGTATGTGCAGGCAAACTTAAAATATGTCGTTAGGCCCTTCATCTTCTAAGTGCGTTTTTTTTTAATAGTTTATCAAATAAAATCAATTTAGTATTTTTTGTACTCGATAATAAGAAAATTGAATTCTAGGGAAATGTTATTTAATATAAATTGTTAATATAATCATCTTAAACCAGCATAGCGAAAAGGTATAACTATATTAACCAGATCAAACATGGAAGTCTGACATTTGTAAAGAAAATAAAGAGGAATTTATCAACATTTTAAATAAACGGGTTCCATGTAAGGGTGACTGTATTCTTTATCGTGCCGTTCAAAGGTTTTTTTTAATAAAATATATGGACTTAACATTACTATATTATTTTATCGACTAGTTTTATCATAGTTTCATATTGACTAAACATAATATTATGTCATCAGTATGTATGTTATGAAGAAATTTTTTCCTAACTGGCGAAATATATACTCTACGCGGGCAAATGTTTCGAGTCTGTGGCCGATTAAGATCTATAAAGATAATAATCTAGAAAATAAAACAACAACAATAAGCACCAATATGCGCAGTGTAAAGCAGACAATAAAATTTGAAAGATCTTTTTGTAAATATAATTTACATATCCAGTTTGTAAATGTAATTCATATATTTAGCTCATTTTCTACCTCGATAATACTAAAAAAAAAACTAGAGATGTATGTATAAACATGTTTCGAGAACCGAATAATAATATTTAATTTTATCTATATTACGATGATAAAATTTTTATTATTAATATTTATTCTTTTTATTCTCTTAATACTTTAACTTGTGATACACAGTACATGATATGTAAATCTAACATATTCGTTCTCTGAACTGATATGAACATTTAAAGGACAAAGCTGATTTAATAAACGTAACTATACCTATTAATACAAGTATTTGACCGACCGTATTGGACCTTATAATGTACTACACGAAAATCTGAGTAATTGAATCATGTTCACTGGTCTTACAATGTTTGTGGATGATATTGTGAAACATGTTTTATATATACCCCGTGAGATAATTTTGTAAATTTGATTCCAACCAGGTCGTTCGGTACGTTTGCTCGGTATCAATATAGTTATGACAACATGTTATAAACTGATCATCTTACAGTCTTTATAAGGGTCGATTTTGAAAATGCATACATTATTTATCGAATTTAAATTACTATTTCAAGTTGTTCTTAAGAACTTGAACTTTCGTACAATTTAACATTTAAGGTGTTTGTTTTTTTGTTTGAGTTAGGTAGTTAAGGAATTAATTTACCTCGGAGTCAACGTCAACTTCACTAAAGCCACCTTAGTGCAGATACGAAGAAGAACCCGATGCAATTTCATTATATAGTAAAACAAATCTAATCAAAATTCTTTACCCGAAAATTAAAGTGTACTCCGGAACCTCATCCCACAATTCCTTCAATACGGCGCCGATTACAGAAAAAAAAGCGGGAAAGCGAAGCAAATATAAGGCACATTACTGAAAGCAACATGCCCAGGATCGAAGAAAATGGAAGGCTGCCTTAAATTGGACAGGTACTCTCAACGGGTCGAGTTGTTAAGTAAGTAGTACAGTTCAAATTAGTGAATTTTACGATATGATTTGTTTCATAAAAATTTCAAATTGTTCATGAACTCAATCCATCTCAAATGATGATTTAGCTAAGCTCTTCTAAAATCGGGTCGTTGGCGTCATTGAGTTGGTTAGATGTAGGTACCAATAAAATAATGACACTTAAAAAAAGTATAATTGAGTTTCCATGTACTAGAAAATATATTTTAACTATGAAGAATGGATTTTCTTAAACCACAGCCATATACAAAAATCCGATTACGATTTATTGAATACTTTGATAAACATAATCATACAAAAATAAAAATAACATTGGCTATTTTTACGCAAGTCTGAAATATGTGTATAAAGGGCACAAATATGAGTACACAGCAATGTGCACCCACCTCTTGTTTTTTTTTTGATTCGGATTGCTGAGGATCGGATTGTAGAAGCAAATATTATCGCGTTTTTCAATCAATTAACTATACATTTAGAATATTTATGTTCATTTCAGACCTTTCACTTCCTGTCTAGGTACTTACATAAACGAAAAAAAAACTCATACAGCTAACAAATATGCGAACAAATGCAAAACACAGTAAGATAGACATTGTAAGATAAAGATATCAATAAAGCAAAATTTAGCATTGAAATATTAATGCGAAGTACGTATTCCTAATCTCATCTTTCGATTTTTTCTATTGCAAAGTTCTTAGGTGTCCCGAAGAATTACTGCGAAAAAACCTGATTTTGCTCTTCATAAAACTAGGTATCCATTTCTTTGTAACTAACGTTTCTATCAAGTCCAATGAACTTCTTACCCATTCAAATGGCATAACTCCGTTTGGCCGATAACAGCTTAAAGAAATCGAAAGAGAAGAATAACCAAATTATGTATTATGAAATATCATTAATATTCATAATGAAAACAAGAAACGCTTCAACAGGCGTATAATACATACGCGAATATTGTTAATTTTAATAACGTGTGTGTTTTTATGATACCTTCGGTACAATAGGCTCAGTGGCAAGAGTTAAAACAACAGAGACAACGAAAATATTACGTAATGGGGAAGAAAGATGTTTTAGTAAATAACCCTTAGACTAATACACTTATATAATTTTATTTCAATGTATGCACCTAGAGTTTTTTTTCGCACAGGATCTAACAACATTGAACAACAAAATGCACCCGAACTGCAATCACTTCTCAAGTTGAATGTCAATAACGCCGTACCACAAGACAAAGTATAGGTTTCACTATCTACGTCGCCCAACGTACTCCAGCAGACGTCACCGACCGAATGCCAGAAGCTCGACTGGGTGTGAGTTAAGAAAAACAATTACAATACTAATCGTACACTTTTTCGCGTCGCGATTATAGGGTGCCGAACAAATACCACCGCTTAATTATTTAGTTGTTGTAATTATAACGATCGTGGAGAACCACCAGTCAAGGCGCCTATGCCTGCTATCACCACCAGTGCCGAACGTACCACTGATAACAAGAATATAGTCGGGAAACAAAGAAGCTTAGCACTCTGCAATGGCCATGCCGACGAACCCCTGAAGCTCTGAAACAAAACACAAATTCAAAACGATCGCGTCACAAGACATTACAACACAACAAAACAACAACAATTTACCGAACAAGATACACTACATAAGCGAAAAAAAAGTAGAAGACGACAACGGCGACGATGAAAAAAAAATAGCAATCGCGTTAGAAGTGCGAGAGAAACTCTCGCGTGAGTCTCCGTATCGGCGACGACGTAGGAAATGGAAACGGAATACGAGTACTACGACGATCACGATGAGGACGACTCTGCCCTGCGCAAACGAGTGCGGAAGAGAAGCGAACGACGATAACTACTGAGATGTGAATACGAGTGAGGATAGATGAAGATAAATCTAGTTGATGTATCCGATATTTTGATCTAATGGGCCAAGGTACTCCGATGGAGGTATTACCAAAGCCTTCCAGAGACCTTTTGCAAACTTTGAGAGCACCACCACGGGGCACCGATGGCATGCATAATAGAAAACTTGTATACCAATGGTGTTGGACTAGAAAGATGTAATTATTTGAAGGTTAATTCTATATCCGCGTATTTTTTTTTCTTGCTAGCGTTATTATTTTTTGGTCGATCTCCGGATGACAATGATGTCGTTGTGGCTGTTTACGTTTTTGTTTGCACGCGCACACTTACGACAACGACCATCGCCCTTCGTTATTAATTTGATTTGATTGAATTACGTTGATTAATCCTACTAGTAGTTGTTGTTGTCTTTTCGCCTCTTGTTGACTTGCAATTCATACACAGAAGTGATTACTAATTTACACTTCATGTAACATTCGCGGAGTTGATAATGGCATCAAAGATAATAATGACGGAATGAAGATCGAGAGTTGTGGATGATGGCGGTAGCGTAACTGCGGTTCACTACATTACGCACCACAAGGCATGCGTGCGTGTAAATTGGCTTTATCATCACGTTGCGCATGCACTCATGAAAAAGCAAATTACACAGAACACAAGTAGGTACAATGACTGCTTCCTTTTGTGCGATGTCGTGCTATTTTTGTACAATTCTTTTGATGTTATTTTTGAGAGACGTATCATATATATAGATATAAACATATATATTATATATATAAATATACCCAGGCAGGGGTCAATATTGATAGGAAGGATCTGAAGGTCTGGGTGGAATTGATTGAATGGAAAACAATTTAGTATGAATGCATTTGGCTTTTAGGAATTAACTACCTTCGATGTTTAGACTCTAGTGCATGAAATTTTTGTGCTATTTGCTATATTTTTGTGCTAGCATTAGCACATTTGCCATTTGCCAAAGAACTTATAAATTATAATCTGCTTTGTACTTTTACAAGGTTGTACCTTCTCAATTACTTCAGTGGCGCTACAGTCCGGATGAACCTTCGCCTCAACCAACATGCCTCTCCAATTAGCCCGGTCCTTAGTTAACTACCCCCAGTTGCACACTCCAAGTTAGTTGAGGTAGGTTTCTACTTGTGCGCCCACGTAAGACGAGGTCTTCCTCTACTGCGTTCGACGTCTGGCTGGGAATCGAAGACTCTGCGAGCCGGGGTGCGGAGTTTTTTTGACCAGAGGCATGTCGCTGTCTATATCGCTGATGTTTTTTTCCAGGATCTGTAAAAGTGTGAAAATTTGATCGGTTGTGCACTTTCCTGGCCTAAAACCACACTGATAAGGGCTGATCAGGTTGTTGGTAAACGGTTTCAGGCGTTCACATATTACGGCAGATAGGATCTTGTAGAAAGGATCTTGAGAAAACTTATGCCTCTGTAGTAGGCGCAGTTCAGAGGGTCTCCTTTTTTTGGATCGGACAAACGATGCTGAGGTTCGGGCGGTTGGCAGTTTTCGCTGTCATTGCTAATATTGAATGTTTCGTTCTGCCTGACAGCGGAATGTTATTCGCTATTGCCGCTTAACAGTCTGCAGAAGTGGTTCTTCCATATCCTCAGTGTCGACTGCGTCGCAATACGATATTTAGTTGTTCGTCTCAACAGTTGTTCATCTCGACAGTATTGTTTTTTCTTCTTTCTGAAAAGCCGACGTTCTTCCCTCTTCTTTGCCTATAGAGTTCAAAGGCAGCTCTCGTCTTCACTTGCAGCTTAGCCTTGTAGGCCTCGTTCTTGGCTGCGAGCATCTGTCGGCGTTCCTCATCAAACCACGTTTTTCTTGCTGGTGGGCGCGAGAAACCTAGCACATCAGTTGCGGCTGATCTAATAACCTGTTCGCATCGTTTTCATTGTTCTTCGATATTCGATGCTGGTGGTATGGTGTTAATCGAGAGGTTAAGGGATACGCGTTGGCCGAAGGTCTTGGTGGTCTATTGCGATTGCAGTCTTTCGACATTTCATTTTTTCACAGTATTTCTGGATTGTTGTGGCGTGTTAGATATCCGCTTGCTTACCTTGGATGCAACAAGGTAGTGGTCCGAGTCGATAATAGCTCCTCGGAATATGATCAATTAAGTTGAGCCTTCGTTGACCCCATAACGTGCCAATGTTTAGACTGGACAAATTGAAATTAGAATTCACTATATTATCCCATGTGGAATGCAGAATAATAATAAGATAATCATTAAGCTATTAGTTTACAATTAAGTCATCTATCGCAAAACTAAACTAGATATAGGTACCTTGCAAAATTATTATTCCGACTACATTCCTTAGAGCGGTAGAAGTATTTACTTTTATAATGTTGTTTTTGTGAGTCATTAACTTAGAGAAGGTGAAAGTGAGTGACCTTGTTGCATTTCTAAAATCGTTGTAAATGCTTTCAATTAAACTTTTTCATCTCATTAATTCTACTCAATCTATAATCTGATCTTTAGTCAATGTAAAAAAGAGAGCGTTTTGACCGAAATCTGTTCATACTGCATACGGAGTATAGCATCTTTTAATTCGTTAGTAAATCAATTGATTGCTTCAAGCTATAACCCCAGGGATGCTCAATTTGCTATTACCCATTACACCGAACAACATGCATACTGCTTACATGATTGTTTCTACACAAATATCTGTTTAGGGCTTAATCTAATCAAAAATGATCTAGTTATTATCAGCGCAGTGTGAATGTGGTCTATTCAATCGCTGTTGAATTTAACCTTGTGCTTTATTAAATAGGCGAAAGCTATTAAATCTTATCGGTTGAGTTAAAGGTTTAGGTTGAATCATTGTTCGCGCAGTTGTGCAAAACGCAAATCATCGTCTACTGCAAAAAGCTATTTTGGATTGTGTATTTCCAATTTAATATTACAATAATCAATCAATGAATGTGTCGACTTACGAATTACGATTAATAATATACGCGCTATATTGGACTTATGAACCATAATATATGTGTATATTAGCAGGTACCTGCAGTATTCGTAATATGTAAACAACAATTCCAATCCAATTTGAATATTCAGTACTTAATTGTTCAACAATTTCAAAGTTTGAATTTGTTTATCTTCAATTTTTCCTTTTCGACAATGCCAATGAACTACAATTCGTAATGCGGTTTATTCGCTGTCAGATTGGACTGTCCGAACTTGTTATGAAAAATGTTATGTTTCTTCATATTTTTATTTGAATTTACTTCAACGTCTAATACCAACGAAACGTAACGTAAAGTAACGTACTTTCAAATCAACTG
Source organism: Rhingia rostrata (assembly GCA_949824845.1). Lineage (NCBI taxonomy): Eukaryota > Metazoa > Arthropoda > Insecta > Diptera > Syrphidae > Rhingia > Rhingia rostrata. The sequence goes on from OX463757.1 coordinate 106,778,397, forward strand.
TTCGCCCTAATTGTATGCAATATATTTGGGTGAATGCTTTAAAATATCAGTTTTTCATTAGAGAAACCTTTTATTGCCATATTTTTATGAAAATAAAAATCCCCAAAAATGTGTATTTTTTACTTTCGAAAATATTATGCAAGATCCTGAAACTAAACTGAGCCTCAAACATGTCTCTTTAATTAGACCATGTCATAGTTAACTGGCTTCAGTTGCGCACTTCAAGGTGGTTGATGACGGCTTTTACTTGTGTGCGCCAACCTTGTCTTCATCTCCATAGCCCGTCAACGCAAACGGGAGTGAAGAGCTGTTCGTTCAAAATGACCAAGGATTTCTTTATCCGCTATATATGCTTCAGCGCCGCGCCGTAGAGCTGGAATAGGATTATAAGAGTTATATAGGGTCTCCTTAGTTTACTACTATATTCCCTTATAATCCCTGCTACCTTAACATACTAAATACGTGGCTGTGACATCACGTTGAGCCCGACCAATGACGTCAACGTCGTCGGTGTATGCTAGTAGTTGCACAGATTAATAGAAGATTGTGGCTCTGGTGTTGGCTCGGGAGTTTTGCACAATCCTCTTAAGAATGATAATAGAGAAGTCACTTGATAGTGCTCCTTGCTTTTTTTGGTATCGAATGTTCCAATAAGGTCGTTGCCGACCCTGATGGATAAGTGATAATTCTCCATCATGGCTCTGTATACTTCGTTTCTTTAAATGCTGTCGTATGCTGGTTCGAAATCGGTAAATAGGTAGTGAATATTGATTTGCTTCCTGGGGTTTTACCATGTTATGAGAAAAAAGCTTTGTTGCTTTCAAAGCAACGGGGTGCTTAACCTACCAACTCAATCATCGATTTATTTATAAAAATACTATCTCGAAAAATATATATTAAAAAATGAAAATCTAATTTGATGTAATTAATAGCAAAAAAATAATAAAAGAAAATAAATTATACAAAATTATCCAGGCTTAGTTAATATACCGCCGACAAAGACCTACTTTTCCATGATCTTTATCAATGCAACAGCATATTAAATTTTAATGATTGCTTAAGTTAACCAACATCTAATATCGAAAAAAGTAGGTACATTTAAAGCATAAAACGTTTAAATCTCTTCTAGACAAACTTCACCCAGTTGAAACAATTTCATAAACAATACAGACCAACGAAGCAATACTAGTTAAATGTTCTTGCCATTAAACCAGTTTACAATAAATCAAGCAATAAAAGTCTTTTAACATCGTACTCATTGCCCATATTGCTTAAAAAGTGTAGTATGGGTATCTACATCGCCTCCCAGGGACAAGAAATGATGTGCAAATATAGGAAAGAATATAGCAATAACTGTATTCAATACCCATATACTCTTTTAATAATATCTTCAACATGGGAGCAATTAAAATTGCGCCGGCTAAATGTGTGCTAAGGGCGAAGGGTTGCCGAAAAGTCGTGACTACATATTCAACTACATACAGATGAGATGCATTTCAACGTCTTTGAAGTCTTTGCAGCGTTTGAAAGATGGTGCGTCGCAAATATGGTGGATGGTGGATACAAATAAAAGGTGTGAATAGTGTGAACTTTTAATGCTCAATAAAATTGTGATTTTCAAACGGGTAGCAAATCTACTCATTGACTCTTTTTCAATGTCGCTAGGGTTGTATAAAGTATTATACATTACAATATACTATGTATTATACAATATACAATATGTATTAAACGATATAAGGCACGTTGATTTATGGAAAATATGTTATTTAAAGATCAAACGGCCAACAGATATAACAGAATTGTTTGCTTTTTTGGTTTCACCCGTTCCCTTTTTTTGTTTTTTTTTGTTAGTCTTTTAATCCGTTCGCAATAAATGTATAAATCATTTGGGAAATACCAACTAAACCAATCAAGAGGTTATATTCGGATGTTAAATGTTTATGGTCGGGTCTGAATCTTTCTAAGATGGTATTCGTTTTCTGTTTCTTTTTTTTTTTTCATTTTATTGTCCAAGACAATCTTTGATGAGCTATCTTATCGGTGCAGTCATCGTTTGTTATTTTTGGACGGAAAAGTGTTCTTGCGTGGAGACATCGCAAGAGGTATGCTATAAATGCATAAAATTAGAGAACTAAAACTTGCATGAATGACAATGAAATGACACATCATCCAGTCATTTATATGACTAGATTGGAAATGTATTTTCCCCTTTTTCATCGATCTACAGTTTATGATCGGTTGCTACTCAGCAGCCAATGATGCATTGATTTTTTTGATAAAAACATGGCGTCCGAAATAACCTGTTTCTCATTTTATTTTATTTTTTGTAGCAACATATATAGAAGCTGTACCTAATATTTAGGAATGTAAATATCGTCACCCTAATTAGAACAACACGAAAATCAATGAATTTAAATTTTACAGCTTAAAATGTTTGTGAAAATATATATCTGCGAATTTGATTTATATTGACGCGTATAATTATATATTACAAAAAGTAAACTGTTAAGCCACTATTTGCAAAAACATTGTTAAATAAACTTATGCCTAGCGTTAGCTTATCGAGTATCTGATCCACCAGCGTTTTCCAAATGGTATTTTTTCATAACTTTCGGAGGATCTATTGGGCTATGACTGGTAGAAAAGAACTAGAACTGTGGCACCAATAAACAAATGTTACACCGAAATGTATAAGCAGTCGCTTCGTTTTTTCAATTGTCATGCCCTTGTCGCGAAGAAAATGTTTTAAGAAGGTGTGTGAAATTGTAAAATGTTAACATAAATAAAGTTATATTCAGAGTATTTGAACAGTATTCTTCGAACAGCCCTCTTCTGCATCCGTAAGTACGCTTTTTGAACTCTTGCACTTTGAGCAATGGTTTCGATAAAAATAAAGTGATTTGCCAACTAACCAAACCAAATTTACAGTTAATAAAAAAATATTTTCACTTAAAACCAAACTATGTTTCTCGATAGAATGTGTTAACCAAACAATCTCCTTATCTCTTAAACGGATTTTTGGAAGAAAATATGTGTTGCAGGGTACTTTAGATGATGACAGAAGCATACTTCAAAATTTGGTTGCCCTGAAATATCTTTGGAAGAGTATTTCCATGAGAAAATGGACGACATCGACTGGGTACATAATCCATTTGCAAATGATAGCAAACTATCGATGCTAACTGTGCAATCGTTCAAATGTTCATCCCTTCTTAAACAAAACGTTAAATTAGAAGATTCTAATCTGTATACATTGTGGATATGGTTCTCCTTTCATTTGTACTAACTTACCGATGCGAGCCTGGGTTTACGGCTAAAGTACATTTACACAAGAAAAAAATACAGAAACAGACTGGGCGCACCAGACGTTTGCTTTAAGCTGTCGTACATTAAGCTTAATCTTAAAGACTATTTTAAGTAAATATGTGAAGGAAATTGCATTCTTCACATTAAAAAGTTTTAACTTTTTTTTCAAACAAAGAAATATTTGAACCGTATTGCAAGGAACGATGTTTTCTGTTAATATCAATATGGGGGTCCGCCAAAAAATTAGGGTTCCACGGTCTAATTTTATAATTTTTTTCGTCGCCAATGGTCCTTTAACAGGAAGGTCTTCCTATCCAGATAGTTTGCTATATATAAAATTGGTATGATAAAATCTATGCCTAATGTGAGGCACTTTAATATTAAAAATTGCGTCCTTGACTATGTCATATACGACATATTATGTTCAAAAACTAAAAAAAAATTGGATTTGAGCATGAAAAATCAATGCAATTGAAAGGAAAGCTTTTAGTTTCCAGTAATTTAATTGGTGTCATAATGAAAGTTTTTATTTATACTGTTTTCATAATTTGTCTAGCTTGCAACAATCCCTGCTTAAACTACTCGTATTTTGTGCGTCAGAAACAACATATCTGCCACCTCAAAATGCGTGTTTATTAATTAAGAACATTTATTTTCATTAAAACAGCTTTATGAGTTGTGATAGAGAGAGGGTGGTTTGGCGCCAATTCACTATAACCGACGCTTTCCATATACCGGCATAGAACACAGAGAGCAACAAGCGTAGATATACGCGGTGTGGTCTGATTTCGAGGACATGAAGTGTTGTAGAACAAACGAGTATTGTAGCAACCCTTCCGTCGTATTTTTTTTTTGCTTTATTATTAATGGCCTAGCGTTTTGTATAAATAATAATTAATTTTCCGTCGTCCCCTACCATAATCATCGTTGTGTTTCGGGTATACTTATAGTGCAGCCACCCACCGCCGTGACGCTCCGATACACTTGTACATGGCATCATGATGAATATTGCCGAAATAATAGAATTTGTTATTACAACTGACACGTCGTTATACATAAAATAAAAACAAAGGGAACAGACACTAAATCTTGAAGTGAATTCACTTGTTGTACCCGCTTAGTAGTCGTCCTCCCTAAACCCCTTCAAGAAAATTGTATATATTCATATTTTAATCATTTTTCACTGCGACGTTAAGGAGTTGGAGGTATGGTTGTTCCTGTATGTATACATGGAAAATAAGGATATAGTTACAGACTGGTAAATCTCATCTGTTTGTGTTGTGAGAATAGTCAATTTTAACTAAAGGAACGGTTTAAGTTTATAACATTTTCACACTTTCATTACGATATTGTATAAATAAAATCAATTCCATGACTTGCCACAAATATTATGAAAGACAATTCTTTGTCATTCCAAATTAAAGATGATTTCGAAAATATGAAAATATTAATGGGTACTACAAAGTTTACACTATGGTTCCAACATAAGTACACTTTAACTAGCCGCATGTTGGCTTCCAATCTTCAATCCTAATTAGTAGATATGATTACCTTACAAGCTACAGTTAGCGTTTTATCACAAGGTCTTCGGGACCAATCTACATGTTGAAATTTTCCGAAAAAAGTATATTATGTACCTAAATTCAGTCTCCGACACAATTTAATCTTGTAAAGTATTAGCCCAAAATTGTACATGTTGTTCACGGACGAAGACCAAGAGCTCGGTGCAAGGATGTCAACTGTCGCACTGGCCTCAACTGTACCGCTATTTTCTTAGAAATGCACTAGCTGCAATCCTATTTTTAACTCAATTTTTTCGAGTTATTACAAAACGTAACGTGACCATTAACACGGCAAAACATTTTTTAATTGACCCTAATTGAGCATGTAGGCATTGGTTTCGTGATTTAAATTCGAGATTTTAGTCAAACCTAATATTGCGATTATGGAGAAGCCCGAAAAAAGTGGGTCCGTTAATCATGTCCGGCTTGTGATTATAACCATAACTTAAAGTCGAACGCGCAAGGAGCAAGTACATATGACCCAGTCGTGCACCCACCACTCGTTTACTTATCGGTTGTGTTACATTAGGTACATAATATATAAATAGAAAAAACCTAAGCTTTTTCACTTTAATGCTGCTCCGTGGCTAATACACTTATTCAAATTGTTTGAAACATGCTATCATCCTTCATTCATTTGCCTAATCTTCATAGTAATGTTTAGGCATTTCAGGAAAAAAATCCCGGAAAATTTTAATGTCTCTGTGATCAAATTATTGAAATTAAAAATAAAATCATAAAGTTTTCGGTAGCCTGTAACATTTTAATGCTAACAACTTTTAACACAACTTTTGAATTAATCAGAGTAAAAAGAATTTAGCTGAGCAATATATCATCAATTCCAATTTAATTAAACGAAAATGAAATCGAATAGAAAACACATTCCAAGGAAAAGCAAAATCCAATTTATAATAAAAAAAACGTCCTTATAGTCATAGCCATAAATTTTATTGATGACATTAATAAATCGATTTGAAACAACTTCCACCTTGCGCAACGTTTAAGACTCTTCGCAGGAAATCGCAAAGGAAAAATTAATAAAAAAGCTAAGAAACACAGAACAGAAAAAAAATAAATAAAATAGAAATTATAAAATCTTGCGACCCTTAACTTGGCGCAAAACGTGCCTGTGTCGATGTCGATGGACTGGGTGGTAGATGTTCGTAAATATTTTTCGTGCCCTAAGCATATTGGCGGAATTGGCATTTCCAATAGCAATACATATACCGAGTGACTGGCGGCAGGAGGAAATTATTAGCGTGAATGTTTCAGCTTTGCGTCGTCTTCGGATTTTCCTTTTTTGAATTAAGCGATCACGACCTATGGAGCGAGAGAGAGCATAACAGCTGCATTATTGTACCAAGAAGAACACTAATCGTATATAATACGAAATTCATTTTTGGTCTGTTGGGATTTGATAAAGCATAAAGTGAACCAAGGCGACGCTTTTCTCGTTTTTGCTTGACTGTGCCGCAATACAGTGTAAATGCTTTACTCAACGTGTGTTGCGGCTGCATATTTATGGAGTAGAATCAGAATCATTGTTTTGCAAGGGCAATAAGCTAAACTTTTCAAAAGTAAGTAAAGTAAAAGTAAAGCAAAAATGTCGCATATTTTAATGACACTTGTCATTATTTCTTCTTTGTTTGATATGATAAAAGACGTGTTGGTAAACTTACTATTTATTTCATGATTTTAAGAAAAAGAAAAACTGCGTAAGCCATTTTAAAGTTTCAATGCATTCCTACCTATATATTACACTATATATTTTCTTTTACAGCGTTATGTTCTCGTAATTTCTCGATTAATATAATAATAGGTATCTAATAACTTTTCCAATTTCCGAAAAGTCGTTGCGCAACAGTGGAAGGTAATGTACTGCTTTTGTTTTGTTGTGTAGGTTAAATAAATAAACATTTTTGACGCAACAGGCTCGTTAGTATCTAGGGCCGAGCTTTATCACAACAAGTCATGTGTGCGCGTGTACTTCTTGCACGATGGCGGAATCTCCTGTATTATGCCGACTCCGAACGGCGAATTTTGAGATAAGCTTTTCTTGACAACTCTGATGATTTGTCATATTATCACGGCTACGGCTGGGAAACGAACTCAGACTTTCTGCACGGGAGTTCATCGCCACTGACCCAAAGGACTTGACAACTTATTTTTTTTAATAAAATGCAAACTACTTAAGATATCTCAACAAAATGTTTTTGGCTTGAATTACTATCAAAACATTTATGAATGGAGTTCGACTTCGTTCATAAGTCCACCACGGAAACGTATGTTGCACACGACGATACGTTTAACCAAATTTTCGATTATCGATACGGCCGCTTTTCTCGTTCAATATTGGCTTTGAGTAATGTATACTGTACCCCCCGTTGGGGGTTACGAAGCAACCAATAGCTTCGGAAAGGATGAATTTTATTGTTGACGACCCTGCTAAACGAAAAAAAGGACAACGACGTACGTATCAGCACCTGAAATGTGAAAACATTAAACAGGAGAGGTGCAAGCGAACAACAAGCACAAACAAACAGTAACTTTTAGCGCAAGACTTAGGTAAGATCTAGGCAAGAAGTCTTATGTTTCCAAGACATTAGCGAACGCATTGCAACAATCCGCATCAAAGCCAAATTCGCCAACGTAAGCCTTATATACACTAACGCCCCGACGGAGGAAAAAATTAAATAGCAAAAGATTTCTTCTACTAGCTCCTTGACAAAACGTATGAGCGAAGTACGACGTTAAAGTCGTACTGGGAGATTTTAATGCAAAGGTAGGAAGAGAAGAGTGTATTGTCGGAAAACATAGCCCACACGACAACACGTCTGGTAACGGACTTAGGCCAATTCTTGCAGCCAAGGTAAGAATGCGGATATCCACCAAGCCACAACAATCCAGAAATACTGTAAGAAAATTTAATGTCGATAGACTGCAATTGCAAGAGACCGCCAAGACCTTCGCGCAACGTGTATAGGACACGTAGAACGAATGGGCACTAATATTCCGGCTCGCATAGTCTTCGATTCCCAGCCAGACGTCGGACGCAGTAGAGGAAAACATCGCCTTAAGTGGCGCGCACAAGTAGAAACCAAACTCAAGCTACTTGGAGTGTGTAACTGGAGCAGTTAGCTAAGGACCGGGCTTATTGAAGAGGCATGTATTGGCTCTGAGAACATCGTCGGCTTCTTGGCATAGACCAATAATTTAATATAGCCCCATAAAAATAGTCTAGAGGCGGCCAATTGATGGCGGCGTTCTCCGAACTGAGACTTCTATAACTCGATATTTGCACTTGCTGTCTGGCTTCTTGCACCGTCTTGTTGGAACCACATATCACTGATGTCCAATTCACGCAGTTGCTCAATGAAATGTCGCCCAACATTTTTCTGTAGCGAATATCATTTACCGTATTTCATCGAAGAAGCACATGAGGGTTCTCACCTTTTCAGTAACGGACATAACGTAGTCAATGGCACTGCAACATCAAACAGTGATGCTTGTCTACTGCGAGGAGAGTTATGGCCGAAAATTAGCGCAAACGCTCTTTAAGCTGCGACCAGCGACTCGGAATTTCGGTAGTAAATTTTTATTATTTGTATGTGTACTTCACCATGATGAAAATGTTGTATTTACTGTTATCTATTATATTAACAGATCTAATTTATTTGATACAAATAAAGCTTTGACTTTCGACATTATTTGTTTCTGAGAGGGTTGTAGTACATTGTACATTTCGTTCTGAAACCCCAGCAATCTGGATGTTTGACAAACTGTACAGACACACTATTCTAACAAGAAATTGACACGAACATGTTGATTAACTATACAGACACACATAGAAACCGACAGGAAAATATCCCGAAACCTAATAGATACGATATATGACTCCAGAGAGAAAATGAAATCGATCAAGCACTTGAAACTAACGCATTGAAAACTTGAAAACTCTAAACATATGCGTTCATTTTACAAAGATATAAAACTATATTAACATGTATCTAGATGTATATAGATAGAAATATGTAAGATTTCAACGATAGCATATAATCGTAGTAATGTCATATTGAACTGGATACCATCAGAACATGTTGGAGTAAAATCGTTTGCAAGACTAATACTGTACCTACCTAAAAACTCACTCACCCCACTAAAATAACAATTTCTCTTGAAAAGATTTGTTCTCACACCCCAGGGAAAACATAAAAAACCCGCGCTGATGTTTCAAAAAATGCAAAAAGCAGCCACAATCAAACTATCCAGCTGAGACCAGGTTCACACCTTCTTCAGAAACGACATCAAATCCCAGATATTTTGACAATGATGACGCCACATAAAATCCCATCAATATGTCGATATCGTATGCACACCGCGTCTAAGCCATGATCATCCCTCTGTCCATCCGCATACCATCATATCCCTTTTGCGCCTAATCTGCCAATAACTTTGCATTCATTCAATTTAAATTTTCAGCAGTCCCATTTGCCAAAACAATTCACCCCGCACACGTCCATGTATAGATGTAGTGGGCGGGAATAGGAAATATAAAAATTCAATAATAATAGGAAAATATTCGGACAACCAACCCTCTGGACATCATATGTATCGCAAAACAGGTTAAGTATGGCCATCGATTTGATGTGACTTTGTCGGTTGTAAAACATTTTCAAGACAATCTCATGGTACGTGGAATGCTGTGATAACCAACCCCCGGCCGGCGTGGAAAATCCGTAATTTAATATCTATAAATGGACCAGAGAAAATTGTTACTGAAACCCTTTGTTTACCCATTTGTTTCATTTTTTATTGTTTCTTCCTGCCAGGAACAAATGTCGTCATTGAATACACCGTTCACCGCTGGTGTGGTGGGTCTGGGTGGGTGAAGGGATTTAACTTCGTGGAGAACAAAAAAAAGGGTTCAAACCAATAGCTCTAAATCGAATCGTTTTGTGGTCAACTTGAGGGTGAAGTCGCATAGCATTTGGTGAACGGTTACAAGTAGTTGAACCCCACATTCTTATTTTAACGGCAAGTTTTGTAGGTATTTGTTTTTTTATTGAAGTGCGTGCAAAATTAGTTTTTGAATTCGTTGCAGTTTTGTTTTTGCTTAATTGAAATACATACAAAAAAGTATTTGCTTCACTTGTTTGGTAAAAACCGCATTGGGTTACAGGATGTATGTTTTATATGTATGTATATGTATATGTATGTATATGTAAATATATGTATATATATCCTATATATATATAATTTTTATATATTTTGTTTTTCAAAATCTTAAAAAAAAACGATTTTTTCAAATGCAATTAGGTATTGCTTAAAAAAGAAAAAAAGCATATCATCGAAGTTCTGTGAGGAGTACTGATTACTTATAGGGAGATGAAATCAATTGAACCCGAGAAGCGGCCCACTCAGCCTCTGTTGATCAAAAAACCTATGTCATGTTCCTACCACACATCTGACATAAAAAAAAGATCACTTAAATATTCAGATCTAATAAAAAAGTAGTTGTGTACTACTAACTAGATGACATAAAACCACTTCGATTCCTCCTTTATTTTTGTAAATTTATCGTTGATTTTAAATAATTTTTATTTCCTTCAAAAAATTGTCTCTGCCGCCTTAATGGGGCAAGATAAAAAAAGTAAAGGTTATCTCTCTAATGAATCCCTTATTTTGGGACGGCTAACTTATCGTACTCGTGCCGAGATTGTTCTTCAAAGCTACAAAGAAAAATAAGACCATGACCGGAATATTCTTCCTGTCGGTGAGTCGTTAAAAAAGGAAAAAGCTAAAAAGGTAGTATTTTTTCCTTCATTAAGAGAGTCATACAATGTATGCATTAAAAAAATACGAGGTTTATTTAATGCAATTACTGCTTAAAACTTATCTTGGGTGGTCCCAATTAATGCATCGCAATTTTAAACACCCGAGATTTCTCCAATAATTTGTAAGCTAAAAATAATCAAAATAGGTAAGCAATATCAACACGGCACCAATCTATCATAATTAACAATGAACGCATATTCAAAGGTTAAAATATCAAAATTACTTCTCCACAATAATGCTCTTATTAAGCAATTTGAGAGGTTCCGCCATCCAAAGCCAGACATACGTATACAATGGAATCGTAAATATAACACCTCTCTTCATCGCAGGCTACTTCCAAAGAGATCATTAAGCTAACAGGCAACAAGCACCAACACCCAACAATACCAACAACCACTACCAACAGAAGCATCATCAAGATGCTGAGGGGGAAGCAATATTAACTGCTTCTTTATTTACCTGCATCGTTTTTCCATCTCATTTTCACTTCATTCCCACCCAACAGACTGAGCCACAACTCCACATCGGCAGCATCAAGTTCAAGCCACCAACACGCTTCGCCTGCTGCCAAATGACACTTCTCTTTAATGAGCCACTCCGTCCGACGATGACTCCGCCTGTAAAATTCGGGAATTAATCGGAATCCGAATACAAGCCATGAACTTACCACCCGTCGTGAGTAACCGTTCCGCAAAAGAACGCATGTTCCGAATGGCTGCTTTATAATGACGAGGAGAGCTGCTTTTCTACCTAGCAGCGCTTGAGGCGTGGCCTTTACATCCTGACGTTGTGTGAGCGTGTGTGTTTGATGTATAAACAACGTTTCATTTCCATAGGAACAGAACGAATATCGGCTGTGTAATCAACTCCATTCCGATGTTTATCCTTTTTTGCTGCGACTGTATTAGTGTGTTAATAACTTTCCACTCAACCAACCCTGCTGCTGCTGCCAGGCTGAATCGATAACCACCGTCAAGCAAGTTACTGCATCACCCCACACACAGCAGTACTGCTCTCGGTTAATGAAATCCACTTTTGTTTCAATTCACATTTTTACTTAGATACGCACACACGTACGTAGAGCTCGTCATCATAGCGCGGTAGTTCAAACGATAAGCAGTGTCAAAAAATCTGTGTTAGCTTATTGAAAAAAACGTCGGCAGTCAATTTCGAAATCATTCTTTGATTTCGGGCCTAATCACTCGGACACGACAAACGGTAGCTCGCGTGCGATTCCCTGCAAATTCGTTTTTGTGAATATCCTTCTTCATACTCGTTATTTTCATACAGTGCCGTGCAAGTGCAATTCATATCCGAATGGGATAGCAATAGTGATAGTGAATGATACTATTTTTAATCTTAATCAAGAAAGAAATCAAATTTGACAGTGCAAAACGGATTAAAAAATCTAAATCTGTGCATTCATGCGATCGTGTTAGCGAAGCGTCGTCAAAACGCATTAATTCAACGGTGTTTGTGCGATATCGTCAATCTGGGTAGCCCATATTTGACAACATCAGCTTCGGGCTCCGAAAGCCCCAAGTTGTCAAGACCGGAACAGAAATTTATTGGTGGCGATCCCACCAAGCAGTTTCATCTCTCGCCGAGTTCGTCCTTCAACTTCGGAGCGTTTCGAGCGCCCGTGGGCTTTCCTTTCGGCGCCCATCAGTTTTTTAACGGCAACATTTACCCAAATTTCCGTGAAGAGAATTCCGACACCAACAACCTGGATTTAGTCAATCCGTATATGCGTCACAGTGGTGGCGGTTTCAACAGCGCGAACAATCATAGTCCGCCGCTGCATTCGGTGGCAAACGGTTACGGTAACTCGGACAATTCTTCCCAGCCGACAAACGAATACCATCACCCGCTTCACCCGTACAAGAGAGACATTTTGGACTATCACACCGTATATACAAACAACAACAACAACAACAACTTGCCAAGTTCCTTATTGAAGAAATCCACCGAGGGCTCATTAAAGTCACGCTCAGACGAGGAAAACGCTGCCACACCGCCACCGCCTTTGTGTTCCGTTGATAGTGCTTTTCGTGGGGACTCGCTAGCATCATCCCGGCTGCATTCGGAGAGCCCCACCGATTGCAATCCCTACCACAACAACAATCGCAACAACCGCAGCTACGAAAACTCCAGCCCCGTTGACAGTGCCAAGTCATTTTCAGTTGTTAGCCATCGGAGTAGCGAGGAGGCCGGCAACAATAGTGAATCGAGAAGTCCCCCGCGCAGTGATTACAGCCCGGAGAATCTATCGAACAAAAAGTACGGTAGTGCGAGTGCAATGTTGGATCATAAACTGCCTTTGAGTTTTCTTGGACCGCCATTGGCTGCGCTGCATTCAATGACTGAAATGAAATCGGCGGCCGTCGGCGGCAGTCCCAATGGCGGTGGAAACAATATTGGTAGCAACTCGATTGGAAACGCGAATGCCTCCAACAGTGGATTCGGCATGAATCATCATCACACAACACATACGCAAGGAGCGGCCAATCCACATGGCATCGATACGATATTGTCGAAACCGCCGCCGCCAGTCACGTCGGCGGGATTAAGTGCTTTAACTGGAGGTAAGGGTCTTTTGCACCAAGGTTATGGTTTGTTTTAGACGTTTATCTTGTTGATTTTGGACACATACAAGGTTTGCTAAACAAAACCAGTCAATTTAGAATTATCTACTTAGTTTAGTGCTTAATCACTTCAAATTTACGAAATAAAAAACGAACGCTTTGTATTTTAACAATACATTCGCGGCTAACTTTATTAAAATGAAAAGTTCTGCTCAACTCGAGCTTATTCACAAGTACATCGAATGACTTTAGTAATTATGGTCAAAAAGAAAAAAAAAAGGAACAAATTGATACATACACGCATGGTGCAGGTATGCTACCGCTGCACATTTGGTTGAGATGAATTTCAGAAGAACAAAAGAATTTAACGTCTACGTATAAATTTTTTTATCACGTTCAAGCACCGGTAAATATAGATTGGCAATTATGAATATTTTTCATAGAATGAAAAATATCGTCCCGATATATCTACGATAGAGTATTAAAATCCCGAACAGTGAGTAAATGATTTGACACTAGAAATATTTTTTTCCTTTTCAACAAAAAAAACAAAATAGGAAGTTAATATATATCTCAGACGAAATTGATTACAAATATTTTACCATTCTTTACTTTCCCAATCGAGAAATATTGCAAAAAGAGATGTTCTAGAAAATGAGTGATGATTTGACTAAAACATAGATCATGGTCAGGGGATTATAACTTTTAAGATTGTATAAACAGCAACGTCGTTTTTAAATGGGCTGTCAAAAATAAAAGCTTGATGAATATGATTAAAAAAAATTATACTTATGGAAACCTTGTACTTAAAAAAGGAAATAGATGTGCCAACAAATTCACCACAGAATTTAAATCCTACATTCAGTAGCCCAAACATAGGGGAAGCATATCTTACTTCCGAAAATGAATATTATTTATCGGATTAAAACCAAAAACATAAATCGAATGAGTTTATAGAAGTGCCTAGTAAAATTAATTCTAGCATCAAATATTAGATCGCTTTACGCACAACAAATTTAAAGCTACCTCCAAAAATATATCATTAACTGATCCGCCAACTTAAACACATTTCTGCGTAATTAATCAATTCAGCAGCAAATAATAAACGACCTGTTTAACTATTCACATAAATTAAAGCCAAATTGCCCATTTGATTTACATTACTGATCGTCATAGATACTTTTTCGTTTGCTTGGCTCACTAAGTTCCATCCATTGCTATCACATCATTACCCGCCGAGAGTGAAACTCTCCAAGTGCCTGGACGATTGGTATTAATTGGATTGAATTCGTCAATATTGTACACCTGTACGTGATATAAGAATCCAAGGCGGTCGTGCAACAGCGACCTTGCGTGTAATCTCCGCGACGCACAATAGTCCATTATAGACTCACAATTCAGAAAAAGCTGCTACACTACGGTCTACGGTAATGCGATAATTGAATAGTTTAATTGGACAGCTGTTAAATAATTGAAGCTGGAATTATATCTGCCTGATTATGTAATTAAATTAATTTTCTATTCCATACACCAGAAGTGGTAGTAATTGACAAATTGTAATAGAAAAATTATTATGTAACAACGTTTCATTTCTTCTTTTTTGCAGGAGGAATTCCGCGTTTCTCGATAGCTGCTGCAGCTGCCGGTATGGCACAATACCTTTCACAAAGTCAAGGAGCACCTCTTAAGGCTCATGCCGGACATATTGTAGATCGAACGCATCTGTATTGGCCTGGACTGCAGGGTCTCGTAGCGAATCCCATGGCGTGGCGAGAACGGCTTTCGAATACAAGTAAGATCACTCATGGCGCTATTTCATTATATTGAATTTTTGATATTGTTTTTTTAATTGTCGTTGTTGGTTTGTATCCAAACAAAATGGTAAATAGAGAGCTTGAATGGTTTTGAGGTATAAGTACAAAGGAACGAGATTGAGTTACTTTACGAGATTGATTACTTTACTTTTATTTGCAAAAATACTCAACTTTACCGTGTGACTGTCTAATGCTCTGAATTTTTGTTTGTAACGCTTAACTGTGCTCCTGCTTTATTTAAGATGGTACAGTGATGTGGAAATATATCCGCTACCTGTTATACTAAGAGTATTTTTGGCTATGTGTTATTCTTTTTGTTGAACTACTTTTTTCAAATAGTAATTTTTAAGTAACTAATCATTGTTTAGAAGGATTTGTATTAATGAAGACGCTCGACGGTCACTTCTTTCGCTGTACAACGTTTTTTTTTTTTAATCTAAAACGTAATACCTTCACCTTTTCACCAAAGATGAACCGTTCATTAGAACACGTTACCACAACGGTCATCGAAAGGAAAGTTACCTGCCATACATTTAAATATACTCGTCATAACAAAATTGCTAGATAAGTCGCATACTTAGTTGCAATACAAATACAAAAAGGGTGGTAGTTTTAGTGAGTAAAAATCTCACACTTCTTTGAGCGAGTGCTCATCGTATCTATGAAGATTTCCAGCAGTCCCAGAAAAAAAGACCATTTCAAGCAAATTAGGCCGACTGATTGTGTTAAATAAATAAAGGAAATGGAAAACTAAATCATAAATACATACGTGGCTTAACTTGATTAAATTTGAAATGATTTTTTTATCAAAATTATAATTTACATCACCATATTTAAAAGTAGTTCATTACAGCTTTGAGGACAGCCTGTCTCTTTCATAAATAATTAAATTTATTTCATTAAATGAATAATCGGACCTGATGGTTAGGTTGAGAGAGCTTGCATTTCCGAATTCGCTTCTTTCTTAAACCTAATAAAAAAACAACTATTCGATTCCGTCGTTTTGAAAAAAAAAAAAAATAAATTTGTTATACAAATTATATATTCAAAAATTGTGTTATATGGTTTATTATCTTCCTTCGGTGTAGTTTAAAGGATAACGTATTTCATGAATATTTAGCAAATAACTTAGCGTGTAGTAGCGATATGAAGTGTATGGCGAAATGTCAATCGACCATTTTGGCCAACGAGAACAGAGCTTCATCTAAATCTGAAATCCAAAACACGGACGATGCCTTACATTAAAATACAAGAATGTTCGGCCCTCAAAGAAATAGGCGCCTTCTTAGTGCGTCATCTTCGCTTCTGATTAAATCCACCACCGTGTACAACCTATATGAACAACTTCGAGTTCACAAAACTCAAGCGCATGAAACATCACAATGATCGCAGAAGAAGATTCAAGTTTGTTTATTTGCTTATCGATATTCTTCAGATTGAGAAGAAAAGGAGTTGCTGCCTTAATACACTCAACAACTCTGTCATCTCATTCTCTCTGTTTTGATAAGTTTTTTTTTTTAATTATTGGGTGCATGTTGATGTATTTTACATCATGCATCATCGCAAAGTGATCACAAAATATTATACCGGGCACGTTCAACCGCGCATATAGATGGATAATGTATATTCTCCATTCCATAGGGACCGATGTGAGACATAATATAAAGTAATTATGCGAACATAATTACGTCGAATGATTGATTGTGTTTTGATATGTCATCGACAAACGGGCAAACATGATTAAGTTTAATTTATTGAACGTATTTTTCTACAAGAAAATTCTTTCTAAAAATAATATAAAGAGGCGAGAGAAACTATTATATAAACCAGCATGATAACACATCCTTTTCAAATGGATATGTGCACAATACACATCAGTAGAGGAAGCAAGGCATACAACTTAAAGTGAACAAAATATCATTGTAGTCTGATATCCTGTTTCGGATTATTGTCGTTCGAAAGATATTGGATTCCTATTTAGTTTGCCAATAGCACACACCACATGGTAAAAACTTTACCAGTTGTATTTTGCTCTTATAATGGCTGCGTGTTACGTCTACCTGGTGCAGAAGAATATATCTTGTTGTCAATTTTTGAAAGGATTTTACATTTGATGAATGATTTGCACCTTCCGAAAACGGATGAAGTCAAATGGATGTTGTTTGATATTTCCGTATCATATTTGTATATATATATTTACTTTATTTACCAATTATGGCTATTATTTAAAATGTTTATTAGAAATTTGCTTTTATTTTTTGTGGCTTTTTATAAATCTTATGATTGCCGTGTTGGTGTTAAAACAAAGTTTTGGAATTTTAAAACATATCTAAGTTTTACCAAAAATTTTTATTATTCAATGAACAAGATCCATTTTAAATTAAATGCATTCGTTCCAAATATCTGTGTTAATTTTTCGTTAGTTCCAATATGTCACTAGTCTTTAATATGATCAACCACTACCTCAAGTATGGTTCGTTCCCGAAATGTGGTGACTTAATGACAGAATGTTCCAATGATTGCTATAACCAAATTCTCAAGTAAATTTACAGGTCCATCATGTTTTGTGTCCCAATGAGAGTTTTTGATGAACACTATAACTGACTTATAAATAATTGAAGAGGAATATCGTGTCAAAGTAGACGCGTTTGTCTATATTAACATAAATGCAGGCTCAGTGGAACGATGGTGCGATAGAACCGTGCGAAAGGTCAGGATTCGATTCCCAGCCGTAGAAACACCTAAATGATTTTCTACTTGCCCTCCTCTCGTAATCATCATAGTATTGTCAATTGTCAAGAAAAACTTATCCCAACTTAGCCGTCCGGAGTCGGCATAAAACAGGAGGTTCAAGATGTGCACACGCATACATCAATGGTTGTGAGAAAAAGCTATGCCCTGTGTACCCTGTGTTCATAAATGTTACATACATATTTTGGAATGATAACAAATAGCGACCAAAATTATCATTATACTAGCACTGCCGCCACAAAAAAGCATTAACACCAGCGGCTGTGACACGTAAAATTTAATTCTGCGGGGGTTATTGCAATCCACCCATGGTGAACTTTTGAATATAGGCATGTTAAAAATATCAATATCAGATTTAAAAAAAGGTCAGAATCAAACGAATTACTTACTATGCTAGGATTTCGAAACTATAAAATTCCGATGGTACAGGCAAACAGCTAACAGCAAGGTTGACTTGAAGCCGTGGCCTTATTATCGAAGTGTACCACAATCTATTGGCATAAATCAATTTCTGGGTTTCATAAAATTAGTTTGGTCACCTATTCCATCTGAGGATATGAGATTACATCATAAACATCCTTTGATTCATGTTTCATTCATTTAGGTGCTCTATTGATCTAAATTCAATACCATAGGAGTTTGTATTGTAGTATTTTGGGTAGAAACATATATATATATATATATATATATATATATATATAAATATATATATGATATATATATGACTACGTTTACGCTATACATCTCCGTATTTGACCGATTCACAAACAAAAAGCAATCAAAGTCTCATCTAATATCAACAGCAAGCAGCAAATTAATAACATTATCAAAATAGAATTCACCACCATTTTAGTGCTTGGGATATTCCGTAGTTTTGTTCATTTAATTTTGTTTAGTGTATTTGTAAGCCCGTGTATATTTATAACATAAAGCTCCCTCTTTGTGCGCCATTTCTCTTTCGGGATGGCTGTGTTTGAACATTTTCCATTTTGGCATAGTGTTTGTATATTATCTCTGCCCATCCTGTATATAATGCCCAGCCACCATCTGGAAAACGGAAGAGAGCTGTACAAGCATACCCGACGCTACACTGAATCCTTGCTTTTGGTGTATATTATCCCTCGTTTCGCAATGGGCAATGGAGTTCATGGAGCTTTTTATTATGTATCCGGCGACAACAAAACCCCCCACTGACTGTATGAACCGTGGGGTTGGTACACACATATATGTATAATGTATATCCAACCGTCGTGTTTTGGAGTATACGCACATACCAATAAAAGACTTGTTAGTCGGTTTGTTCTTCACAGATTTACAAGATCCTTTCCTGTGTTCATCGTGTTTGTAAAAATAATGCAATCATATATTATTATTATATGTATGTCAGTTCATTGTTCGCCACCCACGGCTCCATCTGCTTTGTCTATAGAGACAAAGTCATTTGGGCTCCGTTTCCAAGAGGGTGAGAACTGTTTGGAAGCGCACATTTTCATCATGAAAGGAGCGATATCTCTAGTGTATAGGTTCTGCCTGTTTTACGATGTGAATGCTGCTGGCAAAATGGAGAATTTATTATATTTTAGGAGCAGCAGAAGGGGTGTGGATGAACATGTTTATATTGCTTGCTCGTATATGTTTTTCTGGTTTCATGATACATAAATATGTGAAAATGATTTTCGTCGAATGAAATGAACATTATAGTGAATTATGTATGCATATATTGTGCGGAGAGGCTGAGAAAATTTATTTTGATAAACATTGCAGAATTATTTACTTATGCGTCGATGTTTATTTCGTTAAAGGAGTTTTGTTTTGTGAAGAATGATGAATTTCACAGACAAAATTGTTCTTTTAGTATTCTGTTTCGGTTTTCTTAGATGATATAATCTAACTAAATGCCTCCAATGAAATTCGTATTACAATCTGGTAAAACAATTCCTGAATTTTATTTTCTTAATATAACAAATTTAAAAACAATTAAATCTGCTTATATCGCATCAATATATTTATTGTGAAAAATAAAAATACGTATTGAAAAATTGCCTTAGTTTGTAAATGACATCGACAATAGATAGCACCCAATATGAATATTTAGAAATGTTTTAAAATGCCAACCAACATCCATTAACGGCTCTCTGGTTATAATTCATGCAGGCGCATAAAAAAAAAATTTACCTACCGCAATTTTTAAGTCGCAAAGTTTATTACTATCTCCCAATGCAGTCAATCAAAATTTTCAAAGCCATCAATTGCAGCGTGCATTCGCAAACAAATCGAAAACGATTAGCTATTTAAATAACTGTTTTCTTATCACAATATTCGCTTTTGAGTTCCACCCGCAAAAATTACAACCAACCGCAATAGATATGTACCTACTTAATAGTCAACCCTCCTCTAACAACTAATTAACCCCCGCAAGAGCTTATCATCAAAATATTTGCTTAGGATCGCAATTAAAATTTTATTAAACTATCATAAGCGCGTTGTGCAAATAGAATTTTGGTACTCAAGGCACTTACTCGTATATGCATTATGGCCTCATGAAGCTCCCGAACTTCTTATCACCGCGTGCAGCAAATACATATTGGAATATGTTGCACTTATATATAATATGTATGCGAATTCCGATTAATAAAGTAGTGCGTTCATCAATATTCGCACGTTCTCGTTTGCTAATTAAGCGCACTTAAATGTGTGCACATATACGAATAAGCGTAACGACTGCAACCACGCCAGACGGTAAGGTATTGCCACGATTATTAAAAAGTATTATAATCGCAATTAATAATTAAATAAAATTTAATTATGTTCGATTAACGAGCAGTTTTCCACGCGCGCTTACACAGCCCTCTGCGATGCGCAGGGATTTAATAACTCAATTTAACAGACAATCGTTTGTGTTGTTAATTCAATTATACACGGCTCGCGAGTGCAGTGTGTGTGTGGTCGCCTCCCCTTTAGTCGGATAAGAGGCGCATCAAGTAGGAACGAATATCTATCCACTCCACCGCGACTCAGATTTTGTGGTCATGTTGTGGCATTTATTAATTATTCTCTAAGCGCAGCAGCTGTTAATGAATCTGAGAGTGAACGCGAGGGTGCCCTCCTCTGGTTTTTGTTTTGCCTGTGCGCGACATTTTGTCTGTGTAACAACAATGGGGGTAATTCAGAAAGCTACCACCACCAGCCTACGACATAATGCGCTAATGGCAGTTAGCATGCTCTTGATTGGGACGTTAGGAGATGGTTATTTCTTACTGTAGTGTTTAATGTGATGTTTATGGAGATATTTGTGCCAGTGGAGCATGAGATACAATTGTATATTCCTGTTTAACTCGCAATGAATTCGTTTATGATGATTATAAATAATTGTTTAAGTGAATTCTGTTTCGCGCCACTTATTAGGACGGTCATTTTTAAAGAATCAAAAAACATAACTATAAGAAAAATACTAATTTGGCACCACCAATTATGCAGCGGTCGCAAAATTAATTAGATCAGAGGTAGGCGAATATGAGTGGTAACAAATGCTCGTAAAAGAATTAATTACGCTCTGTTTTGGCGATGACCATTTTCGGGCAGCAGCCAAATCACTTTCGCAGTACAATCGCCCCCAGTCTCTCATTTGTGGCGGCATATACAATACTTCCGTCAATGAGGCACACAAAAATAACAAAGCAGCCTCCTCAACGCCCATCCCCAGACACTCATTGGAATTTAATTCAATTTTCAGATTCGAGGCAGAGCGGACGTGCACCCGGGGGCAATTAATGTCACCCCATTAAAGTGATCCCTAATTATGTGAAATGATTTAAAACCATAAAAACCAGGCCAGCATCCGAAAGTGAGAAATGTGCAGGGAAGGCGCACGAACCTGAAGGCTAATCGTTTCGATGTCCCTTCGTTCGCCCCCTCGCCGCAGTTGTGTGTGACTAATAAAATTATACATGAAATTTTTGAGGACAATCGCATGAGCTGTATAGGTATACAGATAATTTCTTGGAGATAATACAGCTTGTGCCAGTATCTAAGGGATGGCGAATTTACATACGGTTTAATTATGACAATAACCGTTTTCGGTTAATGGAGGGTGTTCGCGTGTGTGAGTGGTTAATTTATTAATTATCTCAGGCTCTTGTTATCCTTCTTCTTCTGTGTGTGAATGAAACATTCAAAAAGGATATAATTTTCGAAAATGAAACAATTTGTATTCCGCACGGTAGATGAAAAGTGGGATTCTTGTACGAGAATACTCATCATATGGTTGGTTATTAAATAAGGTCGCAAAATAACGAAGGAAATCAGTTAAACACACGGTGGTCTATGAGAATATATGTGCAGAATCTGTCCCAAAAGAGTTATTTTGCATATGTGAGTTGTATGTTTTACCATGGAAAAGGGTTCTATTTTCAAAATTATTACAATTATTTTATTCGTCCCAGGTGAATTGTTTAAGTTGATAGCATTATCATTATACATATTTCCATATTGCTCGTTGGTTAAAATCATGCACATGTGGGCATGGATGTGGGCGTGTATGTAAACGTTTCTGTTATATCTTTGTTGATAGGGTGCCTCACAAAGTTAATTTAAATAAAAAAATAAGTCATTTTAATAATTGAAGCGCTTAGAAGATGAAGGGCCAAAGCGACTTTTTCAAAAATTTGAGTAATTAGCGTTTCACTATTCCACGTTTTTGCCCAACGCAAAGCTGACCCCAGATGTCATGATTTGAACATAACTGTACCATCAATCCGTATTATAATCAAATGCATTCAATGCAAATCCTTAATAATCTTTTCAAATGCCGCTTTGTAACATTCACAACATCGCACGCACAAACACTCATCTAATAAGATTCCGCCTTTCAATGAATCAATAAAAACGTAATTCATAAAAAAAGTGGAAACAAAAACACAACGATGTCCCGGCGGACACCGTTTAGGGTGGAACTCGGTCTTTATGAACCATAAATATTAAAACTAAAGCGCCACGAGGAGCAGATGAGACACTGACAACCATAGTCACATGGTGTTGTAGATACGAACAAAAGACCCTTTTTCGTGAAGTCCCGGTAAATAACAATCCGCGCTCGCATTTTATCCCAATTTGGTGCTGCCTCCTTGTAATTCACACCATCCAATGTGCAACGCATATCCACTTAATATTTTTGTGAGCCCCGGTGGGCAAATATAAAAAAAAAGGAATAATGATAAATAACATTTCCATTCGATGACTATGACAACGACAACATTTAAGGACCCCATGAAGGATGGAGTGTCGACATGGTGGATCTCTAAGCCGACAAGGCAATGTGATGGCGGGAGAATAGACAAATATCTGGCATAGCAGCGCATAAAAACAAAACAGAAAACAATAACAGAACCAGATTAAATATATGAACGAGGGTATCTACGAACGTCCTCAATTATTTGTATCCTTTTTGTTTTTTTTTTCATTTTTTTCTAGCGAATATTGGAAAGGGTGGCATAATCAAGTGAGCGTAATTTACGAGTATTCTTTTCTCTATTTCTTTTGCAGTGTCAGCAAATCTATCACAATCACATAATCATCAGCATCATCATCATCACCAGAGCACGGATAAGGATGGCAAAAAGAAGCACACGCGACCCACGTTTAGTGGGCAGCAAATATTCGCTCTGGAGAAGACCTTCGAGCAAACCAAATATCTGGCTGGACCAGAACGTGCCAAACTAGCGTATGCCTTAGGAATGACTGAATCCCAAGTTAAGGTAAGAGATCAAACCAATATTCCCTTAAATGTTATGCCTAAGTTTGTGATGCCATACGTTTGGGATAGACATGACAAAATATATCGAACGATTTATCCTCATAGATAACAATTTTCTTATATTATACTACACTTGTGTATGCGTTTCACAGCCATTCCCTACCCCCGCATGCTTTAACTTTAAACCGAATGTCAATTATGTGATTGAGTTTATGTTTTAAACAGGATTTTTTCAAAGTTACAATCCTTGAACGTGTGTTTCTGTGCACTGCGTAAGCGAAGGGATAACAATGGAAACATTAAGTTCTTGCTGATAAGAGAAGCCGTCGCGCGGCAGATATACTTCGTGCGACACGGAGGTCCTTGTTTTCGAAAAGGCATTTGCATATTTATTGAAACAAATCCAAGTGGATTTAAAAACTTGGTTGGCTTGCTGCTGTTCCATAGCACAGTTTATACGTCCGCAAGGACTTACCGCAACTTAAAACTGCTAACGGGCACCGTGGTTGCTGGTACGATCATCCTTTAAAAGTTTCCCCTCTTTTTTTTTGTATTCATTCACTCCTTCGATGACGACTCCAGATTAATGTCTGCATAGAATTACTTGGGGATGTTATGCTGGTGGTTGACGATGACGATGGTTCGCGTGCGGATGGGGTGGTAAAATGTGTATATGTATACCTATTAGAGATTATAACATTCGCAGCGGAATTCATGGAAGCGACACAACATTTTAAAATGTTGACTTTTCTCATTTTATGGTAAATCCCTCTGAAAGGAAGAGTGCTGTGGATATGGTTGTATATAGCAAAAGGGTGTTGTTCAAATTATACGTAATCCATATTTTAATTGGGCGAGTTTTGCATATGGAAATGCTTACCCTTTTACAAGATGAGGTCATGATTTTACTCTAGAATAATGATAGAAGATAGATATAAATACCGACATTCGACATCAAATACCAGATCTCGCCATCGTGCAAATTACGCATGAATATTTTGGAAAATGGAAAGTTTTCATTTTGAAAAAACAAATATTATCTATGTTTGTAAAAATATACTTTTACTTTTTAATACTTAATTAATTCTTATGAAAAAGAATAAAGGAATTAGTACTTTACTTTACTTTACTTATAGAAGTCACCTATAAGGAAAAGCCATTATCCTATTAACCCCAATATATGAGTTTTTCAAACAATTAATTTAAAGTATTAATAGAATGCTCAAAGTTCCAATTTGGGATTTTATTCCTAAAACACTTCTTTTCCACACGGATAATAATTAGAAACACATACATTTCAATTAAACTATAAAAAGGAAATATATGGCCTTAAGCCTAGCTTTTCCATTAATTTGTTAGTACGATGTCAAATTTGTGTAAAAAAATAATGGGACCCCCAATTTATCACCAACTACGAACGGCAAATTTAGGAAGCCATGACAGTTTTATAGTCTTAAATGTTTCTCAGACTTTGCATGAGAATACAATTATACATTTCCCCAAAAAATTATAATTTCTTTTTAAATTAAGATTTCAAATTGGTTTATTTGGAACTAAGCTTTAAATTGAATATTTTTCGAATGTTAAAGATATGCCAAATTATATATAAACATTTACAAAAAATGTCTATTAGGATCATCCGAGGATTACTTTATTTTACTAACAGGTCAAAGTAAGAGTTCAGAAATCGTTGTACATGTATGTCTGAGGCATAATTTTAGGCTCAATAATCGCCTCTTTAGATTGAAATAATATTTTCAACAAATAAGCAATTAGAAATACATTTAATGCAAATCCACTTAACAAGAATAATTACACAAACTACCATAATTTAGCCCTTCGAATAACTTTGGCTTGAGTGTTTCGATTGGTAAATGCAAATTAAGAGCAAGGGACAGATTTCAATT
This sequence comes from Rhingia rostrata, assembly GCA_949824845.1. Classification (NCBI taxonomy): domain Eukaryota; kingdom Metazoa; phylum Arthropoda; class Insecta; order Diptera; family Syrphidae; genus Rhingia; species Rhingia rostrata. The sequence goes on from OX463757.1 coordinate 106,803,909, forward strand.
TGCACCCCTCCTATTAGAATACACTCCAGTTGCCACAAATGTCAAACCCTTTAGCCAAATCGTGCTAACATCAACACAACACAACACAGCAAAGCATCTACCACCTATATACATAATTACAATTCTCGGGGTTATTAATGGGCAAATCAATTTTGTCCTTCGTTTTCAAGTTTATAGGTTCACATTTCTGAAGGGAAGTACGATGGATGATGTCTTTTAGGACACCGAGAGTATGCGGATGGTTGTAAACTGTAACAAGTAAATCAAGACCGAGATTTGTCAGTTTAGATAATTTTGACAAATTGCACTCCATCTCTCCGGGAATGTAGCGCATAGGCAAAGGTTGTATTATGGTCATGGCACCCTAAATGGTTTTTAATTACCATCAGAACTTGCCACACTGTTCTCAAAAATGTTGCCCAAAAATTGAGTTTGCGCCTGATGCTATCTGGGAGTTATGGAAATTAATTGTTTCCCTTCACCATGGCAAAAGACCCAGCGAATCGAATATCCTGAATGGTTGGTCTTGCACATTCATTTTTAGGGGATTTTTCCAAACGCGATACGTGTGCACGGCAAAGAAATTAATTCATTTTTGCATTTTTCTTTAGCGGTATTCAATCGGATGGTGGCCAATCGTTGCAAACAAAAAAAAAAAGCGACGTCAACTGTGATCGCTAGGGACAGACCTAAGGTCATTTTACATGGTAGATATATTACATTCGATGGTAAATGGTTATGGTAAGGTGTGTCGGTTCAACATTTCCATTTAATTTAAAAAAAATAATTTAACTGTTATGAAACTGCAATTGTTTTTCAGTTAGAATGACATTTGTCAGTTTGGTAGTTTAAACTATTTGAAAGACAAATTAGTCCAACAAATATCCAATTATTTCATTGGATGGGTGATTTCTTTTTTTATATCATATGTCTTATTTTACATTTGACAATATTTGTCAGTTCGAAATGTTCATTTCGGCTAGTAATGAAACAATTGTATTGAATTACAAAAAAAAAAATTTCGCAAAATTTGATTATTAATTTAAATTGTTGATAGGCTTGTCATTATTTGAGGATTTATTCCAAAGTGAACATCACTAATCAAAAGAAGATAACGGGTGCACACCTGGTTCGTAAGTATGTGCTCACTCGACTTAAAACTATAATTATAAGAACTCTTACTGAATTTGAAGGAAATCAATGTAAGCTCACATGAGGCAGAATAAGGCGCTTTTTAGTTATTGGCGACAACTGAAAATGCACTAAATAGACTTTTAGACTAAAACTGATTTTTCAAAATATAGTAGCATTGCTTTTCAATTTTATTCATCTAGTTGATAATTTTTCAAATTTGGCCAATTTAATAATAGCCGTGTTAAGTTTAATCAAATTTCGTTTTTACCCAAACTGTAGGTACCATTAGTTTTGGTCCTATAGAGTCAATTTGAATAACCTCTCTGGGGTATTATAAATTAAAGCAAAACTGTAAAGCTACTATTCGGGCTTATCCATTGTCGTAATGAAACGTTTTTTTTTCACGAAACGCATAACTACCTACCTCTATTGGAAGCAAAACTATAACAAGTTGTCAAATTCCACACACAAGAATCATACTCGTTTATGCTCGATCTTGCACATACAAATATTAAAAAACACAATTAGTTTTTTTTTATTAACTGACTTAAAATTATCAAATTGTAAGAGACTGATGCTACATATTAGCGTAATCTTATAAAGAATTTCCAAACACAAACACAACCTTCCAAGTGTCAGTCAAAAAACGGAAACCATCGAAATATTCTAATTGAATGAATCAACAACAATAAAAGTCAATCAATAGTAATTAAAAAGCAATCGAACAAATCACATTGGCTATGCTCATGAATAAATTAACTGACAAGTTTTGACAGCTTTTTTGAAACGTGTATAGCATGTTTCGTATTTATGTATACGTCCTAAGTGCTAATTTCTCCAGACAACTCGCATTCATCTGTACCCAACAATTGTCTTATTGTGCTGTGCCACTTTCCCTGTCAGAAATCGTGTTTTATTGTTATCAAATCAAGGTTCGCTCTAAAATGTAACAACTTTCGTAAGCCTCTATTCATTTATGATTACCCGATTTTTCCCCCGCGGACATCAAACCCATAACCAAATTTTCTTCAAATCGATAGATACCTGCAAAGATTGTAAATGTTTCGTCAGATTTATTACATACATTCTTGCGAAAAACAACATAAATCAGAATTCGTCGGCACTGCAATAGCTGGACAAAGGAATTTGGTCAGTCGATATGTCCCGAAAATGGATGTACTCTCTTAGAAAAGCAGATTAAAAGTAGATTCTCTGGTGAGCGTTACAAATTTTAGTGGTCTCGCTTGGTGATTACCTCCAACATCGACAGAGTTTCAGCCTAAGGCTGGCCAACCATGTCAAAACAACATCAAATAGATTTCGAATTTATGGTTTTGACAATTTGTCAGCTATTCATCAAGAAAAGGTCGTTGTCTACTCTATAGCCAATTATCTCGGATATTGGATAGGAACCCCTTTAAGATATGCATGAATAAACTTGTTTTTTTTTGGGGCAATAAAACCTATAGCCAGTAAAAAAGCAACAAGAGAAGAACTCCTTTCAGTTTTCACAAAGAATTGTAAATTTGAAGGTGCAATCTGTCAAGGGTAAACTGAAGAGAGTCCGATTTTAATTTATGTTTATATACGTATCTGAATATATAAGACCGGGTAATCGGCAATAACAAATAAATATTTTTTTAAGGAAAAATAGTAAAACAACAATTCCGAATTTGTCTGTTGGACGCCATTGATTTTACAACTATCCGTCAATTCAGACATATGAGCCATCATCCATCGTTGGCACCACCACCTATCAGTGTTCGTTTCTTCTCGTTTTTTTATTTGGATGCGAATGGCTATTACATGTATACGTCGCGTCGCCTGTGCACACATTTTAATAACTGCAATAAATCTCATTTTGAGTGATGGTTTAAGTGAATTTTTATTGCTATGTGATTTATAAAAAAGGAAAACAAAATGAAGGAACAAAAAAGTAAATGTGGACAAGGTGGCTCTACTGTGTCCAGAAAATCAGTGATGAGATTGTTGGAATACATGTTTGTGGAAAAATTCATTATATACGCCTTTATGACAGCTGTGGGATGGAGGTTTATCTGTGTTGTGTTTACCGCCGCGGCGGTAAAGGTTTCTGTATCAGATATCCCAAGCAACCAAAGGAGTATTGGTTGGCATTGGTTTACATTTAGTCAGATTGATATTTTTTGTACAATGTTCTGATGGCAGTGAGATGAAATAATTTCGTGTGTACATACATTTTTTTAACTCTTCATCTTTGTTATAATTTTACCAACCCAACAAAAAACCTACATGTTTTATATGAAACAAATTAAAGGGCAATTAATTCTTGAAGCAACTGAGCACTCCATATAATGAACTTCTTTATTATGGTTCATATTTTTACAGCTGCATTCAAATATGCTTTACCAAACTAATCCCCACACTTGAATTTTTATCGACTCTTTGAAACATACATGTAAATAGTGTAGTTTATAGCTCCGTAATACTTAGCAATAAGGGTTTTAGTTAGCTACCATTTTAAATTGTTATTTTTCGGAGTACTAACAAATTTTTCGCAATGGGGAATCAATCATTCAGTTATGAAAGGTTAATTAAATTCTAGTGTTCATTTTTTGCCAATTGAATGGATAAAAAAAGTATTTTTGTATTTTTTTGTATCTTTAGTTTTTTTGAAGCATTGTTGAAGTTTGTAAGTGATCAAGCGCGAGATACACTCGCTCGGTCATTAGTGTGGGTAGTTCTTTATATTTCTGGATTAATTAAAAAGTAATTTATCATATTTATACACAGGGATAGTTCGTTCAACACTTATTTTTAATAATTAAGATTCTTTTTTAACTATGAGCATTTTATGTGTATAAAGCTAAGTAAGTGTTTAATAAACATGTGAATTCAAAAGCGAAAAAAACGTTATTTTATAAAAAACGTGGGGCTGGTACCTGACTGTAGGTACTTGAAACTTGATTCTTGCGTGCTCTATAATTGATTGTGTATTATTAGCAATTTTTAAGTAAAGTAGTAAGTTTTTTCAAGAAAGAGAACGGCATTGTGTTAAACAATTCAGTACCACAACATGCAGAGATGATCGTAGTGTACCGCGTACTATAAGTACAATGTGTTGCGAGTTAGTTGAGTTTTTAAAATTCACCTAATTTTTGACAGCAATCCGAGAAATTTATACAAGCTAGGTTATGATATTTATTTAGAACGTGCATTTTTTGTAGTTTTACAACCTTATTTCATACAAATTTCAATCTTTTTCAAAAACATCCCTGCAACATGTATACAATAATTTTTAAAATAAAAATAAATAAATTTATTATTTAATAAGCCATAAACCATCCTGTTATGTTCTTTGTTTGTTTGTTAGTACATATCCAACCCTTTCCTTTCATTTTTATAATTCACCCCTCTCGTTTATAATCTTTCTTTTATTATTTTGTTTATCAATTTGTAATGCCACATATTAAAAAGTTTTCCCATAACTTGTATACACATTAATTAGCGCTCATAAGGTGAGTGAAATTCCAAAGTGCACAATATTCCTTCAAAATGTTCAACAACAAAATCCCTACTCACAGACACATACGCCTTTAAAAGGTCATTAACGAAAATGTTAATGGTTAGGTTATTCATTTTTGACAGTCACAGATGTGACTGTTTTTATTAAAAGTATGTATATATTTTAAGCATCTTTTTTTCAGGATACATTTGCTATTCAACTCTGAATACAAGCAAAAAACAAACGCAAGCCCATCCACCGGCCGGCGGTCTATAAGCCGCAGCATGTCGCAAAGGATGTTGTTTTTTGTCTCGTGTATGTATTGTTTACCTATACTAAGAGCGTTTTGGCTTTATGAAAATGTGCGTTAATGACCCAATACTGCCGCCAAAGGCGCTAATTAGAAATTCACATGTTACATACATTTCGGTTTATTCCGATAGAAATCCCCCTTATTCAGCAAGTACATCATGTGTTACCGTGTCGTATAAGCTTCCGTAATCTACGATTCAATTAGAATTTAATCTTAAGATATCAACTTTATAAATAAAGTTAATTTTGTCATATTTTCTTTTGTCATTCCAGGTTTGGTTTCAAAACCGACGAACAAAGTGGCGCAAACGGCATGCAGCCGAGATGGCAACTGCCAAACGGAAGCAGGACGACATTAACGATGGTGGCGATGCTGATGGTGATTGCAGTGAAACGCTTGACAGTGATTCCGAGAGTTTGGACATGGGCGATCCAAATCGAAAGCGATGTAGAATGGAGGACGAATTTCATCATAATTAGTTAATAACTTTAAAGGTCTTCAAAAGACCGTCCGCAGCTCAAAGATACACACACCAACACAAAACCCAACAATCATCCACACAAACAAAAATAAAGCTTGTACATATTTTTAATTTTACTCTATCGTGTACTTACTTTTATTAATTATTAGTTATGTGTTTAAATAATGATACAAAATTTATAGTTATTATAGATCTATTGTGGAGATGTAGCGATAAAAGGTTTTAATAATAATAATTTAAAAATAAAAAACAAGTAACAAAAAAACATAAGTAATTTTAAAGAAAATTAAATTGCAATGCAAATGAGGAAAAAAATAAATAAGTTAATGAATAAAATTTGTGTTTTTTTTTTCTTAGCTTTTCGTGGATTTTTATTTTGAACTTACGTTTGGTTCATATTAATGTAAGAAATTGTCTAGCCAGTTTAATTTCATTTCTAGTTTTTATAATTTTTGTATGTGGGTAATAGGTAACAGATAACTGTTGTTTTTTTTTATTTTCAACTTTTAAAAGAGAACCACTTGTGAGGAGTATTTATAAGTCTCTTCATAATTATTTAGTCATAAATGCTTTGAGAGACCCCCACTTTTTTAAATTAAGATAGGAACAAAACGGTGCATGAAGTTTAGTTTCGTAAACGTATTCACGAAATGAAGATTTTAAAGCGTGGATCCCTACAGTTATCTCTCATAACTTACGAACTAATTTATTTATTTAAGTAATATATGTATATCAGTATATATACATACACTACAGTACATACTACCTATGCATGAATTAAAAAAAAATATTTCAAGATATTTGAATATGTTTGTTCAAGTCTTTTTCCTAACTACCGCCGAAGTATTCGCTTCCTATTGACATTTCAAAAAAGATATTCCGACGAGATGTAGAAATACCACATGATCGCATAGCGTCAAAATGTGTTAAGTCTGAAATATTTGACAGCTAAGCATCGATTTTTTTCCAAAGTTTTCCGACAATGAAGTATGAAATCAAACGAATGTATGCTTAGAAAACTGAATTTAACTTAAACTGAATTATGTTTTGGATTCTCATCCGATAAAAATTGAAAAATACTCGATGCTTCATATTACAAAATTCAAAGATCAACCATTATGTGCAACTAAGATTATAAATAGTGAGGTACTGAATTTTAAGTTGTAAGTGTCCAAAACAGAAAAATCCACCAAGAGATATTAAGGGTAATACTTATAGTAATTGTTTCCCTAATTAAAAATTCCATTAATTCCTATTTTTTTTCAAAAGAAAATGTGGATGCACTTTTATTTAAAAAAATAACATAAACTATTTGAGAAAATTCGATATTCACAAAACCGTTACATTGGAGGTATCGGAGGACCTATACTCTCATATGAGGCATGGAGAGCAGGAGTTGCGTATCCCTTATTTTCTAAATTTTGAGTTTATTTCACCATCGTAACAAATAAAAATATTTTATTCGATGTGAAAGTGTGACTTATTTGGTTATACGTTCCGTTTTTCAGTTTTTATTTAAAAAATAAATCAAATACCTAATGCGGATTTTTTTTTAAATATTTAACCAAAAATACCTCAATTGTTGCAGTTTAGGGTTACGCCACTACTGCTTTAAGTGGCTCATATAGTATCTCAAATTTGAAGGAGGTAAATCCGTGCAGCCTGCAGTAACGCGAACAGACCCAAATGATACACAAAATTGTGCGATCCAGAAGTCCAAAAACGTCTCTATTATCGTAATGATAGATTCAATTTAAATCTCGAGTTTCTTTATTGATGAAACTGACACATGCTCTATAGGACCAAATAAAAATGGGGTAAACAATTGCTATCAAATCCCCGCAATCCAATGAATGCAAGAAATGGATAACTCGATTTTTTTTTAATTTTTGAGATAAATGTAGTGCAATAACTAGCAAGCTCATTTTCCTGATCTGCTGTTATCTATCTTAAAGCTATGTGGAAAATAGATTGCGAAAAAGTCATTTAAAAAACATCCAGTAGTTCATATAGTTTGTATACTTTTTAATTGAAATACTTGCTAAATTTGTATGATCATTACTTAAAAATAAAAATTAAGAATATGTCAATACTTATATTACCGAATAAAATAAAGATTTAAATTTCGAATCTGATTTAAACAAAATCAATAACAATACTTATGATAATATAAGATTTTCAAGATGAAAAAATATTTCCAAACTAATTAATCAGCATCGTATCCAAAGCAATTCAAAAGCAAATGAGAAGGTGAATCGTAGAAACACTTTTTGTTTTATTGTGTGTGTACTTCTTTGCACGATGGCGGGACTTCCTGTTTTATGCCGACTCCGAACGGCTAAGTTGAGATAAGCTTTTATTGACAATTGATACGACTCGGATGATTTGTCAGATCATTACGAAAGAAGGGCCAGAGAAAACTCAATTAAGTGTCCCTACGGCTGGAAATCGAACACAGAACTTCTGCGCGGCAGTTCATCGCACTGACGATCGCGCCACATTGTATTACATAATATAAAAGTTCCAACAAATTTGAATGGGTATTGCTCGGTTTATATGTAACATTTTATATCATTCAATATATGTATATCATTCATTTTATATATTGCATATGAGCCAATATCAAAAGGTGATTCTAAAATTATTGTAATAAGAAACAAAGCATTATTTACTTTTTTCAATTAAAAAGTCGATAATCTTAGGACGGAGTGTAGATAAAAAACAGTTGTCTTAGCGTGATATTCAGATGAGCAGTAATATATTAATTTGTACACTGCTTTGTGTAGCCAGTAGTTTCGAGATCGAGAGACGAACACAAAGACAAACAGACAGACGCTGATCCGAAACGTACTCTAACTATGTGTCAATATTAATTACTCAATTGATATTAAAACAAATTAGTACACCCTATATTACAGACTTTTAGCACAACAAACACCCAATTTAAGTCAATTAAAGCCCAACAAAGAGAAAAAAAGGTATAATCAACAAAACAGCAATAATGTAGGGCAAGTCCTGGCGACAAGCGAATGCCAAAAAAATGATCACTATCCCACAAGACCAAATACTATATCAATCAGGCTATTTTAAAAAATGAAAATCCAATATGATTGAGTGAAAGGCCGCCACACATTCTAATCTTTCGTTTTGTTCGTCTTCCTTGTATTGTAAAACACAAATTAGGAAGAAAATATGTATTTGTGGTCCCAGGAGAGAAGCGACTGCAATTTTCTTTAACTGTTGGTAAAGGAAATTTCCAGGTAAGGAAATGCAAATCTCACAAAGAAGACACCTGGATATCGCACATATATATATATATATAGGAAAGAGGAAGAGAATTAAAATTTGGCACAACAAAAATCTAATTCCTGTCATCCTGTATCATTCTCTGTGTGCAACAGCACATTGATTGACAATCGATTTTACAGCTTTAAAATGTAATCTTCCTGACTTTATGCCCTTTTAAGAGCGATGAGCTGCTGATCGGTTCCTGCATTCATGGTCGCACGTTTTGTTTCTCAATTTCATTATAGGGAAAAAGGAGGAGGATGCAAGGCGATACTTTGAGGTTGATTGTTTGTTTTGTTCACTTTGGAATTTCCGGATTTCTCACTGCGTCAGGGGTATGGGTGCGTGGATATTGATAGTTGTTTGTGCGTGGATATTTATAGTTGTTTGATCTCTCCTTTATCCCTTTCGGATATTTCTCCGTAGACAAACGGACTCTGCTTCATGCGTAACGAGTTTAAAGGGCTATTTGATTGGAAAAACATGACGGGTCTATGGTGATTTCCATTACCACTTGTCTGTTAATGGTAAAAAAACCAATACATTAAGGATGCGTTGAGTGTTTTCGGCGTCCGGTTAAGTTGATCAACGATTCACTCACTTCTCTGCATAGTGTAGTTTTTATACGCCATTTGTAGATAGTATTAATAATATTATGATTGACAGTTAATCAATCTTAGTCCACCTTCGCCGTATCACCTGTGTTCTTTCATTCAAAATCTTCATTGGGATACTTTGCGCTTCTGGTTGAATTTTCTTCTTTTATGTTCCAGATCGCTTGTCAGTTAACTGACACCTATTGAAAGGAGTCCGCATACTGAGGGTAATTATTAAAAGATGACATTTTTCTAATCTGTTTTTCATTGTTACTTGTAGGGAGGCAAATAGTCTTTCTTTGTGAGCTAATGCCATTTTGTTATTATGAATGTTTACTTAGCTAAAGGTGCATATGTTGGATTTGTATAAAAGTCAAGGAACATTAGAAATATTTAAGAAAAAATTTATTACACAAAAATGTTAATATCATATCGATTAATATTCAAGAAATGCATTGTTCATGATTGCCCAGGTTATGTAATACCAATCGGTAATTTTATAAAATATTCTTGAAATGTTTTTTTTTTCTTCAAAAATGTCACCTACACATTTCAATTTTAAACAATTTTAAAATTTCATCAAAATATTTTCAGCGGTTTCAGATATTAGCGTAAACGAACGTGCGATTTTTTTTTAATTTTATCATCAACAAAATAATAATTAAAATGTTATATTGTGTTATTATACTGCATTTGACACCTGCAAATCGAATCTCATCAACGCGCAAGGGTATGCGACCAAAAATGTGTCTTTTTAATTTGTTCCTCTTGAGTTGCTGAACATTTCATTGGAACATTTCATGAATGAATTCTTAATTTGTCTAATGATCATCACTCATTGAGAAGTGAAAGGTATGATTGAAGTTGAAGGAATGGTAACCGGTAGGTAGGTAGCTATATAATAGGCATATTGACATGACATGAGGAACGCGGCTTGAAATAATTTCTTCCCGTTTGACGTTAATGTTGGATGATTGATTTTTACTGACTTTTATTAATAAAATATTGGATGTGATTGCGAAACAGATTTTCTGTAGGTAGACAGGTAGAAACTTAACGAATGAATATAACGTGTTGTGATTATTTACATGTTAATTTGCTAACAATTTGTCTGTCTGTTCTGTCAAAATGAAAAGTAAAAACCATGAAATATTTGTCCCAATTAAGACCGCAAATTTAACTTGTCCAATAATTTTGCCATAAAAATGGGACCTCCAATTAAACGTCAAATTCAATGCTTTTTATTATATTTTGATAAAAAACAATTCCACTGCTTTTTTTTCTTCTTTCGTAATTGGCTTGTGGCTTGAAATAATACCTTCTTAAGTGGCGTGTCATCCCGGATGTACCTGGGCCTCTCCAATTGGCCCGGGTCCTAGCTTACTTAATTGTATGTAGGTATCATATTTAACTAATTGAAATAATTTATAAAGTAAAAATTAAATTATTTGGTTATGTTTTTTTTTTTTGAGCAAAGGTTTCACAAAAAAATGTGTAACTTAAATCAAATGATACAAACAGTATGCGCCACACAATTGTAGAATGAAAAAACATGTCTATGTTAAATTGAAAGCATTGGATGTCGGTTCGATTTTGACTAGGTATTAATGGTAGAATTAATAGTGGTTATGGTGAACTGGACCCTGAAGCCCTAACTCGATCTACTAAGAATTTAATGATGAAGAAATATTTTGACTCATCAACGTTGCGCACGCAGTGTTTTGGATTCCCAGTTATACACATAAGTAGAAACCTAACTCAGTCCAATTAGAAGTTTATTTAGTAATGGACAGGGATAAATCGGAAGGCATGCTGTTGGAGGCCCATGTACACGAAGAACTGTATATATATATAAGAAAGCGCACCTATAATTCAAAGCTTTGAAAACCAATCTAAATCGGTTTAAATTGGTAACGTAAAATAGGTTTTCGCCTTCGTATACTAATACTTCCTTTTTATCATACCATATTATTTAAAACTAAGTGCATTGTGTCTGCCATCTGATATTAAACATTATACACACCGTGACTTCATGAAACTTTCCAAGAACCATCAAACTCCATCCCCGACAACATTCAATTGCCTCTCTAACTGAGATGATAAAAAATCCTCGTCCGGATGATGACTTCACCAGGCACAAGCACAACTCTACCCGCAAGGCCCATACTTATATTAAGTAAAATAAACAAAATTCAACATCACTAGCTACACCAATGTCGATTACAAACTCAGTACGAACTTTAACAAATTTGAAATCGATAACCGATTAAACTCGTCGATAGCTCACTGGTTAAATACCTACCTACATAGTACCGAGGCAGCACCATGACCAGAACCAGTACAAAGATTCATCTATCCAAAGGGGAGAATACAAAGAACCCAACATTCGCCATTGCTATTGTCGTCGTCAACGTCATCGCCAACGACGACGCAACGCAACACTCCAACTTAATGAAGTGAAGGTTGGAGTATATCGTTGCCCATTGTTTCTCTTTTCTGTATAATTCTCTTTGCTAAGTTTGTCTCGCTCTGTCGCATGTAGTGGTGTATAAATCTCAATCCGACTGAATGATTTTTACTCCAAGATTTTTATTTAGGCATTCAGCTTTCTCCTCGTGATTATTTTCTTCTTCATTTTGGTTGGAATCAGGGCCAAAAGCAAGTAATAAGGAGCAGTATAAATACACGTTTCAACCCCGCATGGAATCGGAAACGGAGCACTCTGTGCTAATGGTGGTGAATGACATAGTTGCTTAGCCACGCCTTGAGGTGTGTCTATGTCAAACTGGTTTTCTAAAATGGCTCCTAAGGGTTGCAAAGCATGTGCTAGTGTGTCTGTAAAATTGTACTATTTGGGTTTTTGTTGTTTCATTCCGCGTGTTCCGGCCGTATAAATGCAGGCGACGGAGGATAATTCTATTCTACACGGCTGTGTTTGTGCCATGTGTGCTGTGTAGCTGACCCGGAGTCCATTTCGAGTTTATTGTTTGATGATTTGAGCGCATTTGTATTTAGTTATTTTTGTTGTTTTTCCTTTTTTTAGGATGCTGGCTATAGAAGGTAGTGGAAAGAGTTGTCTTGCGGATTTTTGCCAAGATTATTATTTACTCCACACGTACATATTTTATACATATACTACCTACGTACGTATAATACATATTTCTTTTATACTTTTACGACGAACATATACACCACATAAAACAACAACAACACCTATACCAGATAATGCACACACGAAAAACCAGCCAAAGGAATATTTTATATCAATAAATAAGGAGCCAATGACAGAACACACGGCACAAGATACACGAACGAGGTGTACTTAGTTAGGAAAACATACCTACCCATAGTCCGAAATAAATTTAGGGGGCAATCGATAATTGATTTCAATTAATAATGAAAAACTGGGACAACATACGTAGGGTACATGTACGTGGGTATATGTGGGGTAGAAGAAAAGGTGCAATTTATTGATTTTACGGATTTGCAAATTTATTATCTAGTAGTCTACTTAGCATATATAGAATTTTGGTGGTTCAATGACGAATCTATGATGTGACGTCTATATGCAATGATTAATGCACAGTATAAATGTTGGTAAATGTTGCAAGAGCAAGCAATAAAACGAGGGCGAACAAATGAGAATTAGAATCATATTTATGATTGGATCATTGCTGAAGACAATTAATAGAAGGATGTGTGGCCCATTGCGCTCGCACTTAGAGGTTTCAACCTTCAACTTGTAACGGACTGCCTTCGCCCTCTCATGCTGGTATTCAAACCGAAGCTTTGCGGCGTATATTACAGTATAATAACTATACCAAACAGTACCGATGTTTTGACCAGAGTTTCGACCCTCGATTTTACTGCTATACATACACCGGGCAACCATCGGTATAACATGCACGTACAAAGGTTGGTGCTGCTCAATATATGTAGTTCAATAATCACTAATTAGCAAAGCAAACAGTACCCTGGGAACTGGGGAAGCTTGGCTAGTGGCGAGAGAAGGATCATAAAAACAATAAGAATTATACATTGCTACAGTTGAAAATTGAACTTAGATATTCGTAGCCGCAGTGCGCTACATTAACTTAAGCAACTGAGCTCTCGTTTGACCAATATTTTTTAAATCGACCCATACAAGAAAATGCAACAAAAAAAATAGACAAAACTTTATGTTAACAACTTCGTATTGCTAACTTGCTCAAATGGGAAAATTATTTTTCGATTACAGCCATAAGTCGTATTTTCTCTGAGAATGGCTTGTTATTAAGAATATTTAAGCTGTCGCAGCCCAGAATCAGTTTTCGAGAGCGAAAATTCTTTCACATTCATGAGATAAGTTCACAGAGAACTTCTCCTCTTGAAAAAATTGGCAACATGTTTTGATCAATATCGGTGATTAACTTGCAGAATCTAAAAATATGTTGCCCAGTAGATTTTGATGATAACCAATTTTCCGGATGTACATTTTTCTGAGTTTTGCGTTAACTGTGTTTAAGTTCGTATCTTATTTAAGACGAGGACTCAATTTTCAATTCGAAATCAGTCCACGAATGCCGACTGTCTCTAAACAAGATGGCCGAGCATTTTACCATTCTCCTGTTATGGGTGCCAGGTCACAGAGACATACCAGGAAATTGCAAGGCAGATGAGCTTGCCAGACAAGGCACATAGCACAACATCGCTATATGTAAATTACATATCAAAGTGGATGCGATCAAGAAAGCAAACCGCAGACGGATAAACGGCACAACGTGTCAAATTTCCAGGCAACTTGGCCTAACATTAACCAAAAGCGCTTAATCAGCTTGACAATGCTGAACAGATCAAACATCAGCAACATTATCGGTGTCCTTACGACTATGCCTCTTCAGCAATGACTTCTGTAGAAGCTGCTTACACGAAGAAGAGGAGGAAATTATTAGTTGCCTTCTATGCCCTTGTACAGTTCCCTCGTAAAAAGGAAGCTTAATATGGGAGATTACTCCTTCGATAATCTAGGTGAGCACCTCCTACGCTACATAGTTAGCTCTAAATGGTTCAATTAGGCGAACGAATATAGGAAAGTCGACAGATACACGTGGAACCACAATGGACCTTTATGGTCTAAGCGTGCACGCGCATCGCGTGCAGCCACATAACCAAACCTTACCTAAGACGAGGACTTAAAAGCTTGAACCCACCTTTTCTAAGAATTGAATTAATTTCCAAAGAGAAGAAATATATCAAGTAGGTATCCAAAATGAACAAGCAATGTGATGCATGTCCTATCGAAAAATTCTCAATTAGTCATGTTACAATGGTAACTTGGTAACTTGTCGCAACCACGAAGCATTACATTAAGATGAACCCCAGAACCCAGTGAAAACTTTCTCACGAACATATTTTTTATATCTTGGTTCAAATGAAATGTTGTCCCTTAATTAAAAGGGTCGCCAAGCATAACATCATTTTACTTGCTTCTGTAGAGCATGTATTGGTTTAAAACAAAATTCTTTAAATAAAAATAGATATACGAAGACACATTTTCAGGGCGCAATAGAAATTGGATTATTTGCTTTAGATACATTTGCACTATTAAGCAAAACAGATGTTGTTTACTTGTCATCCGCCAAGGAAAGATTATCATTAAAATTAATGATTCCAAGACACCTGTCTCCAAAACTACTTACTTGAGTGGCGCTACAGTCCGGAATGAACCTGGGCCTCAACCAACATGCCTCTCCAATTAGCCCTTTCCATGGCTAACTGCTTCCAGTTGCGCACTCTAAGTTGGTTGAGGTCGGTTTCTACTTGTGCGCGCCACTAAAGGCGAGGTATTCCTCTCCATAGCCCGTCAACACAAACGGGTCCGAAAATTTTACGAAGAATTTTCCTCTCGAATCGACCAAGGATTTCTTCATCCGCTTTTGAGACGGTCCATGGATGGACTAGGATGGTCAGGGTCTTATACAGGATCTCCTTAGTAGTTCGAGTGAGGGCTTTACTACTGAATTGCCTTCTTAGCCCGAAGAAACAGCGGTTGGAAAGAGTTATTCTTCGGTGCCGCGATAGACAAAGTCCCGTACTACCTCAAAGTTATGTCTATCAAAGGTGACGTTTTGTCCAATTCGTCGATGTTGTGTCTTGTGTGTCCTTTCGTGTTGACAGCATATATACTTAGTCCTGCCCTTATTTACTTTTAAACATTTTTTCCGCTTTCTTCCCTATACTAGCAAACGTGGCTATGACATCGTCGGCATATGCTAGTAGGTGCACCGAGTTTTGGAAAATTGTGCCTCTCGTGTTTGCTCAGGAGTTTTGCATAATCCTTCTCAAGAATCAAATTGAAGAAATGCGGTGTCATGTGAGCGCATCGCCTTGCATAAATCCTTTTTTTGTATTGAATGTGTCGGTGAGGTCGCGTCCGACTTTGATGGAGCAGCGAGAATTCTCCATCGTCATCCTACGCAAACGGACTAGTTTGGGCGGTATACCAAAACTCTTTATAGTTCGTCTCTATAAATTTTCGTTTGCGGCTTTGAAATCGATGAATAGGTTGTGGGTATCGATTAAGACTTCTTCGGTTTTTTTTTCAGGATCTGCCGAAGTGTGAAAATTTGATCGGTTGTGGACTTTCCTGGCCTAAAACCACACTGATAAGGGCCGAACAGGTTGTTGTTAAACGGTTACAGGCGTTCACATATTATGACAGATAGGATCTTTTAGGCGATGTTGAGGAGACTTAAGCCTCTGTAATTGGCGCAGTTAATAGTCTTATATTTTGTGGATCGGGCAAACGATGCGGAAGTTCCATTTTTCAGGCATACTTTCTTCCGACCAGATTTGGCTTATGAGTTAGTGGATGCTACTTACCAAGCCATCTCCGCCGGCTCTATAAATCTCAGGGGGAGGCCGTCATTTCCGGCAGCCTTATTAAGCTTGGGTTTAGATATTACTATCCTTAATTCATTCAGGTCAACTGGTTGGCAGTTGTTGTCAATATTGAATGGTTCGTTCTGCCTGACAGCGGAATGTTGGTCGTCATCGCCTTTTAACGGTCTGTAGAAGTGGTTCCTCCATACCCTCAGCATTGACTGTGTCCCAACTACGATATTTATTTGTTTATCTTGTCAGGATTTTGTTCGAGCCTTATATCCTTGACTTTGACGTTTTACACTTTCGTAAAACTTGGGAACATCGTTCCTGTAGTGGCATCTCTCTACATCCTCGAACTTTTCTTTTCTTGCTCTTTTTTCTTCTTTTTGAAAAGCCGGTGTTCTTCCCTTCTTCTCTGCCTATAGAGCTCAATGGCAACTCTCGTCTTCACCTGCAGCTTATGTAGGCCTCGATCTTGCTACGAGCATATGTCGGCATTCCTCATCAAACCAGGGCACGAGAAACCTAGCACATCAGTTGCGGCTGATCTAATGGCTTTTTTGCATCGTTGCCATTGTTATTCGACATTCGATGCTGCTGTTGCGATTGCAGTCTTTCGACATAAATTTTTTTTTGGCAGTATTTCTGGATTGTTATGGCGTGGTGGTATTCTTACCTTGGCTGCAACAAGGTTGTGGTCCGAATCGATGTTAGCTCCTCCAAATGTTCGGACATCCAAAATACTGGATATCTTGTGTCAATCGACTGGATTTGCTTGACCGTTGGTTGATTTGGAAACCGCCATGTCCCCTAATGGATATCGATGTGAAGAAACCGTGTGCTGGCTATAGTGGCATTTCGTTCCGTAGCGAAGTCAATTAGCCTAAGTCCGTTTACAGACGTGTTGTCGTGTAGTCGACATTACTGCATAAGATGTCTTCTCTTCCTAACTTTGCGTTAAAATCTCTTAGCACGATTTTAACATCGTACTTCTGAAGTCGCTCATAGGTTCTGACAGGGAGATCGTAGAAACAATCCTTGTCTACACCATCATTTCCTCCGTTCAGGCGTTAGCGCATATAAGGCTTATGTTGGGGAATTTGGGTTGCCTGGGACAGCGACCGGGTATTCATTCCGTGCCATTCTGACCTGGCTGTTTATAACCACTTGATATGTAGTCAGAGTTACAACCACTGGGCATGGCCAAGTTAAATCGAATCAGAGTCTACCCTCGTTCTAGTCTACTCCCAACCATCACCTGTCTCGAAAACAGTAGTCCTTGATTTAGAGTTTAGGCCTCAAAGAGAAGGTATGATATTTGTGAAACGCTCTACCTCTCTGTTTTTTATTCTTTTGCAATCCTGTAAAATGATTTTTGTAAAAAGAATATCTCAGGAAAGCCTGTTTGCTGTCGATATCAATAAATATCGGGTTTTTCAACAGGGACGCTACAAAAGTTGAGCGACAGGGGCAGCAAACGACGCCATATTTCTTGCCGTTCTTTTGACATTTCTCTTCAGTAAGGTTTGCCATTGCATGATGGAAAGATATACGATCCAACAACTAGTCGAAATTATAAAAATGTACAACCCAAATTCGGAGTCAGTGGCCTCAACGTTAAGAGCGCTACGTCCAATTTATGTTCGTCATAATCGTCCTAGCAGATCAACAATTGAGCGTCTATGGGAAAATTTTGAATCCACAGGCACAGTACAAAATGTTCCCGTGCCAGTGAGACAAAGAAGTGCCCGTAGTGTCGAGAATATTGCTGCCGCAGAGGCTTCAGTTGAAGAAAGCCCAAATGTGTCTTTCACACGTCGTTCTCAAGCGTTGGGCATCTCTGTGACGTCGTTGTGGCGAATTTTGGGAAAAGATCTTGGCCTACAGCCTTACAAGACTAAATTGACGCAAGACATGAAGCCGCTTGACCACCAGAAGCGTCGTATGTTCGTGAATTGGGCTGAGCAACAACTTGAAAATGATTCGGATTTTCATCGAAAAATCATCTTCAGCGATGAGGCTCATTTCTGGCTGAATGGCTTCGTCAATAAACAAAACATGCCGTATTGGTCAGGCAGCAATCCACACGTACTCCAAGAGTCATCATTGCATTCCGAAAAAATTACGGTTTTTTGTGGTTCATGGGCCGGCGGCGTCATTGGGCCGTACTTCTTCCGTGATGATCAAGACCGGCACGTTACTGTGAATGGGAATCGCTACCGTTCAATGATAAACGAATATTTTTGGCCCCAATTGGATGATATGGACTTGGAGGACATGTGGTTCCAACAGGACGGCGCCACAAGCCACACAGCGAATGCCACAAACAATTTATTGGAAACCAAGTTTGGAGAACGTGTTATCTCACGAAATGGTCCAGTCGCTTGGCCGCCTCGGTCGTGCGATTTTTTTTCCTGTGGGGCTACATCAAGTCTATGGTCTATGCCAACAAGCCAGTGACGATTGATGAACTTCGTACGAATATCGAACGTGAAATGGAGCAGTATCGGCCAATTTATGCTTGAAAACCGTCGAAAATTGGGTTCAGCGTCTGGACTTTTGCAAGCGTGCCCGTAGTAGCCATGCAAAAGAAATCGAGTTCCAACCATAATGGCATCAAACGTTCTTTCACAGGAATAAAGAATTTCATTGATATCCAAAACTGTTTTCGTTTTATTTAAAAAAAACTTTTGTAGTGCTCTTATTGAAAAACCCTTTACTTGAACCTTTTTAGTATATGAACAGAAAGTTAGGGGAACACTGGTTTGTATATAAAATAAGTGTAGGTAGACTGCAAAACTCTTCTTAATATCTTAAGAAGTTTTTCCGAGTTCAAGCTGACTATTACTTTTTTAATTTTTCTTTATTGATCTTGCAGTCTTTTGTAAAACTTAAACGTGGCTCCATATGGCTCTATTTAGTGGTGACTTGTTATTAGCTTTAATCAATTAGTATCCCAAATCGACTGATTGAGCTGTTTTTGAAGGCTATTTATTCCATTTGCGAGATTTCGTGGGAAAAATATTTTGGGTTGGGATATTATTTAAGTATTAAAAATCTATTAAATAGTTAGTTAACCAATTTTATTACTTTACAAGCAACATTGATATACTTTCATATTAATCAATTTGATTCGTGCATTAATCTGCAACCCGTACTAACATTTGCACTGTCACGCTCATTATTAAACAAAAATATATATGTTCACGACACAACATCTATGAAGTAAATGTAAAAATATTAATTTTACTTCTCCAGATTTGCTTTCAGCCGTGAAACTTAATATAGGTATACATATGTCCATATTTCATAGTATCCACTTAAATACAATAGACTTTCTACAAATGAAAAATATGTATATAGGCTTCCTTCTATTCCTTTATTACAAAACGTCATCATCTCTCTAAGTAGTCTCTTTGAGTTGGAAACTTTTCCCCGCGCACACAATAGAGTCCCATTGCTACTGTTTCCACACTCACTTAATTATACTGAAAAGTGCATTCTTCTACGAAGAGTTGATAATGGATAATGATTCAAATAAATGGCATTAAGATCGGGTAATTTATTACCTTTTAATTTAATGGGTTGGGATGAAACGTTCGGTAGCCATGCAGACCAACTCATATCTGTGCTGCCAGGGTATGGGGTAATGTTGTCAAGGATGTTCACACTGTTCATCCCCTATTTCATTTTTATTATTACTATTACGTTTTTTTTCTGAACAGACAACTGTTCAAATATGGACAAGAATATTATGCACAAAATTGAAAACCAGTAACGGAAAAAAATCACACATTTTGGGAAATATCATGTTAATGGGTTTTGAATGTTTTTTTTTCAGTATGAAAAGTATAAGCCAAAAGATTGACTACTTATATAGATGATATGGTTTTGTATTGAAGAAGAAAAGTCCAGATGGCTTTAATTTTAATAAACAATCTAGTAATTGATACAAAATATTGATTTTTGGTAAAATGTTCGTAGGCCGTTTGATCTCGGCCGACTGTATATATTTAATAAGAATTTTTTGATTTTTGTATTCAACACATTCAAGAAAAGCTGCAATTATACGGATAGAATTTAGCAGAATGTGTATTACTGGACATTCTTCACCCACCTCGTTTTCACAAAGAATGCCGACTTTTACTCGCAGCCGATAATAAGGTATACTCCCTGTCATTTCTTCAAGGAACCATTTGATGGTGACGCATTTGTGGCATATGACATTTTTAACATTATTCTTGAGATTATTATGCAAAACATCACAGCCAATACCAGAGGCACAATCTACCAGCAAACACTGATGATATTGAAATCAACGATTACCAGTCAGAAGTCGGACGCAATAGAGGAAGATCTCGCCTTAAAATATTAAATAATTGTAATTAACCTCACCGATGAGCTTGCCAGCCAGGACACTAAACTTAACATTCTACCGCCAGGTGTATAAACAGCACAACGTGACAAATATAGAAGCAGCTCTGGATTAGCTTTAACTAGAAGCGCTCAATCTGCTTAAGAATGCTAAACAGATCAAACATCAGCTATATAGTCGGTGTCCTCACAGGGCACTATCCTATAGGCCTACGCGCAAAATGACTAGGCCTTTTCAGCAATGACATCTATAGAAGATGCTTGGACGGAAAAGGAGGAAAGTATTACTCACCTTCTATGCTCTTATCCAGCTCTCAAAAAAAAGGGAACTTCATCTGGGAGACTACTTCTTCGATATTCTAGGGCAGCTGGCTAGTATCAGCGTCAGAAACCTCCTACGCTACATAGGTAGCTCTGAATGGTTCAATTATGCGAACGAATATAGGGTAGTCGACGGATATACCTAGTACCACAATGGACCGTTATGGTTTAAGTGTGCACGCGCATCGCGTGCCCAGCAACTACAACCTAACCTAACCTAACCAATTGTCACCGCCCAAAGTGCAAAAAAAAACCAAAATTCTTTGACACAGAACTATTAAATCATTTTGACGAAACTCTTATAATAATTTTCTTAAACATTCTTCTTGCCATTTTTTTACTTTCTCTTACAAAGAGAAAGATATTGTTTTCGTGATAATTTTTGACCTTGAGATTTTGATTGGTGCTAACATTACGATGATCAAAAAAAGTGGTTTTTCGAATTCTGTCCGTCGGTTCGTCGGTCCGTCTGCGTACTAGCCTCTCGAGCCTAAGCGACTTGACCGATTTTCTTCATACTTCGTATCCAGCGTTTGTTTTTTATAATAGTTTTTCGAAATATTAAGTTGGTTGGAATATCTAAAAATATATCTGTTATACAACATATTTAAACGAAAAAAAACGAACCATATCTTCCCCATAATTTTATAGCTACACTTTCATATAATGACATTTTCTTTTTAAAAAAGGGGTAAAAGAAAATGTTTGTGTTTTTATTATGATTAGATGAATGGCCATGACCGCCATCCTGTGCTTGCGTCAATCCCATGTATAATGCAGCATCGTTAAAAATCTACACAAAAAATAACAAAATTGCACAGAGTTTTCTAATAAAAAAAGGGTAAAATGAAAACAAAAATTCAGAAAAAAATAATTGCCGTGAAAAATTATGTCAACCGCACAGCTTATTATCATTGTATATAAAATGCAGCGCGATGTTGAAGTCTTATGAATTTAACCCTTTTACTTTTATGGATTATAAAACGAAGAAGAGCATTTACTTTTATAAAATTGTTTTTTTTTTTTTTTAATTTTGAAACCGTTTATTCCTCCCTAAATACTTTAAGGTTATTGCTCAACCTGACTATTCAGCCTTTAACAGCCTTAAATACAAAAAGCATACACAGCAATAGCGCAAAGAGGTGAGGAAATTAATTTAAAAAAAAAAACAGAGGATAGGAGGAGATATGCGATTTTGCATGCTAATTATGTTTTCTAATTCCGTTGGGGGAAGGTAGATCATTTAATAAAAGTGTTAGGTAAATTAAATACAACATTATTTCGTTTGAAGATAAATGTTAACAAACAAAAAACCGTATTTCAAAAGTATATTTTAAGCTTATTAAACAAAAAACAATAAGCATAGCCATTATAGTGAATGATAATTGTGACCAACATGTAACGAATGTGCTGGGCATAGAATCTTGGCTCTTGTATTTGTCTGATTAATGAGACAAACGAAACCGATATACAAATACAAGGGCCAAAATAAGTTTCTTTAAAAAAATGCAATAAAATAATCAAAATTAATTTTTAAATGTATAAGGCTTTAATAGTAAGAGCAAACATTTAAATTAGTTATGGAACACAACGTCGTTCAAGTGGCTCCCTCGGCTGGCTTCACCGTAGCGAATTCTTCCGCTCCAATTTTTCAAGACCTTATTGATTGGCTTCGTCGAATTTGGTGCGCAAAATATGTGGCATGGCGCGCCGTTGTCCAATTCAAGTTTATCTGGCACAAACTGCGAAGCTATAACAAAGCGGATGGTCGTGCGCCTTCAATGCTTAGTCAATTTAACCTAATAAGCGAATAATCCGAGATCTTTGTTCGGAATTCTCCTCAGGCTAGTGCGTAAAATGTCGAGCTGTTGAGATCAATGGCGAGTTGATGTTCGTGAACTCTGGGCTACAGCAACCAAATTTTCGTCTGTGCTATCCACTTGCATAGTTGCATACCAGTCTTCATGGCGCTTCATTTCGGCCAAAACTCCTTTTCAAATAACGAACTGTTTGGGCTACACAGCAATCACTTTGGAAATATGTTTTCAAAATTTCCCAGCGTTGTTCAAGCGTAAAGCGACGCATATCGTTCCGTGGAACAGAAGCAAACCTATCGATCGTTTGTGCTTCTGAGCAAAGAAGTCAATCCTCCCGTAGGATGAATGAGAAGGAGGAATTAAACCGGTCTGACTTGATTAGTACTTAAAAGAAGCTAGCCAAAGATGATTTTATTAAATTGACATTTATTCAAAAATAATATTCTGGAATTATAATTTAAGTATGGCATATGGCCGCCACGGTTGACTCGGACGTAGTCTAATCTGGAGGTCACATTTCCGAGACATTTTGCAACGTTTGTGGCGGTATATAGAAAATAACGCGGACAATGTTGTTCTCCAAGTGGTCAATCCCCACATAAAATAATCAAGCGGCGTTAAATTGCACGATCTTAAAGGCCAATTCACAGGACCAAAACGCGAAATTAAGCGCTCACCGAACGTTTGCTCCTACAAATCAATTGTGGCACGAGCTGTGTAACATGTTCCGCCGGCTAGTTGAAACCACAGCTCCTGCACATCATGGTTGTTCAATTGATGAACGAAAAATCAATGTAATCATGGCTCTATAACGGTCACCATTGACTGTAACGTTCTGGCCAGAATCGTTTTTTAAGTAGTGGAGACCAATTATTCCACCAACCCATAAAGAACAACAAACAGTCCGTTTTTGGATGTAACGGTGTATCAACAAACACTTGAGGATTATCATTACTACAAATACGGCAGTTTTGTTTATTGACGAATCCATTAAACATTCATCGAATCTACGCCTTGCTGAGTGATCCTGTAGCTTGCACGAGTTGGATTTTGTAAGCACGCTAACCAAGATTTTTCCGTAAATTTGTTCATAAAGTTAATGGACACATATCCAATTCCTGTGCATGATGGAGGATAGTCTGGAGGATACTCTACAGCGGCAACGTCTTCTTATGTACGCATTATACGACGTCTCTGTGAATATGTATTATCATTTAGCAAACCTAACGATGAAAAGCTGTACTCAAGAGCAAAGCAAACTCATTGAGTTTTGGATGGGTTTCAAGTCATATTGAATTTTAGGGAAATGAAATATCCGAGTGGTTGTTAGACAACGGTCAAACCCCAAAACTTGTTTAAGAGGTTCCTGTTTCCCTAATTTGAGTTTTGCTAAAAACACCATTCTTACCAGAATGTAGAACCGATTCGTCGCAATTCCGCGGAACTGCAAAGAGAAGCAAAATTCTACAAATGGCTTATAATTATCATGAGCACTTTGTTTTTTTCGGGGCTTATGGGCCTTTACAATCTGTTTCACTTGTAAAAATAACACGGAAAAATATCACATTCTTTGTCTTGAATTTGTGTGGACTTGAGTTGCAGATTTTAGACGACGATGTATAGCATACATTACGCTTATTAAACATTAATAAATTAAATTATGTCTTAGAACTAGCAAGCTGGCCCTACTTCGCCCGGGTACCTACAATTTTAATGAAGACAAATTTGATTTCCTACCGCTTAGACCACTCCTTCTGTTTCTCGGTTGCTGCAAATGATATAGCAAATTTGAGTACATTATAGCATTCCTCAGGGAAATGCAGATCATAACAGTGAAAAATAAATCGAAATCCGTTCAGCAATTCCCGAGATTGGCGCATTCTACACGTTTGGGACTTTATCTTCTATGTATAGATAAAAGATAGATAGATAATAGAGCGTTTTTTGATTGAGTCTAAATACTTCAGTGGAAATCAACAACATTTTAACCTTGCCATCTATTATACTCGTCCTGAAGAAACCATTATCAAAATGTATTCATGCATATTGTGTAGTAACATGATTTTAGTAACGAAAATATGATTAGCTTCAGTTAGTAAGCTATAGATCAGATTATCAGCATGAAACACGATTATTATCTCCTTAATATCATTAAAAACACGCAATCGAAAACACAATAAAATTCATTAAGAAAATATCACGTCTAACTTGTATTATCTCCTTTAACCAATTTCAATCGCACTCTGTATAGATACGCATGAATTCAAACTTATACGCATACGCATTTATCACGTACAATACAATTTTGTAGAGTACTACAATAGCAAATGATCTGTTGAAAAAATAAGTCAATTGGAAAATTGACATACAAAAGGATCAACACCCTTGGACAGGTAGGACGCACCAACGGACATCCTTCCTTTTGGCTTTACAATAGTTGTATGCACTTTTTTTTGATGTGATCTATTCACATCTGCAGTACTTATCCGTATCCATTCAGCCATCAGCTATCATCCTATTAAATGTGAGATATTATACCCTCGGTAATCATTTTGACTTCTCGCACTCGCACTCGCTCCCTTTGTTACTCTACTTTTTATTGTTAAATAATAATTCAGTTAGGATATCACCGGTGTTGCTATATACTCCTGTAAATGAATGACAAACGGGACGACACAAACTGCTCTTCTTTTGTTGGGCATACTAATAATAAGGGAGACAAATTACCCTATTTACCTTAACTGAAATCATATGAGTGAGCGCAAGCAATTACAACGATCTGCCAATTATTTAGCGGTGTAGGGCTGTTTTGACGAGGGTTGTGAAAAATCTATCTCTGCAAGGTTTTGTGTGTGCGATCCTTTATCCCGTTTTTTTCTTAAAAATTATTTCTGTGATCATATTGTGTCGGTTTAGATTTTTTTGAATTAAAAGCATTGTTATGGGATTAATTGCCACCATCATGCACTACATTTGTTCTTTAATTAGGACCTTTTCGTATGGGAAATTGATTAATAATTTTAATAGCAGATCAATCACATGGACTGATGGATTTCCAAAAGCTATTTCCACTGCGATTTAAAAAAAAATTTAACACACAGTGGTTCTCGTATGACACTCGTGTGTTATCATCACTATATGAATGTTAATGTTTGTCATGTTGTGTTTTTTTAAACATATATAACGGTGTTTCCAAGGGTAAAACAATCAATCTATTTTTTTGATCTAGATCTGTCAAAAGACCGATTTTGACAGTTGTTGTATTTTATTGGGTAAGCAAATCGTTTTTCTTTTTGATCTCGGATCAATTTTGGAAATCTGGACTTTTCGGCAGATTTACCCCTCCTTGCATTGATACTAATAGCTGTAAGGTGTATTAGAGTGGCGACTTTCGTTTTTGATTTATTAGTTTTTTGGTTGTAAAAAATCATCGTTTAATATTAACATTTTAAGATGAAAACACCCATTACTAATACTACTAATACGCATATAACTAAAATGCACCTGGATAACAGAGAGGTCAAAATGGCATTTCAGGAAACTCAATTCAGCGATTCAATTCAGCCAACAGCATATGCTAGCTATAATTCGCAAAGTTAATATTCGCTATTTTTATGGAAAAGTCAATTGCCTCTTCAGTGACTCTGCAGCTTTTATAGAAAACCTAACTAAATTAATTTTTAAATGTTCAAATCTGCAAATCGGATCGTACAACCAGGAGTTTAAAAATCATCTGACATTTGCATATCTTATCAAATACTTTGTGTTTTTTTTTTAAACATGTACATACCTTAAGCTCTTAAGTATATATATATATATATATATATATATAAAATTTAAAATTTAAAATTGAAATCATAAAATTTAAAATATTCTTTTACGCTTCAAGCAGAGTAGTTATGTTTTTGTAAGTTATATGCCTTCTGTTTAACACGAAATGTGTCTTTCTTCCCTCTTTTCAATCCCATGTTGTACAGTAAGCTGTCTTTAAAAACAAATTTATAGGAGAACATAAAAAAGCTAACCACTCTCTGCTTATCCCCCAATGTTTCAAAACATAGTAGCCAAAATGGTGCCGATAATAAATTGTGGCTTTTAGCGGTTTGGCAATGGTGATTTCTACTCGCTTACTTTTCCATTTGTCCCCAACAACTTAATAAATGAGAAAAACAATACTTTCAATCTGAAAACTACATCTTCCGTTTGCCACATAACCCATTTGACCCGCTCTCCATGAAGAAATATACACATCGTAGGGGAAAAATTGCGATTGCCACTTTGACAATAACCACTTAACGACAAACCCAGCCATGTGCGGAAAAGAACAGCCACTGACATACGTAAGAGAATATCCTCCAAATACATTCATACAAACACAAGTATTCTTGAGAAATAATTAAGATATATGCAAAGTAGTTTATACTGAAATACAAACTAATGCTAAATGGCTAAAAGTTTGCTCATTCATTCTAATTCAATTAACAACTACAAATGCAGGCTCATCCACACATGACAGCATGGAACAGAAATACATAGAAAAAAAGCATTGTCAAGGAAAATAAAGTCGTAAAAGCTATCCTATTCGGCATCCTATCCCTTCAGCCAGCGCCCAGACCAAAACCATTCTATAGAAACCCAGTTCAAAAAGTTAGCTGTCGGGTCCGATATTTTAAGAAAACTGTCTCAATATGTGGAGAGCGTCATTCTCACAGCTTAGTTGCTTGGGGAAATGGAAAACAATAAAACATCAATTACACTCAAGTTTTTGGGCCTTGGCATGTGTGTGTGTTTAGTTAGAAATCCCAACCAGGAGAGGAGATAATAACGAAATTTCACTTATAATGTGAAAGCTGTTTGCTGCGTGGTTTCATAATTTTTATTTATGCTTATGTGTGCATACTTCCATACTCAAACCCGGGTGACCGTACCTAAACTGATGTTTCCTTTCGCATGCGTTTGGCTTATTAAGTAAATTGAAATCGAAAAATGATAATAATGAAAGGATATGCAGATAGTCCTGTGTTAAGGGTATTTTCTTCAAAGGGTTGAGAGGTAGAAGATTCTAATGGCTTGTTATTGTCATGACTGACTAATGGGCGGTTTATCTGGTATAGATTATTTGGCGCCTTAAGATTTTATAAAGAAAGGAGATTGCGTATATTTGTATTTGACAAATCGGTGGTAATTCGGTGGCGGAATGAACGAAAATTAATGAAAGAAATCAATCCCAATTATTTTTTTGTATTTTACCTAATAACATCAATGTTTTAATCCACCGTAGTGTTGAAAAATGAAAAGATATGGCAAATTCGTGTTCACATCAATTGATATTAAGAAAAGTAATGTAATCACATGTATTTTGCAAAGCCGTAAAAGGCTACATCCTGCTACGTGAATCGTTGAATACCCTATCCCATTCCATTAATTCCTGCTCAAACAATTTATCAAAATATTTTATGTTTAATCAAAACAACGTTTTTCTATTGCATATGTTATGGTTATTATACAATTTTTTTTGTAAAAAACGCCCCAAAAAGTGGGCGTAATTCAAAATGATATACATATAGACGAAATGCAAAGAACATTATTTTCGAAGTAACTATCTATTTGCATAAAAACTTTAAAATTTACTAAGCTCTTGACCAAAATGTTTGTTTTTTGTTTTCAATATAATGCCCACAAAAGTGGGCGTGGCAGTGCGATGATGTTGAAAATGTTTACATTGCTAATACTCTAGCTCAAAATGTAAGGTCCAAATATATGTGACACACAGACGGACGGACGGACTTTGGAGTATATCTATCGAAATTATTTCTCTATTTAACAAACTTAATGTCAAAACTAATATACCCCTATGGGATAGATAGGGTATTAACATATGAGAAGGCTACAATCCGCTGTGCGAATCGTTGAATACCCTATGCCCTTTCTTGTTTAAATTAAACATCACCACATCTTGTCGCCATCGCCATCACACATTGACATAGACCATAGTTGGTCCATTGTGATAAATGTAGATGTTAAGATTATCTAAATATCTTTTCCAAACAGTTTTTTCTCACGAAAAAAACACGTTTTTCTAAACAGTGGGCATGGTAGTGAGCCATTTTTTAAATGTTTGCACTTGTTCGAACAGCACGGACAAGGATCGCATATAACAATTTTCATTATTTAATATTACGAATAGCGATAATCCAACAGCCGTTTAGATAATATTTTTTTTGTAATTAAATGTTCAAGCAAAATAAACGACAAAAAGGGGAAAAAAAATCAAATGGAACTGCGAAAAAAATATTTTTTTTAATTAATACCTACCTGAGGGTGGTCAATACAAGTGAATCAAGCACTGGCATATTGCGCGCCTTCATTCATCTAAGCCCCCTACCTTCTATCTAAATATAAAGAACACGTCACGAGTTTAAATTAAAAGTTAAAGGTGACACTTGCTACTGACATCAGAAAATAAGAAAAAATCCACATTTATTCCACAAGCGATATTTTCTTCATTTTTCTTTTGTTTTGCTTCAGAAGTTAGTTCTGGATTTGATTTATTGTTCGTTATAAAGACGCTAAAGAGGAAACGAACCAAAATGATTACCTCAGGGTAATCTATCAAATGTAATTCCAATTAAATTATAGAAGTCAACTTGGACAATTGCAGTGGCCCCTCCGTTTATGGATCGCTAATTGCTGTTGACTCCATAAACTAGTCCATAACTACTTATATTATGCTACTGCTATATGCAGTTAGTGGTAAAGAGTCATTTAGCTAGATAGATAATAAAGTTTATGTCCTTTTTACTTGTGAAGAAGGTCCTGGTAAGTTTAATTGGCTTACAAATTCTTAACGGTCCTCTAATGACTGTGACAACAATTTTTCCTACCACCATCACACCACAGCCTTATTTGGTAAGCGCTCACTCCTTATGTTTGCTACAAAACTCTATGTGCTACGCTATACTCTACCTTTATTAGCGATTCACCCTTATGTCATCATTATCCCTCGTGAACGATCCGAATGGCTTTGCGTTTAAATTGAAAAGAAAACCGCAGCACGCATACCAAAACTCGTCGCACATATACTGACGGGAAAAATAGCAGGATAATGGTTACACACCCCCGAACAAATTGTGTCCTTCTCTTCGCAGGCGGATGAGACAAGGATACGGATGAGATAACGTTTCTACATGTGTTCGCTATAATATAATACGTTTGTAGTTTTCCCTGTAAACAAGTGCTTCCTTCCTGGTTCTGTTATTTCTACCCTCGGAAAGCTACAGTGGGTATCCTCAAATAATAGCAACAACAAAAGTTACAATGGCAGAAACAGCGTAGTACATGTGTTAAGAACGAAATCCCTCTATTATTATTATTGAAATCTTTTTTTATTTGTGTCTGCATGACTTTATACACACACTGGGGTTAAAAAGTTACCAGTGTGCTTTTTTTAACAAAATAACATCAAGATTCAAATGCGTAAACATTTAATGCTTAAAACTCACCAAGTAGTACTCAACTCGATTCTACATCAAATTTGTGGAGCCCAACATCGGGCAAATTAGTTAACACGCACACAAAATGGTTGTAAGAAGATATTGGGCGCTGTGTCAATTGTCGCTAAGATGTATTTGGATCAATGGATCAAATAGTTTTCCAAACTGACAGCCTGGGCCATTTTCTTGCTTCTTGTCATCAACATCTCTAACAATAAGGCAACGATAGTGTGTCAAAGATACATTTCTAATTTCACGTAGATTCAAGCTTCTTGCTTTAAAAAACGACAAAAAAATGTAGGTGTAATTTTTTAATGCAACGTCGAAAGTCATCGTAAACGTTGTAAAAGTGATAAAATTACGACGTTATTAATCAACTGTCAAAATTTGTATGGGAAATCTTTTCCAACAATATAGGATTTTCCCACAGGAATTGGTTGTGTAAACTGCGATGGTAAACGTTGTAAGCTTTCGAAATGCTATTTTGGCATTTAATCAGTCACTTTCACGCATCAAATCATCTATCAATAAATAAATTACTAAATTGAGATTTAATGCAGTGGGTTACCACATTATTTAGTGGAACAGTTTTAGGGTCGTTCATTAAAAGTTCGTTGTAAAATTATGACGTTGCATGAATGAATATTGATTAGGGTCTATGATTACTAGAACAATTTTCAGTGTACACTTACATTTCAAAATTAACAACAATTCGAAATTGTGTGATATTTTTATACCACCACTGTACCTTGTCATATGTATTCACTTTAACAAATTTCACCCTCATTGTCATCGTTGCTCTTCGCGAATATCAACGCAACGCCAGCAATTGAATTAATTTTCTATAAAGCGAATCGTAAGGGAGATGGGCTTCCAAAATGATTCGATAGTCCTTAAGTAACGTTGTACGCCAATGCCACATTCCTTTTAACTAGTAAAAATTAAACAAAGCTTGAAAACGCTGCAGGAAAATATGCCTTCAACCCTGTTGTATATGGTGTTGCTTTTTGTGGATTAGGTTAAAGATTTCCGCTTAGCGAACAAGGAAATAAGTCAACCCAGGGTTTGACTTTGCTAAATTGAGCGCAACAAAAAGGATACGATTCTTTTGTTGTGTATGATGATCTAAGTGGAGGAGGGTTGCACTTGTCTTTGGTTGGGTAAATAGAAAAAAATTGGAAATTTCACCAGAAAATTTGTGGGGTGGATTGTTTATGGTCGCGCTATGAGGACAATACTTAACAAGGGGTGTTAAATACCGAAACTGAATCAAGAGTTACTTAGTAAATTACATTGCAAATATTTGGGGGCTTTTGAAAATAGGCTAAAGGGGTGCAAATATTTGACTTTATCAAATGATAGACGTTAGGTTTAGTCAAATACGAATTGTATCTATGTTGATGTGTTATAACACAATACTATTTTCTCAAAATTGTTCAAAAGTAAGGAGGCAGATTAGATATACATTTTTTTTGCGAATTTGAAACATTGGTTAATTTAAAAAAGGATTGAACAATTTTTTGTATGTTCTGAACTTTTTTATTCATGATGCTAAAATATAACTATGATTTTTATTCCTCACCTTGAGCATATTAGGTAACGTTATGCCGAATGAGTCAGTGAAATAGAGAAAAAGCTTAAATAAAAGGGCAAAATAAAAATAACCTGCTGATATGTTATACATTTACAGCGCCAAATGTTTACAAAATTTAGAAACACTCAATACTCGATACTGATATTTAGGCGAAATCTTTTCTTGAATAGAATATCTAAATTTAGGTGACAAATCAAATATTCCGGTAGTGAATCATGCCGCTCCGCTGCCCCACTAGAAATACTTTATCTTGGATAGACGGTTTTTGTGGATGCTACAATGAAATCACTATACGCGATCGCAGTTTATTTCATAGTTCGCAGATAGAATTTGAGTAGTATAAACATTTCACAAAAATGTCTTATTGTTATTTTGAGTCATTTTGTTTTTCTAATAATTTTTCTTTATCATTTTCTGATTTAATTGGCCGTTTTCTTCATTTCAACATAAATAAATTTGTCTTCAATGAAGCTCTGGAATATGAATTATGTGGAAAAAAAAACTAATGGTAGCAGCCAAATAGATACCTAAAAGTTTTGGGGAAAACCGATATTTCTCAATAACGACTGTTATTCCACCGTGAAATTATTTGTTATGACCTTATCGATCTGGTTTCAGAGACTCCCTTCAGTTTGACAGAGGCGATTTGAAACTCTTCGGTCAAAATGATCGATTGAACAATGGCAACAGAGCTTAATCTACGATCTAAAATCCGGAACACGGATGAATGACAGACTCAAACAATCAAGCTTGGAGCCAAAAAAAAGTTTGGGAAGCCATATTAAACTGAAAAAGCGATGGATTTTTATATTTTTGAATATTTGTTAAGAATCTTCTTATAAAACATCTCGATTGAATTTATCCATAATGAAAGTTGTGTTCCGGCTTGAAGTTCTAAAAAATTATCCATCTAAAGTCTATTCTTTTGTTTTCCTTGCACTCCTTCCTTACAAACCGTACAAGGGGTGACTGATCCACTTCTGAATGTTTTGATCTTGACATTCACAAATCCGCTGTTCCAGATCCAACTCATCAGGACTCTTTCCGAGTAGATGGAAAACTGTATTTGTTTAGCAAAAGGCGAATATTTTTCTCTCCCAACTAACGTCCAATTGCACTTACGTCCCTTCTTTCTTAGGTCATGCTGATAAATCGTACGCGAAATATCTCGAAAAACGAAAACTTCTCAAAGTAAATTAAATTTAGGTACAAGGTCTGGGGCTGGGCTTATGCACCATATATCACCATAAAAATGGTTACTGTTTAAAGTTTTAATTTTTTCTTTGAAAAATCAATTAAATGTCTTTATATTAATAATAAGAAACAAATGACAAATTCAGGCTGAAAAGCAAAAGAAAAATGTTAGTTATAAGCTTACAGCGCCCGCTATGGGCCGATAAGTTAGATTAAGTAGATATGTTATTGATAAGTTAGATTTAAGCATTTTTGTCTAGTATTAAGTTAATATTTTAAGTAAATAAAAAATGAATTAAAAAAGTAAAAAAAAAAAAACGAGAACTTCTCAATAACCGGTAGCATGGTTTTCACAGCAACAGGTCTACTGGTGATTTGATGACTATCTCACTGAAAAGTGGAACCAATCAATCCACCATGGCAAGCAATATCGTTGCACTTGATATTACAAAAGCATTTGAGAGGGTTTGGCATCAAGCCCTTTTGTGGAAAATGCGTGCATTAAGAATCGATGCATTATCTTCAGAAACGTTCAATTCAAGATGTTTTGCCAAACACCCAATAAATGCGGGTGTCCCTCAAGGCTCAGTATTATCTCTGACCCTCTTTCTCATTTTTATAAATTATCTCCTGTCTGCAACTTTTAATCCAAATCATTTCTTCGCTGATGACAGTACTCTCAGTTTCTCATATTCGTTTTCAGGTCCTCATCTTCAAACGTGGACTCTAAACGACAAAATATGTTAAGCACATTGAATTCCGACCTTGACAGCATCATCAAATACAACAGAATAGGATTCAACGCTTCCAAAACACAATGCTGTCTTCTGTCGTTTCGTTAAAGCGAAACCAAAATCTAGAGCCATTATCCATTAATAGCACTTACATCGAAGAAACCGAAAAACTTTACATGCTAGTAACGGCTTACGTTGGAACGACCACGTATTTTAAGTCGCTAAAAACGCAGCATGTCTAGGTTTCCTTAATCGATGTAAGAAATATTTCAACCCTTCTGTCAGCGGAATTACAAATACAATTTTTTGGCGCAACAGACACGTTAGTACCCAGGGTCGAGCTTTCTCACAACTATTCAAGTGTGCGTGTGTACCTCTTGCACGATGATGGGACCTCCTATTTTATGCCGACTCCGAACGGCGAATTCGAGATAAGCTTTTCTTGCCAACTGATACTACTCGGATGATTTGTCAGATCATCACGAGAAAAGGGCCAGTGAAAAATCATTTAGGTGTTGTTACGGCTGGGAATCGAACCCAGAGCTTTTGCGCGGCAGGCCGCACTAACCATCTCGCCACTGAGCCCGTGTCAGCGGAATTGTGATCTGGATAAACGAAATCACTTTACGTAATCCGAAAAAGCAATATACAAAACAGACTTTTACAAAGTAGAGTTTCAAATGCACAAGCGATTTTGTTTTCAAAATTAAACCGCCAAAAAAATAGTAGGTACCACTATTCAAAGAAAGTGCGGCGCCACAACCAAATTAGAAGTACTCTCAGCACTTGCGACTTCGACTGTATAATATTTTGCAGACCTATATTACTACTCTGATTCCATCTAGGTCGACCATAAGGACTGACTAAACCGCGTCAGAAGCTCGTTAAACTTAAAAAGTATATTGCTTGGTCTGGACTTCTATAACGATATGCAGATCAGCTTTTTGACGACTAGATTGAGTTAATACATTTTTGGTAAAACAGCCTTTCTCAGGCCCTAGTTATATTCTCACAGCCCGGCGATTGATCGATTTTTAATATTTCAATTCAATTATCTATAACGTCATCTCTTATTTGATATCTCTCCTGGGATCATTTTAAGCCCCAAGAAATCCGTAGATCGGAAAAGTACCCCAAAATAATTGATTTCAATATTGAAAAGTAAAATTGATGTGTTTTAGTTCCATTTTAAAATAATCTTCATCACCGAAAATCGGCGCTCAGATTTTGAATTTTTTAGAATGGGCATAAAACATCTGCCTACTAAAACCCTTTGAATAAAAAATTCAATCACAACTCCACATCATCCCGCACATAAACAAGCTTATGCCGCATATTTCAATGTATTTTTTTTGATTCGAAATCAAAATGTGTCACCAATAAACCCATAAAAGCCGGCTATGTTTAATCGTGAAGTCTACACCGCGCTATACCGCTCCCACTAAACCCAAATGGCAGCATTTAAAACCACAAAGCATAAAAATATCCCACAATAGGTATAGGTGAACTTTGGTTGACATAAGTACTTCTCGTTCGGCAAATCAACTCAAAAATCGCTGCTGACAAGAACGAAGAATACGAAATATTAACCAAACGGTCGTATAAAGTTTACAACTCGCACATATGGTCACGTCCGTACATTTGCCAGGCTTTGCTTTGCACTTGCTGCGCTAAAAATAATGTCATTAAGCGTCCTTTTTTGTCGTAAAAATTCGCACGTCAGGACGTCAAAGGAGCACATACAAAAACAAAAATGCAAAGTAATCCCTATGCAATACG
This sequence comes from Rhingia rostrata, assembly GCA_949824845.1. NCBI lineage: Eukaryota > Metazoa > Arthropoda > Insecta > Diptera > Syrphidae > Rhingia > Rhingia rostrata. The sequence goes on from OX463757.1 coordinate 106,839,375, forward strand.
CATAATGGCTACACCAATTTGGCATATTTTTGCCGCACAAATACAGTCACATCAGTCCATAAGGTACACTCGTGTAATGACAATATTAGGGATAACAAAACGGTCGAATTCAAAATCATAGGCCTCCTTCGATACTTTTTATAGCCCATATAGAGAAGGTTTAGAAGAAAGAAGTCGCCCGTTTTATGACCCCAATTGGAAACACCTGAAAGGGAAATAAAATTGAAATCAAATGGCATTCCTGTGGCGTAATATTCAAGTGTCCTTCATAGATGTTGGGGTTTCATTTCCAAATGCTAATGTTTGTATGGATTAAAGTGATGTCGTTGTCAAATGATGTATAATCCCAACATTATCATAAACAAATTGGATAGATTTCAGTGCTATACATCGGGAGGATCCCTTGGGAACTCTAAACTTCTAAAATGCCTAAAGGATGTCTTTTTTGCACACACATAAGAGTGATTGAAAGGGGTCGCCGCCGCTCAGTTCACAAACAAAAGCGCACTGATCTATTGTATCTAATAAATATTTAATTTCGTATTCGACTCAACTTAACCATGTTTACCAACAATAAGGACATGATTATCCTGCAATTATGCACCCCTGATTTATATGAACCAAAACTTGGTGCAGCTTTCACCGAATTGGTTTGCGGTGCGCTGTGGTGGTGGTGCGGTGTTTATGTTTCGTGGTGTTGGCGGCACGTGATCGGTCACGTGTCTACCAAGGCGTTGGGAATCTGTAGATGGTACTTTCACACTCGGTTACGCATAATGAAATCACCATCTCATTCTTAATAGTTCCTTGTTAGTATGTTGTTGTCACTGATGTAATTCTGCTCGAGCGTGTGTCGTTTAGGTTTGTTTGGGAAATATTTATGAGGCCTTTGTGTTTTAATCTTACTTTTGAAAGCAATTACAGACTTTAAAGCTGGATTTCGTTGTTGTATAGATTCTAGAACAGATAAAATGATACATTCGTTTCTCTGGGAATTGTATCTTTTACGAGTTTTAAGGGAAGATTTTCTAAAACTGTGAAAGACATTCAATATACGTAATGTGCCCGTATACTTTTATAATCTATCTATAATGCAAAGTTTTCATATTCTATTTCTGTTTTGACCACCAAGAATACAAAGTAAAATATGGTAAAGATGATAGCTCGATTCTGAATATATAAGCGTATGAAACGCATATGATAAAACGAGAAAAAAAATTTTTTATTTGTAGGTATACAGGTGTCCCAAACTAGTTCAAATTGCAACAAATATTAAACTATGTACTTATAATAATACAATACAACAAGTATTGGTTTCGTGAAAAAAATCAAACTCAAGATTTAAATTTATAGCGACGCCGTGATACATACATACAGACTTTCATTCCACCGCAAAGGTCTTTGAAGAATTTAGTTATTGCCTCTAACACTCTCAGACTCCAGTTTTATAGGGGCTGCTTGACTTGATAGTCTTCACTATTCGATGCATTGCAATAAACTGCCCTATTACTTGGGTTAAAGAGCCGTGTGTATAATTAACAAGCGCTTTCATAAAATTTGATAAACGCATCTTCACTTGAAACCACGACGATAACAGCTACAACGATTTGTATGATAATCAATAGCTTTTACAAGTGTTAGTTACTCCCAAAATGTCTGATCATTAAGAAATTCACAATAATCGAGTTACCTCTCAAGTATCGACCGATCACAATTTGAAAATTTACCAAATTGCTTGACATTACTATGACTTAAACGAACATGTTGCCCTTTTGCTCATACCCTATACGTACATCAATGACCTCGCCAACTGTTACATTGGGTAGGCCATTCAATTAAAAGGATTACAGATTATGGCACGTAATAAATTCTACCAATAGTCATGCCAATTACAGTTACAAATGGTATCCAAGGCATATGTGTTAGGCAAAACTTAAGCAAATTAATTTTATACACAATTCAACGAAACGCGGATTACCAACATTTCATATACCTACACCCATTCCCTCAGTTGCGCTACAAATATATATGTTAATCGCCAAGGATATGTTGCAGTGATTAAATTTGTCGAAAACCCCAACTGACCTTATTCCCCCGAAAGTAATCAAAATCAGTCGGAGTAGAGTATAACCAACGCTACTTATGTAAATGGTATCCGATTGAGGAAGCTATTTATGCTGGAGTAATCCAAGTTATTAGTCCCTTTGGCTCGCTTTAAAGGTACACGGTCTTTTGCTGACAAATCAAGAATTGCCTGTGTACGAGAGTAGTTGGTGCTCGGCATCCCTTCGGCTCATTTGTACACTGGTTACATGTGGACATGATGTTGCGAAATGTACAAAAGGCAGTTGTCAATCGCACATGCTGCATTTTGAAATCCTTACTCTACAGAATGTGACACTGTGTAGATGTATATAGAAAACACATTCCTCCCCCGATGGCAGTCAATCAATTTATATATTTTGCCCGGTTTATTCAAATGTTAGAATATTTTGCATAGCACGCCATGTTTGCTGCGCACTACGCCATAACAGGACCAACTTAAGACAGGATAAAAATTGCCGGAAAATAATTTCAGCGCGAAACGAATTGAATATGATTCTCTACACCCTTGCAGATTACATATCCCCTCCATTACTCCTTCTGCATTTATGAATAGAAAAATGCAGACAAGGAACGAAGAACCGCAACATTTTGATTTAAATTTCACCTTTATCTCTGCCAAATATTCGAATAAATCATTGAGTAATGAATGAAATATGATGACGTTTTCTCTCGATACTCGTGTAGTAGCGGGCGAAACAAATTTATGCGCAACTACTGCTCTGAGAAATCAATTCTGGATTCCCGCAGCCAAACTGGATGGGGTTGGCAGTCGATGGCGCGCACTCCCGAGAGAATATCCAAATATTCTAAATATTCAATCGTGATATATACAAATATGAAATATAACCAAAAATTGAATGTATATAGATTGTTACATTTGCTTTTCTCGTTTTTTTACATGTGCAGATACCACCAGATATGTTTTCCCCGTATCTATCAAATGTGTAAGACATGGTTTTGTTTGATTTATTTTCAGAACGTCGATAAAATGTTAACAATCTACAAATTGTTTTGCGAAACATCCACATTCAGATTCAGTTGGTATAAAATGAAAGATTCCCTGGAGTAAAGTGTTTCATATTTGGTGTTGACTTAAAAAAGTAAGGAACAAATTTGACCAGTTACGGAATTGTCACTTCGATTGTTTTAAAGTGTTTTATTTCATTAAAACGTTCTTGGGCGTAACAATGAGAAAGTCACCATGTGAAATGCCATAACGTGACAATAGTTTAAGACTGATATTAATATCCAGAGTTTTGGGAAACAACCAAACTTAAAACTCCAAATTAATCTAAAGCTGTCCATGTAGGTATTTAAAGAGGAGACTTAGGATAGAACACAGCAAGCAACGTTACATATAAAATACCGAAATCGTATAAGTATCTATAGCAGTAATAATGACTGTTTAATTTTAGTACATGTTTTTCAGCATGAATTTAGAAAACTTGTTTAAATGACCATCTGGACAACATTCCAGTTTATTTAAAATGCCAAAAGAATTTGAGCCTAAAGGGCGGCTCGTCGACTAAACCATTTTAAAATATATTCCAGGAAACATACAAAAGACACGCAAACTTTTAACGTAAATCTAGGAAGCAGAATTACCAAATCTAGTTATCAGATAATACTTTTTGTGATTTCGACAAGCAATAACACTTTAAATAAAAATTCATCGAGATTCTTAGCTACTTTTAATACTATCCATTTGTCAAATAGAACAACAAAAACTCCACCCCATGATTGCAGCTATTACATTATTCTAGTGTCATATCTATCACATTTCAAACATTATACCCCCAGCACATCAGGGCGTATGTAACAATGAAAACGATTTATTATTCCAGGTCCTAATATTCCAGAAACACACCAAGCAAACAAATAACACATCGCAGTACCGAAGTACGACCGTACACCTTTTGAAAGAAAACGTTAAGCTGACGATGATAGCTGTGAACACCATCTGGAAATGAACTTGGGTAAGTATACAGGTATTTTGATTAGAACAAATTACAGAGGAATATCCTAAAGCACACACACAACCCACATTCATATTCTACTATTCTCTTGAAATGACAAGCAGAGATGATGACTACGATGACGAAGCGTATAAATATACCTCAGTTGGTCTGGGCGTGATTCCCTTTTCCTCATGGTCATGACTAGCTGAGTATGACAGGCGGGAAGGAAACCACATTTGCAAATGTATACTTCGTCCTAAATTCAAATTTAATCGAAAAAATTAAATCACTGAAAGAATTTCCCATGCATTCGGAAAGTTGTCTTTGTCGCTTTCGACATGTCTCAGATCCCAAGCTTATTTTTTTTATTTGATTTAGCAATACAGTGTGGTTGAAAAGTTGTGATAATCAAAATATTTACATGTTTACATTGTAGCATTTGCGTGAGCTTTATAACGGCGGGTGACTAATGCGCCTTTAGATCTGTGATCTTAGGTTTACTACAATGATCGAATCGTAATTAAATGCAACCGGACGTCATTGCAATGCAGGATAAAGTAGATAAAGTAGCCGGGCAAAATAACTATTAACAATTATGACATTATTGTAACGGCTCATGCTTTAGTGCACAGATTAAGCACACATAACTTTTGAGGAGCTCCCCATGAAGCCTGGACTGGGCAAATCTTCTTAATATCACAGACATTGGGTGGTGTGAATAAAAACTGAGGGAACACTCCGAGTAAACCCTCAGTTCGGTGTGAATAAAAATTTCCCTCAAGTAGGTTCATCCCCTCAAGTTGAAGTTTTAACAATTGAGTGTAGGACTGTCAAATTGAACTGGCAAGTTGCTTATAATTTGCCAAGTAAAAGCGAAATATAAAAAAAAATTTAAACGTACAAACGCGAAAAATAAAAAATTATAGTTCTCGGCGTTTAGGTTACACGGGTGATAACTTTAAGAGCCTGTATACATTCGAGTTTCACAATGTGGAGTGGTTAAGCACTCATTTCCTTTCTGGGATTACTGAGGAAACCCGTGGTGGTGCCATACCAAACTTTGAAAAAATTAAAATCTTTTTAAGATACATTGGGGACCCGGGCTTCCAAGTTGGAGTTGGTGAGGATATTGGAATTCATAGATCCACCGTACCGAAGATAGTGTGGCAGGTGTGTTTCGCTATATGTGCAAAAGCAGATTTATGGATCAAATTTCCATCGTACATGGAGGAAATGAGAGAAGTAAAACAAGAATGGCGATCCAAATACTGTTTTCCTAGTGCAATTGGCGCTCTAGATTACACTCATATAGAAATTGTGAAGCCTCATTTGCATGGCGATGAGTACCTAAATCGCAAGGGCTATTTTTCTCTGAATGTGCAGGCAACGTGTAATACTAAAGAGTGTTTTACAAGCGTTGATGTCCAATGGCCGGGATCTGTCCATGATTCACGAATTTGGCGAAATTCAGCTGTGTTTGCTGTAATTAATGATAATTCAGCTGGAGCTATACTCCTTGCAGATGAAGGCTATGGACTGACACCATGGATCATGACACCTTTTAAAAATCCAATCACAGAAGCTGAAAAAAAGTATAATAAGTTGCATACTTGTGAAAGAGTAATTATTGAACGCGTGTTTGGACAAGTGAAACGAAGATTCCCTTTATTGGCTTCACGAGTTAGACTAGCTACAGTGAGAGTGCCAAAAATTATAATAGCTTGTTTTGTTTTACATAACATAGCAAAATATCTCTAAGACGAAGACTTCCCAACGAGTGAGATCTTAACGTTCGAAGAAGCGCCTATACCGGAGCCTTCTCAACAAAATAATACTATTTAGAAAAGAGGCAAATCCAGAAGAAACGAAATAACTTCAATTATTCAAGGTTTTGTTATTTGATGTTTTTTTATCTTCCTTTTTTCATGATAATGGTTAATGTATTTGTTCCTTTATATACTTTGTTCCTTTGAGTAATAATAAATGGATTTAGTTTTTATCTCTAAAAGTAATAATATGCCTTTTGATTAATTTTGCTTATTCTTCAGTAAGTCTATTTCTAGTAATAATTTTTCTTGTTTAAAAAAGTTCATCTCAAGCACCCTCAACTTTTACGAGTGTTCCCTCATTACAATGCAATTTTATTCACACCAAAATCAAGGGAACCCTCAACTGTCAAAATGTGTGTTTTCGTTAAGTTTATCGAAACAAATTTTTATTTACCTCAAATGGAGTGTTCCCTCTAAAAACTTGAGGGAACACTCACACTCAGTTTTTATTCACACCACCCATTGACAGCATTTTATCAAAGAATCCATTTTCCCATTTTATAGATACTCTTGGTAAACGCACAATCACAAAATAATAGCTATAAATTCTAACGAAATAGTGTTGTTGTACACACGTTGTTGTTGTAATTTCGATCATTAAAAAAAATATTTGCGTGAAAACCGAAATCGCAAAAATCGACTTTGGCGAAATGTAGAAATCAACACAACAGCGGGAAATGAAAATAAATATTTAAAAATAAGCTGGCAAAGTTGTTTGCATTCAGAATATAATAATAATAATCTTCGCTCAATAGAGTTTTTGCTTTACATATTTCTGTTAAGGTCGCACTACAGTCCAGGAAGAACCTAGATCTTAAACAATATTTCTATAGTTTCTTTAGTTCCGCGCTCTCGGTTTGTTTTATTGCTATTTGTGTCACGTTTTTTATGGTTGATTTTTTTTTTCAAAATTGAGTCTAACAGCACATTTATTGTTAGAATCACCTGTATGTGTCAAATTGCATGAAAAAATCTTCATAAACACGATGAGCACGTGACCAAAGTAGTGTGAGACTTTAACTCACTAAAAACACCATCCTTTTTGTATTTGTATTGTAATTAAGCATGCGACTTATGTAGCAATTTTTTTATCAAGAGTAATGGATGTTTGGCAGGTATCTTTCCTTTAAGAGTTCCTGCTTTTTCCACAATTTATAGCGCGGTTTGTTATTATCGAACATTTTCCGAGAATACAGTTCTCTGTATTTATTTTTTAGTTCTTCGCATATCTTTTTTACATGTGACTTCCATTTTAATTTTGCCATTTCGTCATTTCGAGATTGAGATTGAACCGTTTTGAGAAATAGAGGCAAATTGTTTGTCCGTTTTACGAAAAATCTATATGAATTGATTTGTTCTCGTTAAGTGCAATCCGCCAGGATTTTGTCCATTCATTAACCTCGTTAAGAGTGTTTTGTAATTTCATATTTGTTTCCTCTATTGTTGTGCCAACTGCTAGTATAGCTGTATCGTCAGCAAACTTTCCAACTATTGTGTCGTTTGTTTTGTGGGATATCACGTGTAAATAGGAGATACAAGAGTGGTCCAAGGACGCTTCCTTGGCGTACTAATGCCAATATTTCTTTGAACTATGAATATTTGTTTCCAAGTTTCACACGGAAGAGTCTATGCTTACGATACGAGACAAGGATTATATATAATTTTTCAGGCAGAACTTGTCTTAATTTGTATTGGAAGCCTCTATATCAGTAATTCGATTAACTTGGTCCACAGTCGAATGTTTACTTCTAAACCCAAATTGATGATCAGATAAAAGGCTTTTCTGATCAATAATGGAATGTAAGCGACCGAGAGATATTTTGAAATAGGTCGGTAAGATTTTATTTCATTGGGGGAATTTTCTGGTTTGAGTACCATAACACAATGTAGACGAGTTAAGTTGCTTTCTAGAAGTTCTCCGGTAATAATAGGTAATAACCCGGAGCTTTTTCAGGCTTTAATTTCTGTATTTCCCGTTTAAGCTCGGTAATACTTGCATATCTTATTATATTGCCATCGGTTGTAGTCTCGAATACATTGACGTTTTCATGTTTCGCTGGGCCATCGAATGGCTTAAATGTTTTCTTGAGATGTGCAGCAATAACGTCTGCTTTTTCCTTATCGGCTTTTGCCCAATCGTCTTGAGTTACCCTAATTGGTGGCACAGCATTCTTTGGCCGTTTTATGACTCTAATTGCTTTCCAGAGCAAATAATTCGATTCCTTTCTAGCGGTCAGGCTTGGTGCATTTTGGTGCAATCTTTTACGATCCAATCTTTTTTGTCTTACCAAATGTTTTATTTCCCATGGGTACTTGGTATTATTATAGTTCTCTTTTTTGCGTTGTTGATACGATACTGATGATTATGCCGAAACGGCTGCTATTTCTTGTTCAATATTGGCTCTGAGCTAAATCATCAACCAATGATTTAAAGTTAAAGTAAAACTCTTTGATAACGTGAAAGAGAAAATCAAGTTTTACTTTGAGAAAACCTCTTCCAATATTGAATTAAAAAATGGAACTGAACTTAAACTATTCTTAAGGTATATTTTATATGGTATCTTATTGCCAAATATTTTCATTCAATGTGCATGTCCATCGGGCTCGAATCAGCACAAACATTAATTTTTATCGATGGCGGGTGATTGTAATTGAACTTTTATGATTAGCAGTGATATCAATGTTCATTTGGGTTTGGGGTGTGTGAACGTGAAGATCTGATTGTTGACAATAAGTAAATGGAACAATGTCTATTGTTCATTATCCATTAGCTCGATGTCATAATATTATTTTTTGATCTTGTTTGTGTTGCAGTTAAGATTTTAATGTTTACTTTAAAGTTTATGTGGATGTGATTTCTCAACTCATACATTTTTATAGTTTTAATTTTTAAACCGCTGTTTCAATTTTGTAAGTAGTTCTGTTGCAATATTATACTTTTCCATTAATTTTAATTATGTTGCTTAACTTCTATCTCCCCTGTTTAGGCGGGAGAGGCAATTTCATAAAAAAGTACTAAATCTGAAAAAAAAAAAAAAAAAACAAATAACGGTAATACTTACAATTAAGTAGTACACCAAGTAGTACAATTGCAAAAAAAAAATTGGTTTTAAACTCAAAATTTAGGATAAAAAATGTAAGTGTAATTTTTTTCAATAACTGTGAAATTAATATTTTATTTTTGATTTCTGAAGTTCGTTGCTCAATAATCAATTTTTAATCCAAAAATCATTTTATGTCTCCTAGTTTTTGGAGAATTGAAAATTACTAAAATTAATTCCATTTTGTGTGTTGTAGTAAAATGTTATTCACTTAATAATGCCGCACAAATATAAACGAACAAACGTTTGACGTTTCAGTAATTTTTAATTTTCTTAAGCACTAGAAGACATAAAACCAACCACAAAAAGCTAAGCACTTCATTTCAAAATTTTGAAAAAAAAATGGTCGGACCTTTTTTTTAAATTTCATTATCAAAATTTTGAGTTGGCATAAACAATTTAATTTAAATTAAGAATTAAACAAAAGCTTTTAAAACCGGTATAGTACTTCATTTTAAGTGTTGCCGTGGTTCATCGCTGAACATCTGACTCAATTTTTTTGACTAGATTACGAATTTCTTGTCTACTGGGGCGAGAAACACGTCCGAAAATTAGCGTTAACGCTCTTAAAGTTGCGACCACCGACTCGGAATTTCGAATAAAAAAAGCTGAACCAACTACTGATAATTTTTTTAAAAGTTACGTTTTTCAGAAATTAAAACTTCTAATAAATGTTATACAAGAACACACAAACCTGCCTGCTTACTTTTCTGACACACTCTACCTATTTCAACATGTACCCAGCCTACAAATTTGAAACGGCTGCGCGCCGAATTATTACAACAGATTATTTTTTCTACGTGTTTATTACTTTTTGGGGACGCATCCGAGCACATCTCCAGGGAGAGGCGAAAACGATTATAAATGTTCATTTAATTACAGCGAAAAACGGAACAACATATGAAACCATTATATTGTCGTTGTCATAATGCTGTAATATTTTAATTGCGTGTTTAAATATCTTTTTCTTCTTTTTTTGAAAATTTATGACAATTACACTTTTGGGATATTTTGCAAAATGATTTCGTTAGCAGGAGAAAGTTACACCAATCTGCGTGTGAGGGATATATGTTGTCCATATGCTACTTGGCATACCCAACCAGAACCACCACTCTTCGGATCGTTAATGATGCGATACGATGGAGCACGGGAGCTACTGCTGCTTTGCTGAAACATATGCTTCAATTATTATTCTCCTTTATTTTATACGTGCTTTAACACAAATTCACATCATTTTGATGGCGAAATCACAGTGTGTGTCTATATATCAACAATGTTAAAAGTCATCATTTGGTCATTACCCAGCTATATTTTACTATTCACAAGTGAGCTGTAACACGTGGTGCACGCTTTTGGCTTTATTAAACAGGGTGGTTATGAATGGTTCGCCTTTCTAAGTAGTAGTAAAGCGTCTCTGAAGCAACAATAGTAGGTTCTAGCAGCTATACATCCATATATATGTATGAACACTACTAAACAGTCGTCGTCAGCCAGTGTAGAAAAAGGAAAAACGAAATAAGAAACAAGAAAACGTATGGTCGTGAATGAATTCAAAGTGAACACGTCGCTCAAGGTCCTAAATGTAAAAGGAAGGGATGATTTGATTTAAATTTCTGACTAAACAACGTGCGCGCATTCAAAAACACATTTTAAATAATATTCAAAGAAATTTTCAATAATAATGAATTTCATGCCGAAATCATGGAGATAATTAGGGGCAGAGTTTGTGTAACTGATGAGTAGCATGTTATTGTTTTTTTTTTTTTTATATTTGTTATAGACATTACTGAATTATTAATGTTAATGATGGTAAAGGATGGAAGGGACTAACATGTAGCCGGAGATGTGATTCCGAATTAGCGAATGTTTAATATATATATGTATTATAATGTTGAAAGGAAGTGACGAAATGGTTCTGGTATTTACTACTTTACAAAAGATGCAGTATATGTACGAACCAACATCTAATTTTAATGGTTGGTGTTTTAGATACACTTCTGGCAATGATGTTGCGATGTTTTTGACAAAAAAACATAGTTGTGTTCATACAGGGTGTCCGCCGGGAAGGTATACTACTTTGTTTGTTTATAATTTTTAATTAAATGAAAGAGAATGGATCTTATATTGATAAATGTTTTATTATTTTATGCCAACAATTATGTATGGAATACAATATCAGGTAAATGTCCGCCTCTGTTAGTCTCACATATACGAGCCCTTCTGAGCACATTTTTCATTACATTCTCACACACTTCACAAGGTATTTCACTAATTTCATTACGAATATTTTGTTTCAGTTGCTCAAGCGTTTCTGGTTTGTTTGCATAAGCCTTGCTTTTCAGATATCCCCACAAAAAGAAGTCCGGAGCAGTCAAATCAGGCGACCGTGGAGGCCAATCAACATCACCATTTCTTGAAATAACTTGTTGTGGAAAGAGGTCTCGCAGTAATTCCATTGTAATCCAGGCTGTAAGCGATGTGGCACTGTCTTGTTGATATCACATGTTAATCAAGCCCAAAGCATGCAGTTGTTGCGTTAAAAAGTGTTCAATCATATCACGATATCGCTCCGCATTCACAGTTACCATTACGCCGTTTTCATTTCAAAGAAGTAAGGTCCTATGATTCATCCTGATCAAATTGCACACCAGACTGTAACTTTTATTGGATGCAAAGGTGACTGATGAATAATTTGAGGGTTTTACATTGCCCAGAATCGACTATTCTGTTTATTCACATACCCCTTCAAATGAAAATGTGCCTCGTCACTCATTATGATTTTTCATGAAAATCGGGGTTGTCATGTGCTAGCTGTAACATCCTATTGGAATATATGGTCTTGTGGAAGAAGCTCTTGTGTCAACTGAATCTTAAATGGAAACAAATGCAAATTCTTGTGCAAGGTCTTGAAGACCAAGCTGCTGCTCACAGCGTCGAATTGAGGTTGATGGATTGTTTTGAACACTGCCTTGAGCAGCAGTAATGTTTTCAGCCGATCTTGCAGTACGTTGTGGTCCATGCTTGGGTCTATCACCTACAGACTATTTTTCTTCGAAATCATGCATTACACGGTAAATAGTGCGTTTTGTTGGCACGTTCTTTCTCCCAAAAATTTCACGTAACTTTCTCATTGTCACAGTAATCGATGATTGATTTTGATAAAATGTTTTAACGATTAAAACACGTTGGTTTGTCGAATATTTTTCCATAATAAATTTGCCACGTGTCTACTTAATGACTGCCAAATATGAACTGTCAAGTCTAATGTTTACCTTCCCGGCGGACACCCTGTACTTATGTTGTTAAGTAGGCCATTTGTAACATGTGCCCTTTTTTTTTGTTATCTCTTATATATAAAAGGCGACATATAATCATTTTTTAATAAATCATTGTTAAATTATGCACACCCACAATTATGAAATATTCTACATTAAACCACGTAAAGATTAAACATAATGAATAAAAGTTATCTACTGTTTGAGATAACAAGGAATGTGGGAAGATGAGGAATTTGACAATAAGTCAGAGGACAAATGTTTTCGCTTACAAAAAAAAATCTTCATTAATTACTTAATGATTGAATTATCAATTAAATTATTTCTGAATATAATTTTTGCTTAGTTAATTGAGTTAACTAACATAGGATCTATGAAGTTATGGCGCTGTTTTCGCTTTATGCCCATTACAGAGGCAATTGAGTCTGGTTGGACTTTTCTGCATCTGATATAATATTCACTTTCCATAGAGGATGTTTTTGATATCGTAAAAATTAGCGTTGGTCAATTGAGAAGAATCATTTATTGAAGCTCACAATTACTAGAACTCCGAAATATCTAACGGATGTTTTTTTTTAGAGGTTGGTTTTTCTATTAAAGATAAAACTAACATTTTGTGGTCAAATCGGGCAACTCTATGTATCTCAAGTTTGGTTTAAAATTTCATCAAGAACAGGTTGACAAATGAACAACGCTTGCAAATCGTGCAAATTTACTTCGAAAATAATGGTTTAGTTCGGAAGTTAACCGCAACCTCCGTCCATTTTATGGTTGACGTAATCTTCCATCGGAGCAATTAATTCGGTTAACCATAGATCGTTTTCGCACTACGTTTACTCTATGCGATAAAGCGCAAGATCTTGGCTTAAAGCCGCGATACCATGCAATGCGTCGTGATTTTGGTGTATGGGCCGAAAATGAGATTGATCTCGATGCTGATTTTCATCGCAAAATTTTGTTCAGTGATGAGGCTCATTTTTGGTTGAATGGCTACGTCAACAAGCTAAATTGCCGCATTTGGAGTGAAGAGAATCCACATGAGACCCTTGAGACGCCATTACATCCACAAAAACGGACTGTTTGGTGTGCTCTATGGGCTGGTGGAGTCATTGGGCCATACTTCTTCCGAAATGATGCTGGAGAGTAAGTTACCGTTAATGGAGTGGTATAGAGCCATGATAACCGACTGTTTTGTTCCCGATTTGGATGGCATGAATGTGGATGAGATGTGGTTCCAACAAGACGGCGCTACATACCACACAGCGCACGTCACAAACGATTTATTGAAGGAAACATTGGATGAGCGCATAATTGACACCATTGGATTATTTTCTTAGGGACTTGGCGTGGCGTTATTGCCGACATACGGCCATAAATGCTCGAAAAAGTGGCAGAAAATTGGACCTCTAGACTTGGCTTTATTAGAACCAGCCGCGGCGGCCACATGCCGTTTGGTGGAAGAGGGTTTATGTCAAATCCCTTCTCTTTTATTTAAGTAAATTATCAGTGAAAATAAGTTAATAAATAAATTATATATACGTATGAGTAAATTTGTTTATTACATACTTTATATTTATTGTCAATCATATGTTTAAACAACATGAACAATTGTGATAAATGCAAAAATGCAATTCGTGGAGAATCGGGCATATGATGTGTAGTGGTTTGGACTCATACAGTAGTGGTATATTTGATTCATGTACAAGAGTGCGATATATATGCGATGATTGTATGATGTATATTGAAAATGTTAATACAATGATTAAAGAAATGCATGAAATTGTGAAGAAAAATAGTAATTATTTAAAAGAATATAAAGAAGAATTTGAAAATTCCTTGCAAACAAATTAAATTGAAATAAAATGTTTACAGAATCAAATCTATGGAGGTCGCGCAGCGGGCCTGCGAAAGCAGTGTAAACAAAGTTAATGTCATAAGCGAGTCTTTACAAAATCAAAGTGAAAAAATCAGTGATGGTGTCAATAAAATTGCAACAGTTTCGGATTCAATAAAATATTTACAACAACAAATAACACAATACAATGAAGATCAAATTAAAGAGAACGTCCAACATATTGCAAAGTCGGTTAATGCACTCACTCACGAAATTAAAAAAAATAACAGCAGTGTATCAAATCAAAACAAAGACAAAAAGTCATACTGTGATGTATTAAAGAAAAATGAATCATCTGTCCTTATCTATCCTATTACTAAACAGGAATCAAATGAAACGCGAAAGCAAATTAAAGAAAAAATAGACCCAACTAGTGTAAATATAAACAGTGTGGTGAACAAGAATGATGGCGGTGTAGTAATTAAATGTTCTGATACAGAATCATCTGAAAAATTAAAGAATGACATTAAAGACCAATACAAAGTAATTGTGCCCACTAAACATAAGCCTAAAGTGTGCATAATGAATTTAGAAAATGATGCAGTAGTAAATGAAATAGTTAATAGAATAAAGAAACAAAATCAAGAATTAAGTGATGGCGATATTAAACTAGTTCATGTATTCAAAAATAAAAATTAATGGAGAAATTTGAGTGCAGTTCTTGAAGTGGATAGTGCAAGCTTTAGTAAAATGGTTGAACTGGAATATATTAAAATTGGATGGGTAAAATGCCCAATAAGAGAGTACTTTAATATTACTAGGTGTTTTAAGTGTCGAGGGTTCAACCATAAGTCAAGTACATGTAAAAACAAAACTGCGTGTATGAAATGTGGTGGTGACCATCAAATTATGAACTGTACCAATAATGAAGCTTTGTGTACTAATTGTACAGAATTGAATAGAGCATTGGGAATGAATGTAAACTGTGAACATCCAGCGAATGACAAAAACTGTTCTGTATTCCTTCGTAAAATAAAGGTTTTTAAAGAAAGAACTCAATATTAGCAATCAAACCAATTGAACTATTGGTATACTAATGTTCAAGGACTATTAAACAACTTCAATGAAAAAGAATTCTTAGTGAATAATAATAATTTTGAAATAATTGCCTTCTCAGAAACTCATTTGACAAAGTATATAGAAAATAGTGAAATAAACCTCCAAAACTACAGTACCCCACTACGATGTGATAGTACAAGTAGTCACACAGGTGGTGTAGTCTGTAGTGTTTTATTTCAAAAAAGGTCTACGTTATAGATTAATAAATGAAATCAACATTCCAATGCAGTTATGGTGTTTGTGTTACGAGATCTTTTCTAATGAATTTAGAGAAACTGTTGCTATTTTTTATAGATATCCAAGTAGTTCTGAGCACGAATTTGGCAGACATTTTTCAAATTGGATTGATATGGTATTTCATTCAAATTCCAATATAGTGATTTTTGGTGACTTTAATATTAATTTACTAGACATTGAATATACATACACCAAAGCATTCTATGAAATTTTAATACAAAATAATTTAAGACAAGTGATAAATAAAGCAAAGCAACAAGAATTACAGATACTACGAGGACTTTTAATTGACTTCTTTATATGCCCAAGAGAAAAACATCTTTCTGCAGATACAGACCCAGAATTGAAAGTTAGTGAACATGAAGCAATATTAACAAAAGTGCCAATTATAAAGAAGCAAAATAACGAGAAGAAATATATTGAGGTGTTCAAATATAATAAAAATCAATTTAGAGCCCTTCTTAGTGAAAAATGCGGACAGATCAATTTTAATATCGACTTTAATGTTTTATCATTATCACTGCAACAAAATTTAATATATTGTGTAAATAAACAAACAAAAACAACCATAGTACAAGTTATCACGATCGGATATCAGTCTGGCACAACAAAAATGCAAGCGAAGCACATGCGCCGCGATTGTAGCACACGCGTATCCGCTTGCACCGAACGAGGGCACTCCTATTCGACACCCAAGCCAGGCAATGAAGATATAATGGATCTGCATGGGAAGTGCAGATCAGCATATTTAGGTTAAGAAATATAGAATTAAATTATGAGGAGTCATTCTAGTTTGTACCCCCGAGAGGAACGGAATAAATAATTTTATAACGTGATTGAGTGTTTTATTTGAACCAGTGGGAGGTTCTAAAAAGTATTTTTTTGAAGGAAGTAAATTCGAATCCTGTAACTGGCGCCCGAGCAGGGACCTCCCACCTATCACAAAAAAATTAATTGATAAAAGGATATCGCGAAAGTCGAAAAGTGAATCCTGAAGAACAGTACAAACAGTGCAAGCGAGAGGGGAAATATTCAAATAGAATCATAAAAGAAAAAGTAAACCCTCGCCTCGCCTAGAGAAGTGAACTCTCGTGAACATAAACAAAAAACAGTGCAAGTGAGGGAAAATATTCCAATAAAATCACGAGAAGTGTCAAGAAAAAAAAGGAAACACTCCTTCCAAATACAAAAAGCAAGGTGTTAGTGCAAGTGCCGAAAAATCAACCCTCGCTCGAAAAGAGGAAACCGGACTTAACGTTCGGAAAAACAGAACAAAAGCGTTCTCACAAGGATTGGAATTACGGAAGCAGACGACCCCAGAGGACAACAGAAACCCAAGATGATGAATTGGCTGCTATTAATTCTGTAAGAGTACATTCATAAGTAGTTCAATCTATATTTAAATCAAATCCTAATAAACTTGTATTAAAGGGGAGGCACCCCCAATTCGATTTTCACACACGATTAAACACCTATATTGTTCTCACCTAGAATCACATACGTAATATATAAATTTCTCTTTAGTCATATACAAAATAAAAGTGCAGAGGAATAAAAATTTCATAAATTGAGAAGAGAAGGGAATCAATATTCCGATTAAAAGAATTACATATTATTTAAAGAGATAAAAGCGAACCTTCGGTACCACTTTTAATAGATATGAAGGAGATCAGGAATTCGGTAACGCAGTTAACGGGGGCGGTTAATTCCGTCTTAGAGCAATTGAAAGGTTTCGAGAACCGAATCACTCACATTGAACAGAGAGATTCCGGGCAGACAATTCAAGCATTGTTAACGCAGCTGACCTCCATGGAGGGTAGAATTAAAAATATAGAAGGCGTAGGTTTGGGGGGCCCAACGGCCCAACAAATAACTGAAACCCCAGTACAATTACGAGGCCCAAACGACGAGACCGAGTTGAGGGATATTTCAAAGCTTCCTGACTCTGTGAAGGAGCTTCAGGTTTTCGATGGGAACCCGGTACACTATGTATCCTGGGTACACAGCATAGAAACAGTGCTCAAGGATTATTCAATTGTTCGGGGCAAGCCCATTTATAGGGCGATCCTCCAGCACATAAGGCAAAAAATTAGGGGTAAAGCGGATTCCGCTCTGATATCATATAATGTATTCGACAGTGAGTGGACGGAGATCAAGAGGGTCCTCTCTCTGCATTACGCGGATAAGAGGGATCTCAGAACCCTCGAGCATCAGCTAAGTCAGCTGAAACAAGGTGGTTCCAGAGTCGACGACTTCTATGCCACTGTCAATCACCAGTTTTCCCTTATTATAAATAAAATCCGACCTGAAACATATTCCGCCGAGACAATAGATGCCTTGGTGGAAACTTATCGTAATCGAGCGTTGGACGTGTTTGTGCGTGGATTGAACGAGGTCCTTTCGAGGCTTCTCATAATTCAGAAACCAAGAACGCTCCCTGAGGCATACTCTGCTTGCCTTGACATGCAAAATCTTAACTTTAGGAATAGCTCTGTGCACGTACAGGCACCAAACGTTGTAACTTCTCCCGTGCATTATAATTTCAAATCCGAAAGTAGGCTTCCTTTGCCCTCAGGAAATCCAAACAGATCTACGAACAACAGGTACGGCCAGCGGTCACATTCGTCTTGGAATACAAGATTCCAAAACAGGCAATATTCACCGCCAAGACCGGGGCCGAAGCCTGCCATCAAGATGGAGGTTGACCGTTCGTTTCAAAGCAGAAATGCGAATTATATGAACCGGCCCAATATCCCAATTAAACGGGAAGCCGGTTCAGACAATTACCCTAGGAAACAACAGCGGCTTTACCATATGGTAACAGACGTTCCGGAATCTAATGAAGAACTAGGAACCTCTAATTCGGCGGTATCGCAGGACGAGGAAAATTTTATGACAGATGCCTCGTTTCCAGCGTACCATACATAGAGTACGCTACACGAGACGGGAAAGTCCTTGACTTTCTCGTAGACACAGGTGCGAACAAAAACTTCATTAAATCAAATCTAGCACCAAAATCCTACCCTATTCAGAATCCTTTTTATATTAACAGTCCAGCTGGGAAAATCCTAGTGAAAAACAAAATCTGCGGCAATATCTTCTCCTTCGTAGGCTGCAATATAGATATAACCTTTTTTATTCTCCCAAACCTCGAGTCATTTGATGGAATAATCGGTGACGACACCTTAAAAGAACTGAAAGCCATCATTGACCGAGAGAAAAACGAACTAATGATTAAACCAGACATAAGAATTCCCCTTAAGAATAAATCCTCGGATGTCGTGAACAACCTCGTAATACTGAACAAAAACGTCTCAGAGTCCTCGAAGGCCAAACTCGAATCGCTTTGTAACAAGTTCAGTAACTTGTTCGGCCCGGTAGATAATGGTAAGGTGAAAACCAGTATAAGAGCCGAAATAAAAACAATCACGGATGAACCGATCTATACGAAGAGTTATCCGTACCCTGCTTGCATGCGGGAGGAGGTTGAAAGGCAGGTTAACGAACTCTTGACGGAGAATATCATTCGACCGTCAAACAGCCCGTATAATTCACCTATATGGGTTGTGCCGAAGAAACCTAAGCCTAACGGAGAAAAGCAGTACAGGATGGTTATAGACTATAAACGTCTAAATTCCGTGACTATCTCTGATACTTACCCTATTCCAGACATTAACAATACTCTCGCAAGCCTTGGCGACGCCAGATTCTTCACCACCTTGGACCTCACATCCGGCTTCCACCAAATAGCCATGAGGGAAAAAGACATCCCTAAAACTGCCTTTTCTACTATGAACGGCAAATTTGAATACGTCATATTGCCGTTTGGGCTCAAGAACGCCCCGGCCATCTTCCAGCGTATGATAGACGATATCCTGAAGGAACTGATCAGGAAGATTTGCTATGTTTACATAGATGACATTATCATCTACAGCAGGAAGGAAGGTGACCATTTAAGAGACATAGAGACGGTTTTCGCAAAAATCCATGAGGCAGGGCTAAAAATCAATCTAGAAAAGACCCACTTCCTAGACACAAGTGTAGAATTCCTTGGATACTTAGTGACTTCGGAATGTATTCTTCCCAATCCGGATAAAGTAAAAGCAATCGAAGCTATTCTTCCTCCGAGTAATCTAAAGGAACTGAAGAGTTTCCTCGGACTCACGTCCTACTACAGAAGATTCATTAGGGATTACGCCAAAATAGCGAAACCTCTAACGAATATGACTCGTGGCGAGCTTTCGCAGGTTAGAGCAAACCAATCGAAAAATGTTCCTATATGCCTCGACAATGCAGGGATTAAAGCTTTTGAGACCTTGAAACAACTTCTTACATCGGCAGAAGTATTAGCTTTCCCTGACTTCGGCAAGCCCTTCAACCTTACAACGGATGCTTCTGACTATGCCATTGGTGCTGTACTGTCCCAAGGTGAACATGGTAAGGACAAGCCAATTGCATTTATCTCCCGTTCTTTGAATAAAACCCGTAGACACAGGTGCGAACAAAAACTTCATTAAATCAAATCTAGCACCAAAATCCTACCCTATTCAGAATCCTTTTTATATTAACAGTCCAGCTGGGAAAATCCTAGTGAAAAACAAAATCTGCGGCAAATTCTTCTCCTTCGTAGGCTGCAATATAGATATAACCTTTTTTATTCTCCCAAACCTCGAGTCATTTGATGGAATAATCGGTGACGACACCTTAAAAGAACTGAAAGCCATCATTGACCGAGAGAAAAACGAACTAATGATTAAACCAGACATAAGAATTCCCCTTAAGAATAAATCCTCGGATGTCGTGAACAACCTCGTAATACTGAACAAAAACGTCTCAGAGTCCTCGAAGGCCAAACTCGAATCGCTTTGTAACAAGTTCAGTAACTTGTTCGGCCCGGTAGATAATGGTAAGGTGAAAACCAGTATAAGAGCCGAAATAAAAACAATCACGGATGAACCGATCTATACGAAGAGTTATCCGTACCCTGCTTGCATGCGGGAGGAGGTTGAAAGGCAGGTTAACGAACTCTTGACGGAGAATATCATTCGACCGTCAAACAGCCCGTATAATTCACCTATATGGGTTGTGCCGAAGAAACCTAAGCCTAACGGAGAAAAGCAGTACAGGATGGTTATAGACTATAAACGTCTAAATTCCGTGACTATCTCTGATACTTACCCTATTCCAGACATTAACAATACTCTCGCAAGCCTTGGCGACGCCAGATTCTTCCACACCTTGGACCTCACATCCGGCTTCCACCAAATAGCCATGAGGGAAAAAGACATCCCTAAAACTGCCTTTTCTACTATGAACGGCAAATTTGAATACGTCAGATTGCCGTTTGGGCTCAAGAACGCCCCGGCCATCTTCCAGCGTATGATAGACGATATCCTGAAGGAACTGATCGGGAAGATTTGCTATGTTTACATAGATGACATTATCATCTACAGCAGGAAGGAAGGTGACCATTTAAGAGACATAGAGACGGTTTTCGCAAAAATCCATGAGGCAGGGCTAAAAATCAATCTAGAAAAGACCCACTTCCTAGACACAAGTGTAGAATTCCTTGGATACTTAGTGACTTCGGAATGTATTCTTCCCAATCCGGATAAAGTAAAAGCAATCGAAGCTATTCTTCCTCCGAGTAATCTAAAGGAACTGAAGAGTTTCCTCGGACTCACGTCCTACTACAGAAGATTCATTAGGGATTACGCCAAAATAGCGAAACCTCTAACGAATATGACTCGTGGCGAGCTTTCGCAGGTTAGAGCAAACCAATCGAAAAATGTTCCTATATGCCTCGACAATGCAGGGATTAAAGCTTTTCAGACCTTGAAACAACTTCTTACATCGGCAGAAGTATTAGCTTTCCCTGACTTCGGCAAGCCCTTCAACCTTACAACGGATGCTTCTGACTATGCCATTGGTGCTGTATTGTCCCAAGGTGAACATGGTAAGGACAAGCCAATTGCATTTATCTCCCGTTCTTTGAATAAAACGGAAGAAGGTTATGCTACGAATGAGAAGGAACTTCGTGCCATTGTTTGGGCACTCGATAATCTGAGGAACTACCTATACGGTGCCAAGAAGATCAAAATATATACTGATCACCAGCCCTTAACCTTTACGCTTAGTAACAGGAATTACAATGCGAAACTTAAGCGTTGGAAGTCGAGAATTGAGGAGTACAACTACGAGTTGATTTACACACCTGGTAAATCAAACTTTGTGGCTGATGCTCTCTCGCGGCTCCCAACACAGGTAAATCACCTTTCAGGCTCAGGTTCCTCCTCTTCTCGGACAAATACGGCAAGCATAGCAGCAGGATCAAATACACTTGACGCGGACGAAGGACAATCACAGACAAATACAGGAAGTATTGACGACATACGAAGTGTAAGGACAGACGGAGCAGAAACAGGCACTGCTGAGGAAGGGCTATGTGAAGAATCGCCTGACGACGAAGATTCGTGCACTATGCACAGCGCTGACCAAGACAGCTCGGACCTAATACCTCACGTAGAGGCCCCGATTAACGTATTTAGGAATCAAATAATCTTTAGGATTGGCATTGACCTCTGTTCTCATGAAGAACCACACCCTGGCTATCACCGCCATTATATCTCCATGAGAACCATAGACAAGGATAACCTTTAGTAGAAAACCTTAATCCGAACGTAATCAATGGAATAAAGATTCCTGAGGAATACCTTGGCTTACTCCAAAACCTGTACTTAGAAAGCTTCGGGAAATATAGGATTAGGGTAACGCAGAGAGTCGTGGAAGATGTAGCCAGCGAGGAACGCAAATTCTGTATCATTGAGAACGAACACAGAAGAGCTCACCGCGCCCCCAGGGAAAATAGGGAACAAATCCTCGAACGATTCTATTTTCCAAAAATGATGGCCAGCATAAGAAAATTTGCGACCTCTTGCGAAATCTGTAATGCTAACAAATATGAAAGGCATCCAATAAATCCCGAATTCCAACCCACACCCGTTCCTAGGTACCCATGTGAGATAATCCACATGGATATAATGGATATTCAGAATGAGAAATTTCTGACCGTAGTTGACAAGTTCTCGAAATTTTCTAAATTTTTCCACATAAAAGACAGCTCCGCAATTTATATAAGATCCAAGGTAATAAAAATCTTACATTATTTTACGGTTCCTCTGATTCTGGTCACGGACAATGAAAGGGACTTCCTCAGCCCAATTGTCCTAAACCTGATCAGGAATTTAGGAATTAAAGTTTACCTTACTCCATCCCATCGAAGCGAGGTCAATGGCCAGATAGAGAGAGTCCACTCTACCATCCTAGAAATATATCGGTGCCTTAGAGCGGAGCACTCGGACTTTAAGGTCAAGGAACTTGTCTACGTGGCTGTTGATCGGTATAACAACACCGTACACTCAGTCATCAATAGAAAACCTACAGACATATTTTTCAACAGGTCACAGAGGGTTAACTTTCAAAATCTTTTGAATATTCGGTCAAAAATGACCTCAGAGGGCTAATAAGGAGGAATATGGAAGCTAGGAACTCGAGAAGGAATCTAAAAAGAGTGGTCCCAAGAGAGTACTGCCAGGATGATGTGGTATACGTCGCGGTAAAAGGTATAAAGAGCAAAAACAAGCCCTTGTATAGGAAGGAAATTATAGCAAAAAATAACCGAGTTACTGTAATGACGGTAAGCGGGAAGAGAATACACAAAGCTCACTTAAAAAATATTAATCCCGCGAATGGCAATTAATCCGTCCTCCGATGTAACGACACCTTATTAAATATTTATCATCTTAATCATCTTAAAAATTTGTTTTTTTTCTCTCCCTTCTCTTCGCAAAAAAAAAAAAAAAAAGAGAATGTGCTGTGCACGCCAAATAATATAATTTTTTTCAAAAATTACATGACTGAGAACAAGAAATTAACTAAATAAAAAATGCATTGGAGGTTAGCTCTCAAGAAACAAGGGGCCGGTTCACTTAAACAATTATGTAACAGTAATTACGGTGGTGTTGATCCTCGTACCCTAGTAGGCTGTTTGATATTTTTTAACCTTACAAGCCAAAGCGGACAAATACGAATCTTCCGATCCGGAGTAACTACCCCGAAAATTTAATGGAGAGCTATCTCATATTGGAAATAGGATCAAGAGAGTAATGAAAAAACGAATCCAAAATGAAAATGAACAAAAAACAAGCAATCAAGGCTATATAGTAATGCCATACGTACATACTTATTGGAATTAGAAATTAAGATAATATTGTGAACCTCATATTAAATAAACTTTGATTATAAGTATTGCAGATTAGTAGTTCTTTTCACTCCCATGCAGACTCTACATATTTTTGCCTATGATTCTCCAATTGTGACGATTAAAGAAGGAAATGCTTGGGTGACAAATGGAGTTTTTAAATTGGTACATGCTATCGACTTGACAAAATATGACGCACTTATCCAAGATACTGAACGACTGATGCTTAAACACGTTAAAGACAAACAAATGCAGTCTATTTTAAGTTATCATCTAGATCAAATCAAGGACCGACTAAACGAACTGCGGGACTCAAGAATGAGGAAAGCTAGGTCAATAAATTGGATAGGGGCTGCCTGGAAATGGGTAGGTGGATCTCCTGATGCGACTGACTGGGACAATCTTTTAGAAAAACAGGCGGACATTGTAGGGAATAACAACCGACAATACCTAATTAACGAAAAACTGTTCGTTACGACTAGAGAAGTCACATTGAAAATTAACAAAATAATTGAGGGTTACAACAACGCTATAGAAAAAGGACTTACGGACCAACTTAGACACGACTTACTAAATAAGGTACTTATTTTAAAGGAGGGAGTGAACGAAATAGTAAGGGCCTGTCAATTGGTCAAAAAAGGCATTGTAAATAGCAATCTTTTGGACTCAGAAGAGATCAATACCATCATAAACGAACTGGAAACCTTACCTTACCAAAATGTTTTAGAGGCTATTGAATATGGCCGACCTTCAGTATACTGCAATGGTACACTAATGCTGTATGTCCTGTCCATACCTAACACAGATCCAAAGTTATATCACTTAATCACGGCTCGCGCGGCAATTAAGAACGGTAGACAAATTGACTTAGACTTCTCAAGACTCATTATTAGCCATGACAAGACGTACGGACTAAACGGGAGATGTTTCAGCATAGGTAACACATCTGTATGCGATGAAGACATCCTTCAGGAGCTACCGGAAGATTCTTGCCTAACCAGGATCCTTAAGGGCGGCAATGCACTTTGTGACTACAAGACGACAAACGAAGAAATAGTCGAGCTGGTTGGGGAAAACACGATTTTCCTGACAAACTTCAACGGGACAATGCTAAATAAAAATTCCTCTATTCCTTTAATAGGTACCTACCTGATTCAGTTAGATAACGACACGGTCCACATTAAAGAGAAGACATACCACAGCAGAATGGTTTTCAACCCACAAGCACTCCCTCCGGTCCTGGCCAACGTAACGAGTAACAAGGTTAAACCGAACTTGGAATACGTGCATGACCTTAGCACAAGGAATATCGAGCAAATCAACAACTTAAATAGAAATCTTAACTCTTCTATCCTTACAGAGATTTTTATCATCATAGCAGTCACTACCGTTATCTTTCTATTCTGGAAGAAGATCTATCAGAAGGTCAAAATCCCGGAACTCCGCCTTTCCTTCCGTCGAACATAAAATCCACGCCCCCTGCCACGACCTCCTCAACAAGCCAATAACCCCAGCGGAAACCCAGGTTCATTCACCTGCTTGTCGAGTGATCTGCGGGACGCAGATATTTGAAGGGGCGGCAGTTATCACGATCGGATATCAGTCTGGCACAACAAAAATGCAAGCGAAGCACATGCGCCGCGATTGTAGCACACGCGTATCCGCTTGCACCGGACGAGGGCATTCCTATTCGACACCCGAGCCAGGCAATGAAGATATAATGGATCTGCATGGGAAGTGCAGATCAGCATATTTAGGTTAAGAAATATAGAATTAAATTATGTGGAGTCATTCTAGTTTGTACCCCCGAGAGGAACGGAATAAATAATTTTATAACGTGATTGAGTGTTTTATTTGAACCAGTGGGAGGTTCGAAAAAGTATTTTTTTGAAGGAAGTAAATTCGAATCCTGTAACTTACATTATAATAATAAATGGTTTACCGATGTACTCAGGACCCTTATATATAATAAAATAAACAGTTTTCGAAAGGCGAGTATATTTAATAGGCCAGTAGATTGGATTACTTACAGAAATATCCGTAACACATACAAAAATAAACTCTATCTAACAAAAAGGAATTAATTAGTTTTAAATAAAAAACAAAGTGAAATCGGCGAAGTTCGATTTGGTGATAAATTAGAATCCGAAAACTCCATAATCGCTAAAAATTTCAATGAGAATTTTATAAAAAGCATAAATACAATTAGCAATTCTATACCCGTCATCAATAATAATGAAAATAATTAGCAAAGCATTGAACTACCCGAGACACAAAATGTATTTAAATTCCATGAAATTAATTTCAGTGAACTAAGAATAATATGTAAAAAAATTAACTCTAAAAATGCGTTTAATCTTAATATAAACATTATAATAGATTGTTTTGACATAATCGGCCCAATAATATTACAAATAGTAAATGAGTCCTTTAGAACTGGTGTTTTTCCAATCAACCTTAAGGAATCTACTGTTATACCAATACCTAAAGAGAGTGGCACAAATAATAAATATGATGCCAATAATGGAAAAAATAGTTAAAAAGTGCGCGTATGAACAATTTTATAAATATGAGTGTGATTTTAATTTGTTAATAGAAAATCAAAAAGGCTTTCGACATAACCACTCATGTGAAACGTCATTTAATTGGCTAATAATGAGTATGAAGGAAGAAAGACATAGTGGCAACAAAATCATTGCAGTTTTTTTGGACTTTCAAAGAGCATTTGAAACAGTGGATCGCAATAGACTTTTAAAAAAATTGTTTAAATATGGTGTTAATGGTGTTGAACTTAATTGGTTTAAATCATATTTATTTGGAAGAACTCAAAAGACTTGTGCAAATAATTCAACATCAAGTGCAATAAACACACGTTTCGATGTACCACAGGGCACTATACTAGGCCCACTATTGTTCCTCATATATAATAATGATATATGCAGCATTTTGAAGATTTCGAAAATATCTCTGTTTGCAGATGATGCTCTCATGTTCGTAAGTGGTAAAAATATCTTTGAACTTATAGACTATATTAAGGAAGATTTACATCACTTGTGTACATGGTTACATGTAAATAGACTTAAAATCAATGTTAAAAAAACGAAATGCATGGTGATTAATAGCAATGATTTGATTAATTTATCAATTGAAGGTGAAACACTTGAACAATTAAATGAAATAAAATATTTAGGAGTGATACTGGACAGTAAATTATCTTTTAATAGCCATATGGTTTATATAGCAAAAAAATTTCGAAAAAAATTGGATTCCTATAACGCATAAGAAAAAAACATAACCAAAATATGCGCAGTTAATATTTATAACACAATTATTAAACCCCATTTTGAATTTTGTTCAACAATTCTATTTATAGGTAATAATGAGCACATAAATAAACTGCAAGTATTACAAAACAAGGCGATGCGAACCATTCTCAAATGCAACTTTTATTCACCAATCGTATGGATGCTATCGTGTCTTAGATGGTTAAATATAAAGCAGAGAATATTGTTCAACACTTTAATGTTCATATTTAAAATGAGAAATAACCTGGTACCTAAATATTTAACGACAAACTTATCCTATGTGGGTAGCAGTCAACCTTATAATTTAAGATCGAATGATTATTTTAGACTTCAACTGTATAGAGACTCTAGAACACAAAATATGCTTAAATATCGAGGATTAAAATTATTTAATGAATTGCCCACAGAAATAAAAGATGAAAATACTTTATCAAGATTTAAAGTACTGTTAATTGAGCATATTAGAAATATAAGTGTATAATTATTAATAAATTATGTATTTGTATACTAAATTTAATTTATATCTAAATGAATTGTAATAGTAAATTTTACTAAATAAATATATACATACATACATACATGCCCCAAATCATATTTAAACATTAATGGCATAAATTTTATTATTAATTAAACGATTTTCTTGTGTTTTATTTCAATTCGAAATTCTATACCTCTAGTAGATGTCGGTATTGTGAAAAAAGGTACATCGCATCTTTTAAAACATTCAATAAAGGTATTGTTAATTGTGAATTAATAACAAAGGAACAATGGATCAACCATTTTAATGTCCTATACAATTTTTTTTTCCCAGGTTTGTATTCTTTTATCAATTAGTAGCTCAGTTTTCGCCACATAATTTATTAAAAAATTGCATATAAAACTTTTATTTTCGCATTTAAAATTTGTTTTCCTTATCTCCTGCACTTTCTGCAGTCAAAAAAATATGGATGCACAATCTTCCAGATGCTGATGACACTTAAGACGTTTATGAATATATCTTCTGCACTTCATCTGGGTCTGTTCGATCAAAAATCTGACGTTATGAACACATCTAACGCAGATCTTAGTTAGGCAGACGTTTATGAAAACACCCCAATACTCCGGCTCGCAGTATTCGATTCCCAGCCAGACGTGGCGCGCTTAAGTAGAAATCGACCTCAACCAACTTGGGGTGCCCATTGGAGCCAGTTATCTAAAGACCGGGGTAATTGGAGACATGTTGGTTGAGGCCCATTAAATGGGTAAAACAACCATGGAACTTATGTCTCCTGACTTACATTTTGTTACTACTTGAACAATTTTAACACAATACTCGCTACGTTATTAACGTATTATTTACCCTGAAGCCTATCTTCGTACGTTAGCTAATATAAAATGGTTTGCTATTCCAAACTCTGTTTTTCAATTAGTGCTAACAATCGTTACATCATTACTCTTTCTTCGAATTCCCACTTTGACTACATCGCTACGATTCAACAGTTTTGATTAGGTATTATTAATAATATAGCTAATCGCGCTTACTAATAAAGAATGCCACTCTATATTGAAAATTTAGCTACTAATGATTCTTAGCTTTTAGCTCTAAAGTTATTATTACTACCGAACTTGATCTAATCACTAGTTTTCCTGGCAGTAAAATCATTTTTTACTTATTATTTAAGCTTCCAAAACTTACCATTAAAACCGCCAGTCGCGTTCATTGGTTATTTCTTCCACTTCATTTATTTCAATCATTCATTGCCTGCAATTCAGCTGATGAAAACTTATAACACCTGTTAAGAGAAAGCTTTTTACATTATGTACTACGGGATTTTATTTAGCCAACCTCTGAAGTTTTGTTTTTCTTAGCAACTAAACCACTTGCTTTCTTAGTCTTGAGAATTTTCTTGTATGTATGTCTTTACCAATCTTCTTATTTTCTAACAATTGTCTTTATATTTTGCCTAAAAATTATACTCGCGCAGGATATCTTTAGCCTCTCTCATGTCTTTTAGTAGTGCCCGAACATTAGCCGAATCAATATTGACTCTGTGAATAATATCCTTTGGAAGACCAGCCCTATTTACCTCCTGCAGCACCTCCAACTCCAATTGAACACAATCAATTGTGTTTGCAGGATGGTTAAAGCTCACCGTACCAAGTTCATTTACTAAAAATATTTACATAGTAAAATTAAAAAAATAAATACATCCATATCTAATTATTTTTTTTACTTTTAAGAGAGAGGTCCATTAGTTTCTTACGAATTGGTGTAGAGTAGTCTGACAAGACTCGGCACATTGAAGCAGAATGATCTTTTGGAAGCCCTAACTGTTGCAGTTCTTCATTAAAGACAGCACCTTCGGTACTGTGTCTGGCAGCACTAATGAGCAAAAAATTTATACAAGCTACAGCTGATTTTCCATCATCTTCTAGAGTTGAGGTAATGGATTTTATACCCTCTTCCTGTCAATATTTATTTTTAGATTTGAAACTAAAATCTCCAGAAAAACTTACTGCAAATTGTTCTCCGATTATTTTCTTTGCAACAATTGATGCCAACTCGAAGAGTTTCTTAGAGTCTAGCACAGAGAGAGTTGATATAATCTCGGCTAGAATCCAATCTGGACAGTCGCCATCTCCACAGAAACGGAATTTCTGAAAAAAAAATTGTTTTTCATTTTAAATGTTGATGTCATTATAAAATAAGTCACGATTACCACGTTTAGCAATCACACTCGAATTCACCGCGCGAATCGCTCTCAAAATTGTTTAATGACATCAGTACTGAACAAATAATTTAATTACAGACACCACCCTCGAAAACATGCCCATCACATACCTACCCCACAATAAGCTAACATATAACTGTGCTTCAAAGGGTTGTTTCAAATTTAAGTAGCAAATGTTGGGCTTTAAACCCATCAAAAAGCAAACATGAAAGTGGGATAAGATATATGCAGTAATTGACAGAAATAAAAAAGTTGTATTTTTCTCAATGAACAACAAGTATTACGTCCCTTGCTACCCAGCAATCCATCTAGTAGAATTCAAATTTATTATCTAACATTTGCTGCCCTTTTTCAGTTCTGCACATCATCCGGGGTACTGTACATCAGCTACTAGTACTCTATTCCAATGAATGCCTTTCGTAAATAAGCTGCTAGTTCAAAAACGTTAAGTGAAACGACTTAGAAATAATAATTTCATTACAAAACGAAAAAAAAAATAAAATAAATATGAAAACATTTCTGTCGCGTATTTTCACTTAATAATGCCAAGGCAATTAAAACTGTGCGGGGGAAAAAAGGACTTTCGTATTGCTACCCCTAGCTATAAAACTGGATAATTTCAAACGAGAGATCGCAGTTTCCTTCAAGTGCCTGGTGAATCAACAAGTAAGAAAGGAGTTGAGTTCTAAGCAAGGCAAGTACTTCTTTCCCTTAGCATTTTTATGTGCAAATGCATGCCTTGAGAAGCTAATAACATCGACGCGGTTGTACAACATTTATTCAACTCATAATATGATTTAAGGATAACAACCTATCTTATGCAGTAGGTGTACAGTTTGTTTGAACTTTAGAAGACAGCTAACCGTTTGTACATCTATCTTCTTACAAATAACAAGACGTTTTTTTCTTTTGTTACAGCACAATGGCAACTACAAAAATGCTTTGTATTTTCATTTTGCTGACCATCTACTGTGTGCAAATAAATGCAACAGAAGTCGCCGCCACTAGTGAATACTGTACTACATGCGAGGAACAATTAACTAAATATCGCAAGTTCATTCTTCAAGCTATCATCAACTTTGAAGATGTCTGTGATTCCTACCGCCCAGACGCCGCTCACGACTTTCTGCACAGCTATCAGCCTCAAGATCGTGGTGAAATCTGGGCATTCTTTAAGTTGCTCATGGCACAGTTCAATGATGTGGAGTTTGTTAATGTTATTCGCGATGCGATATTAGAGCGATGTCGTACAAAACGTGAGGACGTAAAACGGAACTCTGTAGTATTGGGAAAGAAGCAACGTTTTCACTCATGGGGTGGCAAGAGAGCATTGCAGCCGGCGTTCGACATGACAAATCGTATAGGCGATGAAAAACTTGTCGACAAATCATATTTCATATAAAATGGATAAACAACAGTACTAAACAGGACCACGGCGGTATAAAATGTAAATTTAGTTATTTTAGATGTTAATGCAATAAATTGAACGCTTTACTGCGAATGTATGAGTTTGGCAATTCTATCAAAGATTTAGTTGGCGTAGTGAAATACTCTTCGTGTTTATGTAAACATATTATCAATTACTGTCGGTTTTCGATGAAAATGCTCTAAATAACAAAATAGTTTGAAAACATAGCCACACTTACCATTTCTTACTATTTACGCACGAGAAATTACTAACAAAATTAACCAAAACAATTTATGAAATGACAACTTGCACAACATATGACTTTGACATTAGTATCGTAATCGTTTCTATCGTGGGTAATGTAGTGTATCAGGTAATGCAGTAAATGGTTCGTGTATTTACTACGCTTGTAAACTGAATCGATGTAGATGATGCATTGTATATTTAACATTTTAAACATGCAGTCGGTGGGTGGGTCTTGTCAGTTAACAATATTTGTATTGAATTCGTTTTAAAAGTTTGTTTAGGAAATTTCTAAAAGAATGAATCAAAGTTCATTAGCACTTTTCTAATTTTGTATTGAAATGTCTGGAGTATGAAAAACATCTATCAGAAGTTAATCAAAAGTAGGTATTTATGCAATTAGGGTATGAAATGTTTATGCTCTCCCTGTGCTTATGTTTTACATTGTAATGATTGGATGGGATCAAGTATATGTGTCCTAGTGGCTATATGTTGACACATCAAACACTCAGTTACTCACGATTATCCACAATCATTGTCCTTACAGCAATTAAATTTTATCATTTATCAGATCCAGATGAGTATTCTGGGAACCTTGGAAGGAATTAGCTTCTAAGAGTGAAGAATATCAAGTTACATGAGAACTCAATGCCAAACCGCTACTTTTCCGAACTGGGCGCTCCATTGTTCTATGGTTTGGTAGCGTAGTAGTTACGTTCTCAAATCGACTTCCGTGACATGCCATTGATATTAATGATCTTTGAGCTGCATTTCGTATGATTATTAAATATTTATTAATATTTTATTAATATTTGTTTCACGGGCTCGGTGGCGCAATGGTTAGTGCGATGACTTGCCGCGCGGAAGGTCTGGGTTCGATTTCCAGTCTTTGCAACACCTAAATGATTTTTCACTGGCCCTCCTCTCGTGATCATCTGACAAATCATCCGAGTATTATCAATTGTCATAAA
Source organism: Rhingia rostrata (assembly GCA_949824845.1). Lineage (NCBI taxonomy): Eukaryota > Metazoa > Arthropoda > Insecta > Diptera > Syrphidae > Rhingia > Rhingia rostrata. Next base: position 106,871,732 of record OX463757.1, read on the forward strand.
AAGCTTATCTCAACTTAGCCGTTCGGATACGGCATAAAACAGGAGGTCCGGCCATCGTGCAAAGAACTACACACGCACACTAAATGGTTGTGAAAGAAAAGCTAGGCCCTGGGTACTAACGAGCCTATTGCGCCATACATTTATTTATTTTATTTGGATAGAAAAATGACACTGACTAATAACACTGTTTGTATATACATATAACAATCAAGTTTAATGAAGATCCCGAAATCCTTAAAAACTTTTTGATAGAATTCTGCCTTTGTAGAAATATAATAAAAAATAATACAAACCCGATCCTGGTCTAATAAAACACATTTGTTTGCGATCAATTACTGACAAAAACGGTTAAAGGCACCAGTTAAGAAAGTACATATATACAAACCATTTTATTTATTTAATAATTGCAATTTTTTATACAACTCAATTTAATACTTATCTTCTATTGTTTTTGTTAGTACTGGAACTATAAAATAAACATATTTATGCCAATTGTTTCAACTTTCGAAACGTTTGCACAAAAACAATAGATCAGTCTTTTTTAATGATTAGTCACCGGCTAGTTTAACTTTCAAAGCACTACCGAAACGAATAGTAAGACCACTCTTTCCAAAAGATTTTTTTTTTTTACATCCCTATAGCTAAATAATTTTTGTCGACTCAATATGAGCCAGGAGGAAAATGCATTTTTGAATAACATTCGCTTATTCTAATGGCACTGCGTAATTTCATAAAATATTTTAAATTTAAATTAAGCCTTACACCGAGGGCGTAAGATATGAGTTTGAATGGCAGTGTGTTGCTAAAACTTTTCATCGTCAATATTTGTTCGGTAGTTGTTTAGGCCATGGGAATTCCGCTTCAGAGTTCCGGTTTCACAGTCATTAAACGTTTTTGCGAGCACTTTCGGTGTGTGATTGTGCTGAATGTTGTTAGATTTATTTAAGGTGCCACCGGTATTGCAGTTCTTAGAGCCGGAACTCATGCTGAAGCTGCTTTGTCTTTTGGGCTTTGGTCGCGGTTCATAGATCTGAAAACATCAATATAAGATAAAAAAAAATGTGTTTATAATGTCTTCATTCTTTGCTTACATCTTTGGTTGGTAAACTTGAATACTGATTCGGATATGCATCGTAACTTGGTGATGGTGAATTGTTTTTAGGTGTTTCGGGCAAAAAACGTCGTCGTGTAAAGTAGAACGTAAGTAGAATCGAAAGAGCGTACACTAGTATAAGGGCAGCAACGATTGATGTGACTGTTGAGAACGAAGCCATTAAGGAGCCTAAAAAGGAATAATTAAGGTTTATTTTTCCATTGCGCATAAGGTAAATAAACTTACCACTACAGGGGTCTGGCACACAGATAGCTTTTTCGAACTCTTCACCCAAGCATTCGTCTGCATTAGGTTGGTTAACCAAACATTTTCGGTACCGATAACGAATACCGTCACTTGAACATGGTGACCAATCACTCCAATTGCTCCACCCAAGGAAATCTACGCGAGTTAAATGTATAAAAATACACATGAATTTAATAAGATAATACTTACATGCACATGATGGCATCTCACATTTTTCCTCTTCCAGATATTTGCCCTTGCAAGATGTCTTTTCAGGTCCAAGACACTTTCTTGTCCTCTTGCGAGTACCAATTCCACAGGGGACAGAACAAGCTGACCAATCAGTCCAGCAACTCCATTCACTGACACAAGGATGTGTGTTGCATACACGATTGACAGTGTTCTTGTGATGTCTTGCTCCATCGCCAGTCCTTGTCCGGTATTGAACGCCACCGCCACAAGTGACGGAACACGGTCCCCATTCACTCCACACACTATCCTCATCGTGATCACTGTTACCACGCTGGCATATACCGTCAGTACGACATACTCTAGTCTCCTCTTTGGAGAGATTTATTTTCAACGAACCCACATCAGAAGTAGTTGCGCGACATACGAATCGGAACCTCTTTTCGATGTGAGTCTCCTCTCCGTTGCTGTCGTTGTTGGTTAGCTGCACAAGCCACGGGGTCCATTGACTGAGCTTCTTCACCTCCGGGCACCCCTGAGCATTGCATACTTCGTAGTCGATACTACATCCAGGACAATCCATACCTCCGTTCTGAGGGCTTGGGTCATTACATTCCCGTCGACGGATACGAAATCCTCCCCCGCACTCTGCACTGCACTCACCCCATGGACCCCATGGGCCCCAACCACCATCGATTGCCTGTGGTTTTGGCGCTGGACACGGCGGCAAATGAGAGCAATAAATTTCTGCCCGATCTGGGCCAACACATGTGCGTCCGCCATATGCTGGTTTCGGATTACCACAGGACCTGCGACGCGTCTTCACAGCCACGCCACAAGTCTGGGAGCACGCCGACCACGCACTCCACTCAGTCCATCCACCGTTCACAGTGCAATTGCTGACCTCTGTTGGAATTCCCACGCAATTTTCGCCGCCATTGCGTGGAGAAGGATTTATGCAACTCCTTGACCGGCACAAACAAGATCCTTCGTCGTGGTGCTTATTGCATTTGTACCAGTCGGACCAGGCCGACCACCCGCCATCAATTGGCGCTGTAAGTATCGGGCACTGCAGCTCTTTCTGTATCCAATATTTCTTTGAGGTGTCACCACCAATCGGTGGGGGTGTGCATTCCTCCATTAATTCATTCCAACCGCAGTACGGGTCCATGGCGTTGAGGCAAGTAGTCTTCGAAACATGTCTTCTGCAATGATGCGAGTTGATACGAATCAATGCCCGCTCTGTGCCCACATACAGTGAGTCGGTCACCTTAAGGTATTCCATTGAATGGATATGCGAACGCAATTGGTCTTCCTCGTATTGCCAAACTTCGATGAGGCATGCTTTTCGCGTTGCAAGTACCGCGAGTTTCTTTATGATGTTGTCCTCTGTTGATATGTACAGCACATGTGTGGCTTCAGTGTATTTTGTGGCCACAATGTCAATCGCAATATGTGCAAATCTTTCCAGCGGGGAATAGTAGAGGGGGTTCGAAGTCATTGGCTGCACAGCCAGATCCATGAGCTGATATCTTGAAGATTCCAGTAGGTGCTTATATCTCAGGCTGGAGGTCGGGTTTTCACACACGAATTGGCTTCTATGTAGAGTGTTAACATCTTTCCAATTTGAGTCAATATGTTCTTGGAATTTGAAAGGTCCATCGAATGCTGCATTTATGGCAGACAAGTTAAATGCACAAACAGCTGAACCTTGGATGCCATTACTAAAAATAAAAAGATAATTATACGTGTGCTACAATATTTGGAATCAAATTTACTTTGGAGTTGTAAACGTGGCGTACAATACATCCTCTACAGCTGAGTAAGTCATTCCTTGAATTTCATTAAAGTAATACGGAAACTCGCCAGGCAAAGAACAATTTAAACGAGCCTTTAAAAAAGATGTCCAGTTGTCATTCAAAATCTGATCACCTCCTGGATCCGATTTGCAAACGCGAGCAATTCTCGAATACACCACTTTACCGCAATTCATATACTCAGCCGCTGTCTCACGAAAAACAAAGTACACAAAGGTTCCTGCCTCAAAACTACCCACAAACTGTGGATTGTCCAACCACTTGGAGTTATACTGTTTCGTGCGAATCAACTTTCCATTGCTGTGACGAACCAAAGGGTCTTCCAGCTGCGAAACATTTGTCCTCAAAATCGCCGTATCGGAACCAGAAAAATCAGTCGGCGATCCAACGAAGATATGGCCCTCGCTTGTTAGCAGCGCTGTTGTATTCGAATTTGGATTAAATGGACACTTGCCGACGCCACTGTCATACTGTGTGACAGTTAAGTTCTCCATCTGCGGAATGTTCAATTATGCATAAAATAGTCAACAAACTAGTCCTGACGCCGCGCACACACCGGACTTATCTATGAGTGATAGCGCTCGATGTAAAATAACTTACCTGGCGCCACGAACAATTCGGGTTAAAGGCATACGTCCCACACGCATACAGCTGATTCTCGTAACTCTGCAACACCATTATATAGTTGCGACAATGGTGCTCCGATTGGCCTTTCATTTGGCACATATGAATTTGCGATGGTGTAGCTTCCCAGACAGATTTCTCTAGCAGTTGCAGGTCAAATGATAGCCGATAGATTGCATCTCTGAAACAAAAATCGAGAAAAACCAATCAGTCTTGTTGGTATTATTAGTCGATGCTATCTAAAGATCGTGTTGTGTATCGATGGTGTTTACAAAATGTTTCTGTAGCAATGCAACACACATATGCGGCGATCCTATTTCATTCGAAGCTTGGATAAGTCTATACGTGTGTGCAATTCGATTAATACCATAGTGTGGGCATCAGGCCACGCGTACAGGTTACAAGTTGGTTGCACACTATTCACGAGAATTTAATGCTCATGATGTGGGTAATATGGAAATCAGTTGTGTGTTGTAAATTTATCATTTTATCAAATAAAACAGCCTTCTTCTTAATATAAGAACAAATAAATTGATACACCACGATATAAGTAAATTTCTAATATGTTACTATCTTTGGAAATTGATCACTTCTTTAAAAATGTGTACATAAATTTATTTTGTAAAATTTGCTTTATGCTACACATGTTCGTGTAATGCTCACCTTCGTCCGATCAAAGCTATCGAGTTTGATTTCGATTCCGTTCTCTGAACTAGGCCTCCAATTATTTTTTAAATTAATCTTACATTACCTTGTATGGCAAAGGCGCACTAAAATAATAATAGATTTGTCCCATTCGTATATAAAAATGACGTTTGGGCCATTGAACTGCAAGGCAAACGAGTTAGATGACGCGCGCGTTTGCGTTCGGAAGGCCTGACACACTTACAGAGATATACTCCACGAAAAGAGATCAGAAGATTTCTCATTGCGTATCAGTGTGTCTATCTGACGGACGTTGGCGTCGTCAGCCGTCATATATAAAAATAAAAAATAGAAAAACATGGAGTACCACCATTCTATCTACCCACTAGCCCAAACTGAAACAACATTCTATAGCGCCTACCCAATGGTAATTGGAACTAGTCTTTTAAATATGTTAACACTATGAACTGCTCTGCAGCTGATCGTTTCTCAGTTAAGCGTTATATCCATTATAAAGAGAGATCAATGTGAAAGTAGAAATATATATAACTAAAAGCTTACATTTAATACAAAATGATGAATCCTCCTAAAATAATAAAAATAGAAGGTTGATCAAGGGTTATGAGAGTGGGTTTCTTAAAATAATGCGAGCGCGCGTGCGCACACGATGTCACTACTGCGCCATCGATTTGATCGATGACTGCATTTCTATGTAGGTTTCGTTAGAGTTCTTAGTAACATTTTTGTTTCTTTCGGATTACATTCGGATTGGCTCCAAACGAAATACTTTTTATTATTGTGTAATCATTATGTCGTGGGCGAATTAGCGCCTTTAAGTCGGCATTCATATGGTGATCGTGTAGCAGTGTATACAAGTTTAAGTTGTAATCATTGAAAAGTTGCACTGCAAACCAAATTTAAAATTTGTTTAAGTGAAATTAGTGTCTTACGAACTAATACCTACCATTTTTTTTAAAGAATAAAATCAAAATAATTTAATTCAAGCTTAACAATTCAATAACATTATAGTAAATCTACAGTATGCCTTTAATCGCCTACAAAAATCACATACTTCAAATAAATATTGTTTGCATATGTTTGTTTGTTTTGCATATGTAGGTATACATATATATAATGTACAAATAAATAACAAGCAGTCCTTCATATGGCAAATACTTGACACCTATTCTGTATACAGTTTACAATTATTTTTTCCAAGATAGCATCTCAGATAACATGTTTTTAAAACTATATATCACGTATACCTGCCAATGTTTATTTGCCCCAACTCAACGTGAAGTATATCACGTCAAATAATATATTTGTTTTTCTTGTTTTTTTTTTATTACCTGAACGATATAGCATATAACGATATAACAATTCCAAGGGGAATAACCATGCCCTATACGTAACAAACATTTGCTATCTCCCGTAATCGGACTTTATCAAGCCATTGACTCCTAAGAGTTTCGAAGATATCACTTATTTAATATATCTGAGACAAAATTTCATTATTCATCACGGTGTCACATTGTAATGAATATGCATCACCTCGCAGATGCACATGACAATTTCCAAAGAACATTAATTGCTCCGTAAACACAAGTGCCAGTATTTTGAGTCTCAGTATATAATTGTGTCGTGTCAACATCAGCAATAAAAAACATAAAAAAAATAGAGAGTAAAATGACAATAGTATCAACGTAGCTCATCGCCGTTCTCTCTTGGCGGTTTACCACTCCGTTTTTTAAGATAGCGAACGTGTCTTATGGACTTCTTCAATTTAGAATTGAGGTTATCAACATAAGCTTACTGCGGCAATTTTCAGCATTCTACCATGCGTCATACGAATTTGATGACAAGTCGAAATTCAAATGAGTTCGTTAACAATACGTCAAATCCACTGAAAACAATTTGTACATGACAGCTCTTATCAGCACACTTGTAGGTAACCAAATTGGAAATCTAAACACCACAGACATTATATTTTTTTGCATATTCTTTTAATTTGAAGTTTTTTACATGATAAGGCTATAGATAAACACTGTGGTTACTTACCTTGCTCCAACAATCATTTGATTTCTTGCCACATCAAAAAGCATACGCGAATAGGTAGTTATATTTGTATCTTCGAAAAGACTCGACGATGATATTAAGTCTGCAAAAAAAGAAAATGAAATGACAACCACGATGAAAAAAAATTATTTGCGTGGAAGAAAGTCACCTTGTAAAAGGCACTTAATTATGAATACAACACTGAATGCAATTTGTTTACAATTCTCATTAGTGTATCTTTTGTATTTTAAGCTTTTGAAAGTAACACTTTTTACACAATATTAACACAAATTTACCTTGATGCGAAATGTATCTGGAATCATTCTCTAGCAAATGATATTGATGACGTGCAATAGTGGCACTGGGAATAACGACAATCGCAAGCGCGAAAAATATTACCGGTCTTCTATCCATTCTATAAATAAAAAAAAGCAGTTAATTTTTACAATTGTACTTGTCCGAAGCGATGTTTACAATTACGATCTATTTCCTCAAATGATAGATCTTAAATCTCGTTGACCTACGAGGAATATGGTGTCTCGCCAGTATCTGATTATTTTGTATACATTTCGGAGAAAAAAAAAGTCATTCGACACAATATCACTGACGTCCTTTTGAAGCATGTGTTTTTTCCTTTTTCGTTGGTATATTCGGGTGAGATACTTCATTAATACCCTGTGCCTTTGTAATCCACACGTAAACAATGTTCCATCGACAATGGACCATTCTGTAAAGATGGAAACTGATCGAGAGTGCAACGAATTCGAAAAGGTGGCAATTTTTGTCATTCTCTGTGGTGCATACCCATTTATGTACATTGTATTCTCAAATTCAATTGGCAATAAAAACATTTAATTCTGATCACGTACCAAAATTGTGATTTGTACAACGTCGATTAGACAAATTCTCGCTGGAATTCAACATGATCGTTGCGGGTCTAACAGCACACATTTGCGAAGTTGATATTGCAACGAAGGAGACGATTTCCTGCCAACGTGCGATAGCTATAACGTATCGAAACGGCAGTAAACTTGCTTAAAGGTGTTGAAAGTAAATCTTCTATCGCGGTATTCCAGCGGAAATGTCGTCTATTCTTTGGCTGTCTAGTGCAGAGAGATTGTGGAAGTCTTGATGTAACCAAAGGAAATCCAACTAGCTTACATTGGAAGTTGGATATGTTGGATATTATATATAAATATTTCTATATATATATATATATATATATATATATATATATATATATATATATATATATAGCGATATGATGATTGTAACTTCCTATTGTACTGGTGACCTTTTAAAAATTCCAGGGTGCAAACATACTAACTTAAGTGGCGCTACAGTCACGAATGAACCTGAGCCTCAACCAACATGCCTCTCCAATTAGCCCGGTCCTTAGCTGACTGCCACCAGTTGCGCACTCCAAGTTGGTTGATTTCGGTATCTACTTGTGCGCGCCACTTAAGGCGAGGTCTTCCTCTACTGCGTCCGACGTCTGGCTGGGAATCGAAGACTCTGCGATCCGGAGTTTTGGCTTCCATTCGTTTTACACGTCCTAGCATCTTAAACGTCCAATGCAGACTTTTTTGACCAGGGGCATGTCGCTGTACAGCTAGTATAGTTCTTGGTTTAATCTTTGTCACCATAGCCCGTCAACGCAAACGGGACCGAAGATTTTACGAAGAATTTTCCTTTTAAATCTTAGTCCGCTTATGAGAGGATCCATGCTTCAGCGCCGTAGGGCAGGACTTGGATGATTAGGGTCTTATATAGAATCTCCTTAGTAGTTCGAGTGAGGGCTTTTCTACTGAATTGCCTTTTTAGCCCGAAGAAACAGCGATTGGCAAGAGTAATTCTTCGTTAAATTACTGACGAGATGTTGTTGGCAGAGTTAATAGCGGAGCCAAGATAGACAAAGTCCCGTAATACTTCAAAGTTATGTCTGTCAATCGTGGCGTGCTGTCCAATTCGTCTATGTTGTGTGTCCTTTCGTGTTGACAGCATATACTTTGTCTTTCCTTAAAATATCCTAAAAATAAGCACTTGATGTGTAGTCAGAACATACGTCTATAATATGTCCCCATGTATTATAAGCCCTACTAATATAAATTTTATGCGGTAGAAGTTAAAAGCTGAATCGATTTAGATTCCAGTTATAAGTGTACATTAAGAAAATTAAGTTATTTTTAAGACATTGTTGAAATCTATTAACTTTTTTTCGAATGCAATTTTTTCCGACTACTCTACCTTTCAATTTGAGTGCAACATGTATCCAAATCAGTAAAAAAAATCCAAAATTTTGGATTTCTTGCACGATGGCGGGACCTCCTGTTTTATGCCGACTCTGAACGGCGAATTTGAGATAAGCTTTTCTTGACAATTGATACCACTGGGATAATTTGTCAGATCATCACGAGATGAGGGCCAGTGAAAATCATTTAGGTGTTGCTACGGCTGGCGGTCGAACCCAGACCTTTTGCGTGGCAGTTCATCGCACATATCATCGCACCACTAAGCCCGTCAGTATATACATAGAAAATAATTTACTTGAATGTCAAAGAATATACCTTCCTACCGCATTTTGTTGAATTGAAATTATTTACATATGGTTTCATATGAAACCAAGTCCAAATGCTAATTAAATAATAAATATGCACTCAATCAAAATTAAATCACTCAACTATTTTATAAGCCAATGAGAGCAATAAATTAAACATCAATCCAACTTGAAATGTACACCTTCAAGCTTAGATTATGGCAGACATGAGGCGTCTTTTAACCTAGACATTCGTAATATTATACGACGCTACTCTAAACTCTCACTTGTTTTTTAAATAAGGAAATAAATATTAATAGTATTGGTGTACAAAACTTTTATTCAAACTGAATTAATTGGAAACACTTGCCAGCTATACGAAAACCACATGAAGCTCAAGCAAACCGGTTCGAAAATATATTTATTATGTACCTTAAGCCGTACACCCACTGCATTAAGAATGAATTAGGATTTCTAATATTTGTTGTCAAAACTTCACACTAGAATGTTTTGTTATTTTTGAACGCAAATGTAGATTGTGCGGACATCTAACGCAACAATCTATGCTAATAATTAATTGCTGTCTTTCCGCCCCATTCAATGAGTTGTTTATGGTTTAGAATAATGGTTATTGTTTTTCAGAAGAGGCTAATTAAATGCATTCAACTATTTTGAAAGAACTCACATGTTATGCATTTTGTTTGCATTTCAAATTACTATCTGTATATTTTAAGAGCTTCGGATGATTGCATAATGTTGTCATGTCTTTATATATTCTTAAATGTTTTGATAATTAATAAAAAAAATCCAGAAAGCGATATGGCTAAATTTTTAAAAAGTATTGCATGCAGTAGAAATCGCGTAAATTATATGCAGAAAAGCAAAACATTGAACAGACATAAATAGTTGTCCAAGCAATTTAGCTGCATTTTAATTCACTTTTACATACTTTATCTTCTGAAATTATCATTCATATTACTTAATATTTATAGTATTTCTGTTTAATATATTACGTAGATTAAAATGCGACTATAAATTATGTACAAAAATACTTTATTATTGCAATTTACAAGTTGTCCGGTTTCTGTCGGTTTTTGGTTTTACGTTGGGTCGAACATTGTGCAGATGAAGAAAGAAAGCGAATATACATTTTAACATGAACATAAACAGATGGTTATCATGCAGATACCTTGAAACCGAAGAGAGTGAATCCAACAAAGTGGTGTAGTTATATAATAATGGTAAGATTGTTTTACAATTCAGAATTATTGTCAATTTCAAAATAAAATGAAAATGATAACCATAAATTGTAAATCTAAGTGCCCAGATGTGATAACCTTGAGCCCTTTTTTTTAAACGATAAGGCACTTGCCCAAATCTGCTTGTAGTACAGTCTTATAAGTTCACATAATTGATTCCGTTATAGTTTTGTTGCAAAACCATTCCAAATTTGCCCAATTGATTAGAACAATGGTACGGCCCTAATGCAGCACACAGTCCGGTAGTGTATTTGCATAATTTACCATAATCGACATCCAAAACTTATGAGAAAAACCCAAAACCCGCAACATTGTAGGTAGGATGTTCTCTTTTTAACCGCCATGGAAGCGAGATACAACAACACTTTGACTAAGCGTAGGTTTTAAATGCGTGGTAGACCCTTCCGTTTAAACCTTTGCTAATGTACACAATCGTTTCCGATAAATATGTGTTAGACATCCATTATCACCCTAGGTTAAAAAATAAACTGTTGTGAAATCGAAATCTACTCAATTTCCAAATTTGGATCAGTCTCAAGTGTGAAATATCGTTTGGTAAAAATCAGCTCGTTGTATGTAGTTAGCAGCTTGATTGACCTTAAACTGTCATATAGCGGTAAGTGCATATGCGTGTGTTGTTGAGTTAAACACTTTGTACTCGTTTAAGGGCGTCCGACAAATTCGAATTATACTATGTACACATGTATTTTTGAATTAATGAGAGGAAGTTGCAAAACACAATTTCAACTGTAATGTGGAAAATAAACAGTGGCTAGATGTTATGGTATTTTATTTGTTCAAACAAAAGAGCAAAATTTAGGCTTGCAAATATTAATAAGACTAACAATGATTTCTGATTAAATGCTCTTTATGAGGCCCAATTTTTAAACAAGCCAATAGATCTTCGCCGATATAATAACAGGTAGAGATTGTCCCGCGTTTGTGACAATTTATGTTTATGAACATATTTGTGTATGCTGCTAGTGAATTCCAAGCATGGTCAACGGACAGTCAAGGACGACATGATTTATATTTACTGATTAAAATTTAAACTTTTTGCCACCCACGTCTTGTTTAAAAAGTGGATCGAAATTAATGAATATCGAAGAGGAAAAAGGGGATGACTTCCATCAGAATAAAAATAAAAAATGCGTATTCTGATCACCTGGTTTACAAAAAGGCAGTCATAAATTGTAAAAATAAGCAATTTATATATAATTGTTATTAGCGAAAATGCTTAAAATATTGTATTATGCGTGCGTAGCTAGTTAAAAAAAAGAAAAACATTCGAACTCATTTCACACATTCCAATTTGTGTTTGCTCAATTAAATGATTTCATAAGCACTCTCAGTTGAAATTTCATTTATGGTATTCTTTACAGACATTTTTCAATGGGGTTTCAGTTGTTATAAAACGCGTCTTATGTAATTCAATATTAGTAGGCTCTTGGGTATCCATATTAAAACGCCTTGCATTGGCTTCTCATCAGTGGTGGTATTTCCACGTCTTTAAAGTAAACATTGCAAATTCAAATTCGATACGTTGGGAATTCTTTTTGAATTCTGTAACCGCAACTGGATTTCTTCTCAAGATATTTTAGACATGTTACCGATGTAAATCACTTTCTTAAAATAAGTAGGTTAAAAGGTGCGTATATTAAATCACCCACATAATTGCAATAGAGCATGAACGACCCCTTCCATATACAAGTACCTATTATCTTCACAATCAAAAAAGCAATCGACTTAAACGATTATTTATGAATCCTACATTAAAACCAAAAACATTTTATCAGAGCTTTAATGCGGTCACAAGAAAATTGGATAGGCTTGTAAATTAGATAAATGCTAAAGTACACCGCTAAAGATAACGCGTACAAAAAATATAAAAACCTCGGCCGGTTTAAAAATATTGATTATGATTTTGTAATAAATATATAAGGGCATAGTTACATTTTTTGGCTGCAATTAATTTGTATTTTTGTCTGAAGTGGACAGTGTTAAACTCCATACAGAGGCAAACAGATAAGAACCTTTGACGTATTATACATAATTCACTAATGATAGACATTTCAATAAAAATAAATTAAGTAGATACGAGAATGCGGTAAAAAACATCAAAGGCCGTTTTGGTCGCAAACAAAAACTGAAAGTTGCCTCGGTATTATTTTTGGTATTAAATTTGGTTTGTATATGCCAGGATGATTATATTAAACGTAAAGCTCTTGACTAAAATGTGAAATTATGATAACGGCTAATTGCGGTAAAACATTTCATATGTACAAAAACACATACCTACATTTTCATTTCTGAGAAAAAGAAGGTAAAACAAATGCGAACCAGTTTTTATTTAATTTCATGCATGCATCGATATACTTAATAAAGTATATGGTTTCATGGCCGAGGAGGTACAATTCCATACGCACTTCGGTAAACAATTATAACTTTCGTTACATAAATTGGTGTAAATTGGAAATTTGCATCACTTTCCTCATGTTGTCTTCATTTATTTTTCAAAACAATTTTTTTCAGTTTGATCAATTACAATTTTATTGTTGATTGTTTTCTATATCACACATTGAAGTAAATAATCGAATACATACAAACGTAGATAGACAGACACTCTAGCGATAGAATAAATGACAGATGCGTAAATTACAGCAAGGTTAGCTATAAAGTCATCTGTTAAAGTTATGTTTTAACTATGCTCATGTCTTCCTATGTGAGTGTGTTAAGGTGGAGCAAAAATACCCAATATCTAATAACAAGAAAAGTCATCGAAACTATACAATTATAGGAAGCTCTTGGATACGGAAAAGAAACATTTTTGATTCTATTTTCATTGTAAAATCAGATATGTTAAAAATATGTATTTAAAAAAAACGTTTCAAGCTCCTTTCTGTTAACACTGTTAAATAATTTACCTACAAAATGATGACATTTTAAGGTTTAAGGTAGCCTTTAGGTGAGAGAAAGGGTCAATCAAAATGAGGAGCGACCAGCTTGTTTGGTATTGCTATGCTCATATAAATTTGTTACTTAACAACAATTTTTTTAGTATTTAACTGCGTTGATGTGCTTTGTATGAGTTTGGTTACGTACATTTTTTAAACACAGATAAGAAATATTAAATGAACTGTGTATGTTAAGTTTTTTATCCTCTTTTTGTGTTGATTATATTACCTACAAATGTAAATTTGAGTTTAAAATTTTCTTATTGAAATAAAAACTTCCAGTACAAAATTTTAAAGACGTCTGTGACTGCAATTCAGAGCTAATAAAACAACATCAACATAACCTAATTAAGACCTCTTAACTATTCCGAAATTACTAAATTAGCAAGCAGTATAATTCATTTCTCCGCTGTGCATAAATTAAAAATATGCAAACTGGCAATTGTTTCCACTTATATGGTGAGCAAAGTTTTCGTAATATTTTTGTTTCGTTCTCTGCGCTGTATCCGTAGGTTGCAGATGCAGCATATACATTATTATCCGAGATGAAACCGTATGTAGGTAGGTCGTTGCAGTTGCTGTGTTATTTGCAGCAACAACGATAACTTCACCATACCTACATTTGTTTGTTGAATTCACTGCAATCGCACGTTTGCCAATGCCGATGACTTTACGCCACACAAAACGACCGAGCAACAACCGATGTGATACAGTGGAATACAGCCAAGCCGTACAGGGCTACATTTGTAGAAATCACAAACATAGGTAGCGCGCTCTGAAGCTAAGTTCATCTCATTGTAAAGCTTGTTTATGCTTCCACTGAATTTTTAATAAGAAAAAACCTCCTGCCAAGGCATTAATATTTATGCTTACAGCTATAGCTCATGCTGCTCGTGCATCCAGCGCGCAACTGCAAACCCTAACCACTTTTTTACTTCTTGTGTGTTTGTTTCTACTTTGCGAAATTTTTTTGCAAATGCTTGGAAAATCTGCAATAAACCTTAAAAGATACTTACTTCAATAAGATCCAATACATAGAATATCCTTGTTTCTTTGCAAATCAGACACTAGTGAAAGTTGAACTTGATAGAAGCATTTTTCATTGTTAATCAGTTTAACATTTGCACAAAATTCAAGCAAATACTCTTAAATCGCTTCTTAACTAGATTTGATCCACTTTAAATTGTAAACAAAATATATCGCGCGATCAAAAGTCGCGTATGTAAATTTGCAACTTCATCAACTACTGCGTACAGAAAACGAAATAAATACAATTGATAATCAAACCAAATATAAATAAAAAACAAAACAATAAACGCTCTCAACTGCGATACGATCAACACGAACACGGATCCGCATATGAACACACTCAAAATTATGTACGATTGCCGTAGAATCTGTTAAAAATCTGACAAACTCGTGTGCATGCGCGCACTACCAGCCAGCTAGCAAGTTCGAATGAAAACTGATCGTCGTCGCAGCATTAAGGCTAAGGTTGGTAAGTTGTACACATTTCAGGTTTCGTTTTTTATTTATTTCCCACTCAGTATTAGATTTAGACAACATTGAAGAAAGAGCATATGAACAGTACACATGGTTACCAGGTGTGTGTAAATGGAAAATCAAGACTCGACGCTGCAGCAATGTGCTGTTTTGGACGGTTCTTGTGCTGTTTCTGCTGCACCCCGATATTGCGTTGATAGGAATTTACTTTTAGTTTAAAAAAGTCATGTAGTGTTTATAATTTTTCTACTGATAACCTTTTGATTTTCATATCAAAAGAGGCAAAACAAAATATGATAAAGTGATAGACTGTGTCGAAAATATTGCTCATTAAAGGATGTTGTGTTTTTCAGCTAAATATCACTCTTACATTACACAAAATACTTATTATGTACACTGAAAACACCGAGGCAGCCGAGCATCATTTTAAAATTATTTTCAATATACATATGTAAGAAAAACCTATTTTGGCAATCGATTTAATGTGTTGCTTTAAAGAGCATATATTATTCTTAAAAGGTGGAAACTCAAACTCATTCAAATTTAAGTATTTTCACGCAACTAATGGTAAAAAAAGGTAATCAAACTTTTTTCTATTAATCGAAACAATTTTAATGTACCTATGCCGACGTTAAGGCCGTGTGTCAATTGCGTTAAAATTTCACCCAGTGGATAAAGAGATGTCAAAAATTAGCCAATATATAAAGTTCAACCCCCATTTTAACGCAACTGACACACGGCCTAAATGTCAAATGCACTAGCAATTTTCATCAATTGCTGCACGGGTTCCGAAGGTCAAGAAACGAGTTACATAAAAACGTTAACCTGGTCACATTAAACAACTGATAGAATCAGTAAACAGAGTATACCAATACCGCTCCATCCGCAAAGAGAAAAGGAGACGAAATCATGCGAACGCCTCTTATTGTGACCGGTTTTCTGATTACCTTTACTTGGCCACAGGTAGGCACAAGGCATTGTCTTTGGCATACGACAATTCAACTTGTGGTGTATTTGTAGTAGCAGCATCAGGGGTAAGGCAGGCAGGTTGCCCCTTTAAGTACTTCAGCCTTCATCGCCCCAATTCGTTCTTGGCTTGTTTTGTATTACTTGAATTCTACGAACCTCTATACTTGTATATGTTGCCCGTTCTAAGCTTAAACAGATAGAACTAGATTTTCATCAGCCAAGCCGCAGCTTCTTGGCGAAGAGGTACGGCATTGCAGATCGCACACACCAGTTTATTATTCAATTCTACCATGCATGGATTTACACATACCTACGAACGCGTATGTGGCTCACTTATGATCTCTGATTGATTTTGTTGCTGCGATTTCGCAGCATCTTCACATCTTGCGCTGAATTTGTCTCTTGCTTAATGATGTTTTATTAAACCCTTTCCCATAGGGGTATATTAGTTTTGATACATAGTTTGTAACATAGAGAAATAATTTAGGTAGATATATGTACCTCAAAGTATATGGATCGACTCAGAAAGGACTCCGTCCATCCGTAGGTCACCGGTTTTTAGGCCTTAAATTTCGAACTATGATAATGAGATTTGGTATATGCGATCATTCGTACAGATGTACAAATTTTCAGAAACCGTCTACTGCCACGCCCACTTTTTAGAAAATCGTTGTTTTTGGTCAAACGGTTAAGAATTTTGGAAAAGTTTCTGAGCAAGATATTTAGAATCTTAATATCTATAATTTTTTTATATAAAGTTGTTTCCACGCCCACATTCTGGGGTTTTTTTCCTACAAAAACCATTTGCTTTTACGATGGACATGCTGCCGAAAATAATTAATACTGAGAATTTAAGAGTTGGATATACTTTCCACAATATAGCCACCTAACAAATATCGGCTCTTCGCAAATGGAGATAAGGGAATACAAACTCGATGAAACAATCAAAACAACATCCCGTGCTGGTCACTATGCTGTTCTTTTATTGTTTGTCTTTAAATACAGCCTCCACAACAACGAACTTGTAAACAAACAAATGTGTGTGACATTCACATATGGCTTCATTTGTAAATATATTGAAATTCATGAACACGAAGGGGTTTTATGCTGCGCGCAGCAATCCTCTTGTGTTGGCTTTAATATTCATAAGAATTTAAGACTATTTGATACTTTGTTTAGACATTAATAGTAAGAGAATCATTTACCAAAAGCTTGGAAATTCACATCAATTGTCTTGGTGATAACATTATAACACAAAAACTCTTAGCATATTAATGTGTAACTTTTTTTTGTGTGCATGTTCTTAATTCTTTGCTTTGTAAAATTATTTGCTCTGCACGCGTTTCGGTCGTGAAAGGCTGTGTGTAGTCCATCATCATGATGCTCATTGGGCTTAGAGCCTGAAGGCAATCGCCCGTCTTCCAAGACTGTGGTATGCCCTATTTAAGCCCTGTGGGGAAGTAATTTAAATGTCTTCTTACTATAGCCAACGATCGTAATCAAATCCGTAAGATATGGGCCATTTATGAATGTGGGTGTTTTTTGTTTTCAATGCTTCGTTATTAATACAGGAATAACAAAACCACAAAATGTTTCAACAACTTGAATATATTTGATTGTGTTGTTAAGTATTTTTCGCTGTATTGTTTGCAGATTTTCAGGTCCAAATGAGCTGAGTTAAATTTCGCGACAGAATTCTATTGGAAGTGCCATAAATAAATTTTGGTGTTACGTCGACAATTTGAATTACCTAATACAACAATTAAACTTGTAGGCATGTTCCACTTACGAATCTTTTTCAGATTTTCTTTAGCTGCCTCAGCAAAGATTTTTTAATCAAGTTAAACAAAAGCAGATGGAAAGATGTTCTGTCAAAAACGACGGAATCGAATAGTTGTTTTTTTATTAGGTTTAAGAAAGAAGCGAATTCGGAAATGCAAGCTCTCTCAACCTAACCATCAGGTCCGATTATTAATTTAATGAAATAAATTTAATTATTTATGAAAGAGACAGGCTGTCCTCAAAGCTGTAATGAACTACTTTTAAATATGGTGATGCAAATTATAATTTTGATAAAAAAATCAATTCAAATTTAATCAAGTGAAGCCACGTATGTATTTATGATTTAGTTTTCCATTTCCTTTATTTATTTATCACAATTAGTAGACCTAATTTGCTTGAAATTGTCTTTTTTTCTGGGACTGCTGGAAATCTTCATAGATACGATGAGCACTTGCTCAAAGAAGTGTGAGATTTTTACTCACTAAAACTACCACCCAAACCAAGCATCGGATCTGTGAATAAAGAAATAAATGGCTACAAAAATTAAAATATGATAACTCTATTGATATTGCTCTTAGCTGGGGAGACAGCAGAAAAGAGTGACATGCTTATGCAGAGTAAGAGGAAAACTCATATCTTTCCTCTACTAACAACTTTTGTCAAACTAAATTTAGTGCATTGTTACATTAATCATTCAGAAGTAAAGGAGTTTCATGGTTTTAAATACCAAAGTAGTAGGTGGAAATATTTCTTAAATAGGTACATATTTTCAACAATATACCACTTACATTTTTGTCCCTCGTAAAGAACTTTATATACTGGGAAAGAAAATGTAATAAATTGTTTGACATCAAATTTTAGTATTAAGCGCACTTATAAACTTATCTATCAATAATTAAAACTAGCTCTATTTCCATGAATAAGCAAAATTCAAAAATTATCAAGGTTCCTTTTAGACTACAAAAATAAAAGCATAATGTTTATTTAAAGAAATTTTTGTTTTATATGAAAATACCTTTTATATAACTTTCTGATAAAAAAATTAAAATAAATAAACATTTCTGCGTATGATTTCTTTTGTTAATAACTTTCTGATAAAAAAATTAAAATAAATAAACATTTCTGCGTATGATTTCTTTTGTTTGCACTTCTCTTACGCCTATAGTTCTTCCCTACAAAATGTGAAAATATGATAATGACAATGTTAAAAATATAAAGCGACTCAAGAGTAAACGAGGATATTTCCGTATGTCTCTTTTATTAGCATGCAGGTCTTCAAAAATAAATACACGAAAACAAGCAATTAATATGAAACTGAATACTTTAATATCCAATAACCGTAAACGCAATTCTTTTAGAAAAAACTGAAAAACAAATCTAATAAACGTCCTGTTCAGCCAAACGTTCTATTTCATCAAGAATATCATCCAACTCTACTTCGTCGATCACCGGATAGCACGTGAAAACCATTCTTATAAAATTGCCGATTCCTCTATACGTTAACGGTGAATAGCCAACCATTAAAGTTCCACTCCTAATCATCTTCTCCTTGATTTTTGGCGCAACCTGTCATGGTTTATTTTTTAATAATCATTACAAAAAATAATAATTTACCCATCGAAGCGATTTCAATTACCGAGTACAATTTAGATTTCCACTCACTGCTCTCTATTTGACCCCTCATTGCCTTCGGTATATACCAAAAACAGATGTTTGTATACGAAAATGACGGTTGCACAAGGCGATATCCCGTTCTCTTCTGCAGTTTTTCGACTAGAACCTTAGACATCTTAATGGAATGATCAACTAGGGCTCCTAAGCCGTTAACACCGCGTGCCTTAAGCATTAACCAAAATTTGAATGCATCGATTTTGCGGCCACACTGAATACTTTTGTTGCCAGTGTCGTATGAGACGTCGTAGAACTTGTCCTGTTGGAATAGATACTTAACTTCAGTGCTGTTGCACTGCGACAAAAGATCCGTCTCTTTTGTAAGAAACATAGAGCACTGCAATGGAGCACCCAGTGCTTTGTGTGGGTTCCAAGCAACTGAATTACTTCGCTCAACACCATACATGAGATGTCGATTTTCTTTCGAAATAAGAACGGAACCGCCATGACAGGCCTTTTAATTACACAAAAATTAATCATTTAAATGTATCTTTTTAAAAAGCGGAAGACTTACATCCACATGCATCCAGAGTTCATGGCGCCTACACGTGTCCGCAATTTCATGTAAATCATCAAATGCTCCCAACACGGTTGTTCCCGCCGTGCAATTAACAAAGAATGGTACCTTATCCTCCTTTAGTGCTTGCTGAATTTTGGCCTCCAGGTCGCTGGCTAACATCTGGCCAACTGTGTTTGTTTTCACTGAAACACAGTTATCTGTGCCTAAGCCAATCCAGTGAGCTGCCTTTTTGAAACTGTAGTGCGATTCTTCTGAGGTAAACAGGACCAACGGTTTTGTTCCGAAAATTCCGCTTGCCTTGATATTTGGGCATTTTTTGTATCTGGCCAAAATCAGCGCATACCTAAAGAAAATACATCAAAATAAGAAGTATTTCGTGGTAGGCACCTTCACTAACTTCAACGTCTTCCTAATTTTCGAAGTATTATTTTTTATCTTACAGAAAGACATTAACATGATAAAGAAATTGCCACACTTATCGCCGTATGATCTTTGTAAGTTTTTCTTTTTCGCTTAATTATTGCTTTGATTTCGCCCGCAACTACTCGAATTGAAAGTTGTTGGGAATATAGACCTGTAATCCCACAAGGAATACATACATGTTTGACATGGATCCTCCTGGTGCAAATATTCCATCACCATTTGTGTAGCCACAAATGTCGCACATTTTCTTTACAACTTCCGTTTCGATGAGAGAAAACACTGGAGCCACTTCGAACGTATACCTGTCGATTAAGAAAAAGATTTAAATAAATATTTGTTATTTTCCTTGTGCTGTGCTACGAGTTTTTGTATCTGATTGTTGTGAAAGGAGAATGTCGGAAACTTACGCACTTGTGTTGAGTGCCTCTGTTATCCAAGCACCGACCAACCCGTATGGATCCATTTGACCAAACAGCTGATTATGGAATCGATTATGTGTCGTCTTCACGGAATATTGTATTATAGTCCGACAAATGGCTAGAATTTCGGTTTCGTTCATAGAGTCATCATCAGGAATTGTAAGATTTATGAGTTCCTGCAAAAGAAAAATAGAAGCGAATCGAATAGAATAGAATTTATAAATGTGTATATAGCTATATTCTTTTATTCAACTTATTAATTAAGATTACTAAGAACCATTTTTTATGCGACTTTTCGATTAAAGTCAATTATTTTTCTGGGATTGCCCTTCTTTATAAAGGCAGAGACAACAAGGCATCTATAAAGGACTACTGGACTTTTAATGATGTAAATACCATAGAGCAACACACTCACATAAAGAAACAAATATGAGCGGGTTCGCCCTTTTAACTTATCTGCGAATATAGATTGTTTTAAAATATTGTGCGATTATTTTTTTCTATATAATATTATTGTAAAAGTATACGCAAAATTAAAAAAAAAATAGGTACCCAAATTATGCTTACATGATAAACCCCAAAGACAGATAAATGATTTTCAACAACCCAAAATGTCGTTTAATAAATGTAGCTCTAGGAAATATGTACGTTATTTTGAAATGTCTATCCAATGTCCCGGGACTAAGAGTAGATTGTGCAGTTAAACCTACTATTTTCGCAAAATTTGACAGTACATACAATCAATTCAAATACAAAGCTGACTTTCGGCTACTTGTGAAAAATTATATAAATATTTATTGCATACGCTCCAAATAATATGCCACGACCTTACAGTTAATTCACAAAATAACTACATATATTGTAAATGAAGATCAATAATAATTTTAAAATGAAAAACCAAGGCCAAACTGGCCAAGGCCCGTTTGCGTGACATCATCGTTGATATGGAATAGTATTTCAAATACTTTTTTTTTATTTGCATAAAGTTTGAAAATAAATATCTCTCGAAAGTTTGAACTTCATCCTGATATTGATAAAATACTAATATATTAATGTTTCTGGTTTACCTACATATTTGTCTACTCAGGTCATTGCCTTGCGTTAATATGTTTCTCTTTCTGTCTCTCTTAGATTGGCTACGTGTTTCTAAATGGAACACGATTACCTTCAATTAAATGCAATATAACCAGACTGATTAAAAGAATAATGATTGTTCCTTTAAAATTCACGGAAAACCGTTTCAATTCACTTACTCAAAAGCACTTAAGCTAATGATATCAATATGTAATAATAGTAACACCCGCGCAAAATGTCTAACCTTAAGCTCGGCTGGCTGGACGAATTGAACAATTTTCTCACTATTATCAGTTACACGGAAAACATTCGCCTTCTGCAACAAATTGTACACCGCTTGTAGGACTTTCCAATCTCCTGGTAAGCTTTTTCGTATAGACTCGACTGCCGGATCCATTGAACTCTTCACAATGATACTTTACACGACGAGCGCAAAATGGGTTTATTTAAAATCGGTTTATTCACCCCGTTTTTATATCTCCAATGTTTTATAGAGATTCCAAGTTGAGGGCGATTCAGTCACTGCCAGTTGCAAACACGCACTGAACAGAACTATGCAATCGGTTTAAAATTGCAACGTGGTTTTAGTGGATTTTGGTGGGTACTGCTCTACTCTCGTCGACTGTTCGCTACGTAATGGTGATAGCCTTAATTGTAACAGATGAATTTCCAATTTATATATACATATATAGAAAGAGATTTTTTGTTTAAAAAGTAATACGTGTTGAGGAGATAAATGCAGCGGCGTAAAGGCATCTGACAAGAATATATAATCAATCGGTCAATAAAGTATTTCTCATGTTACACATATAGGGTTGCTTGTAAGACTGTGGTCTATAATTACGGTTTCGCGGCTCGGTATGATAAACACGTTCTGGTAGATTTAGTTGAAATACATAGCATAAGCTCATGGCTTAGCTGAGCTGAACTGTTTACATCTGAATGAATATGAAAAGCAGTGATTTTGTCGGTGAGTTTGCGCAAAACCTTAGTACAGTGGGCAAATATTTAAATTGTTATGTATAAGTATGTAATTAGTTTTTTGATCTGGTTTTCCATGAAATATAATAATGATCTATTGACATCAATGTAAGTATCGTGTTTTTAGATAAATGGATGCTTTTCTCCTATATTTGGATGGTGATTATTAGGGTGGATCATTTTATAAAAAAAACATTTTTGTTTTTCGATCCTATCCATCTAACTTTCACTCTTACAGTTCAACTTTCCTGGCATCCGTGATAAATTGATGCTTAAACATGGTATTCGGTCTTCCTCGTCTTCTTAAACCTGAAGGCTTGGACAATTCTCTTGGCTAAATCTTCACTGCACATTCGCTACTCTCATACAGTACCTATTTGACTTTTGACAAAGAATTGTTTGTTATACTATAATTCTTTATCTACAGCTTATTGTTTAGCAGCTCAGCACTCAACGCTGTAAGTATGAATGTCAGGATTAGTGTCGGTTTTATTTCGCGTTAGAGGTAGAATCTGGTGCTATGGGTCAAACTTTGCCGTATCTCTCTCTCATTCGTGTGGTTGCTGTTTGACTCCGAGATAGGTGACCTCTTTAACCAGCCACCTTAAAGTTGTTACTATCTTTGTTTGTGATCTCATCACCAGCTTAATAAATATAAATAAATGTTATGTGCTTTTAATAGTATGTATTTCATACAAAGTTTTTATTATTTTTCAAAACTTTTAGGCGTTGAAAGTAATTACGTGTTTATTATGTATTTAATTGTCAGAATATCTAAAACCAAAACGTGTTAGATTTCTTTAATATTATATGTAAGCTTTAAAAGCAAGATCATAAAATATGTTACCAAACATATAACATAAAGACTAAGATGTAAATGTGTAATTAGCCAGTTCCCACGTCACGCTACCTTATTTTTAGAATAAAAAACAATATTTTTTTCAAAAACTTCTTTTCGATGGGCACGCGATCAATAAAGAGTAGCGATAATATCCTTCCATTCAAAAGAGTTGAGCAATTTCACGTATAACCTTGACCTGTAATTATTTATATTAATATTTTTATACACAAATTTAATATGGAGGCAGAAATAGGAGAAAAAAATAGTGTGGGTGCACGACTCGGTCGTACGAATTTGATTTTTACTCTTTAAATTGATCATTTATTAGCTATAAGTGAGACAATTGTTTTTGTTTTCTGTTAACAAATCATGTTTATACTCATAAAATTAGGTGGTAGATGCGTTGCTATCTCTTTGCTTTATATACACAATCAAAAATAAAACTCTGGTTAGGCTGACACGAAGGAAAGCTCGATGAACACATTTATATAAGAAACACATTGACACAGCAACATTAGCGGTAACAGTGCAATTAAAGCGTCTGTAATTATTAGGGATTGAAAACGTCGGAATCAACAGCAATATTGGAAAATACTTAACTTTGACATTAACGTTTCAGGCCTTAGACATTTGTCTAACAAATCGAGCACTACCTTAATAATTATTTCATTTAATCCATAGACTTATGTGCAAAACCAGAACTACGAGCCGTCATTTTAAAGTTCAAGGGTTAAATGTTACAAAAATCAAATGTGATAAGACATTAATTATTAATGTCCAGGCGGAGATAATCATTGGAATTATAATTGAATGAATGGTGATAGTTTGCAAACAAATGAGCATAGGATGAAACTAAGTGTTACACCGAGATAAGAGCGAGCTAGTGTTATATATATGTATAGGGTTCAGCAAATGTACGAGTATATTATGACACTAATTGCAATTATTTTAATTATGTATGTTTAACACTCTCGCTGCAATATAATTGTCAACTCAATGTTTTATGAAATAATTTGATGTGAAAATATTTTAATATTTGCTTTGATTCTTAAATTACAACATTCCAATTATTGTCGTAAAGGATAAATAGAAAAAAATGAAGATTTCATTTGTAAAAAATCTTTTCTGAGAATTTCTATTTCAAATTCGGCCTAACTTCATATATGAAAAAAAAGTAAGCCCGATTAATACCAAATTGAAAAATTAAACTGTTTTTTTATTAAAACTGAAGAAAATCGATGATAAGTCTTATGTAAATTGCTCACATTGTTCTTGCGTTTCTTACACAATTTTAGAGAGAAGTGAGTTGGTTCGGTCGGAACATTTCATATTGAGCTGAGACCAGGCTACATATCGCACGTACTGGGCGAAACATCTGATAATAATAATATGTACAAGATAAGTGGTTCACAGCTGCGTTATATGAACCTAGCCGGGGCGTAAACCACACATGAAGTTCAGTATTTTCAAATAAAATTATTGCATATTATCAAGGGGCATATGAACTACAACCTCCCAAACGTATGCTAAATAAATACATTAAATACAAATTTTAAATATGAAACGTTTTTCCTCAAGTCAGATCATCACCATATTTGTTTTCCCTGTTTACTGTAATCTCAGATCTTTAATGAACGATATCAGTGTTTTACCTCAGTTCTAAATTGAACTAAAATTTTCGCATTCTTGATTTTACTTTCGGAAACCTAAATTCGGAGTGCTTAATTTTGTTCAGCGATGAAGCGCATTTCTTCCTCAATGTGTACGCCAAAAAGCAAAATTGCCGTGTATGTCCCGAATAACAACCGGAATAACAAGAGCTGCAGTTACATCCACTCAAAACAACAGTGTGGTGTGGTTTATGGGCCGGTGGAATCACCGGTCCGTATATCTTCAAAAATGGGGATGGCACCAACGTTACTGTAAATGGGGCTCGTTATCGCGCCATGATCGCACTATTTCTTGCTTGAAATTGAAGCTCGAGATTTCGACAATATTTGGTTCCAATAAAACAACTTGGAAAAGAGAGACCGCTTCGTTGAACAATTAATAGCACGCTTCGGACCAGTGAATTGGCCAGCAAGATCATGTGATATGTGCCAAAAACTAGATGTAAAAAAATGTTCTTTAGATTAATAATAAAAAAGATTTAACTATATCTTTTTTTTTTGTTATTTCGCATTTAAAAAAAATAATACCCCCTGATTTATCACCCTTTATTTAAATGTTCAAACAACATTCGATCTTTATACCGACTGTTTCTTCGTTGAAGTCGAAATTTAACTAAGCTATTTTGCAAACTGTATTATATTGGAATTGCCATACATTTTTCGATCAAATAAATACAGATATTTGTTGTTAAGCATTTGGCGCCGTAAAGTAGGACAGTAGGATTAGGGTTCCGTAGATCAAGCATTTGGACTTTCAAGTCTTTCAGTCTTAATCGAAACTCCACTAAGACGTCATTCGTAACTCCGAGATAGTTGATATATGTAACTACCGCGAATTTCATTTAGCGCATACACAGAACGTTGAAAACATTAAGCAAGGAAATGTCTCGGTAGTTAGTACAACACTTCATCCATCTACATGTAAAATAAAATATTTTTCTTGAGCTAATAAAACCAACCAGTATACAATTTCTAACAATTTTAGACTAGAGCTAACAAACATTTGCCAACATTTTGCAGCACTTGTTTATCGTTCTCCTGCTCCTATCCCATGAAGTAACAAAGAGAATTTAAGTAAGTAAAACTTGGTATATGGTTTTAAGAAGCTATGTACTTTCTTATTTATTTAAATTTAAATAAAAATATTGCTGTAGGGGCAGTCTTCCCTGTAGCACAGCCACAAACTCTAAACTTACTGGCAACTCTGTTTTAATCTCACCTTGGAACATTAAGAAAAAGGTGCAAAATAAAATTAATTGTTTTTTTCCGAATTAATACAAAAAACTGCAAAAAATGATCACGTTATATCTAGCATAATGCACATCGTTGCTACCAAAGTAATAACTATAAGTTAACTTCCTCCAGTAAATTTGCAGCAAGCTCGTGAAAATAACATTATACGTCTTTTTAAGCTTTGACTGATTTAAAAAAAACCAACTGGTTCTGGTCTCAAAAGTGTCGCATTCACTCCTCAAGATCGTTACATTAAATTTAACCTAAGCTAATCAGCTTATCAACTAAGTTTATCCATGTTTCCTGTGAATCGAATCCTCTTTATCATATGTACCTACCTACTTACATTTTCTTAAAAACCACATTAATTTAAGATTAAATACGTTAACCAAACACACTCCACAAACTGATACCGAGGTGATCTACTAAACATGTAAATCAACTCCTTAAAATAGTTCAAACACAAGAAAAGAAGAACCCCAAATTATAAAAATACTTCACCTACATACCACACGGAATTCTTTAAATGAGATTAATAAGTTCCGCTTTGTGTCAATGAACTGTCGCATGGACAATGACAGCTGTCACAAAATTGTATTAAATTTGCAAAAGTATACAATTAAACACTCCAGTAAATTGCAATTACATTTTAAATACATGGTTTGCAATGTCGACAATTATGATTAGGTAGATGTTAGGATAAAAACAGCGTAAAGATACAATTTAAGGTCAATGTATCCAAGGAGATACTTTAAAGTATACTTAAAACCAACATGTGGTACAGATTTCGTTTTAGTGACACCCCTATATCCTATCGCCAGCTTAGAATATAACGCATGTTTTTTATGCGACTTCCTAATGACATCATCCGAAATACATCACAATGCGCGTACATATCAGATACCTAGGCTACCGAGTCACTGCACACAGTGGTATATTTGCCGCGTGTGAGTAGAATTTCGAATTTGTTGGGAATTATTTTTAGAATTTGACACTTTCTTTCTTCTCATAGAGGATCCAGGAATTCACTTTGTTTCTTGATGCGACGGCATCCCCACCAGTTAGGGGATGATGCAGATGCAGTGAGATTTGAAGGCGCTCTTAGTACGCGCCCAGTTGCCGGTGATTTACTTTGTTCTTAGTTCAATATTGGAGCA
Source organism: Rhingia rostrata (assembly GCA_949824845.1). Classification (NCBI taxonomy): domain Eukaryota; kingdom Metazoa; phylum Arthropoda; class Insecta; order Diptera; family Syrphidae; genus Rhingia; species Rhingia rostrata. The sequence goes on from OX463757.1 coordinate 106,899,393, forward strand.
CGCCGAAAGAGGTTCTGACATATTTTTAGTGTGAGTGTTTTCGTATTAATAAGATTTCTGGATGGACTTAATAATTTGGCGGAAGAAACACCATTTCTAAGTTGTTTTTGTGAAATATAACTAAAAATCAGCATTAATAATTTATAAAAAGTGTTAATAACTTTAAAAAAAAGTTTTTTTGTAAACATACTTTTCTTTGGATAACAAACTTAAATTTCTGAAAGGTAAGAATTCTAATAAAACAGATAGGTGGCTTTATATTTATATTGACACGCACATGAAAATACCTTTGAAGCACTGAATTTTAGCGTTAAGCCCTGATTCTCTATTTTCTCCCCCATACATTAGATTAAATCATCATGAACAAGTACCTAATGTCTTGTTTTTAAAATAACACTAATAACAATTAAGTGAGTCTGTATTTTCACTATTTGTAGACATTGCTTTTCAAAGCTTGAAAACCACTTATAATTATTTTTCTATGGCTATTAAAGACGAATTTTGACACGTTTATTGTGCGGAATTATTCTTAATAATTAAATAAATGACAAAAGTAACCCTTAACCTTCATTTAATGCAATTAGAATACGGGGACCGAGTAATCCGTACTTATTAAAAATTTGGTTATGTTTTCCAATTTAACCAACCCCTAAGAGAATTGTCATTTAAAAAAGGTTCGACATATAGTAACATTGAGAATTAATGACTTAGTTTAGTTTACCCATGTTTTTTTACGGAGACGAGCAAGAATTTTAGAGATGAGGAGCTTATGATTTCTTCAGAGTTTTTCAATGACTTCAACTGGAAAAAAGTAAACTAAAGAAAAATAAACTTATTTTCTTAAAAAAAAATCTGTGTAGTGTACTTGTCATAAGATCTAATTTAATTGTTTAAACAATTTAATTGTTGATGAATCAAATATAGTGAATTTAATTTAGTTCTAAGCATTTTGGATATTTTACTAGTTGTTGCACAGCTAATTAAGGCCCTCTTTATGAATTCAATTTATTAAGATTTTTTAATTTTAATCAAAACAACAAAGCTAAGGCAAAGGTTTTTTACATAATATTGCATTTCTTTAAAGCAAACAGCTTGCCAAATGCGGTAAACATAACATTTTAGGCTATAACCATCAAAAGCAAACACAATTTTTTTAAGACCAATTAATAGCCCAAATGCTGCTCAATATCTTACAAATATGGATTTGGATAATTGTTAATGGAAAAAAAATATAAAAATGTAATAAAAACTTGGTTCGATTTATAACTTCCAGATTAAACTATGTATTTTAAAGAGCGTACGCCGTATACCTAGTTTGACATCGACGCCATAGAACGATTTAAATAAAATCGTTAAATAGAATCGTAGAAATTTTATATGACTTGTATCACGGCTCCAAACTCGCATTTATAGGTTACAAAATGTTATGTGGCACATCGAAAAAAACTAATAATACCTTCGGCACTTTTCACCAAATCAGGGTCAATGGACCAAAAAAAAACATATGAATCATTTTTTTCTAAGTAAAATATAGGTATTCATTTTTACCAGTTCCGCTTAAAAAGGACCCCTGATTATACATAAAACAAACGTGTCTACGACATGTGTAACACGCATCTATGAAAGTATTTTGTTTAAAAATATTTTACTGTCTGAGGATGCATCCGTTCAGACACGCGTTCTCACTTTATTGCACGAAAATAGTTCTGCCACGATAAGGAACACCAAATAAACAAAAAACTAGTTCAGTTTCAGTTTGCTGGGGATCCTCCATTCGTCTTGTGTCCTGTGTCGAGGTGAGAGATCTATTTTCAAACTAGCAATTGCCTGAATAGAGGACTAATGAATTTGGGTGTGCTTCGTTTCCCCCATGGAGTCAATTTTTCCCTCGTTGGCCTGTGTGTGCATCTTGCTCTACCTTTCTCCCTCTATAGAACTTTCATTTATTCCCGCCATCCAGTCACAATTAAAAATAGAATGAACATATTCTCTTTTGATGAAATATTATTCTTCAACTGATTGCGTCGTCGCTTTGTTTTTGTTTTTGGCTATGGGGATAATGGAATCCCTTGGGCTCGGATTCTAATGTCATGTACGCGTGAACATCCGTAAACCTCTGGTTGTAACATCGTCATGAGCAGTTGTACTGGTTGCTTAATGGTACAAAGAAAACGAAGATAAGAAAAGTAAGAATAGGACATGAAAATATATGCCTCAAAATATAATGAATTCGCGCAGAGTATGAAGAATGTAATTGGAAATAGTGTTGGGGGTCTTAGACCAGGGACTTCCTCAACTAAATGTGTACGTATACGCAAGATGTGCGCGGGGCGAGATTTATTTAAAAAAAATATGTACACAGGCAAGGTATATTGAACTCGGGATGTTTAATGTGATTTTAGTGTAATCCTTATGGTGCCATGGTAAAACGAACCATATTTAGATATGTCTAATGTAGTAACGGGTTGGTGAGTGTCTAGTTGTGGTTATTTTATACAGATGTTCGGAAGGTTAGTCGTGTTTTGAATGGTTTATAATCAGGCGATATTTTCGGATTCTCAAAGTAATATGAGTTTGTTTATATGTATGTGTACATATATGCAATGTATTGAATAACACTTAGGGTTTGGCACTTAGTCCAATTGTTTGATTAGTTCAACATAACATTGTCATATGTCATGAATTTAAATTATTTAATTTTTTGAGCTCTTTAGCTATGTATTGGATATATTTACCCGTTTAAAAGAGTGCAAATATAAGTAATGTTTTGAAATGGCTTTCCTTTAAAAACGTGGACCAACTAACCCTTTTAGGCATCAAAAGGCATCAGTCTCATAGTGGTGCTCATTCATAAAAACTGAAAACCCAAAAACAATCCCATTACATATAAAAGTACATATAGGTACCTACTCAAATAAGAAAAATAAATATTTGTGCATTTCCTTGATTCTATAAAACTCTACCCGTCCGTAAATTTATAATCTTAAAACTAACCGAATGTCTTGACAAGGCAAAGCATCTAAAACTGCAATTGCGTAAAAATAAATTAAATTCCTTAGTGGCGCGCACTTGATCTTGAACAACTGTACACACACTTTACTATATTGTATACGTTAAGCGTGTGGTGCTCTTGCGCCGCCGCGCCATCAAGCAGTCATGGTCTAGGTCAGAGACGCAAAAAGCACATACACATAACACGCATTTGTGATGAAACAGGAATTTGCTATGAACTTTAATTAATCGTTTATTTATGGATGAACAAATATTTCAATACTTTATTTATATTTATATATGGGTACATACTTTATATTTATCTATTCTTCACACAATCAGATATCAATTTTTTTTTTCGTATTTTCATGCAGGCTGGCACCCACTCGTGATAATGTTCCAGGGTAGTGACTTAAACGCTTCATTCACTTCCGATGGTACAGATCAATCATTTGACTCTGATTCGAATTTATATGGATTCTGTGGTGAACCTCAATTAGAGCAACAACAACAACCCCAGTCACAACAGGTTCACGCCCATTATTATGGCTTTCGCACGCGACATTTGTCATGCATCGAAGAAAACGATTCGGATTCGCACACATCCGTGGCATACGATGTCATCAAAGATGCCGATGAAAGTTTCATGAAGATCGTCGAGCAAAAAGCTGAATCTTGGGATGGGGACGGTGACGATATAACAACCCTAGACGAGTCACGTCTGTACAACATTGAATCGTTTGAGGAGCTGCGCGATAGAAAAACTGAGGAAGAGAACGAAGACTACTGGCAATCAACTGTATCTGAGCCAATGCAAAAAACAAATTTTAAAGACAAAAATGGATTACCAGCTATCATGACCACTTCCTGTTATGGTGCGCTGAACAGTTCATTTGGAAGTGATGCCAGTCCAATTAAAAGCCAAAAGAAGACCAGCAACGAGCCTTTGTATGCCACACCAGAGAAACGACGAGATCATTATGGCCTAAGCCAGTCGCAGTCGAGTTCCTTCTACGGCGAGCAGATGAACCTTTCGGTGACCTCTTCCATCGACCTGACCAGCATCAAAGGCAACTCGACACCAATGGAACTGTCCGTATTTTCATTAGACGAGTCTGCAAAAATTGGTTGGTGTGACGACGAAGTGTCAGAAGCCACTGCCGCTAAGTGTATTAGCTCTGCTCAAATAGGTAAGTGACTAACTTTTGACTTAAAAAAACAGCACTTATTACCAACATCGTATCAATACTTAACAAACACAATAAACCACATAAATTATAATTAATTACATTTATCTACAACAGAATAAATCTTCGAGCGACCTGTTAAACAAAAGAATGAAATCCTTTGTAGGTTTGTCCGCGTGTTTCTTATTACTAAGGCATGAAATAACATTAAGCATTTTTGAAAATGATTGTGCCGAGTATATTTATCAGCTTAATTTGCTTTCGTTGCTGCCGTTTATAAGGTGAGCAGAGCGCGAGTTGGTGACGTCTATCTAATGAGTTTGCCGTTTTACCTTAACCGGCGTTCAAGTCTCTCTATCATATACAAGTATGTAAGTCTTCCTGATGCAGGTCCTAGGGGTAAGCTACCATGCCACAGGTAGATTAGCCGGTTATGTGTGGTTATAATATAACATATTATGTTTCTACATTATTTGATGAATTGAATATGTTGTTGTCTGGTCTGCGGCGTATCTTGAAAACTTGAGCAACACACAAGTATATTGTAAGTAGGAATATGTATGAAGACATGGTGGCAAATTTCGCCTTATTTTTGTGAGCACGAGTTTGCCCAAGATCCAGTGCAAGTCTAGATAAAATGTGGGAAAGAAGTGTGCGCGCGACCTGAAAGATGAAGAAGTGAACATATGAACATAACTCAAAGCAATGGTAGGTAAACATCACTTACGAAGTGGGAACATTTTACTCTCGATAAAGTTAGGAGCCTAATGGTATCACATTTAAGGATTCAATATGTATTCATGAGCTAAATAAGACAGAAAGTTTAGTTAGTTTACATTTTTTCATCATCTTAGGTATATGGTATTCAGTTGTATTTACTCGTATATAGGCACATGTAGATATGTATAAAGAAGGTTGTATAAAGAAGGTTATATGTTTGTTTAGATAAGATAGACATTTTTTTGAGTAAAAATAAATTCATTAATTCAATAATTTAGAACAATTATATAAAACGATAAATACAAATATGTTTTAGTTAATAAATTTATAGATAAATAAATGACTAGAAACTATTAAAAGTAATAAAGAAAAAAAGGGCTATACAAAAATTAAAATATTCAATAAATTTACAAATTAAATTTAAAATTAATTAAATAAATTTACAAACTCTAAATGCTTCTAAAGCATAAGTATTTGCCTATTCAGCCCGTATTTAAAGTCGTAAAAACCCTTATTCATAAAAGATTTCTCGATGTTTATTAGTTAATTGTTTTTTTTTTTTTTTGTTCAATAAGGGAAAACTATTACAATTATCTGTTCCAACTGATAAACACTAAGTGATATCCATTTGCACTGTCAATTCAAATGATTTTTGTGAGAAAAAATGTAAGGTCCGATGTGCAGATATCGTAAAGAACTAAACCTTGTGAAACATCCGAATGAAACGTAATGTCTACTTACAACTGTTATTATATTAATCTCTTGATATAATTGTTAAATCATCTTCGAAATAAATATCTATCCCATTAAGGCAAACTTCTCTCTGTTGAAGCTAGCAAGCACTTTTTTCTCATTGAATATTTTTTAAAAGTGATAAGAAACTTGGAAACCCGCGAGAAGACACATTTTATTAGAGTGTATGCATGGAGAATATAGCAATATACCCTACAGAGGTACCACAGCGACGATCAACAACGAAGACCACGACTACGGCAACGACGAGATTATTCACTGTGTTGTGTAGTGCATGCCCCTGTTTTTGTTGTTGTTTCTGAATATGTGTAGCGTAGAGTCTGGCTTTTTATTGGAAAGGTACACGAAACATGATTCCAATTCAGTTTCAGTTTGTCAGTTTGAGGTAAAACAACGGCTACCGCTCAGTTCAGTGTTAATTACATATACACGTTCTGTCGTTTTTCACGGCTTTCCTTTGCACAACCGCCAATGGACTATTCGAATAATATAAGGATCTATTTTTTATTTTTGGGACTATAACCTCTTCTAGCGTTTAAACATTTTTGAACTCGATGTGCACTTTCTAGAGATCCGATCGGTTTTTTCCTTATCTTTGAAGATACGTACTATGTGTTATGTCTATATGTAGCTGTGACTCAAAATCAGCTCCCCGTGTTGTGAAGTGTATACAAAAAATAAAGAGAGAAAAATCGAAGGTGCAAATTAAAACAAATAATACTAAAAAAAAATAAACGGGCTCGATCAATATTGACATAAACTGGAAATAGGTGGCATAGGACTCGAACGGGCCTCGATAAGACCGTCATTTTAGAGAATTGCCTGTGAGTCGTTGTTGGAATTGTCTGCGTTTTTTTTTTGATGGTCTTTGCGAAGAGGCTTCTTGGAATCCATCAACAAAGCTGAATGTATTTGTGTGTAAAAGAATAAGAGCATATTCCGGCGTGAATTCTTCGTCCGGCTCTTCTTTTCCAATTTATAACCATGAAACGTTAAAAAAAGTATTTTTGTTTCATTGTAAATGGATACATTTGTCCTAAAAGTTTCCGCAGTGAACAATCGGAACAAGCGTGAGTCAGAACCTGCTCAGCCGACTTAACAATAAAAAACGGTGGCAAGTGTCTGAATTGTTTAATTCTGTTTTAAAGTTTTGTGATTTATATCCATTTTTTAGCTATTTTTGTGTATGGATACAGTGAAAAAATTAACCAAACGAAAAATGCCCATCCTAATTTAGAAACCAGAAAAAACACTTGTTAAAAAAGCAACGACAAAAACAGTGAAACCTCGATGTAGAGATACCAACACCTTGCGACAATCTACATACAATTCGGCCTGGACTGTGCAGGGTAACCAGCGGATTGCTGCCATGTCTTTAAAGGACAAACTATTTCAAAATACTTGGGGTAGAAACAAGACCACCGGCCGCCGCTCTGGAAGTGGGTATAGCTGCAGTGTCTTAGGTAACTCATCACCCATTACCTTAAGGCTCTTGTTGGTATTGGTCAAGTAAAACGGTCGCGAGCAAATAAATTGGGACGCTGTCGCCACATATAATATAATTAGCTTTTATTATTGTTATAATTTTTTAAAAGGATAAATTAGAGGCATGTTGATAAATGCAATAGCTTTATATATTGAGATCTTAGCATTATTCTACAAAAAAAATAGAATTTGCGTATATAATCATATCCCTTTATTTTTATGCTTTACATACTACATATTAATGTTTGGACATTGATTTCCACCATTTAAGCAAAATTTGTGAATATTTCTAATTGATTAATCAAATTGCTTTTATTCACAAACATCCAAGAGTAGGTATAAAACTTTCTTGAGCAGCTTTTTAAATTTCCCGTAATTTACCTACTGCGATTTTTTTTTATCTTTTTATTGAAACGACAAGCTAATACATACAATTTTTTTATGATTTGAAATTCAAACATTTTTTTTCCGAAAAATACGAATCATTAAAAACTTTGTTCAATTTCGGAAAGCCAGCTTAGAGATGGTAACATTCCTAATCATCATAATCATCTTCATATTTTTATACACTAAACACATTTCTGATTTTGTGACTACATCATAAAAAAATCTGTGCATTAAAAATGTATCTACTTGTAATTTAAGAATATTATTTAAATTCACAACGTCTTTTTAAAATGTAGGTACCTTTCGATGGCGTGTAAAAGTATAAATACATTATAATACCTAATGCCTTTGTTTAAATCTCGATTAGTCGTTAAATATGTAGGTTTTGTTATTGGCAACAAAACCTACATATTTGCTTTCTTTTAACTGTAAGCCGAAAAACAAGTGCGCGGCTATTTATTTCTTTAATTAATCCATTGTCCCTCATAAGAGCGCACACTAAACAAAGTCTACTAGTTACGTCCAACCTCCTACTCTTGAACTCTCTCCTTTTAAATGCAAACAATTACCTTATAATATTACCTAAGACAATATCTTGAAGAAAAAAATGTGTATATATTTATGTGTGTCTACGAAAAGACGCAAAATACGGACCTCCTAATTGAAACAAATAAAAAAGACTGGAGAAAGCACAAAGTACTCATATTCGGAAGTACAATATACTATAAAATACACCTAAATATCGCCGTGATAATGCTAGGTTTAAAAAAGGGTTATCTCTTTTTGGAAATTTATTTTTGGATCAACTCAATCTATTGTTAGGAATAATTCAATATGTATATGTATTTGCAAGCTTTATTTGTTAAACCCTTTATCAACTCAAACCGTATACCTGTAGAGTATATTCATGTACCATATATACATAAGATACCCAGATACTGTATTATAAGATTCGAATAAACAGCAGTTGTACTTGCAGCATTTTAAGAGTAAAGTCAATTAACAACGTAATGAAGAGAAAAAAACCTGCATCTCGTGAAATTTATAATTTCCATTAGCCAAGCAAAAACATCCAGTAAAATGCGAGAGAAAACAGGTTGTACAACTTGGCCACAGTATGACTCGAGTGTGTATTGCAATTTTTTCTGATCTTAATGCACTTTGAATGGGGTTTCGGAGATAACTTCCTCCCAACATTTTTAACAAAATGTGTATGGGTGCTGCTATAACTGTTATATTTATTTGTTAATTTATTTATGTATTTATAATTAATCAATAGCATGTTCATAACCATTCAGATTGTTCATGTCTTTATTATATTTATATATAAACAGTTACGTATCATGTTGGATTAGTTGGAATATGTATGGCATTCATAAAAAGCGCATTGTGCACATCGTTGACGTACCAACCATCTACCTTGCCAAGGTAGTGTTTACCATCCTGCCAGCAACCAAAAGATATGCAAACATGGATATTTATTTTCTAAACATATGTATAACCAGGCATGGTAAATTATCTCGACTGTAGGTTTCTGGTGATATCACTTCCTGCTACTTTTGTGTAGATTGCATGATTTCACTCTAGCTGGAAGAGTTGAGTAGAAGAAACTATATTTTCATTAATTAATGTAGACTTCTAAGTGGGGCTAGATATGTTGTTATTCGTTTTTTTTTTATAACATTCTATTGGGTATATAAGTAAAGATGTGTCTGTCTAACTATCCGTCCGTCGGTATGTCACTAAGTTTTAGGACTCATAAGCTCTGCTGTCATCACTCCAATACAAAAGTACCAATTTTCAATAACCGACCAATTTATAGAACAACCTTATTAGTTTTTAAATTGTAAGGAATTTGAAAATACTTACTCAGTAAGATATGTATTTAGACTACGTAATAGTTTATTACACGCACATATAAATAGGTGTGACAAAGCTAACTAACAATCCTGTTGCGCCAAAAATTTTGTAATTGCTTATATATCATCCATATAAAGACTTTAGTCAAACCCACTTTTTGGAGGCGTTTTCTTTTAAAAAATGTTTTTTTGGTAAAAGTTTAGAGACAGATGAAAAAAAAAGTTTTTCTAAAAATACCATTTTTATAACATATGCCGTGGGATATATTAGTCCATCCGAATATTTAGAGTCAGGGAAACAGAATTTGGTACCTATTTATTATTGCCTCCGTTACAAGGATAAATGTTTTGAATATCAAGCACTTTTCAGGAAAAACTTATTTTTTAGTCAAACCGAAAATCCCTTCGGAAATGAAAGTGTCATCTATTGTACTATATGGTATTAAACGATTCGCATAGCAGATTGTAGCCTTTTCATATGTTTTTTTAACCCCCAGTTACTTTCATGGACATCGTAGTCGTGATAAGACCGATTAGCTGATAACATTCGTCTGTGTATATGATTGAATATTATTATTGCATCACAACAATAAAATTGTGCATGTTGCGCCTCCTAAAGCGTATACTATATCCATGTGCACATCTTTTTGCAAATAGCGTCAGCTACTTGCAAATGAATTACTGTTCAATTTCTCGCTAATCTTTTGGAGTCGGGTGAATTGATAATAATTGTAAGTCTAATATAATCAGAATTACTTTGGTCGCGAATATGTGTTGCGTGGAATATGGGTTGGTATGACTTCATATCACTGGAAATTGATATTTTTTTGTTGTTGTTATTAAGGAATTGTTTTCATGATCAGGATTTGATTGCTTCGGACTGGAATAATACCGTAACAAATTTAGATAATTTGTATGTTGTACGGATATATAAGTAAATGCACATTTAAATGATGTATAAAACACTTTTCTGCAATATTAAAACACAACCAAAAACAGTATGAGAATGTGTTGCTGGTAAACAAAAATTCAGGTATACTACTACTACGTTTGTTTATAATTTTTGACTAAATGAAAAAGAGTGGATCTTATATTGATAAATGTTTTATTATATATCGGCAATTATGTATGAAATACAATATCAGGTAAATGTCCGCCTCTGTTAGTCTCACAAATGCAAGACCTTTTGAGCACATTTTTCATTACATTCTCACACATGTCACGAGGTATTTCATTAATTTCATCCCGAATATTTTGGTTTGTTTGCATAAACCTTGCTTTTCGGATATCCCCACAAAAATAAGTCCGGAGCAGTCAAATCAGACAACCGTGGAGGCCAATCAACATCACCATTTCTTAAAATAACTTGTTGGGGAAAGAGGTTTCGCAGTAATCATTGTAATCCTGGCTGTATTCGATGTGGCACCGTCTTGTTGATACCTTATGTTAATCAAGCCCAAGGCATGCAGTTGTGACGTTAAAAAGTTTTCAATCATATCACGATATCGCTCCCCATTCACCGTTTTCATTTTCAAAGAAGTAAGGTCCAATGATTCCTCCTGACCAAATTGCACACCAGACTGTAACTTTTAATGAATGCAAAGGTGACTGATGAATAATTTAAGGGGTTTTCCATTGCCCAGAACGGACTATTCTGTTTATTCACATATCAATTCAAATGAAAATGTGCCTCGTCACTCATTATGATTTTTTCATGAAAATCGGGGGTTTCATGTGCTAGCTGTAACATCCTATTGGCCTATGTACGGTGGCGTAAATGGTCTTGTGGAAGAAGCTCTTGTGTCAACTGAATTTTAAATGGAAACAAATGCAAATCCTTGTGCAAAATTGTAACCAAAGCTGTTCTTTGAAGACCATGCTCCTGAGCACGGCGTCGAATTGAGATTGATTGTTTTGAACACTTCCTTGAGCAGCAGTAATGTTTTCAGTCGATCTTGCAGTACGTTGTGGTTCATCCTTGGGCCTATCACCTACAGACCCTCTTTCTTCGAAATCAGTTACTACACGATAATAAGTGCTTTTTGTTGGCACGTTGTTTCTCCCAAAAAATTCGCTTAACTTTCTCATCGTTACAGTAATCGATGATTGATTTTGATAAAATGTTTTAACGATTAAAACACGTTGGTTTATCGAATATTTTTCCATAATAAATTTGCGTGTCTGCTTCTTGACTGCCAAATATGAACTTTCACGACTAATATTTACCAAAATGGCGGCAAAACAAAGTAGTATACCTTCCCGGCGGACACCCTGTACAAATATTTAACGCAACAGATTTGAGGGATTGACTTTTCTTCACAACTTACAAGATGCGGGCGGCAGGGTTAAAATAAGCCTTCTATGATCATTGTGCAAGGTGTTCAGTATTGAACGCAAATCTCCTGCGCAGCATTTATTTTGTAATTCTTTTTTTTTATGTTTGTAAATACGAATCAAAACTGCAGCAGGCCCTCTTACCTTATCTTTAACTTATACTAGTCGCCCTTCGGCTTACATGTATGCTATAAATTGACATATATTTAATTTTGTATTTTCATCAACATTGTATTATTGTTGTAGAAAACATTGTCAATTCAGAAATTATTATATAGCAGGACAATATAAGACGAACTTAGAGATAAAAAGTGAAAAATCGATTATAAGTGTCTTTTTTTAATTTTCTCTTACAAAGAGGAATGCATTGTTCTCGTAAAAAAATTTCAAACTAGAGATTTTGATTGATTCAAAATTGATTGATATTAGTTACAATCGTAAACGTATGTTAAAGTGAATTAGACAACAAACTGAAATGAAAAACGTCAATGCAAGTCATATTCAGAAAATGCTAGAAATAACAACATTACTATTCTCTTGGCAAATGAAAAAATATATAAAGGTTTTTTCCTAAAAAATCATCCCTCCATAAACGAAATGCAAGAACAATAAAATTCGATAAATATATAGTCGACCAAAATGTTAATCATATCTCAAAATCCGTATTCATGTTTTCATCAAATAAAAATTAAAACCTTTGTTGTAGTGCAATCACATAACTAAACACAGTGCTATCTAACTAGGATTCAAATGTAAATGTGAAACAGACATAGTAAAAAATTCCGAAGCAAACCAAATTTGGCGAACTTATTCACGATATATCTATTCATGAATTTCATCATTTTTCAGTTCCGCTCGAATATATATCACTGTCGTGTAGGCAATGTCCGGTCAGCATTGGAAAACACATGACAACTTCACAAAAATCAAATAGGTTATCTATTTTTTTACAATAGAGATGTGTGGGTGAAATGTGACACAGTTAAAGTACCTACTCGTATAGTTCGAACTCATTTCTGTAACAAAATGTGTTGTTATTATTAGAGCCAAACGGAAATAATAAAGCAGAAAGCAAATAACGTAAATTACTACTAAAATATATTATTTACTCAAGTTCACAAATTCCTAAAAAAAAATCGTTATGGACGTACTCTTCTGTCGTCTTATAATCCATAAGCAATTGGAAAGTACCTAATAATTAATTAATTAATAATTAATAATTATTTGCCTGTTATCACGTATAAATATCTGCATAGTTTTGCTTTTCTCTACTTATTTATGTTGTATGTATGATATACACTATCAACGCGTATAGAATACAAACAATATATATACATATGTACATAAAAAAAGGAGATTAGTTTTGTTTTCATATACATTTTATTTCGTGATTATGCTTTGACGTAATTATATATGCAAAGATTGGGCAATTTTGTTTAAAGAAAACAATATAACAACCTTTGACTGATTGGCGTTAATTTTAAACTGAATCTAGTAATGAACATTGAGAAACATTAAATATTTATAAGTCGATTGTGTTCGATGTTTTGTTTTGCGAATTGTTTATTATTGAGCCAAAAAAAATAATCAATAATTGTTTCCATACCATAAGAAAACTAAGACCTAAAAACTATATAGAAAGGTAATATTCATATTTCCATATTCGGCTAAAAAATAATGCTGCAAAAAAATTGTTCCTTGCGGCAATATTGCAATTTTGGTAGCCATCGCAAATCGGCATTATTAAAAATATTACAAATTGTATAATATTCTAAGTTGCATTTTTTTTCTAAAACTTAAAATCAAAATATTTAAAAAAAAAAACAGCATTATATCAGCTTTTCATAATAAATTTGAATACAATCGGTACAGGTGTTAATGTGAATGTGGTTAAACCAAAAAAAATCTGTATTTCTGTATTTCTTTTTTTTAATTCTTAAATATATTTTAAATCAATGTGTTATTGTAAACCAATTGGATCAATTGTTATCAGACAATTATTGAGTTTAACCTTTAAAATTGGTTATTTTAACTGAAGTTATCTTGTCTTTGCAATCTTTAACTTTAAACTCTTAACTTCCTTCCTTTCAAATTTAAAAACTATCCCCTCTTATGACATAACTATTAGATACATCCGATAAAGTGGAATGTAAATCTTTACGCTACGCCGACAGTTACGTTATGAGGGTTAAAACAAAAAAGCATAAATAACTAAAAAAAAACAATATAGGCTCACACCGGTCGTGCCTTGTAACCCCAAACCGAATAAAAGAACTGAACGTAACTCGAAATTCGCCCACGTTCAATATATGTAGTACTAGAGGCGAAATTGAATGCACAGCATCCGCAAAGAATGTTGGGCGTGCGCGCGCACTTTTCATTCATAAAGCAATCGCTGCAGCAAGATTTGTTTAGGTTGTCCGCACAAGTACGCGTAGTGCAAATCTAGTATTGCAAATGCCTTGACTGTCTACACCGTACATATGTGTATATACTTCATCTGCAGTAAATTGGGGAGAGCTCTTAATGAATTGCTATATACATTATGAAACAAGTGTCGCATTGCTTTGCCGTAGATATGGCGAAATTGTTCAACTACTTGTGGTCAGTTAAACTCTGTATTATAATGATAATGATAGACTACATAGTTAAACAGTCAATTTGTACAGTTTAACAGTTTAGGTCATTGCTCTGATATGGTGGAACGCAGGGCGGACAAAATCCGACATATGTGTCAGGTATGGTTGCATATGCAAAAAGAATCAATCCCACTTATTTAGGTGAACAAACTTCGAAATGTTGATATTATGGGAACTATTATAAAAAAGTTGTATCCCCATTGATATTCATATCGACGAGTTCCATTTACGGATCCCTCAGAGATTTTTCTCCGCTGCCTCAAAGAAGCAAAGTTGAAGGTATTAAGTTGCGCAAGTTCATTCGAAAGTGGACTTTAATGTACTAAACGCTTGTAACATTTAAAATAAAATATCAGAGAGTGTAACATAAAATCGTTTTAATTGTTGTTATTTCTAGCAATAATGAAACCTTCGCAAATACATTCTGATTAAAACAACGATTTATAGATTGATGTTTTGCGCACTTTTCATTCACTTTAATCGGAGTCATAAATTGTACAAAATAAATAAGGCTGATAAGTAAAAATCGACATAATATACCTTTTTACGTAGGTAATACTTTGGCTAGCGAATGCGTGATGGTGACGGAACATGTCCATTTATATTCCTAACCGTAGACAACTATACAACCACCCTTTCACTAAAACGCGTTACGAACACTACTTAGGCTAGCAGCTATTTCATCTTTTTTTTTTGTTAAGAAGCTGACATTGTGTGGGATGACCGGCGTGGTAGACAGGCAATCTTTTTATTCGATTTTGTTTCAGGTTAAAACGACAGAAAGTCTAGCAGCAGAATAGGTCCATAGGAAATGACAATCCCACGTAATTCATATAACATGGTATTGCATTTACCTTTTTCTGCTAGCTGCTGATGTTGCAGCTCCATTCGAATGTATAAAGCAAATAAATAAACAGCCCCGCAAAGACTCGTCGTATGTGTTGAGGCAAACATGTGTGGTAGTTGCTTGTGTACACTTTGCTCAATGCCTTCGAAGCACGACGACGCGACGCCTTTATGTTGATAGGACAGCGAGTCGGTCGCAAGCAAGCTTTGGTTTAATTTCAACTGCGAGTTAGCTAAAGTATCGGATGGATTTTGTGTTTAATTATTACCATCGCGTAAGCGCTCCTTTAGTTTCTCAAAAAGCGTTCTTCTATTTTGTTCGTCGCTGTTGTTGTAGGTATAGTGTGAACGTGTGGTTTTCAATTATTGGTGTTAGTTATATGAAAGCCACGTGAAGGTCTAAATCGTGAAACAATTTGACATTTAAAAAAACCATTCGCATGGTTTTTTTCATGATTACTAACCCTGTGTTACTCAAAAATTGTATCATTCGTGAACGGAATTCCTCGCGCAAACTGATTTGAATATAAAAATTACAATTCACGTTTTCAAATTAATAAAAGCAAATGAAAATTTATTGTGCTTTGATTAGTTAGCCTTGTAATATATTGACTGGGTATGTAAATTGTTTTTTTTTTTCTGTTTTGTATCTATAATTGCAATAGCTTTTAACTGCACGTTTTGAATAAATGTACATTCTTAAGTACCTAGGTAGGTACTAGCTCTGTGGAAACAACATTCTTTATGTATTGTTATTTATTTTTTTACAGACTTACAATCAATACGACGTTTGTTAGAACATGAGACCAGTGGCTCGGTTTGTCCAAGTTGTCGCATATCGTTTGATAAAGGAAAGCGGCGGAAACTCATTGACACTTGTGGCCATGAAAGATGCTATTCCTGTATGTTTCGAAACGATCAGTGTCCAATGTGTATGAACAGCTCCTTAAAAGGTAAGTACCTACATACATTGTCGTAAAATAAACAAGGTCCCTTAAATTTGTGTGCAGATACAAAGATTGTGTTCTCATTTGTGAATCTATATAAGACCAATGATAAAGCTACATCTTATCTATCCTACTACTCCTTTTTTTCTTTCTTTTTTACAAATAATTTCTCCGACTTCTTGATCAAGAAGCGCCCCGAAATGATACTTGCAGATGTTTATTGACTATGCCCTTGAATTGCTGTAGATTTTATATTGGTGGAAATACGCATTTAGAAATTTATTTCATTGTTTATTTGTTTACAACAAAACTCAGTTCAATTCAGTCAATTACTTCACTTGGAAATTAAAAACTTGCATTTGTTGACAGTTTTTATTCCTAAACGAATATTCCATTTATTTAGGTACATTTTGGGCAAGCGGAATGATTTGAAAACATAACCTAGGTCATGTGAAGATATCTCCTTTTCTGTGACCCCAAAATTATCATGTGAACCCGAAATTGTCATGTGATTGCAGTCGTTATAAAAATGCGACAGTGCTTATCCGAAGCATGTGTAGCGCAATAATAAAGGAGCATCAAAAAATGTCCATTTATTATATCGCATGTAGATGTAATATTATGTCTTCCATTGAAATTTATTTATACAAGATCGGAAATGTGAACCCATTGAGGTTATTGACGGCCATTAATTTATTCTAATGAAACGGCTAATATAAACATATAATTGAAGTAATAATAAAAACATGTGAGATGCCTACAATCCGAATCATTTCCATCACTTCTAATTATAACAACTATCCCCAAAAATTGGACTTTACGTAAAACTTTGTGGGGATGAAATATAGATAGTTACATTTTCACGACATATTTTTCAGGCAGTTTACCAAAATCTTTGGACATAAATTTGTTTTTCTATTGCATACTCAATGGGACAAGGTACACAAATATTTTTTATAAGAAAACGCCCCAAGAATTGGGCGTTCTTAGTTCCTTAGTTAGCAAAAAACTAAGGCAAAAGCAAATCCGCTTTAAACTCCTTTGCAAACGTTTAAAATGTACTGAATGGTAGTTGATGCAATGGACGAGTGTAGTATGAAGCGATTAGTCCCGAATTGACCTTTGTCTTGGAGACTTGCGATCTAAAGCATTGAAAATTCCCCTAAAGAAATCATTTAAAAAAAAAACATTTAGCGACATGTGTAGTCGATCCAATGGTTTGGCCTGTGTGTTGTCTGACAGTAAGTCGAGGAACTGTTTTTTTATGTAAACATATTTATAATTTTTTAGATGATATCGCTGAATAAAAATATACATAAATGCTTACCAAACCAAAACTAACACCTTTCTTAGAAGAATTAATAAAAAAGATATAACTTACAATTTTATCAAAATTAATGATCGTTTATTTGATTTTCCTTTTGTCATGTTTTCTTTATAGATGTCGACTGTAGTAATACCCAAGGTTATGATACCGGCATTGGCGGATCGACATCAACAATTGTTAGTCCCCTGGGTTCTCCACAACCACAGCTAAGATCACAACTGCGCACAAATGCCGCTGCTTTGTCAAAATTTATGCAGGTAAGGTGCCAAGGTGTTTGCGCTATTCCATTCCATCGGTATATTATTATTGGTGTTGTACGTATGTTTGGTGAATGTATTCAAGATCTTGTTCTTTGTATACATACACGTTTGACTGACATTTAAACACTTCGGAATTGGGTCAGACAGTGATTGTAAAAGTCTTTTTGAAAGCAACATTTGGCTTAAGGATGAACAAATTTGACGTTACTTTTTGTTTTCCTGTCGCGGTATTTGTATTTTCTTTTTAATATAAGAACTCACATTAAAAAAAAAAACAGCCAAACACCGTGAAGGGGAAACAGTGAGTTAAATTGCAAAGACCAAGTAGGTATGTATTTGTAAAAGGGTATAGGAATATTAAATGAGGTCATAGACATACTGATCGTGTGCGCACCCTAAAGGCAGTTTAAAGTTATCGACACTTTAATAGACGTTTCAGTTTGTGATATTAAATGTCAGATAACACAATGGGAACGCACACCATCTTATACGTTACACTGCAGTGTGAAAGCGAAGTGATCTATACCTATATAGTACCTTTAAATTTCGAACGATATCGTCTTCTTTATTAACAAACAGTTTTACATTGGATCAAGACAAATTCATCAAATGGGTCTTTTCGTTATAGTCATTTCATGCGAACAGGTTATTTTATAGTATTTTTAAAATTTGATATTCTACGAAAACAAGCATATAGTGTTGGATTTGATTATGTTACAAAGAATATGTGAATATGCAAAGATAACGGGGTTCACTCATGATCGTTACCTAAATTAAATAAATAAATTAATTTAAGTAGTAATTGATAACCCATACATACGTACATGTTACCATCATTGCTTTATTGACTTGTTTCCCAAAAATATTAATGCTTAATTTTAGTTGATGGATAGATATGATTTTCTTTCGTCAAGTTGATGATTGAACCATTTTTAGATTTCTGTGTTTAAAACTTACTTCTTGCAGTAAGTTTTTAAAATATATACATATGTATGTTAATTGGATATAGAGAGGCTTTTAATGGTGTCGTTGGCTATTTTGAACGTTTCTTCTTTCTTGATGGACTTGTGATAGAAGGATCACAGCCATCGAATTTATAATTTTTTTCTTTTATCTTTAATCCTGTCAATCTAAGGATTTGCATCCACTTTTCCGGATTGTTTTTTTAACATTTTTAAAATTGCTTGAAAATGTGTAAAAGTGCAAAATAAGAATAGAAAAAATTATAAAAAAATAATAAAATAATCCTTACTTATCAACTTCGTTTGCAATCGCATTTATGTTCACACTTTGCGATGGCACTGGTTATCAATTTCACACTTTATTTTATTCCCGTTTTATAATTTTACACACTTTCATAGTTGTCTATATATAATTTGTGTTTAACTTTGAACTACTTATATATTTATATTTCAAAACAAATAATCATGAAATAAGTACTCCCGCCATATAAAATATATCATTGTTTTCCTGCATGTGATTTTGACGTTTTTTTGAAAGAGACAACGCACTTTTGAGGTAGATAGAATCATAACCAAACCCTATAAGTAAGTTTGCTATCTGCACTCGTTTTTGAAAATTAGCTACATATGTTATTTGTTTTAATTAAATCATATTATTGACCAAAAACAAGTTAAAATGTAAGCCATAGAGTACAGTCACAACAAAACATCATACATTTTACCATAACATAAAACAAATTCATTTAAAGACTTCTATATCTACACAAAGAACTGTTTGGAGTTAAAAATATGTTGAATTATTCATGTTTATTGACCACAAAAATTGTCGGAGCATTGGTAGAACATAGAACTTGACTTTTGAGCCATTCATTGCAGGCGACAATAGACTTTTAACTTCGATTTTCATAGAGTTTATTTCATTTCGTTTATTGAAATACCTACAAATTTTGTATTTGTCTTTGAACAATTACATTTTTAAATGTCAGAAGTACTCATAGCTATAGATAGTAACTAGGTAAGTTGTAGTATTAGGTAGAAGTGAATACGTACCTACAAATAATTTTTTTTAAATATATAGGTACAAAACATCGATTTACACTTGCATACAAATTACCGAATAGGTATTTTTTAAGTATTTTAAATAACAGTCCAAGTAATCAGAAGCCAAGATTTCTGCATCGGCACTAGAGTCTATTGTGTTTGGCTGCTCCCAAATTCATGTATCTATGAAATATGTATGTGAAGTGACTACTGCGCGGCGGCGACACGCTGCGCTGCTGGTTTCTCTGTATTTCATCTTCTTCTTTCTTATCGAAGTCTTGACATCTGTGAGTGGTGAAATTGCTCAACAACTTTTTCCAGAAAAAAACATGGTGACTAAAATACAAGTTGAAATAGGTACAACTTAACGATTGAAGTATGTGCTAAGGTATATTATGTAAATTTATTCGATTTTTATTTCTCACATATTAAAGAAATCCCTTCTCTGCTTTATTTGCAATTAATATACATAGCAAACAACAAACTACTTATCAGACTTGCCGTCGTCGTGCCAGTCCCAATTGCAACTTGCCAGGCACAGCAACAGCAACAGTGTTTCGTCTATTTCGTAACACCGATTCACGCTTAATGTTACCTCATAACTCAGCTTAAATAGTTGGCTTTGCCTTAAAGTTGACCGGCAGCCGTTGCTATAGTAATTTGATGGCTTGCATGGTCATTACGAAGAAATTGGATGCGAGCAAGCGCGCAAATAAATCTATAGCAATAGTTAATATCATGGATAAATAGTTTCTTTGAGTCATATTTAAACCGTTTATTTGGATAATCTCAATTTGCGTCCATCGCAACAGAAAATCTCTAAACACTAGAAAGCGTAAATGTTAGTGTCTGCTTCCTATACATAGATACAAAAATTCTCAATCCATTAATAGGTATACGAGCAAATTTAATTTGCATTTGATTTTAATTTTTTTGTTTACAAAATAATGATATTACATAGGTATTCACATTCAGACTTCATTAGCTTAGCTGCATAGTAAAATATTATATCTGCTTAAGCCGTGGCTTAGAAACTGTACACGATAATCATAAAATATTTGTTCACGTTTGTTGTTGTTTATGAAGTGAATGGAATAGATTTATAGAAGTACCTATATGCTGCTAAGTATAAAAAGGCAGATCAATCTTTTGGTACTTACTGTGTTTAAATTTTGTTAATTTGGTGAACTTTTTTATAATGTGCTTTTTAGATGAGTATCTGTAACTATTATATCCTTAATGTTTTTGATTTTAGATCCAAAGCAATGTGAGTAACCCGTGAGCACAAGATAACAAGTTTATTTTATCTTCAGTAATCTTTACCCAAAGATCAATAACTGATAAACGATTAGGTTTTTACTTCTAGTAAAATAAAAGTAAAGTTTAATGCAAATCGATAAACTACAGAATCGTCCTTTTTACACCTATAATCAAATCAGCACAGCACAAATAAGAACTTTCAAAGTGATTTTATAGATTATCTAGGTACTTGTTTCCGCTAAAGAAAAGTCTAGGATACTATGTATGCACAAACATAAAACAGGTCAATCCACAGTAACAGGTAGGAAGAGAAGACGATAAGAAAGAACTGTTTTGATCACTTTACACCTACCCGCATATGATGCGTCGTCCACCACCATTTGCGCATTGGTCTATTGAGACCTGTTTCCGACGAAGGAAACTAGCTGTACCTAACCGCGAGCCGTAAGACCATAGATATGATGACTCGATACGATTTTTTTCGTAAGTAATAATGATTGAATCTAAAGGATACAAAACATAAAACTGCTATCTCGATTATTAACGCATATGCATATGCTGCAACCCACATTCAGACACGGCCGGTCCGATGATGACTCATAGGTATAGCAGTGAAGAGGATGTACATGAACTGTACAAGTTGAAGATCTCTTTCGTTGCACAACCTACCACCTCCTAATTCCTACGTATGGCTATGTAGGTACATCTAAAATTCTGTTCTGCTTCGTATGTATGTATAGTTTTGTGATTTTTTTTTCGCCAGGAATATGCTCTTTTTCGCTTCGAGTTGTCCAGAGAATTTTATGTGTACTGTTGTAATGATGATGATTGTGTAAATTGTTTCTAACATTACTTTCCTTTCTCTATTTTGCCTCTCTTATTAATAAACTCTGTGCTCATACATTGACTTCAACCTTTATGCCTACATGTACTCACGATGTGAATTATGAATTTCGCAGAATCGCCAGGAGTCGATATCACCGGATTTTCGATATGCTAGCATTGGCAAACTACCAAAATCTTTGAGTTCGACTGGAACGGCTACAAACACAACATCATCATCGGGGAACGATAACTTTGGAGAAATCGCAAATGCAGCGGCAGCATCATTTGCAACACCACCAGCAGCTAGGCGAAGATTTTTCAATCACAAAAATTTAAGAAGTGCATTAACCGGTGGTCATCGCCGAACTGCATCAAATGGATGTCCGATTGATACGTCTTCAATTTTATCCGGTAAGTAATGGTTTCAAACTATTTCCTTAATATAAAAATACTTGAACACTGTGGAACAAAACTGATTGATAGATTTGGATATATTTTAAGTCAAATTTTTATTCTTTCCCTTCATAATAATCAATGTTTTTATGAAAGTAAATTTTTGTTTGATTGGAATAGTATGATGGGAACGGGTGGAGGGATATGTTTCAACTATGTAATTGCTAACATGAAAAAGAACTAATAAATGAAACGAACAGCGGTGTCGTCTGACATTAGACTTTGGTTCAGCAGTGTTATGAGTACAGTCCTCTTATTACTGTTTTCGCCTTTAGTTAAGGGTATTTTTATTAACAAACATTTCAGGCACTTGCTTACATATTTTTTACTATCTCATAGTTTAAGACTATTTTTATTCATACCACATTAAGGAAACAATCAAAATCCACTGGAAACATCAACGTGCTCGGATTCCGCTGTTACACGTCGCCGCCGCAAGGCCTTCAGCAACATCAATCTAACGGGTGGAAGTAGTGAAAATCGTTTAAATCGATTAAGTTTAGCCGGTACATCCGTATATGCGGGGCACTTATCATCGTTGGTCTTTGGAAAGATCAAATCTCTGTGGAACGTGAATTCGTCGACTTCAAGTTCGGGTCTCAATCAGTTAGCAGGCAGGAAACTTCCTTACTTACCTTTCTTGAGTGCCTTTTTATTTAAATTTTGTCATTAAGAATTTTGTTGCTTGCAAGCTTAATAATTTAATTTATCATTGCATGGTGTGCCCGAATGGGTTGAAGCGGACATTGTGTGCAAAATCTATTTTCATCATCTATATAAACATTCATCTTATATATTTTGATAGGTGGCGTTGGTGACATTTTACCGTCAGTTTCCAGTGAAAAGCAGAATGATGATGAACTTCGGACTAGATTGGGCCTCCTATTGGACTCAGGGAACAAACTCAGCTCAACAAACATCGTTCCAGATAGCCAGACTCATACTGAGTCCTCGGAATACGCTGATGCTAATGTACGTTTTAAATCAAAGGACTACTCGAATGCATTCGGCAGTCAGTTCTCAGTTGCAGCAAAAGAAGATGTTGGCAGCATTACTGGAAAATTTAAAATGTTTTCGGTTAGCGATCGCATCGATGGATTTGATTCTTCCAAAATGCGTAAGGCTGGGGTTAGGCGATCGGTGCGTTCGCAGCTGCGAAATACTGCTGGGATCTACAAGCCGACGACATCCCAATCAGTTCAATTACCCCTAAAACCGCTCTTCTTCGAAGTGCCCCTTCAGGAGCCCGACCCGCCATTCATAGGTCGACAATGGCTCCTTCGTGAGTTGTCTAATATACTTACAACAACAGAAACACCAGGTGTGTTGATCAACGGCAACCCGGGTACAGGAAAAACCGCACTTGTTCTGCAACTTGTCGAGTATTCATGTTTTGGACGTCGGAAAGATGTGCCGTATACTGAAACCGATGGTATCTACTGCCAGATAAATATAGGCCATGATAGACTGAAAGCTCTTGCCTCACACATTGTTGGTTATCACTTTTGTCAAGCTGACACAAATCTCACTTGTTTGGTGCCAGACTTTGTGCATTCCCTTGCCGCCCAGCTATGCCAAGCTCCGCAACTGGTTGCCTATCGCCAGCACCTGATAAATGAACCACATCTACAAGACATTCTCTGCGTCAAGGAGTGTATCGCCGATGCTGAGCGAGTGATGCGCATGGCTATCCTAGAGCCACTGACCATACTGAAGCGTTCTGGAAAAATCGCCTCCAAGACTTGTGTGATATTAATTGACGCATTGTGCGAAGCTGAATACCACCGACCCGATCATGGACACACGATTGCAACATTCATCGCTAAAATGACTCAGTATTTCCCTTCGTGGCTGAAAGTAGTTGCAACAGTGCGCACACAAATGTTGGACTTTGTAAAAGGATTGTCATTCACAAAGATGACTCTTGATAGTTGGGCCTCAAATGATCTCTTGCAAAAAGACATGCTCGACTATGTAACATTCCGAGTTAATCATAGCGTTGAAATCCAGAACAACATCGCAGGTGTCATCAAAGAGAATAGCTCAGGTCAGATGAAGTTCATCGGTCATTTGCAGGCATTGACGAAGGGCTCGTTTTTGTATGCCAAGTTAATTTTAGATCTCATTGAACGTGGCCAATTGGTAATTAAATCGACCAGCTACAAAATATTGCCTGTTTCGTTGGCACAAATATTTTTACTTCACTTCAATCTGAGATTCCTCACGGGCTCTAGCTTTGATAAAGCAGCGCCTATTTTAAACGTTTGTCTTGCTGCACTCTCTCCGTTAACGTTGAATGAAATCTATTATACAATCTGCGCGCTGAAGACCGATGAAATTATGAGCTGGGACGAGTTTTTGCAGCGTTTTAAGCTGCTCGATGGATTTCTGGTGAAGCGAATAGACAACACCTATATGTTCTTTCATCCATCATTTAGAGAGTGGCTTATACGAAGAGATGACGGCGAGTCTTTGAAATTTTTATGCGACTTTCGGCTGGGCCATGCGGCGATAGCCTTCCGTTTGTCAAGGCTACAGCCACCTTTAGACGCTGAACAGACGCTGGAACTAGGACACCATGTACTAAAGGCGCATATATATCGCAATTCAAAAGGTCTGCCATCCCCAAGAGACATGCAATCCTTTTGGATCGCCAATGTCACGGATTCGATATCAGTTGCCCTTGGTTCTCTTAGAAACGTTTACAACCCTAATATGAAGGTCTCACGTCTGCTCCTTCTGGCCGGTGCTTCGCCACACTACCAAACGGAGTTTATGGGCGATGCCACCATTCTATGCATAGCTTCACATGAAGGAATAGTACCGATGGTCAGTCTGTTGTTAGAATTTGGAGCTGACGTCGAGCGAACCAACAGTCAGGGCTGTACGCCGTTGATTTTGGCGGCTATGAAAGGGCATTGCGATGTTTTGCGTCTGCTTGTTGCTGCAGGCAGCAGTCTTGGGCAAACGGATACCACCCAAAGATGTGCCCTAGTTCATGCGGCTAGAACGGGAAGACTTACGGTTGTAAAGTATCTGCTAGCCAGCGATTGGACACCGCGATTGAACTCGAACGATGTAAGTGTAGAGAAGGCTATGCAACAAGCTTTAATTGGAGCAGCATCACAAGATCACACGACTATTGTTGAAGACCTGCTAGAGATGGAAAATGTCTACATCAACGATATTGAACCGTTAAGTGGCGATACTGCCCTAACTGCTGCTGCAAAAAGTGGATGTGTAGATACCGTAGGGATTCTGTTATCTCGAGGTGCTAAGGTTGACGGTAGAAGCAAATCCGGAATCACACCGCTCTGGTTGGCTGTTAAAGAGGGACATTGGGCCGTAGCGGAAAAGTTACTACAGAATGGAGCACAAATAAATGAAGCTGCAACTCCTACTAACAAAACACCACTGATGATAGCTGCAGAGGAAGGATTGATCGGCATTCTGGAGCTTTTAATCGATAGAGGTGCTACAATAGACGCAGAAGATCACGAAGGATTTACCGCCCTATCATGGGCTTGTTTGCGCGGAAGACATACAGCAGCAAAATGTCTGATTGAAAAGGGTTGCGACAAGGAACACGCAGACAATAACGGACGTACTCCACTTGACCTTGCGGCTTATCAAGGGTCTGCAAGCTTGGTGCAATACCTTCTCGATCAAGGAGCTCGGATCGAGCATATCGACATAAATGGCATGCGGCCACTAGACAGGGCCATTGCTTGCCGAAATATTCAAGTAGTGCAAGTTTTTCTAAAACGTGGCGCTAAACTTGGCCCGACCACCTGGAGCATGGCCATGGGTAAACCCGAGATCCTAGTGGTGCTTCTCAACAAATTACTAGAAGATGGCAACGTTTTATATAGAAAGAATCGTTTCCAAGAGGCAGCTCATAGATACCAGTATGCTTTGAAGAAAATCGTAAACATTGAGAGTGTATTGGACAAGAATTCAGTGTTTACGCAACTTCGTGCAAACTTGTTGCTTAACCTCTCGCGATGCAAGAGAAAATTAAACGTGAGTAACTTGCTTTTAATTTTTTAACGATATTTTTAAAGTGTTTTTTTAAGGAACTTGATGAATCCATTGAACTGGCTACACAGGCTATCGACCAGAAACCTACGAGCTACGAAGGTTACTATGCCAGAGCGAAAGCAAAAATGGAGCAAGGTGAACTAAATGAGGCCTTAGTAGATGCTAACGAAGCAATGCAGAAGGCGGCTCGGAATGGTGTCTTGCCAGATGTTGTTGAGGTCCTGCGACGAATCCAGAGTGAACTTCTTATACGAATAAACGAAGCGAATCACGGCAGTATTGTTAGTAGGTGTATTGAGACTGAGTCTCAAAATGAGATGACCGACTTATAGAAACATAAATTTGATATACTGAATGGGATATTAATATTCTTGCGTTTATGTAGTTGAAAACGCAACTATTTAAGACATTCAATATACAGTGTCTTGGGAATACTTAAAAAAAAACAAGTTTAATTTAAAAAAAAAAGCCGATGTACCCTGAATTTCAGACAGTATTTAATAATTATTTATACCAAATTTGTACAAATTCTGATTGTTCCTTCTTCGTTGGTAGAATTGCTCATGAGTACGAAGTGTTATTCGCTTTTATAACGTTGCTAGTTATGTAGTAAAGGGTGATCCATTTCGAGGTTCCCAACTTTTTTAAAGAAAAAAACACAGAAAATTCAAATTTAATGGAGAATGTTTATTATCATTTGAAAGAACATTCTTTGGCATTTATTTTTTGAAGATTATGTCTATCAAATGTTGGCCGTTGCTACTTCGCAGATGGTCCATCCGTTGAGTCCAATTTTCGATCACTCGTTCGAGCATTTCGACTGGTAACTGGCGAATGACACGCGTGATGTTTTCCTCCAAGGACTGAATCGAAGCGGGTTTGTCGGCATAAGCTTTTGACTTTACATATTACACCGTTAGACTTTTTCCTGTGGGGATATGTAAAGTCATAAGCTTATGCCGACAAACCCGCTTCGATTCAGGCCTTGGAGGAAAACATCACGCGTGTCATTCGCCAGTTACCAGTCGAAATGCTCGAACGAGTGATCGAAAATTGGACTCAACGGATGGTCCATCTGCGACGTAGCAACGGCCAACATTTGATAGACAGATTCTTCAAAAAAAAGCCAAAGAATGTTCTTTCAAATGATAATAAACATTCTCCATTAAATTTGAATTTTCTGTTTTTTTTTTCTTTAAAAAAGTTGGGAACCTCGAAATGGATCACCCTTTATATCGTATCACCTACAATTCTGTCAACATTTTATAAAATAAAATCATATTTACAATTTCATTCTACGAAAATTGCTGAGTTAGATTGATACCTTTTAGATAATTAAGAGTACAGCTCATAAATTTTCGTTCTATATTGTTTTCTGTATTAATAAACCAAATTGTTGCGCAACCCTGTGAAATGTATCGTATTTCAATAACATTGCATGATTGTATAATCCCCTTTTTGGTACAACCCTATAAAATAAATGCGATCTGATAGCAATCATTTTAAAGAGCAGCTTCGAATCACATAAGTACCATACCAAATTTCATCCAGATTCATGAAGCCATTCACGAGATAACGGGCAAAATGAAAAAATTAGTGGCAGCTCCGATTTAGATACTTGCTCATGTTTCAGGGCACCTGGTATTTCATTCGACGACGTTAATGCTCACTTTAAATGCTTATTACTCAGGACCCGTTTGATGGATTTGTTTTTTAAAATAAATGTATTAATATTTGAAAAACTCAACCATCACCATATTTTGTAATTCTGTTCCCAAGATACCGTCCCATATATTGTATATGTATACTATTTTTAATTTATACGTTTATATTTTAATAAATTATGTAGCGAATAATAGCTATAAAACATTTAAATACATTTTTAATTACATTTTTGTATATTGTATAAATTTTATTTAAAAAAAAAGTAAATTTATAATGCACATGCTACTCTCCATAAATTGAATAAATTATATACTGCATTTCGTAAATCATGATCTGAAATAAAGTAAAGAACAAAAAAAAACGTTAAAAAAATGTGTATTTTTTATGATGATAATACAATGAATGAACAACGTCAAAATTAGTTTTTCGACTTTCTTTTGACTTTGTTTTGATTGAGTATGAATTTGATAAAAACTAGCCATTCCC
Source organism: Rhingia rostrata (assembly GCA_949824845.1). Classification (NCBI taxonomy): domain Eukaryota; kingdom Metazoa; phylum Arthropoda; class Insecta; order Diptera; family Syrphidae; genus Rhingia; species Rhingia rostrata. The sequence continues at coordinate 106,927,861 of OX463757.1, forward strand.
ATATGTACTTACTCGATAGAATTAAAATGAATAATGTAAAAAAATAATGAAAAGCCAACTACGACGACATTAATTCCGGATAAAGCTAAAATTGAGTCTTTGATAACCAAAGGATTTTAAATTTCCGAACAAATTACTTCTTAGCGAATTTTAAAATAATTTTATATCGTAGTGATTTTTTTTATAAAGATTATTACTCAAACATGTATACAGAAATGCTGCATCACTGCTTGTTTGCGATGCATAAATGTTGCTGATAGACATTTTCGTTGGACTTTTGTGCAAGATCGAAAATTCGCGAATTTTCCATGGATAATGAGATAAAATATTACAATTAATAGAAACGTGACGTTAAGTGTGATGCCTTGCAATATTGAACAATTTACAAAGCATTTTATAAGTTAGGCAATAGCAAAATATCCGCAGTTCAAGTTTTTTTTAATAACAAAGCTGAAGGCAGGTTTTTATTTTAACCATTTGATTTAAAAAATTTTAAATGACATTGTATCGTTTAACTGTCGAATAATGGGGAATCCGAAGTATTATAACACGACATATAACGGGTGATCCAAGTAGAGATACTTTTTTCAATAGCCTTTTTTGACAGATCACGTGTGAGTCGTGTCATGCTGTCATGTTATTTTTGTTTAGTATTGTTTGGCATTTCATAATGGAAAGACTTACGCGTGAACAACGTTTACAAATTGTTCAACTTTATTATGAAAATTCACGTTCCGTGAGGAATGTGTTTCGTGCACTTCGCTCAACTTATGGTCAACATAATCGACCTACTGAGCGTACTATTCGCAACACCATCACCCATTTTGAGACCCAGCATTCATTATTGGATAATATTCGACCGAATAGACCACGTCCAACACGCTGTGAAGAAAATATAGCGGCCGTAGCTGAGTGTACACGAAGACCGTAGTGAGTTCGGTTCGGCGCCGTTCGCAGCAACTCGGACTGACGTATGGAACGACTTGGCGCATTTTACTTCAAGATTTTAAATTGAAAGCGTACAAAATACAGCTTGTGCAACAACTGAAGCCGCTCGACCCTCCCAAGCGACATCGCTTCGCTCTATGGGCTCTTGAAAAGTTCCAAGAAGATCCGACATTTTCGAGGCAAATTTTGTTTAGCGATGAGGCCCATTTCTGGCTCAATGGGTATGTAAACAAACAAAATTGCCGCATTTGGGACGAAGAGCAACCTGAAGAGATTGAAGAACTGCCACTTCATCCAGAAAAAAACAACGGTTTGGTGTGGGCCGGTGGAATCATCGATCCATGTTTCTTTTAAAATTATGCCGGTGCGAACGTAACCGTCAACGGCGACCGTTATCGTGCCATGATAACCGACTATTTGATGCCTGAAATTGAAGCTCGTGATTTCGGCGACATTTGGTTTCAGCAAGACGGCGCCACTTCGCATCAATCAATGGACTTATTGAGAGAACATTTCGGTGAGCACATAAGTTCACGTTTTGGGTCGGTCGATTGGCCACCAAGATCGTGTGATATCACACCGTTAGACTTTTTTCTGTGGGGATATGTAAAGTCAAAAGCTTATGCTGACAAAAACGCTTCGATTCAGGCCTTGGAGGAAAACATCACGCGTGTCATTCGCCAGTTACCAGTCGAAATGCTTGAACGAGTGATCGAAAATTGGACTCAACGGATGGACCATCTGCGACGTAGCAACGGCCAACATTTGATAGACACAATCTTCAAAAAATAAATGCCAAAGAATGTTCTTTCAAATGATAATAAACATTCTCCATTAAATTTGAATTTTCTGTGTTTTTTTTCTTTAAAAAAGTTAGGAACCACGAAATGGATCACCCTTTACAAGAAATTTAAAAAAAATCTTGTGGTAAGCTTGTTAGATGTGAAGTAGTCCTCACATAGTATATATGCAAATAAAATTTTTATATTAGATTTGAATTTTAGGGCATCTTTGTTCAGTTGTATGTATTATTACTATATTCAGAAGTTATTTTTTGCGTTAGATTGGAACAAGCTCTCTTCATGGCTTGTCAAAGCGAGCTGAGTTAGTGTGTCATCATCAAAAATGTGTATTTTTTTATTTATAATTTAAAAATAAATGGGATCAGCAAAATTTACATTTTAATGTTGTAGTTTCCATTTTTCTTTTAAAAACAAAAATGTATGACTCCACATACTATGATGTTGAGTGAAGGCTGCAGAGGAACACTGATCCTATTCATTATATGAATTATTTTCATGGTAGGTATTAACCTGTAAAATAGATTAATTAACTAAATTGTTTCTTAAATTGATAGAAGTTATGTGTAAGTGATCATATCAGAGTGGATTTTGTGTCATTAAACAGTCAAATGATGGGGAATCCGATTAATATTATCACGACACGATATATAAACATTTTTTTAAATAAAAACTTACCCTGTGAAAAACAAAGCTTGTTAGATGTGAAGTTGTCCTCACATAGTATCTGCAAATATAATTTATTTATTAGATATGAATTTTATAGCTTTTTTGTTCATGTTGTAGAAGCACTTTATTCAGAAGTTAATTTTTTTGCGTTGGATTGGAACAAGTTCTCTTCATGGCTTGTCAAAGCGAGCTGAGTTAGTGTGTCATCATTTAAAGTGCATTTCTTTATTTATAATTAAAAAATAAAATGGGATCAACAAAATTCACGTTTTAATATTGTTGTTCCCATTTTTCTTTTAAAAACAAAAATGTATAACTTACATACAATGATGTTGAGTGAAGGCTGCAGAGGAACACTGATCCTATTCATTATATGAATTATTTTCATGGAATTAACCTGTAAAATAGATTAATTTACTAAATTGTTTCTTAAATGGATACCTAGAAGTTATGTGTTAGTGATCATATCAGAGTGGATTTTGTGTCATTTAACAGTCAAATGATGGGGAATCCGATTAATATCATCACGACACGATATATAAACATTTTTTAAAATAAAAACTTACCCTGTGAAAAACAAAGCTTGTTAGATGTGAAGTTGTCCTCACATAGTATCTGCAAATATAATTTATTTATTAGATATGAATTTTATAGCTTTTTTGTTCATGTTGTAGAAGCACTTTATTCAGAAGTTAATTTTTTTGCGTTGGATTGGAACAAGTTCTCTTCATGGCTTGTCAAAGCGAGCTGAGTTAGTGTGTCATCATTTAAAGTGCATTTCTTTATTTATAATTAAAAAATAAAATGGGATCAACAAAATTCACGTTTTAATATTGTTGTTCCCATTTTTCTTTTAAAAACAAAAATGTATAACTTACATACAATGATGTTGAGTGAAGGCTGCAGAGGAACACTGATCCTATTCATTATATGAAATATTTTCATGGAATTAACCTGTAAAATAGATTAATTTACTAAATTGTTTCTTAAATGGATAGAAGTTATGTGTAAGTGATCATATCAGAGTGGATTTTGTGTCATTTAACAGTCAAATGATGGGGAATCCGATTAATATCATCACGACACGATATATAAACATTTTTTAAAATAAAAACTTACCCTGTGAAAAACAAAGCCTTTTAGATGTGAAGTTGTCCTCACATAGTATCTGCAAATATAATTTATTTATTAGATATGAATTTTATAGCTTTTTTGTTCATGTTGTAGAAGCACTTTATTCAGAAGTTAATTTTTTTTGCGTTGGATTGGAACAAGTTCTCTTCATGGCTTGTCAAAGCGAGCTGAGTTAGTGTGTCATCATTTAAAGTGCATTTCTTTATTTATAATTAAAAAATAAAATGGGATCAACAAAATTCAGTTTAATATTGTAGTTCCCATTTTTCTTTTAAAAACAAAAATGTATAACTTACATACAATGATGTTGAGTGAAGGCTGCAGAGGAACACTGATCCTATTCATTATATGAATTATTTTCATGGTATTAACCTGCAAATAGATTAATTTACTAAATTGTTTCTTAAATGGATAGAAGTTATGTTTTAGTGATCATATCAGAGTGGATTTTGTGTCATTTAACAGTCAAATGATGGGGAATCCGATTAATATCATCACGACACGATATATTAACATTTTTTTAAAATAAAAACTTACCTTGTGAAAAACAAAGCTTGTTAGATGTGAAGTTGTCCTCACATAGTATCTGCAAATATAATTTATTTATTAGATATGAATTTTATAGCTTTTTTGCTGATGTTGTAAAGCACTTTATTCAGAATTTAATTTTTTTTTGCGTTGGATTGGAACAAATTCTCTTCATGGCTTGTCAAAGCGAGCTGAGTTAGTGTGTCATCAGTTAAAGTGCATTTTTTTATTTATAATTAAAAATTAAATGGGATCAACAAAATTCAGTTTAATATTGTAGTTCCCATTTTTCTTTTAAAAACAAAAATGTATAACTTACATACAATGATGTTGAGTGAAGGCTGCAGAGGAACACTGATCCTATTCATTATATGAATTATTTTCATGGTATTAACCTGTAAAATAGATTAATTAACTAAATTGTTTCTTAAATGGATAGAAGTTATGTGTTAGTGATCATATCAGAGTGGATTTTGTGTCATTTAACAGTCAAATGATGGGGAATCCGATTAATATCATCACGACACGATATATAAACATTTTTTAAAATAAAAACTTACTTGTGAAAAACAAAGCTCGTTAGATGTGAAGTTGTCCTCACATAGTATCTGCAAATATAATTTTTTTATTATATATGAATTTTATAGCTTTTTTGTTCATGTTGTAAAGCACTTTATTCAGAAGTTTATTTTTTTTTTTTGCGTTGGATTGGAACAAGTTCTCTTTCAATCAAATTATTGTTATACATATTATATCAATATATGTTTACTTAAAGAAGAGCTAGAGCACATATGTTAGCTACTAAACTAATGTTTTAGAACGGCTAGTTGTATAGTACAAAACAAATCATCACGTTCGATGCTTGTTTTAATATATATACAGGTAAAAAAAATATTTCGAATGGAATATTAATCACGATTTACTATCATAAGATGTTATACGATATTATACAATTCACTTAGTTTTTTTAAATAAGTATATTTACCAAAATATGTAGACAGCCTTAAATATGCGTTTCAAAGGTGACACTACTGCTAAAGAAAACAGAAAAGAATTACTAATGGTTAAATAAGCATTTTTTATGAGATACAAATCAAAAGTTAACCATCAGTTCTACTATCTAAATTATGTATACAACATATTTTGGTTCAGTTAGAAAATTATCATCACTTTAAATCAGAAACGCAAAGTTGTATGTTATTATAAATATTAAGAGTAATAAACGCAAACTGTTGGTTATTTATTATTTTACATATGCTCACCTTAAAGAAGTGTGTGTACTTATCCCCGTTGATCAACAATGTTTGAAAAAAACTATTAAAAATAAGCAAATTAAATTAGATTATGCCGCAAAAAATATTAAATAATTAATTACTTTCTAGGCAATCAGATAAAAAAATTACATCAAATTACTCAGAGTAGCAAATAATAATAAATCTACATCATTTAAAATAACTACTTTTCTTTGTATGTATTTTTTTAATAGCTACTAACCTAGGTGTCTGTGAATGCTGGGCATAAACTAGATTTATTTTATTTTGCAGGTACCAACTCTAAAAAAAAAAAAAAAAAAAAACGGTTACTTTACACTGCAGTATTACGGACAAAATATTGGAACTTCAAAAACAATCAGACAAAAAGTAACATCAAATTACTCAGAAGTAGCAAATAATTAAAAACATCATTTTATCAATTAAGTAACTTTAACTTTGTTTATACTCACCACAAGGAAAAATGGGATCAGAGATCAGTTATAAGCACCAATCCATTACTGCAATGGAAAAAAGTCGAGGTTACTTTTATGAAGAAAGTTAAAAAAGTTAATAATCTTTAAGACCATCATCAGATAGTGTAAAAACATCAAATTGCTCAGAGTAGCAAATAATTAATTTAGCATCATTAAATTTTAGAATTTAGATAGGTGTGCTAAATACTAACCTCTTAAAAAGCCACCGTTACAAAGTTGTGACAAATCTGAAATAGGTAAAATACAAATAATTAGAAGCTGATAAGAGAAGGTTAACATAAATTTGAATATATTATTTGTCAGAAGTTGTGTGACATCAATTGTCTCAGCGACGAAAAATAATATAACATCATTTAGCAAACCAATATTTAAACAATTATTAGGATATACTTACCACAACTTAGATAGATTCCATTCATAGGAAGATATAAGTACGACAATCATGTTTTGTAGTAGCATTCTGAAAACTTTAAATAGCTGAAAAAAAAAAAACAAGAAAATCCCACACTAAAAACATTCATTCTTTTTGTAACCCAAAACCGTTATTATAGTTTCGCATCATTTATTTTTTTACAAAATAATTTCCATTAAGTTAAACAGACTGTTGTACTGGTGGCTCGTAGCCTTCTGGCCTGTCGACGACAGCGCCTTCGGAGACAACACCTTCGGTTCCCTTGCCACCGCCATCACCGTGCAACTCCAAGAGCCTGGACAAATCAAATCGTGGCTTTTTGAGGACCTTCACTTTACGAATGTAAACATCGTGCAATGGGTAAATGACCTGGCACATTTTCTCGATGTCCTTGGCAATGGAATCAGGAGCCAACTTGCTAACGACGGTTTTCAAGTCGGATGTACCAACATCACGTGTAATGATTTCAGTCATCTTGTTGCGAATCTTCCTGACCTGAGATTGTTGTGCGTAGCAGGTCTTGCGCTGGGACATTTGATCCTTGGCGGTGAATCCAATGCAGAACACGCGGAGCAAGTAGCCATCGGTAGTCTTCACATCAACGTTGGCTTCGATGAGAGTTTGCCATTTCTTTACCATTGACCTTTAAGCAGAAAATTCAGTTATAGTTCGATACTAGACCATGGTAGACGCTAGCACGTTATATTTTATTGCACTCTGGGCACATTTGCACTAATATCACCAAGTTTTCGTATCAAATTTTTGTCTACTATACGAAAATGGTACGTAGGTTAGAATTTGTTCTATGATTACTCACCTGAACTTGTCTGTGGTCAAATCCATGCCGTGGAAGTTGGTAAGAACGTTTCGTTCTTGGACATCTTCGGCGATCAACCTAAACTTACGGAATGAACGCTCAGCATCGGTATCCTTCTGTAAATCAGCCAAAGATACTTCGAACACACGACCCTTCAATCCCTCGGAAGCAATTTTGGTTCCCTGAGTACGGTTTACCAATGTTTTTCCGATTTGACGGGTTGTAAACATGTTTGGGGCTTTAACATCGTACCAATCTTTGCGTGAAAAAGGATCTATGACCTTCTTTTTGCCACCTTTCTTGCCTCCTTTGGACAGACCCTTATTTTTACCGACCGCCATCTTAACAGTTCACAAGGAAAAAGAGGGAAACACGTTGCCGCTGTCAAATAAGCGGAAGTTGAACGAATAATGCACTGAACTATAAACTACTAAATAGGGAGTGCTTGGAAAATCGTTATGCGTTTCCAATGGTAGTGTTCAAAATTAAATTCGATGGTTATTAGGGTCTAGATATATAGCTATCATTGAAAACCCTGATTGGAAATTTTCTTGGCGCCTTTTTCAATCATTTGCGAAAGCTTATGAATTTTAGAATGTGATTATGATATGATCATAACTCCAATGTAGTCAAAGTTGCTGTAAAACCTCGAAACTCCTGTGTGTGCGTGGCAAAAACCTGACAAAAAAACTGATAACTCCAGTAAAATTTATTTACGTTGTCGTATTAAAAAAACCGTTTTTTATCCAAAAGACTGCTATTTTATGATTACTTTAGGATATAAAATAACAGCGTTAGCCAAGAAACTTTCAAGTCTGTTTAAAATTTCAAATTTCGGACGAGGATTTCTTATATTAAAGCGACGAAATACATTGATTGATTTATTTATTTGACTTGTTTCAAGCCATTTAGGTTCTTTACATGTGTAGTACATTTTTTATTTTTTTATATTCTAAACATTAATCTTTATTATATTTACATTTTTACATCTATAAATTTAGTTATTGCATGTTTTATTTAACGTGTTCAGTTACCTTTTTTTTAAATTCGTTCATATTTGTTAAGTTTTTTAATGTCATTAGGTAGATTATTAAATTCTTGTTGTACGATATAGTAGGTTGTCCTCTGGTTGTTTTCAATCTTCTATGATCATTTATGTTGTCAGATAAATAACTTGGAAGCATGATGTTTTTTAATTTATATATAAATAACATTATTATAATATGTATTCTTTGGTTTACATTTATCCATCTTAAAGTACTCAACATAAAATTTATTGGGGTATATCTATTGCACTTAATTATAATTCGCATTGCTTTATTTTGTAATACTTGCAGTTTTTGTTTTTGATTATATTTATTATTTAAGGGAATTTGTAAAGGGAATTCAAGCAGGGTTTTCACTTGCTTAACAGTTTTTTTTTATATTATACTCGGAACGTCTCATATATTTTTATTTTGATTCCAATTCGTTCGGTAAATAATTTTATTAAATCGTTAAGAGGAATTAATAGGTCCTACAAATTAATGGATTATAAATATCTTTTGTTGAGACTTTCGTAAATTTTTGAGAACATAAAGTGAAAATCACTTATAAAAAGAGGTAAATCAAACAAACTCTCAAATATGGTACGCTATAATACAAACAAATGAAGAAGAATTGCTCTCATTTATGTTCGATTAATATATATATATTGTTTTCATTATTCCAATAATAGACTCAGGGCATAGCCTGTTTTACAACCATTCACAAAAAAGTGTTTTGGGAAATGTGTAGTATAATATATATATATACAATTATATACAATTTTTTGACTTGGAGTAACAGTGGACCAAAAAAACTTGAAGTATATGACTCTATGACTAACTCATTGGTATATCAAAAATCATGTGCATGTCACTCTTTGTCATAAGTCATAACACAACCAAACACTCGGCCAAAACACATGGAGAAGCTGCAACTTTAAAAGGGAACTTTAAACCGTCCAAAGAATTGGTTCCACTCTGTGGCTATAAATAGATGACCACCTATATAAATTTGAAAGCTGACAAGTAGAATGTATGAATTGAAATTTAAATTTGAGAGCTGTACTCTTATAAAGAAAAGGGAGCGAATTCATATCATAAAACATTTTAGTCTCAACACATTACAGAAGATATCCGCATTTTGAAGGGATAAATCGTGTTCACTTACAGATATTTCGAATCCCTCAGAAATGTTCCTCTTTTACCTTTATTATACTATTACATATTAGCATTTACCTTAGCGAAATGATCGATTGTGGCAAAAATTTGTTATTTGCTTTATTTGATTATGTAGAAGGCAAAGAGAATAATAGTGTAGAATGAAGCCGTGTATAATGAAGCCGGGATGTTTAATGTTTAACGAACAGCATCCCGCTGTCTGGCAGAATATTATTAATACAATATTGGCAACGACAGCGAAAACTACCAACAGTCGATCTGAGTGAAGTGAGGATAGCAATATCTAAACTCAAGCTTAATAAGGCTGCCAGAAATGACGGCCTTCCCGCACTTGGAATCAAATTTAACCCCGCACTGAAAAACAGCTTCATGGGTTAATTCTGGATTAAATCTATTCCGGGGTTAGTTAACCCTGGGTTAACTCAGAGTTACCTCAGCACTGAAAAACCGGGCCTTAGTGGGTAAAACAAATGTCAAAAAATAGCCACTGGATACATTTAAGCGAGCTGTTGAGCAAACATTTTGAAGTCTCTATTTACCATACTAATGGCAAAAATTATCCACTAGCTACATAAAAAAAAATTTAGCCAGTGTTTTTCAAAATTTTAACCTTTGAACCTGGTTGAACTGGTGAGCTCTCTAAAATTTATCCAGTGGCTAATTTTTTAATTGTACAACAATATTTCTTTTGCTGAGAATAAATAATAATTAAGAGATTTTTTATGTTCTTGTTGAATTTTATTTTGTTTTTTTTTTTAATACAATAAATTAAAAAGAAAGGAATTTAGTTCCAATTCGTTTGGGAAATTATTGAAAATATTATTAAAATAATCACGTTTAATCCAGTTGACACAGCAAACATTTTTTGTTTAACTCTGCAGAAATGGCAAAAAATAGCCTGTGGATTAAATTTAACCCGCATTTTAACGCATTTGACACACGGCCTAAGTACCAAAACAAAACGAGGTGTATTGGTAACACTATACAAAAATAACTTTAATTAGTTATCAAAAATGCTGTCACTGTCACTAGCAAGTAACCGCCATAATAATTAAAGACTGGTAGCACTGCGAATAATAACGTCAAGTCTGTTATTATTTTTTGGTTTCTCTTTTATTTTTTGCAAGGATAGAATCGCTTATTCTATTTATCTTCAAAATGGGCGATATAAAAAAGGATCATATACGTGAAGGCTTAAAAAATTTTTTTGGCTACAGTGCCTTCAAGAATGATTTGCAGGAAAACGCTGTCAAGTGTGCAATTACTAGTAATACAGCTACAAACCAAAGTGTTTTGAGTGTTAAATAATTTGTGCGATTTTCATTTCAGCCGACAAAGATATTTATGTATCAATGCCAACCGGATCAGGAAAATCTCTGTGTTTTCAATTACCCGGCCTATTGTCAAATAAAATTACATTGGTATTTTCTCCATTGCTTGCACTGATTAAGGATCAGATTGATCACTTAGAAAAGCTTAACATTTCCGCAGAATCAATAAACTCCAAAATGTCAACAAGGGACCGTGAGCGTGTCCTAAATGATTTAAAGAGTATAAACCCAAGTACACGATTCCTATACATCACACCAGAACAGGCTGCCACAGAATCCTTTCAGTCTCTATTCGGTCACATGGTAAAATACAATAAAATCGCTTATGTTGCAGTGGATGAGGCCCATTGTGTCAGTCAGTGGGGTCATGATTTTCGAAAGGACTACCTTAAACTGGGATTACTAAGGCAGAAGTATATGGATATTCAGTGGATTGCTCTTACTGCCACTGCAGCCAAACATGTGGTAGACGATATTTTCGAGCAGCTCAAATTAAAGAACCCCGTCGCAAAATTTAGAACACCTTGTTTTCGACAGAATTTGTTTTACGATATCGTCTTTAAGAACTCAATTGAAGATGACTTCGAACACTTGGCTAATTTTTCGCAACACTGTTTAAGGGATGACGATAAAAGTTTACCCGCTCCCAAGCGTGGATGTGGGATTATATACTGTCGTACTCGAGAAATGGTTGAGCGAGTGGCATATGGGGTTTCGAAGCAAGGTGTTAAGGCTATAGCGTATCATGCAGGCCTTAAATCATCTGAACGAATAAAGGCTCAAGAGGATTGGATGTCTGGGATGTTCCAAGTTATCTGCGCTACCAACAGCTTCGGTATGGGTGTCGATAAAGCTACAGTAAGGTTTGTTATTCACTGGGACATCCCGCAAAACGTTGCGGCCTACTACCAAGAATCTGGTCGCGCGGGACGGGATGGCATGCAGTCATTTTGCCGTTTGTACTACGGAAAAGACGATGTCAAATCTATAACGTTCCTCCTACAGAATGACGTTAGAAGAAGCCAAAATAAAGAGAACTTAATGGCTCTTCGAGCCGTTAAAAACTTTGATGAAATGGTTAAGTTTTGTGAATCAATACGATGCAGACACAAATTGTTCTCCGATTACTTTGGAGATCCCACACCAAAGTGTACAGACCAATGCGATGTTTGTAAAAATCCAAAAAATATCGAGAAAGCTCTGCAAACTTTTCATAAGCTGTCAATGGGTTCGACGTTTAAGTCTGGAGTTGCCCTACAAGAAAGCTCCGACCTCTACGAAGGTAGGCTTTAAATTTTAATCATTAATTAAACAAACATTCCCTTCATGCAATCTAAAAAAAAACAGGTGGCCGTTCTGGAAAAACTCAAAATTATAACAACTACAAGGCTGGCAGTGATGACAGTGATGACGATGTTGGCAATAGTAGGGAGAACCTTAATAAGAAAGCTAAAAAGGACACTGAAGACTTTATTCGTAAGCAATTTGAAATCAGAAAAGCAATAAGCGCCGCTAAAGCTTTGGAAAATGAACCAGAAGCTCAGATGTCTCGAGTAAAACACGCTCAGGCTACAGAAACAAAAGTAGCTGGACTAAAACAAAGTTTAAGAGAAAACTACTTAACAATGATTATTGACGCTTTGAAGTCGAATGTGGAAACTTGTGACCGGGAGCGGCCTACATATGACTTGAAGTACAAGGACTACGAGGATATAGCCAAGGAAATTGAATATCAATGTTTTACAACAAACAAGGTCGTAAACATCTATAGACACAGTATTGCAAAAGAGGTATGTACAAAAGTAATATTAAGAGCCAAGTGAGATCGTTCTTGTTACAAACTGTATTGACTTACTTAAGTTCTGCTACAGCCTGGGACGAACCTAGCGCTCAAACAATTAACCCGGTTTTTACATCAATGGTCCTAGAATTTCGTTGATGAATTCAACACCTACATTAACTGCTATGACATATTTAGACAACAGTTAATATTGGAATTTCAAGGGTTTCAGATTCCTTGAATAAAATTGGTTGCGGGTGAGCCAGAGGCCAACGGCAGCGTTCAGTACAGTAGTGTATACTGACGACGACCCCGTATCATACATGTATCTGATAAATTGGAAATTTGTATGAACCAACCAAATTCAAAGGAAACAAGAGGTACAAACTATAGCAAGACAATTAGGATTGACTATTTTTTTTTCCTGCAACATCTTACCGTGAACAAAATTGGACGATGTAATAACAACGGTTACTACAACCAAGTTGTCGTTTCATGTTAACTTCCTTGTGTCTTTTTATTCCAGGTGGCTGGTATTCGAAAATATACGTCTGAAACAAACCTACTTCCTATAGTTAAAATTTACGTCCCTAGAAAAAACACAATTACTGGTGGCTCTGTTGAATATTATGAAATGAAACTGAAAGACCTACAAGCGTCTGCATCTGATGAAGTAAAAAGGACAATAGCAGCTGCAAAGTCTAAGTTAAATAAATCCTTCAGCTACAAAAAGGATAAAAAAAAGCAAACAAACATTAATTCGTTTTTTGAATCCAAGTTGGAGGAAAACTCGTCACATGTTGATATTAAAGAGGAAACGCATGTGGAGGCCAATGTTATAAATGAAAAACCAATTGAGCAAACTATAGACACTACAGAGGCATCCGGTTTGGATGCCTGCGGAAATGAGATTGAAAACGATAGAATATTGGTTATTACAACACAAAACGAAAAGCAAGAATCAAGAAGCATTAATGAGGGCATTTCTGAAAATATTCAATTTAATGTTAAACCAGAAAAGGTGTCAACACTTTCGGAATTTATTACGATAGAATGTTCTCATGCTAAGAAAACTGAAGAAGATCCAATCGATGTGTTGCTCCACTCAAATGAACCAAAGAAAATTAAAACAGAAAAACAGAAAGAACCCATACGAGACATAAATAAAAAACGTACAATATCTTCCACTGCTAATGGTGCCACTAAAAAAATAAAACTCATAGAATTACCAATGCTAAGTGAAAAACTGAGCAAAATGTGCCATTCCAGCACCTCTGGTATGGTGCCAAATGACAGGCTAACTGATTTTTATAAATTAGAATCCAAACAAATGAAAGTGTCGCGATGCGACGATAATAAAAGTAGCACTAGAAGTATGAATGTTGAAACCAAACACAGCGACGTCATAAAAAACAATAATGACAATAAAAAAGATTCATCTCGATCGAGCAATTATAGTGGCATGAATGAAAAGTTTGAAGCAATGAGAAAATTCAAAGCTGAAGTTGGCGATCACGTTGTAAAATGCTTAAATCCCTACTATAAGAAAAATATTACAAACAAAGACGTATTTAAGGCGCTCGCTAAAAAGATATCTCATAAAATTTACTCTAAAAACCTAGGTAAAGTATTCCATAATAACTTTCTAATCTAATAATGTTATGTATTGTTACAGATAAGAGCAAATGCAAAGCATTCATTGATGATATATTCAAAACAACCAAGATGATATCTTGTGACGCCGACATTGATAATTACGTCATTGAATAAGAAGAAAAATGTTGGTTACCTATTGTATAAGTTGTTCAAATGTGTCTCTTTTTGTATGCAAAAAATATAAAATACAAATGTCGTCTTCACAGTACATCAATGTGTTTCAAAAAAGTATGTTCCTAGAACACAACTTGGTTAGATCCCTATTAAAGATAGTAAACAAATTTATATAGTTGAACATCTATCGATGAATATCCTCTTGTACCCTTTATTCCCATTTGCAAAAAATTTTAAATTTAAAAATCCTGTTGTGTAAAACAATATTTAGATAGGAGGTTCGGAGCCTTTTCAAAACATTGCGGAACTACAGTTTCATCCTAATTTTTATTTTAGGTAAGGTTCAGCGTTTAGAGCGTTGCACGTATCTATGCAAGTGAAAGAGCACCATTACAGTGACAACATGTTCTTGAAAGTGGCATAAGTCTTCTCCTCCATTCGTTTTCCTTGCATGCGTGACAAACAAATTGACAAAGATTTTTTCTTTCGAAAGTGGGTCAGTCTTCGTCGTGTCATTCGTGGAATGTTAACTCCCAGGTGGATGAACTCAAGAATTTTTTTGCAAGTTAAAGGTTTTGAATATCAAATAAACGCCGCAATGACAAATGGAAGCCTAGATTGTCCACAAGTGCCATGAAGTTAAATTAATATTACTTGTGAATGATAGATTTAAAGATGTGTGTCTATAATAAGGACCCTATTGCCGTTCGCGAGTCGAACTAAACATTTCGCGAATTTGAGTATTTGGTATTACTGTATGCTAGTTTAGCAAATGTACTTCTCCTTGAATGTCCATAATAAGGCCAATTTAATATACCCATTCAATTAAATTATGATTTTGATTGAAACATCCTACTAGTGTTGATTAAATGTTGCCTCTAACGCCCGATAACATTAAAATAAAGGTAATTTTTTTTACAAACAACGGCGTTTGCCATTGGTAATATTCGGGTATCTAACTACCAATATCAGAATTGTTAGATTATTAGTAGTTCAGATTTGCTCAGATTTTAGATTTTTCCGTACCAATCAAACACTAAAAAGATTGATCTGTTTTTGTGTGTGTTAGTGTGCCACTTGACACCCCATTATTTATTTGATATATTATATTTTAACATATAACTAATATTTATCAATATTCAATATCAATAATATGAATAATGTAGATATTATAATACTCCGATATTTATTAAAAATATTCGCCATATATTATGAGAAAAAAATATAATATACGGCCACCACTGATAAGAATACCGCAGATCGTACAATACCTTGACATTAACGATATTCTATTCAATACAAGCATTTCGAATACAATCCCTAATCCAATCATCATTTTTTGCCTAAATGGAAATTGAGATATTGTGTTGATGATGAGACGCATGTTTTTGAGCGGAAAGGAAATTGATAAATTAGAATGAAAACAGTTATATCGTATTTATGTGTTTTGGTCGTTGGCTGCCAAAATTGAATTAAAGAACTGTTAAACTGAAAAAAATAAAAATATAAGAAAACATATGAAAATACAATACAGCTCGTTTATATTGTTGCTACTATCATATTCCGCTTATTTGGTCCTCTATGAAGCAAGATTGTTTCCAAAACGTTTTATTCTTCTCCTTAAGCATTGTCGCTTTGATCCAGCAACAAATTGCCTTCTTCAATGCAAAAGTTATGCATCACACAACAGCCAAGAGCAAACTTTGACATTCTCGAAACTGTAAAAAAAAAAATCTTCTCTGCAACGGATATGGCGCATTCCGTGTATTCTGTGGCGGCCTATCGCAAATAAGTTTTCACGGGAAACTTTCCTATTCAGCAATCTGATTTACATTGCTGAAAAGGGAAGAATTCACAGGAAATGCCTTTCGTTTTTTGCAAACAATTTTTCCACTTCATCAGCAGAAAATGAATCCAAGAAACTGTCGGTTGATGTAGATGATGATAATAATAATAATAATGAGAGGAAGACGACGAAGATGATGAGAAAGAATATTTTCTTTTAAAAAAACTTATATTATTCCAAATTACAAAATCAAAACACAAAAAAAACTGCGAAATGCAAACTTCAAATTCAAACTGCCATGACGTAAGAATAAGATAGATGTCAAATGTTTTTGGGGTAGTGCATGTAGGCAAGGCCCAGTTATAGCTATCATTTGCCGTGTTTCGCATTTCAGTTTACAACTTAAAATTGAGGTAAGGTAACTAATTTCTCAGTTTATATATTTCCAATTTTTGTTGTAACTTCAAATTTAAGCAAACCGAATATTGCTCCAATACTTATAGAATTTCCTTTCTCTTGCAAAGTTAGGCATGCTTTTTTTTATTACTTGTTATCTTTTATTTTGTTTTTGCTAAAAAAAATACACAATTAACAATTCATTAGTTCAGAATATTCACCACATTTAATTGAATTATTTCGATGCAAAATAAATTATTCTGTGGTACAATTAACGTCTACTACATTTTCCTACGTTAGCCACATTTAACTACCTCTGTTTCGTAGCAGACGTAACAAACGTATTTATTCAAAAAAGTGAAATTTCTGTCATCTCTGATTATTTCCCGTCATTCAGATTATTTAATAAATAAAATAAATAATAA
Organism: Rhingia rostrata; assembly: GCA_949824845.1. Lineage (NCBI taxonomy): Eukaryota > Metazoa > Arthropoda > Insecta > Diptera > Syrphidae > Rhingia > Rhingia rostrata. The sequence goes on from OX463757.1 coordinate 106,944,608, forward strand.
TATTTTATATAAGAAAATGTAGTGAAATATATTTTTAAAAACAATGGTTTCAAAAATGTAATGATATATTTTGGTTCGCTATAAGTGAAATATGTTTAACATTGACAAAGTAGGGCGGATATCTTAAATCATGAGCACAAATAATTGTAAACAATATATGTTTTACTGACAATAAATTATATATAATTAAGTGATTTTTTATGATCTTTTTAAAATCTATTTGGTTATGTGTTACTACAAGAAATTATAAAGAAAGGAATTTCATTCCAATTCTTTCGGGAAATTATTGAAAATAGTATTAAAATAATTTCCCATTTAATTCAATTGACACAGAAAAATTCCTATTTTTTACACCTGCAGGAATGTCAAAAATTAGCCGGTGGATAAAATTACACCCCCATTTTAACGCAATTGACATGCGGACTAAGTTTAAGTTTTTATGCGGTTGTCACGAAATACTCTATTCCACTTGATTCCCCTGACAAATTCACTTTTCGTTCCAATATTTCGTTTCATTATCATTCGTCTCTAAGAAAGAACTCAAGCGACACAAACGAACAGAACCACAAATGTCTACACCACTATCAAACCAACACCAACACCAAGTGACCAAGTCAGTGTAAGTTGAAATTTCGTCAGACGTGCGCCGGTGCGTCGGGAGTTGCGTCGCCTATCATATTGTTTACAATAATTATATATTATTTCTTCGTGTTTTATTTTGCTTTTAACATTCCATTTTTGGATCCTCTCGGATAAAGCATTTATTGTTTACATAATACTCATTATGAACATATCCAATTAATTCGTCAGATTAGTTTTGATTATTGTAAATAAAATGTTCTGTAAGAATTTTGTTTGAGTGAAGTTTTTAGTGCCTTGTGATATAATAATAATCCGAAATGAAGTAACAATTTCACGTACAAAATTATATTAATATGAATGTTGAATCGTGTATACAATACTCAAACCACTCACAGTATACGTATTGTTATTAAACTACTCATATAAAGTATATATTATAAGAAGTTATTAATTATATTAAAAAAAAATAGTAATGGCGATACGTTGGAGAAGTTTTAATGCTGACAAAGGTTACCGGTATTCAAGAAAAATGTGTGAAAACATGAGGATTTTATGTATACTTTGGCTCTCGACATTGGTGGGTGGGGATAATTCACCTGCGGCAGCAGTTTCCAGCCTAGCACAAAGCAGTTCGGGGATAATTTCAGCTGTGCCGTCTGCCAAACCTCTTGTCGGGTCTATACTAGACTTTAGTCCAAATTGCACTGTAGTGACGCACATATTTGAAGATCGTGGGATTCCATTGATTGACATTCCCCAGAAGCCAAGCAATGGTAAGTAAATATTAGTAGGTATAAGGCATTTAATGTAAACGATGAGAAGAGTATCAATTGTAGTTGTCGCATGTAAATAAAATGGTTGCTAACTGAATTTACTTTGTTTCTTAATCAAAAATTGGGAAAGAAAAACAGATTCCTCAGTGAGAGAGAAAAAGGACTAGCAAGACAAAAAGAATTCCCATATAAATGCCGTACTTCCACTCAAACTCTCAGTTCCCTCTACAACACGTCTAACCCTGCGAACCCAAAGCAAATCTCCTTAAACCTCTTGTATTTCTTTTTACCTTGTGAATTGTGTGCTGTCTGCCATTAACCATCTACCTTTCATGTGTACAGGTACCGGTTAAGGGTGCACAGGCACGAAGAAGAGGATGAGCTGGAGGGGTAAACACCTCATCGTTAACTCATCCACTTTTAAACATTGCGCCTACCTTTCACAGTTTCACTTAAATATGAAGCATTGCCTTTGATTTGAAGCCAATGTACCTACGTAGGTACAAACGTAGTTCACGTTCTTGTCCCTGTCGCATTCTTTCTCCTCTTCTAAAAGGTGCACGGCACCATGCATGTAGAAATCATTGCTCTGTAGTGCTGTTTGGTAGCTCGGTTACCTGTCTGTGGTCCGATTGCCTACACACAGATCCTATCCCAATTCATGCCACGAATTCAGAAAGTTTGCCGCGCACTGACTGCAGCCATTCTTAGATGGTAGGAATTCAATGATATAATACAAGTATTGCAATCACTAGGCTGAGTGTTGCGTGCAGAACTTCAATGTGTTAGTGCATGGTTAGTAAATGTGAACGCTGAATGTTGCCGAAACTGTGTCTAACTATAGTAACCTATCTTTACTCCTACTGATGAATGAAGTCCACAAACCACAACGTCGAAAGGGTTTTGTTCACTGTCGATTGCTTTACCCTTCTATTATATTACCGTCAACTATATATATATATATATATATATATATATATATATATATGTATATATATATTATATAAACATATATATATAAATGTGAACAAGTAAAGGAAACTTTATATGGGATATTTATAGAGTTCAAAAGATTGTTAAAATTTTTAGCACATTTTTCTCACGGCATTTTGCATGGGTAACGCTTAACTATACAACATATGAGTGCTACACAATATCAACCCAAAATTTGCATGATAGTGCGTACATTGTCCTTTCAACTTATTAATGTATTAGAATTAATATTAATTTTCAAAACAAACCGTTGGTGCTCTCTCTTATTCAGGTGACGGACCGCATAAGTCTTAAAAGAAAATTAAGCATGCTCGAGTTGCTCACGGTATAGTGGTTATTTAAAATACCAATTTGTTTACACAGTTAACGCTACAACTTATGGGAGATTGCGTCCATTTGCAAATGATTTGTAGTAGCTCGCACTAGTAAAAATCTACCCAGCTCTGGGGTTTCGACTTTTAAATATAAAGCTTGTACTGATAACTGGTACGCATAGCTTAAATAACATTAAATAGCGACTTCTGAAGCAATAATGCCAAACAATTTTAGTTCAATTGTGCTATGAAAGCATTATCTTGAAAAACGAGTTTTTATTTAAATGAAACGTAGTTAATTATTTTATTTTATATGTGTATTTAATCTACCATATTTGTATATATTTACAGATTATTTTAATTTAATACTAAGGAGTTGTTTTAATCTTAAAAAACTTAAATAAACTTAATAATTGATAACCTTGGTTTGGTTTGCGAATATTGCTAAGGCAAAAACAAATTTTATTATTAAGTCCAAGCCACGACTAAACATATTTATACAAAAATACTTTATTAAAACAGGTAGGGACCTAAGTCCTATTTTATTTTTTATGTAAACAGTAAAATTGAATGGGGATAAATCCAGATTTCGAATGAGAAATTTACCTAAATACTGAGTATTTTTAGTTTAAATTCTTTACATTGGGCATACATCAGTTGTTAATGGAAAATGTTCGAAAGCTTATTGTGAGTTTTTTCTTCTTTTGCCTTGTCTTCGTAGTAATGCACGGGATAACCTAACTACGAATTCCTTTGAACACTACATACGATAACCAGTACCCGCATTTTTGTATATCCATCCGAATTGGGAATGCATGAGTGGATAAAGGAGAGCGAAGTGTTTTTTCGTGATTTTATTTCCTCGACAGGTATTTGGAGTGCATTAAGGTATGTACATAAGAGGAGGACAACACAAACAAACAAAAAATAAGTGAAATCAAAATCAAGTGAAAAGTGGCGATAAACAAAAATATGAAAGAAGCCGCCGACATGGTCGCAATCACTGGATCTGACGAAAATCAGCCTTGATTTGGTAAATTGCGCGGATAAGATCGATGATATGCATATCTTTTACCTGGATTTTTTTTCTTCTCCCCTGTGGATTATCTATATATTAATGTATGGTATTTTCCAAATTCGTTGCTTCTTTCTTCAGTTATATACGTATATGTAGGTATAAAAAAAAAAATTTTACACAATTAATTAAATACATACCTGTTTAAAATATTCGATTTGATCTGTTCTGTGGGGGTTTCCTGGATGAATTCGTTTCTGCCCTTAACATACATAGGCAGGTTTTGCAATCGTAGGTTTTGGTAAATTTTTTGTGTGTATTCTTGATTGTTTTCATCTAAAAATTTAATGTTAGGAACTCTGTAAACTGTGAAAAAAAATATTAAGGGATTACTAAATATCTATACTACAATATTTCAGGCAATATCTAACTTCTTCACACATATGCTGCAGTATTATGCGCCCTAATTGAGATATTTCTAAACAGATATTGCTTTATAGTTATTATGTGCATTGTTTGTTTCATTTTCTTTTCTGTATCACATAAGACTTTTGTGTTTGTCCCTTCACACCGCAGGACAGAATATCAATAGTACAACAACCTGGCAGCCGGAAATGCACCGAAATAGAGCCATGTAGGTTGAAAGAAGATAGCAAATGGGTAAGAAAATACCGTATAAGTCGAACTTAAAAGAATGATTCATGTTTATGTATCCGTATGTATGTTGGCGATGTGAAGATGAAATAAAGGCGAATCAATATGTGCGCCCTACTTAAGGATGTGCGACAAAGGAGTTTCCACTTGATTAGTTTGTGCGTTAAATGATTTTCAAATTATGTAGTTCAATTAGTCACATCGAATTTATTTCGTTCCTATACAAATGCAAAAGGTTGCACAATTACAACAAAATAATACATTTTATTAAAATGTAGGTACACTAACTGTAAAAACTTTTGAGGAAACCTTAAAGTAAAGTCTGATATAAAATCGGGCATCAACCAACACGTCCCTCTATTACACTATTTCTTATGAGTTAGCAGTGCACTTTACCAGTTTTTTACCACTTTATAGTTCAGCCACTATGACCTAACCTAATCTAGCTTGGAATTTACCTTCTCTTTAGTCAATTGACTAATTCCTTAGAAATATTTTTAGGTACTAAAATGACAACAAATATTTATTCTTGGGAACTAATTATGTAAATATGTATATACACATACAGATATGTTACGGATCAGTGCCTAGTTTATAATTTTAAAATATGATGTATATTCCGTTTTCTAAAAAAATAAATCGCAGCGATGTCAAACAAAATTCTGCGTAGACATATTTTTATATCCAGTCTATCAGCTAACATAAAGCATTAGTTGACTTGTTTTTGCTAAAGAATAATAATTGCACTAGTGTGTGTAAGTAAGTGTAAATGCTGATGGCGATGAATGATGTTGAATGACTTGAAGAAGTATCCTTATCCATTCTACCTGCATAACCATTCTCATAATTATCATTAACATCCCTTTATTCATCGTGTATGTCCCCGAGATGCTGCGTCTAGAGCAGTGCTAGCTCCTGAGTCTCCTTTAAAGTTGACGTTGGCGCTGCGAACAAAGCAAACAAGCTGTTGTCACATACTTGGTCTTATTTCTCGGTATCATGCATAAATTCGAGTGTAGGCGCAAGTTCAATATGCCGACTTTCCCGGATTCTTTGCACTCGGCTTATATTTTTTACAGCCAATCGAATTTGATGTGCGATGTGATGCAGAGTAACGAGTTCATAGATCTACGTCGAGTTGTTTCCATCGTTATGCTTGTATTTGTGATTATTATCCTTTACAATCGGCGTAGCGCACACAACAGCTTTTGACAAAAACACGTGGAAAAGATAAAAAGAAAAGAGTGTTCTTTATACCTATGTAGAAAAGAGGAAACGTCTGTACTTATATCATTTTTGTTCTTTCATATTCTTGCTCGGTTTTTTTTCGTTCTGACTGGGATAGGTAAATAGTATTAATAGTTTTTTGAGCAAAAACATGACTATGAGGTGTAGTGAAAGGAATTCGTACGGACCAGGTCATGACAGTTGTATACAGAAGTTGGACTATCCATTGGTTAGAAATTCTGTTTATCTTAATTCCTAAAAATACATAACATTTGCGAATTATATATTCTTCCCATGATATAAATAAGCATTTTATATGAAATGTATTTTATTTCTTCTTAGCGGCCATGTAGAATTGTGCATGTGCAGTTGTAGTACGATTATGATATTGATAAGTCTTGGTTTTATTTATTGACGGCGCATAGCAGATTGTCTCTTGTTGATATGTGTGCAATGTGCATACTTTGTATTAAAAAAATAGATGTAGTATGATATGCTGACTAATAACGTCATATCCAGTGTGAAATTTTACCTCGCTTTTGTGAATCGATGTATATATTTATTTTTTTTTGCAATGTATTGCCGCAAAAATCAATTCCAATCATTTCAAAGATTTAATACAGATTAAACAAATGTTGTATCACACAACTTCAAATGATGTTGCTCCTGCTTTCACAATTTGTAGTTGACTGCATAGGTATATCTTCACTCAGCATTCAGCAGCAGCGTGCGTTTGTTTTCAAAGTGGACTTTAAGTAGTGTTAAGTATTGAGCACTTCATTCGAATTTAATTGATTGATGGCTCTACTTGAATATGTTCAATCTGTACAAAGTGCAGCTTATTTTGAAGTCGACTCTAAAGTCAACATAAATTGAGTTAGAAAACAATTTAGGTAGGTTGGTACCCATAACACTTTTTTTTACTTTAAGGTTGATTCTAGGAAAATAGCGTACATAATTTGGCAATTTCGGTGGCTTGAAGGGTTGATGATGAATCTTACCAATAACATAAATTATACATTATCGAGAGTAAAATTATGAAGGGTATGGGCCGTTGCGATATCATCACAAAAATCTTACTAACTAACATTGGTCGGAATTCATGAATTAACTTGTTTCATTGAAAATATTTTATCAAACCAGTAATCCCTCACTCCCCGCTCTAAAAGTGTGTATTGAATAGCTGTTTTACCTCGGCACTATACCTGCCTGCTCATCATCTCCGAGCTCCACCAAACACACGCACACCTACCTACAAATAAACATTCAACCAAAAATATTTTATGAACGTATGCTACACTTTGCCGAACCGCAGCGAAACACTAGCTGTAGGCCAAGTCTGTAGAAAGATATGCGGTGACGATGATGATCATTTAAACCGTGGGTACGACAGAGATAAAGACGATAACAACAAACGTACATAGTTAGGGAACACGTTCCGCGGTGGTGTAGTGGTGTGCATGGGAATGGCATCGAAGCGAGCCTATATTCAGCAAACAAAACTAACACTCGGTGACTCGGGTGGAAAAAATGTGAAGCCAACTTTTTTTTGTCTCAGTCGTCTCTTTGAATTTATACTTTGGAATTCTTTAGGTCTTCGGAATTAAAATATCTATTTTTATTAAGGTATAACATACATAAACTAAAGGTAAAGGTATCATACAGTACGTGTAAATAATTATTGGACATAGGTATTAGAATTTTTTCCGAAAAAGAACGTTTACTTTTATTTTAGAAATTATACATTTTTGCACACATTATAAAATTACAAAGGGTTATTAACTTATACAGATTAATTTTCTTTGTCCAATTTCCTACAGCCTCCTTAATTTCTTGGAGTAGGCGTAAATTCTTAATTAAAAAGAGAGAGTAATTTTTGCTACATATTGCCCTTTTAAAATAATCTACATTTTAAGTGTTTGAAATTCCTTTTTTCTTCTAGAATAATAATCGACTGTTAAGTGAAAGTACCTACACTAACAGATGCTAACAGATCAAGCAACCAAATGGCAAATACAAAGAAATGATTTTTGTTTGTATTTTAAGTTAGAAACGCTTGAATTTTCTTCTAAATAATCTTTCTTTGTATTCAAATGCAATAAATTGGGTTCTTTAATTTTGCAAAGCAACGGATGAAATACTATAACTTTAAGGAACAAACACTTCGATTGGTGAATTTCGTTGCTTATCTCATGAATTAGGTAATTTTTTTTAGGTTTCCGAAAATATTAAATAAACTTTTGCTGTTTGCACTTGTTTTTTCTTTCTTTTCTGCGTATCGTACTAAGCAAACAAAAATACAACCGCTCTGATAAAGCATTTGAGTAAGCAAAAAAAAAAAAAAATACAAATCCTAGGTATATAAAGAAAAAAATTTAAAAAAATCACGATTTACGAAACGTTTCATTCATCATTTAAAATAAACAACTCAGCTTTTACCAAGTAATTAGTTTAATCAATTGATCTTGCTCAAATAGTGTTCCCATGAAGTTTTTCCATGTCCAACATGGGATACATAAATCCTGTTCGCTGATAAATGTTTACTTGTAAATTGAAAACAAAAACCAAATAACTAAAGACTCCCAATAAATTAATTTCCGCCTACTTGCTCCACTGTATGTGGAATGTTTGGGTCTGGCACCTAAGCCTCTCAACCAAACAAAAAAAACTAGATGAAATAATTTCAAATGAAGTTGTATTCGCTTCATCGATGAATCCCAAAAAACTGTCGTTTCAGCATGGTAGCTAGCAAAGAAGCGATTAAGTCTTCGCTTTTATAGTTTCTTCCAATGTAAATTGTAAAAGATCGTTAATAATTCGATTGTGTTTTAATACACCTGTGACAATATTTATTTTTATGTTGCATCTTCTCAAAAAATAATGTATAAGGTATGACATTTATATAGTAATAATAATAATACGATTAATGAATGTGTTATATATTATATATTTTTGAATGAATCTGTATTAACTTGTTTTAAATATTTGCTTAGTCTATAATAAATGAAGTAATTTTTTTTTAATTTTTCGCACTAATTTTAATACGTAGATATAGTAAATATATTTTTGTATATACGAGAAACTACGAAAATGGGGTTAAATAATGAACAAATTACACAAAACAGTTTACAAATGTTTAGCAAACAGAAATTTATTCAGTTTTTTTTCTTCAGATTTTTATTGAGTAGTTCTTTCCTCTCATATTTTTTGCGGATGGAAACGACACTGAGTGAAAAAATAGAACTGTTATAAGTTTGCTGTTGCGTTCGACGTTGTGTGTTGTACTATATAAAATACTCAGCCTTTAAAAATGGTGCTGTAAATTTTGTTATGGTAATGTGTTTCCAGCAATAGAATTTGAAAAAATAACATTCCACGGTGACGGACCCTAACCTGAAATTATTGCTGTTGGGTTCTAGTTCGATTCAAATACTGAAAAATATGTCTATCTAAATTATTTGAAACTAATATATATCTCATATATAGTATAATGAAATTACTTCGCCTGTACAAATTATTTTGGGTTCTCATTATAAAAATATTAAGCTTTTAAGACAGTTGTCAAATAGTTGACAAGTAAACGTGAGTTTAGCTCTTTGATTTGTTCCTTTCCTTACCAACGTTAATAAAAATCATCTATGTCATGGGGTCTAAACATGGCGAAACATGTGTTGGATTTAAATTTTGTTAATTTTGAATAATTAATTACCAAACATCACGACAAGGAAAGTTGACAAAAACCCCCACAAGTGTTTATTTTAACTTCTAACCCAACATAGAAAACATTTAAATACACTGGACGCAATAAAAAGTTAATAGCGTGTTACCATCCATATGGTGCTACAATATTATGAGCATGTACACAAACTGTATGTGCGAATGAATAACCCGGTTTGTCATCTAGTCAATCTTTCCTATTTTAATCTTCACGGATTATTTCATTTAGTGAACAAGTGGCGATTTTAAGTTAAACTATTAATATTTTTTATTGGGCCTAGTTGCAGAACATTGCGGATCAGTAATTTAATTTTTTAATATATACACACTACACACATAATATGCATCAGCACTACGCAGCGGCTGGTGTGAGTTGATTGGCACGTGTTAGAAGTTATTGACAGTCAATGGATTGTATTTATAATGTACTAACATGCATAACACCCCTTAAGTAAAGGGATGAAAGCCCTTTATATATTTAACCGGCTAAGTGGTAAAATTTTCTGCGAATAGAAATGTATCTACGCATGGACAAAGAATGTTTACAGCCACTAAGTAATAAACGAAATGAGGTTTCTTCCAAAGTATTATTGATTTTTTCCTTCTTGTCGAAAGCTTGATACAAAATACTAAAAAAACAAACCTACACACAAAAGGATATGCTCAAATATATTTTTATATAGTTTCCTTTTTTGGCTTGTTATCCATTTTTACAATTTTTATAACTATTTTTTGTATTAAATTAAATTTGTTGTTATTTATAATATTTTTGTTTAATAGGATCTAATAGGACTTCTAATATAGTACCCTCTGTTATTCCATTATTTACTATAACCACGTTTGATATTCGTCATTCACTATTGGTAACACATATTCGTTTTTTTATACCCTATCCCATAGGGGTATATTAGTTTTGACATTAAGTTTGTAGCGTAGTGAAATAATTTCCCTAGATATACCTCAAAGTATATGGATCGACTCAGAATCCCTAGCTGAATCGATCTAGCTATGTCTGTCTGTCCGTCCGTCCGTCCGTCTGTGCGTCACCGATTTTTGGGCCTCAAATTTTGAACTAGAGTTTTGAAATTTGGTATATAGACTCTCTATTCAACGAAGCAGAACACGTGTAAACATTTTTGAAATTCGCCCACTGCCACGCCCACTTGTAATATAAACGTTCTTTTTAGCAAAATGGTAAGAAATTTTGAAAAAAATTGTAAAAAAAGTTATTTATACAATCTGAATATCTATATTTTACCTTTTTTGCCACGCCGACTTTTTGGGAGCGTTTTTAGTAAAAAAACACTTTTCGGCCAAATTTTAAATTACTCGAAAAACCTTTTAATGTAACCATTTGTATTTGTATACCCTACGCCATACCATATGCACAAGAAAAACGTGATTTTTTGTCGAACCATACAAAATTTTGATAAACTATCTGAACAATATGTTGTGACAAAATTCAGTTTTCTATATTTCATCGCTATAAAGCCCACATTTCGTGGATATTCATTTAAAGGATGGGGTGGGATAGGATATTAAACTATCCACACAGCGGACTGTAGCCTTCTCATATGTTTTTTTTTTTTCATGTTTTGCGAAGTCTGAATGTAATAGATTAAAGTTATGAGTGGGGTATGATTTAGTTACTCAAAGGTTTATTTTGACATATTCATTTGCTGATGCTGTTTTCTATTGGTAAATCTAGATTTTGAACTGAAATTTGTCCTTTTTTTATTACCAATGGAACACGACTTCCAATTAATTATACCCTATCCCATAGGGGTATATTAGTTTTGATACATAGTTTGTAACATAGAGAAAGAACTGAGCTAGGTATACCTTAAAGTATATGGATCGGCTCAGAATCGCTAGCTGAGTCGATTAAGCCATGTCTGTCTGTCCGTTTGTCCGTCCGTCCGTCTGTAGGTAAACGGCTTTGGGGCTTAAATTTTGAGCTAGAATAATGATATTTGGTACATGTACGTGCTGTTCGAACAAGTGTAAAAAAATTTGAAATCCGCCCACTGCGTCGCCCCAATTTTAGAAAAACCTAATTTTAGGCCAAACCGTTAGAGTTTTTAAAAAGGAACTGAATAAGATATCTAGACAATCCTAATACATATATTTTTTTCCATACAAAGTTTTTGCCACGCCTACTTTTTGGGGGCGTTTTCCGTAAAAAAACATTTTTCGGTAAAATTTTAAACATTTGGAAAACAAATTTGATGCAAAATAATTGGGTAGTAAAACAATTCTTCCATATATCATTTTTATCCACGCTCACTTTTTGGAGGCGTTTTTATACAACAACCATTTGTATGCCATACCGTATGCAGGAGAAAAACGTTGTTTTTGGTCGAACCATACAAGATTTTGATAAACTGTCTGAACAATATGTTGCGACAATTTCAATTTTAATTTCAAAAATTTTTACACTTGTTCTGCTAAGAGCAACAACGAGCACGTGTACCAAATAAAATACCCAAAAACGGACGGACGAACGGACTAAATCGACTAAATGTTACAAATTATGTATCAAAATTAATAAAAAATTTATGTTTTTAACAATGGAAAACGAAAGTGTTTCGTAAATTTGAAAACGATTATCACTCAAAAGATAGTCGAGACCTCATGAGTAATCGCTCAACAGTCGTTTGTGATTAAACGTGAAGCAAGTAAAGTGATATCACCGACAGCAAAAACGACAATAATTGATCTTACGTGATTCAAGATGTACCGTCGAATTGTTATCGTCAAACGATGATCACTTAACGTAATGAATAATGCGTAATTAATAAGTTTGCATTAATTCATTCGATTGACTATGGTTGAAGAATGCAAAAAACATCAGGAGCGATAAATGGCGTCCAATAGACGTCCACAGAAGCATAATAATGGCGAAAAGATGTGAAACAAAAAATAACTTGAGCCTAAATAAGACACACAAACCACATGTAAATGTATTCTGGATGCACTCGCAAACAAAATGCAGTATGCAACTCTTTTCTACGAGTGTTTTTATTGTTGTGATACGTCGTCCTCATATCTCCATTTCCCTTCGGACAAAGAGACTAAAGAAACAGAACAGTTTTATATTTTAAGAACATGATTAGAACGACGACCATCGCGTATTTGATATTTATTGCTTAGTAAAATGTAATGTTTTAATATTCATCTGTTACGCGCAAAACGAATTTCCATCTAGTTTTCTAAAAATAATGGTTGTGTATCCATTTATTGGTGGCAATAGAACATAAATTGTCAAGCACCTAAAACTCGTAACAGAAACTACATCTATTCATTTACAATAAACAAAGCCTCATAAAAGAGTTGTTAAGTGTTTCCGACCCTGGGAATCTTGAGCGTGAATGCAAAAGAAATAAAATGTTTGCGCTTCAGGTTTTTCCTCTCCTCGCAATCCTTCCAGCATTCAAAAGCATGTTTGCCCGTGGGATGTGGGCTGTGGCTGTGTATGTATATATATATATTTGCTGCTATAGCTCTCTTTAAACAGAGGCGATTGTTTGCATTCATTAACCCCCGATGAGAATGTGCGTTTGCAGAGCGCTCTCGAGGAGTACATGAGATTTGTTTGTAAGTAGAATGTGTGTACGGTGAACTGTTGCTGCTGCTGTGACTACTGACGTTTTTTTTAATTACGTAAAAATGTACAAACACAATTTTCTCCTGGGGCACTCTGGTATTTCTCAATATAAACATGCTGATCGCAGCATCCGCCTTATAGTTTTCTTATAAACAATTGGTCTAATGAACTAGCGTTAAAATGAAAATTCTCATTTTTATCTGTAATCATGTTGTCCTATTGCACTTCTAATAATCACAAACTTGAGAGCTATATTTAGTTGTTGTGATTATTAACATGTAGGTACCATGTTAATTACATCCAAACAATTCAGGTCAATACAATTTTATGATCAAATCGATAGATAGATTTAGATAAGTTTAAATAGGTTAAGTTAGTCTTGTAAGTTCTAGTTTTTTATAATATAAAAAAAGTTGCGAATGGCTTCTAATGGGTTTTTATTATTTTCCTATTTTCAAATAAAATATAAAAATAATAATTTTCGATTACAAAATATAAAAATATATGCAAGTTATAAAAACAAAATAAAAAAAAAACATGTATTGTGAACCATAGTGGTCATTTACATTTTCAACAGTTCATATGTATAGCTTTAACGTTTATTTAGGCTATTAATTGGCACAAGTATGATAAGTTTGGCGCCAAAAATTTATAACGGTTTTTAGTAGAGGGGTCAAAATCAAGCATTTTTTACTATGGGAGGAGGGGTCTATCTCGTCCGTTTAGGAGGTAGGAGCAATTTTAGAAAAAAATGTTTTTTTGTCTAACCACAAAATATTTTTATAAACTGTCTGAACAATATGTTGTGACATTGCCCTTTTCTATATTGCATCTCCATGAAGCTCACATTTTGGGGATATATATTTTTAGGATGGAATGGGATAGGGCATTAAACGATAAAAGTTGGTACCCTTAACATAGGGGTATATTTGTTTTAACATTAGGTTTATAACATAGACAAATAATTTAGCTAGATATATGTACCTTAAAGTATATGGATCTTCTCAGAATCGATAGCTGAGTCTATTAAGCTACGCAGACTTTTTGGAAGCGTTTTAATACAAAAACTGTTTGTATAAACTCAAAATTTAGGAACAAAATATTTAAAAAATAATTTGTAAGTGTAATTTTTCTTATGTCTTCTAGTTTTTTAAGAAAATTGAAAATTATTGAAATTAATTCGGTGTATAAACAGTGAGATGCCTATCAGGGGGCAAGTTTCCCCCCTGCAACCCCCCATGCTTGTGCTCACTGTAGGATTAGGGAAGGGTGCGAAGTTTTTTTTTGTGTGTTGTTGTAAAATGTAATGGACTTGTTTTGCTGTACTTTACTTACAAAGATCAACATGATTCCTCTAAGAGAGATACCAAAAAACAACAATCATACAAAAATAGTTTAAATAATCTTTAATTTTGTCAAAAACTAGAAGACATAAAACTATTCGGTTTTTGTGTTCGTAAGAACTCCATTTCAAAATTATTAAAAAAAATGTTTGTTTGACATTTTTTATCATAGTTTTGAGTTTACATGCAAATTTTGCAAAAACAATTGACAAAACAATTTAAATTGAGGATTAAAGAACTGTTTTCTGGCTTTCAAAAACAGGATAATTCTTAATTTTCATTTTCAGTCTTCTTTTTTTTTCTAAAAGTGCCGCTAACTCCTTAACGGGGTGAGATAGATCCAAAGTAAAAATGTTTGTTTTTTTACTAAAAAAACGTTATCAGTTTCTGGTGCCAAACTTATTGTACTCTATCCTATTATTTATTTAATAATATACATTAAATGATTAATTAAACGTTAAAAAAAGGCGTCTCTAACGTTATCAGGCCAGGATGTGTGGCAGTAGTGTGATTTATTTAGTACATTTTATTCACAACTTGCTTTTCAAATTGTAAAATTTTTACAAATTGATTTAAAAATAAACAGTTATTTAAGAAATAAGTTAAAGATTTCAAGGCTTTTAAAAACATTAAAATTTAACATATAAATAAATGAAGCTAAAAAGATAAATAAATTAAGGTAATACACAAAAGTCATAAATGCATCTGGAGTTTGTTTATTCTATTCTGTATATATGAAGTTTCAGAAACTGATTACATAACAATATTTATTAAGTTGATGTTATGCTCATCGGTGTATATGTATAGTAACATTTTTTTTTCAGAAATGGTTCTAAGATACTGTGAATCACCATCGGTGGGAACGTGTTGTACGTACAGCATGGAAACAAAGATGGCCATGTCTTCTAGACTACATCTTGAAAAAAATTCCAAAGAAGAAATAAACAGACTATCGTCAGTATTGGGATCCAAAGCACATAAATTTAATGGTGAGTGAATCATTAAAAGAGATTTATAAATATATCCATTGTCTTCGTAAATCGTAACAGTGTTCAGTACGTACGAGTCGAAAAGTTAAATAGGATGTAGATATACGCTCCTATTTTGCTTAAATGCGGGCAGACAAATTCAAGTTTCTCTTTCGCAATGTCATAGTTATTATGACAAATTGCATTTCTGAAATTGAATAATCAACCATGTAAAAATATAACAAAATATTAACCGTACTTTAAATGTGTTTTAATTTAAATGTTGGCTGGTATGCAAGCACGAATACGCGTTTTATTAATTTTTTTTTGTAGATGTATTTAATCAGCTACTTGCTGAATCGAAGAAGGAATTCCACTCGATGTTCAAGCGAACGTACGGTGTTATATACGAACAAAATGCGTACGTTTTTTCCGATTTATTCACCGAATTGGAAAAGTACTATTCCCGTGGGAAGGTGGATCTTGGTGATGCAATGGATGGCTTCTTTAATACACTTTATCAAAAAATGTTCACAGTCTTAAACGCACAATACTCATTCGATGAAAAGTAAGTTGATTTATTTGTTAAAAAAATTTATTTATTTTCTCTTAGTTTACTTCACAATATATTTTTCCAAACATTATCTGAAACAATTATACAGAAAGTTAAATGGCTGTTTTTTTTTTTGCGGAAAAGATCAAAGACATAAATTCATAAACTCACATACAATGAGATATAAAATAGAACAACAACCACATCCGTGTCTATTTGAAGAAGTTTCAGTTGTATATTAAAAAATCAACTAACCTGTTGCATTAACATTGGTTTGTTACCTTTTTTTGTAGGAAAAGTAAGCAATAGGAACTAGTCATCAAACTAGTCACGGCCCCACCTCCCTTTGGCATATCTCAAATTTCTCTAGGCAGATAATGATATAAATAATTGTTTGTAACATTATATGGTCGTATAAAGGAACTGAGTACAGGTAGACCGAACCAAGACGACGACTTTTGTGGTGCATTATTGAATTTAGTACAGACGAGGTAACTAGTTGTCTACCGTACACATATAGAAGAGTTAGGACAAGTTATGCTTGTGCGTTTGAATATACATAATTAGAAAGTTGGCACCCTGTTTGCATGGCAGAGCTATAAGTGCACTTTAATTAAATTATGCAACAACAATAAATCTCTGTTCAACTATAGCAATTGTGTACTCAGAAAATGTTGTTTGTATTTTAATAAGATTCCGTACAATGCAATTCATGTTCTGTTAGGGTTTACACTGTGTATTTATACCCTATCGCATAGGGGTATATATATATAAGTTTTGACATTAATTTTATAACATAGAGAAATAAATAATACCTCAAAGTATATGGATCGACTCAGAATCGACTAGCCAAGTCTGTCTTTCTGTCTGTTCGTCCGTCTGTATGTCAACCATTTTTAGGCCTTAAATGTTAAGCTATATTGATGAAATTCGGTACATGGACTCTCTATCTGACGGAGCACAACAAGTGTAGAAAATTTCAAAATCCGCCCACTACCACGCCCACTTTCAGTGCTGGTCAAACGGTTGGGAATTTTGAAAAAGTGTCTTAAAAACATATGTAGTCAATCCTAATACATATCTATATTTCGTCCATATAAAGTTTTTTGACACTCCCTTTTTTTTATTAGAAAACCGTTTTTGTTTAAATTTGAGAGAAATTCTAAAAATGTTTGATGCAAATACTCCCGTAATGGCAAAACATTTCGTACTTAAATCATTTTCATCCAAGCTCAATTTTTGGTGCCGTTTTGCTACAAAAACCACTTGTATACCCCACGTTGTTTGTTTTTGATTTTTGTCGAACCACAAAAGATTAATATGAAGTGTCTGAACAATATGTTGTGACATTGCTTTTTTCTGTATTCCATCTCCATAAAGCTCACATTTTGGGAAAATACATTTTTAAGATGGAATGGGATAGGGTATTAAGAGATCTGCAACATTAAGTATCGATTCAGCCACACCCACTTTTTGGAGGCGTTTTCATACAAAAACCTTTTATATACCCTACGCCATACCATAAAAACGTTTTTTTTTTTTTTCGAACCTAAAAAATATCGGACAATATGTTATGACAGTGTCTATGTTTTTTGTAATTGACCGTGCTCTATTAAGTAACAAAATAGTGTAATAAAAAATAGAAAACAAAAATCCAAATAAATCACTTAAACGTTTTCATTTAAAAGGTATTTAGGTTGTGTGAGCGAACACATGAAGGAACTGAAACCGTTCGGTGATGTGCCAGATAAACTATCCGTCCAAATAAAGAGATCGTTTGTTGCAACACGAACATATGCACAAGCTCTAATGACAGCTGCTGATATTACGAAAAAAATAATGAATGTAAGTTGGAAGCTGTTTTAAAATAGAATAAAATTCAGCATCTTTTGTCCCCAACTTTAGATTCGCTTAAATGCTGACTGTACGGCTGCACTAACAAAGATGCAACATTGTGGTGCTTGTAAAGGCTATACTGAAAAACCCTGCACAAATTATTGTGTGAATGTGATCAAAGGCTGTTTAAACTACTACCATGAATTGGATATGGAATGGGATAATTTTGTTTCATCTATGGAAAAGGTCTCCGAACGTTTGCTTGGATCATTTAATATTGTCATGGTTGTGGAGCCAATCAACATAAAGATTTCTGAGGCAATTATGAACTTCCAGGTAAGGCATTATAATATAAATAACATATTTGTTTATATAATATATATATATATAATTTAAAACTACTCTATTTGCTTACGGTACGTTACTCGCTCCCTCTCCCTCCTTCCCAGTTGTTACTGCTTATATGACAGAGTGGATGTATGCCGTTGTCGTTTACATTTGGAAAAAACGTAATTTTTTTTAAATATTTAATAATGAGCTGTTTTTTTTGTGAAAAGTGTGACATTTGTCGTTTGAATTCAAACAAACTTACATAATGTCTTATCATGTTCTTAGTGTAAACAATATTTGGTAAGCCTTTCAAGCAATGCCCTAACAACGACAGGGGGAAAATGATTAATACCTTGTAGAATTGATCTATAGTAAACATCCGCTGGTCAAAAACATCACCTTTCTGAAGTGGTCATTATCTTTCACGTCATAAGTTTACCCTTACGCTTTATTCGAAAACGCCAGGCCACTAGCATAGATTATTGAAAACACGCTCTCAACTCAATGACGTGTTCTGTTCTCCCTTATCATTTCATCGTTTGGCATACAAAGTAATCATACAAATGTGACTGATTAGATTATGTGATGGTTCAAATTTTGATTTTTAAATGTCTGACTGATTTTAAATAAAAAAAAAACCAAAATAAAGAAATGATTTATAGCATGATGGTTATTTAATAGATATTTATTTACAGGAAGCGGGACAAGATATATCGAATCAAGTGTTCCAGGGCTGTGGCCGTCCATCTCTAGGACGTAGGAAACGAGCAATAAGTCCAAAGTTCGTAGAAACAAATAGTAAGATGACTGTAAATGAAAACACTGAATCGGACATTCTGGATATCGACGCCAAACTTGACGATGAAATTGTTTTAAAAGATTTCGTGCTACAGCGTATAAGCAAGCGTGCAGTTGAATCAGATTCAGAAGACATCGCTACATCTGATCAAGAGCAAAATAATCAGCCACAGAAAAACAGTGGTAGCGGTGGAGGCGGCAGTAGCCGAAAAAACAAAAAGAAACAAAACCGAAAGAATGACGACAATGACTATGTTACACGAGAACCCGTATTAGACAAGCTTATTAAAGAGATTAGGCAAAAGGTCAAGGATTCGAAAAAGTTTTGGTCAAATTTGCCCTTCCAAATATGCAACAATGGAAATATAACCGCTTCGTCAGATGCAGATAATATGTGCTGGAATGGGCATACCGTGGATAGGTAACCAATCTAAAACTTGAATTTTTCATGTCGATTAAACATTTCTTATAGATATATGCATTCAGTGACATCGGAGCATGGATCGTCAAATCCTGAATTTCCTGGAAATCCAACATCAGCCAAACAACAGAGTGCTGTTGCTGCTCAGCTATTTTACTTAAAAACTGCCATTAGTCATTTAAGAAATGCATATAATGGCCAAGATGTCGATTGGTCAAATCAAGGTGAATATTTTGATAGATCATCTGAAATGCATCTAACACTGCAATACAATTCTTATCTATTTCATGCATATGAATTAACAGTACTAAAACAAGTTCGTTTCACAGAAGAACCATATTATGGCAGCGGTTCAGGATCAGGTGGCGGAATCGATGACGAAGATGATGACGAAGGCTCAGGTCTGAGTCCAGGGTCATACACACCATTCCATAAGCCAACTACAGCCGGTGGCAATACAGAGCATCCGTCAGTTCGAGTCAACAAAATTGACAATAGTGATGATGAAGATGATGATAATGGTGGTATTATTGATCACACATCAGGTCCTAGTCACAATGGAGGTGCCGTAGACGGCGACAACAGTCGAAATAGTCACGAAGAAGAAGAGGATACAGGTGATGATCATCTGCAGACGAACAAGCCAAAGAGCAGTAGTGCCAGCAGACTGAAAAATATGTATTCACTATGGGGTTCAATGTTTACAAACTTATTCTCACTCCACGTTGTGATTTCATTTATTCGAAACAAACACAACCTAACTTTGCTGTGATAAAGTTTTCAAAATGTGTTGTGCTAAAAACAAATATTATTTCTATAAAGGAGTGTCCACCTTGTATTAGAAGCATTTTGTCTTTAAAAAAAGCATACATTTACGATGTAAATTTCGAATGAGTTTTAGAACCTAAACAAACAAAATTATTTATTTAACTAAAAAATAGTTGTAGAACGATTTTATAAAAGAAATAACTAACAGATATACGTAATTCAAAAAGTAATAAGAATAAATCTATAAAATGTATGTGAAAATAATGTGAGTGAATGAAAAAAAAAACATCTTTTAATGTTTTTATTTTTAACATGTAAATTATCAGATATAATATTTTAGTATTTTTTTTTTGGATATGTTTACCATAGGTAGATAAGGAGTGGTTGTAAGGTTTCAGGAATAAAATTACAGCACAAGATACAAAAATAGCTTTTTGTACGATTTATATAATGATATATGTATTTATGCAGGAATAAAATATATATAATCTGAGCTGCTAATCAATAATAGTCTCATAATATTGCTAGGCAACATGTGAAAGACGAATTTTTAGCATACGCTTAATATGGTCCTTACGATAATTTATATGTATAAAAAGAAGAGCAGTGAAATAAAAAAAAAACATTATTACTTATTTTGCATTTCATTTAAATATAAAAAATCATATTTTTAAATTTAAATTAAACATTTTTTTTACTGAACTTGAATGTAATTTATTTAATATTTGCTTTGGATTATATATTATGACTGAACTCTTTTTGTTTAAACATTGTTTTATTGTTTACAATATTTTCATATTTTTCTAATTTAGTTGCATCAATGCTTTAAAAACTTTGATTTACATTTTCAAGTAAACAAATTGATATCCATTTTATTGATAGGATCACCTACGACTATAATTAATAATGAACTATTATTATCTTTAATCAATCTTTAACCAAACTAGTTTAATTATTAGTGTTACAATTAGTTATGAAAACTACGTTCTTGAATGCAATACAATGAAAATTAACTCTTTAGCGAATTTTTGTTTATATAAATATAAAGTATAAAAAAATGTATAGGTACATATATATAAATAATATCTTAAAAATAAACATGCAAAAATAATAGATAAAAATACACTTACGTTTTACACCACACGTTTTGTGCTTTAAAATGCTAAATTATTTTTTTTTTTAAATTAAGAAAAATAGAAATCTTTATTAAAGCGGATTTCTCAATGTCAGTGAATATGTTAATAATAAAAATAAATGAAGGATGTGATTTAAGCATACTAACATAGCGTCTGAATTTTATTGAAGTATACTGCTTTTAAAGTCATAAGGCTCATTTGAGCTGCAATAGATGTTGCGTCACACACTGATGAATAAGTGTCAGTTTAAATAAAAAGCTTTTGTATTTTTAAATTTGAACTACAGCGAAGGATTGTTAATCTAAGGTAATCGGTCAGCTTCAGCTTCATAAAATAATGCCAAACTTCACAATATAGTTGTTCAGGACAACGTCAGTGTCAAACTGTCAAATGACAAACTGACATCATCTGTATGTGCCTGTTCACACAGGAGTAAAGTCACTGATTTCCATCAATTAGCGCTGGGTGCTGGGAAATATGTGTAGGAGGAGGGGAATGAAAAAACACTTCGAAATTTTGATTTATTCAGTGAGTATCTCTGACATTCTCTTTTGTGGTCCTATTCCATCGTTCCGGATAAATCAAATTTATTAATGTTTGAGCTCGAGGATAGAAAGGTAACATTACATTACAAGCTTCCATCTGCACGAGAAAATTTGCTTTCCGCCATGATGGAAATCTCAGTTCCTCGCGTTCCTTTTTGTCGTAGAGAATTAAACACTCGATATCTTGAGATAATTCAGTTTTTGCCATTTTTAAATAAGGAAAGAGCAGAGAGAAATTAAAATACGCAGAGTAATGTTCATTACGTGTGAACACCCAATGATCCTCCCGTGTTATCTGCGACTATGAAAACAAACTTTTGCACAGAATACTTTTTGTTTTTTTATTGCAATTGCATTAATATACATACTTTGCAATGATGCTGATCATGAATCCCACTCCTTATATATCAATTTAATGATTTAACACACTTTCTTTGTATTGTTATAAGTTAATAAATTGTGTTTTACTCCAAAAAGAGACAACGCATTTGTGAAGGAGATAGTAACTCTATCGACTATCGATAAATGTAGATTTTCTATCGATAATCGACGCTTTCAATAGGAGAAAAAATTTTAGCTGTGAGGGAGAGCGAAACATTGTTAAGCATTGAATTATTTGGAAACACTGAGGGATATATCTAATATCTAGGAATGCGAATTTGAATAGATTCTGATCAATAGCGAATCGCATAAATGGCATTTTGATACTTATAATGCTTGTAAAGTGTTCATTGATGTAATATGTGCAACATGTATTCAGATCATTATTATATATACTTATTTGTATTATAAATTGCAGAGAGTGAGGCTTAAATGATTAATTTGAAACAAAATAAAATAATGGTGTAGGGGAAAATGTTTGGGGATGGATAGCATTAAAAATGAAGGAAAAAGCTTAGCAGTCTCTTATAATAATTACAACATACGAGCAACTAGATCAGCTGTATGCGATAAAGCAATTAATCGAATATCTTAAAGCAATATTCATTGAATAATCTTAAATAAAAAATGTTAAAACAGCAACATCTGAATTTACAGAATTTACACATGCAACAATGAACATTGTATAACCTTTATTACCGTCTGACTATGCTGTTGGAGCACATGTGTTTTCAGTTCTGATTAAACTCTTCAAATAACGAAAACACCTTGGATTGAAAAATTATATCTTTAACTGTATTACATTTTTAAAATTAACTCTAATATTTGCACAATACTTGTAGGAAATAGTAATCGCTTCAATGATGTGAAGTCGTATGATCGTTTGTATAGGTATTTTATACAAGTTAAAGGGCTGAAGCTATTGCATATATTTATATTTTCAATATTTCACTATAAATCCACGGGGCGGGTTTTGAAATACACAAATAGCCCTATAAGAGCCACAACACCACCTAGAATAGGCAACACTAAAGTAGTAATTTGCTTTTGGATTTCGGAATTCTCGAGTTTACGTTCCTTTTTTTGTTTTCGGGTTTCTCTCACTTTGCCTTTCAACTGACGCATATTTTTCTGAAATAGTGTAATTATATGAACTTGTATTCGATTGACGTGCCATAGATTTAAAATTTATTTTAGATTAAATTAGGTACCTACTTACATTTTCTTATGTTCTATCACACAATGGGATACAGCGTGTTGACGTGTAATCACAGCAAGCAACTACATGAATATAAAATGAAAATGAAGTGAAGAAGCAAATCCAATGACAATGCAAAAACGGAACGACATGAAATATGACAAGTGTTTTAACCATTGAAACGTCTAAATTATATCAAATGTAAGCAACTAAACACAGTCGATTTGATTTTTTGTATTATCACACTATATTTTACGGATTTTTGTTAAGTGTTACACACTTTCGGTTATTGTGGTGCGAATTATGGCCTTCTATTTGCTGTTATCCATCAAATCTTTTGCTTCATTAATTTTTGCTGCTAAGTATGGGGAACCTCCCCGATCGGGGTGATTTAGCAGCATAATTTTTTTGTGTGCATCCTTCACCTGAAATGCATGGGAAGTTCATAATGTGCTTATTTTTAATGTAACTGTATATTACCTTTCCCTTTGAGGCGGTCGGGCTAACACCCAGAATAAGTGAGGCTTCTCGTTTGCTCATTTTTGGATCAAAACCACCCTTATAGTATTTCGAATTTGCTAATGATTCTGCGTCGAATTTTGGAAGATTCTTAATGGCTTCATTGAACTTCACGCTCATTGCAGGAATTTGGCGCATTAGGTGCTTACCAGCGAAGCCCACGGCAGCCACTCCAAGACCAGTTAAAATTACCGAGCTAGCCTGAAAGAATCCAATTTAATAAATTAGTTTTAAAGCTAAATATTTACTTAATTGTAATTTTAACCATTTTCAATAGAATTCCGCACTAAATATAAGTTACACTAGAATGTATTTCGTAAGACCAAATTTTGACAACCACGTGCATCAGCTGATTCAGTATGTTTGGTATTGGTATACGCTGATATGATGGGTATAATTTTATAATTCCACATTGTTCTCGTTGTACCAGATTATCACAACAATTATTTTTGGCAAATCTGCAAATAATATCGTTCATATATTTGTACCGACTACCGAGTGTAATAGTTTATATTTAGTTAATTTATAGGAAAATATTTTACCCCTCTTTTCATATCCAAGAATAATAACCAAGAATGAAAATGAAACAATATTTTTCTATATTGACGTTTGAATCCATTTATACCAGTTCAGCTGCGTTTCGCAGATGCTGTCAGACTTGTAATTTTTGAGGGTATACGTGGTTGGAAATTTCGTGCCGTGCACCGGTAGCCCTTGATTTTAATAAAACTATGTTTTAACTAATATTGTAGTTTATAGAAAGAAAATAAAAATGAATTCTTTGAGGTAATAATTCTTTTTACATAACAATAATCAGAAAGCTATAACGAGTAACATTTCCCGCTTACAGGCAACATGTTTACGGCCTTCTATTGGCTGTTTTGGCGTTTTCATCGATGCCTTTAATAATTTCTACTTCGAAGAGCTACCCTATTACTACCCTCATCAATGCAAAGTGGGAACAAACTCCTTTATACCTAGAAATGGCTGAATACCTTGCCGATGAAAATCCTACTCTATATTGGGATTTTCTAAAAGATGTGATTCGACTTGAAAGACCACTTGCGGAAATTGGTAAATTTATAATGTCCGTAGAATATTAATTATTCGTCACTCACCATGCAAATTAACATTTAGATACGGAATCTAAGCAGTATATCACATCAATTAATATGGTTAAGAATCTTGTTGGAAGATCACAAGTGCCCCTACTTAAACTTGCAGTGTCAATGCATAGCTTAACGCCTAGAATTCAGGCACATTTTCAAATAGCAAACGAGGTGCTTACCAACGGGGAATGTAAAACTACTAATTTCGTTACGGTTAATAACGAAATAGCCTGCACTCCAAATGAATTGAAAAGCAAATTGAAGGTGACATCTTCTCGAACCGATGAACATTTGACTTACGCCTTTGATCATATATATCCTGGATCAGAAAACTCGACCGGAAAAGTCGTTGTACTGTATGGTGACATAGGAACAAAAGAATTTCGCGAATTCCACAATAAACTGGAGAAACTTGCTGTGAATGGAGATATAAAGTACATTTTTCGACATTATCTACGTAATTCATCGGGGAAAAAAGTCCGTCTATCTGGATATGGAGTGGAACTCCATCTAAAATCGACTGAATACAAGAGTCAAGATGATTCACAAAAGGTAGCAGATGAAGACATTAAATCTGTTGAATCAGGAGAAACTGAAGTCGATGGATTCGATTTTGTTGCTTTAAAGTAAGAACATAATAGATAAATGTCCCCTCTGACTGTTTTTGTTTTATAGGGACAAATTTCCACATATGGCACATGCTCTCGATCGACTTCGAAATAGCTTGCTTGAAAAAAGTGAAGAAATTGCTGCATTGAAGGCTTGGGAGTTCCAAGACCTTGGTCTACAAGCTGCACAGAGGGTTACTGAAATACAAGGGGAAGAGGCTTTACAAATTTTGCAGTTTACTTCACAAAATTTTCCAACACAAGTAAGTTTAGCGCCAGAAAAACTTAATGTGGTTATTTTTGAGTAATGTTATTGCAGGCTAAATCTCTACTACCACAAAAAGTTGACGAACGTTTAAGGCAAGAGGTAAAACATAATACAGAGGCATTCGGTAGAACCCTAAACATTGTTCCACCAGACGGAGCACTGTTTGTTAATGGATTGTTTTTTGATGCTGATACTTTAGATCTAAGCTCACTCGTTGAGACATTTAGATCTGAAGTTCGAGTCCTTGAAAACCTTTACAAAAATAGTGAGTGCCAATTAAAATAATTGCCAGCATCATTTATTAAACGACACTAATTTCAGACGTTGAGGGTAAAATTGCGTCATCTCTTCTGACGTTGGACCTCTCCAGTTCATCGACAAAAGAGTTTGCTATTGATATTCGGGATACAGCTATAAATTGGATTAATGACATGGAAAATGATCCCCAATACCGTCGTTGGCCGGCTAGTGTAATGGATCTGTTACGGCCAACCTTTCCGGGAATGTTGCGAAATATCCGCAAAAATGTTTTTAATTTGGTAAATCCTTAAATGTTTCTAATAAGATTGACATTACATTTAGGTTATACATGTTGCAGGTTCTTGTAGTTGATCCACTTCACCCAGATAGTAGAACGTTAATTAAACTTGCCGAAAGTTTCGTGGTCCATCTAGCACCCATTCGACTTGGTTTGGTATTCGATGCAAGACAAAAGGCAAACACTTTGACCGACGATTATATGCACATATTTTGTGCATTTAATTACGTTTCGCAAAAGAAAGATCCTCGAGCGGCCTTGAGCTTCTTAACTGACGTATGTTTTGCTTTTTATTTGTTTATTAATATGTAAATGGTATCAAACATTTTATTAGATATTCGTAGCAGTGAAGCCGACGCAACCATTAACCCAGAAAGATATTCGTGCACAGCTAAGAAAAACGTTTGATAAGTTGTCTACTTTAGAACTAGATGAAATTCTTAGTGAGGACTCTGACTATGATTATGGACGTACGCTTTCTGAAGAGTTTGTCGAACGGCTTGGCTTTAAGGATTCGCCTCAAGCTCTGTTAAATGGCGTTCCGATGCAAAAAAATGTTCTAAACTCCGATGAGTTTGAAGAGGCTATACTCACAGAAATTATTCAGCAAACATCAAGTCTTCAAAAAAGCGTCTATCGCGGTGATCTAACTGATGTTGAAAATATGATGGATTACTTGATGAATCAACAACATGTTATGCCGCGTCTTAATCAACGAATTTTGTCTAGCGAAAATGTCAAATTTTTAGACCTCACAGGAAATGCACACAAAGATCTTAGCAATGTTAATTCGTTAGCACAGTTATCCAATCGCGATATGACAGCAACTTTAATGGATAATTTGAAATACTTTACAGGAAAACACTCATCGGAAAAAATCGGTGAAAATGATATTCATTTTTTGACTCTTTGGGTGTTTGCTGACTTAAATGATCCCAAGGGAAGGGAACTTTTGATAAGCGCCTTAAAATACACGGTATTGTTTTGTATACAATATGCATACTAAAGGAAACTTAATTTGTTTTTGTTTAGAAATCTTCCCCAAGTTCGAGAGTAGCATTTATACCTAATGTCGAAGGCGGTTTTATTCCAAAGAAAGATAATATAAATCAGCTCGTTTGGGCATTGTCTCAAATGGTTCCCGGGCATGCTGGTCTTCTACTAGCTCTAAATTGGCTGCAACAACCGGAGGGTCCTTTTAATAACTTACCGGTAGTATGAAATTTATATATATGTATAACATAATTATTTCACTTTCTTAAGGAACAAATTAATGAAATCATGCAATCTACTGAGTTGCACATGAAAATGCTGCGAGTCTATACCCAGCGCGTTTTGAATGCCAAAAAGTCTGAACGACTTGTTGTTGCCAATGGAAAAATATTTGGACCGCTCTATAATGACGAACAATTCAATATGGAAGATTTTGGATTAGTAGAACGTTGCAACACTCATCAATACGGTGATAAGATTCGGAAGGCGCTTCTCAGTCACAGCGATGTTGGTCAGTATGCAAATTATGTATTTTCTGTCCTAAAAAACAACCATTAATTCGTTTCCTGTTATTAGATTATGAAATTTCAAGCGATATACTGCTAAAAATTCTGTCAACACTGCTACCAAGGGAAACTAAAACCAGATTCCTGATGCCATCTGATATCAGAGATGATCACTCAGTTGTTAAGCTACCGCCAAAAGATTCAAACCAATTGTATTTTGATATTGCTGCTGTGCTAGACCCTGCGTCAAGAAGTGCCCAAAAACTCTCCTCGATTTTAATGCTACTGCGTAACACAATTAATTGTCGAATGCGAGTATATATGCTTCCGGTTTCGCAGCATAGTGATATGCCGGTTAAGAAGTATTGATTAATCAAATCATATTTTTGAATTTCATGTTAATAGTTTGCTAATGTTTCGCAGCTTTTATCGGTATGTTGTCGAACCGGAAATTCAATTCTTGCCTAACGGTATACAGTCGGAAGGTCCAATTGCCAAATTTGCCGGGCTACCCGCAAATCCATTGCTAACTCAAAATTTACAGGTACATAGACATAAAGCTAAATAAATATGTAATAGTTAAAATAAATAATTATAACAATTTTTAGGTACCAGAGAATTGGTTGGCTGAAGTAGTCCGATCAGTTTACGATCTAGATAACATAAAATTAGTTGATATTGGCGGTCCTGTTCACAGCGAGTTTGAATTGGAATACATACTATTGGAAGGTCATTGCTTTGATTCAATGACAGGGGCGCCACCAAGAGGGCTGCAGGTCACACTCGGTACGAAAGATAATCCCACCATGGTCGATACTATTGTTATGGCCAACCTGGGCTACTTTCAGCTAAAAGCCAATCCAGGTATTTGGGAACTTCGCCTGCGAGATGGAAAAAGTTCAGAAATTTATGATATAACGAAGTAGGATACAATTGAATATTGTACCCAGTTATAATTATCTATAACATTTCCTTCTTTCTTATTCAGCGCTGAGGGTACGAACACGATTCACACTAATAATTTTACACGAATAATGATTGGTTCTTTACGCTCACATGTAATAAAATTGCGAGTAACTAAAAAAACTGGTATGACAAATTCCGAATTACTGGCTGATGAAGAAGAAAGTTCTAAGGGCATATGGAACTCAATAACAAGCTCTTTCGGTTCAAGCTCGGTCGACTCTGATGCGGATATAATTAATATTTTTTCCGTCGCCTCGGGACACTTGTATGAGCGTCTTCTTCGCATAATGATGGTGTCCTTAATGAAGCATACCAAGGTTATGATTTCAATTAAAATAATGAGCGTCAACCATAATTAATTTCTTTCAACTTAATTTATTTGTAGACTCCTGTCAAGTTTTGGTTCTTGAAAAACTACTTGTCGCCTCAGTTTACAGACTTTTTGCCGCATATGGCCAATGAGTATGGATTTCAATACGAACTAGTACAATATAAATGGCCTCGTTGGTTACACCAGCAGACAGAGAAGCAAAGAACCATATGGGGCTATAAAATTCTCTTCCTCGATGTACTATTCCCCCTTAATATTCGTAAAATTATATTCGTGGATGCAGATGCTGTGAGAAGTTTTTTTTTTTTTATTACTCATTTTAATTTTAACATCATAATAGATTGTCCGCAGTGATCTTAAGGAACTGAACGATTTAGATCTAAACGGTGCTCCCTACGCCTACACACCCTTTTGTGACTCTCGCACGGAAATGGAAGGCTTTCGATTTTGGAAACAAGGATACTGGCGGAGTCATCTAATGGGTAGACGTTATCATATTTCTGCTTTGTATGTGGTTGACTTGAAACGTTTCCGAAAAATTGCGGCTGGAGATCGCCTAAGGGGTCAATATCAAGCACTCAGCCAGGATCCCAACAGTTTATCGAACCTCGATCAGGACCTGCCAAACAACATGATTCATCAGGTGGCTATTAAGTCACTGCCTGAGGAATGGCTATGGTGTCAAACATGGTGCAGCGACAACTCTTTTAAAAAGGCTAAGGTCATTGATTTGTGTAACAACCCGCAGACTAAAGAAGCCAAATTAACTGCTGCCCAACGTATTGTGCCTGAGTGGAAGGACTACGATCAGGAAATAAAAAAGTTAATGGCAAAAATTGAAGACCATGAAAACAGTGAAGAAGATGTCGCCTTACACCCAACCAAACATAGCGAATTGTGATCAGTGCAGAAAAAAGTCCAACCAATTCCACACCAATAAAAAAAGATAAATCTGTAAGATAATAAGAAATTGAATAAAAAAGGAGTGAATTCATACACACTTTTTATTAACATTTTTTATATAATTTCCGTTGCTATTAACTTTTATTTGTTTTGCAAACGACTTATGTATCTAATACTGTCTGGATTGGGATCCAAAGCCCAGCCCAACACCCCGCATAGTATGGGTAACCTGTCTGGCAACCTCATACTGTTGCTCCATGTTGGAAAACATAGCTTGTCTTGACTTAACATCTGCACCTTTCTTTTTTCCAGAATTTGTATCGGTTTCACTTTCGACAGGCTTGGGTGGAGATTTTATGCCCATCAGACGCATGAATTTAGACGCAACCTTACCATCAGAATCTTCAGAGAACGTAGCATGACCCCATTTAGCTGCAGTGTCTTCCGTTTTTTTAGCTCCCCATATTAGCTTTCTCTTCTTCACTTGTTCGGCGTATTTTGTAGGATTAATAATGTTGGGATTGTAATAAGTGGGAAGTGTAATTGGAGTGGCTTCAGTTTTAATACAATCACTTGGCATCTTTGGAGGGACGTCATTCAGTGGAAGGCTAACGACAGCATGTAATGCAGTTTGAGACTGAGATACAGAAGGTTTAGGAGTTAATTCATCTTTTTGATCCAATTTCGCCTGTTTCTCTCCTCTATATTGTTGGTCTGCAGCTGGTGTTGATGCATTCGGTTTATTATATGAGAGATATTCCTTTGATACCGAACGGGATCGTGATCTGGATCGATTACGATGACGATAGCTTGTTGATGGATTACGATCTTTGTTTTGAGGTGGCGGCGATTCAGAAGGTCTTCTACGTCGGTCTTTATCACGATACGAGTTATCTTTGTCATGTCTCTCTCGACGATATGTATCAGAACGATCGCGACGATCTCTGTCTACGTCTCGGTCACGTTCCCTAGGGCCATCTCGTCGTTTTCGGTCATCTTTAGAGTCTCTTCTCTTGTCATGAGTTCTCCGATCGCTCCGATGATAATAGTCTTTGTTGCCGATAAACCGACTAGAACCACATCTGTCGCTTTCTTCTTTGTGTATGCTCTGGGTAAATCAATAATATATAAAATTAATAGTCTGCTTTGGTCAATTTAATGATTTAAACATTAACAAATCTAATATTTATTGCCTGTTAAGTTTCGTTTAAAGCATTTATATATATATATATAATAACCTTTCGAGAACTAGAATGTGAAATTTCTTTATTCCTCTGCGACGAGCATTGACCTTTATCACTCATACCGCCTCGTGTTTTCTGAAATCAAAAAATAAAATAAAAAAGAACCGATACATTACTATTTTTATTAATAGATGTTTAATTTAATAATTCATGAGTTTGGCAATATAAATCATGTCTTGCTAAATTGACCTAGTTGAAGTTGGTCACATCATGTTATTGTATTACATATAATATAGATCCACTGATTATCTTCAGCATATAGTAGCACCTTTTAATCCTGGAAAAAAACAGTTAATGGGAATTTACTTAATACTCACGTTCTGAGAAGAATTTGTATTTGGTACAGGTTTAGTACACATACGAGTATAATGTTCTGGCAACAGTAAGTCTAAATCATTTGCAATTGCATTTGCACACAAACAAACTTCTATTAATCATCTTGTGTGATGTGACTGAGGTGAGGTAGTAGTTGATTTGAGAATTACACATAATAACACAGTGGATTTTCGTTAATATTATCATTTTGTTTAGATGTTTTGTAATCTTATTTTCTATTCTAAAATGCAAACATAAGCACTGCGGTGTATTTTGTTTTTGCGTTAAAACAAGATACACCTATTCTATAGACAATTTGCTTAATATACGTGTGTACTTAAGGCAAATTTTTAACATTAATATAAAAAAACAAAGAGTGTTGTTGTAGTTCTATTCTAATGCTGGATATTTCTTTAAGAATACAAAGTTATGCTAATTAAATTTAAAGCGGTTACCTCTTCTTTGTGGCGACGACTAGAGTCTCCTTTACTCCGTTTATTCGGATCGATTTCAAGCTCCGGACAGCGTTCAGCCTAAAGAATTGGCAACTATTCAGAAACAGCAAACTGTGTTATTTATTTAAATACTAATAGCAAAGTTCATTTTATATTGATTGTGTCATATTTAATTTAAGGGGTAGAGATTTTAAATCTCTAGTAAAAAAAAATATAGCCATACTGTTTTTTCATGCTCAAAAAAATATTACAAAAATGCATATAACCATAACCAATGTTAAAAGATTGCAAGATGTATAAAATAAGTTGACATGAAAGCAATTTTATTGATTTGTTGAGACTTAGGGAAGACGCCATTTTACCATATTTCCCTCATTCTGTTTTAACAATCCTATCTGGTTAAATATTGAATGTGTTTTTATATTTACCGCATTTCTATTTGGCGAGTCCTCATGTTCATCTTCACTGCAATAGTTAACCAGACCTTCCATGATTGCAAAATTAAAAATGGGATATTTTTATAATCCGATTTATTTATGAAGTATGAAAGAATTTCTGAGTTTATTTTATTCTCAAATCTTAAATGTCAGCTATTCGATTTCGATATATCACGATGTTCCATAATATTGGTAATTGGTATAATATTACATTTTCACTTAGGGTTAATAAAAATCAGTAATCTAGTACACTCAAAAATTGTACTATGTGTAATAGAAGGGGTAGAGATCAGGTAAATACCTGGGGCCTGCACTGGCTTTTACTACGAAACAACAAGTGTACAAGAAGTAATTCTTAACTTATAACTAGAGTTTCTGCGTACAAATACTTAAGTTATATGTTAAAAATTACCATTTATACAATTCTTGATGTTTCGTGGTACATGCCCCTGATCTCTGTAGAAATAATAGTGCGCAAATTTAATCTTTGGTATTTGATTTCAAATAAGTGTTATTGAATTGTTGAACGAGAATAAAGTCATAACCGTTTTGTAAATAATATAATTCTAGATATAAGGGTACGTTTTAATAAATTATGTTTAACCACAACACAGAAAAAGGTTTTATCATTCGAAACCCGGCTTAATTCTATAATATAATTGA
This sequence comes from Rhingia rostrata, assembly GCA_949824845.1. NCBI lineage: Eukaryota > Metazoa > Arthropoda > Insecta > Diptera > Syrphidae > Rhingia > Rhingia rostrata. Next base: position 106,977,622 of record OX463757.1, read on the forward strand.
TTTTTTCAAATGGAAATGCATAAAACAGGAGGTCCCACCATCGTGCTCGACCCTGGGTACTAACGAGCCTGTTGTGCCAGAATATTGTATTTGTAAATTAAAAAAAAAAAGTATGGCGCAATAGGCTCGTTAGTACCCAGGGTCTTGCTTTTTTCTCACAACCATTCATGTGGGCATGTGTACTTCTTACCCGATATTATATTTTAAGTTAAGTTTTTTTTAATTGTTTGATAAGAAATAATTATTCTGAGTATATAAAAGTTAATAAAAATCTATAAATATGGAAAATGAAATTTAAAAACAGTGGTTTTTAAATTCAGTAAAGGGCCGTCCAAAATGCGAATCTTCCTTTTCTGATATCTTTCCTTTTTACAGACGATAAGCGGAAGTGAATATTATATCCTTCTGAAAGTAGGCATTGATATTGATATGAGGAATATATTGTCCAATTGAAGTGTTAATAATAACAAGGGGATGTTAAATATCCGCTTTTATCGCTTTCCTAAGGATAATGGTATCAGAAGCAATGGATCAATTTTTTGTCGGAGGAAAAACAATTTTAACACAGAAACGTAGCAAATTTGCTCTGCATAGTTCACTGCAGAAGATTTCGAGACGAATCAAAAATTTGATATGGATATGTTCCTGTATTTAAGTCCTTGTTTACATTTTATTTATGGATAATTAAAGGATTATGCGAAAGAAAAGGCTACAAGTTGAAGCCGGTAACTTGTCCAACTGTTGAACCACAGTGGAGGTGGTTCCTTAATCCAGGGATAGAAGAGTGAAATATAAAAAAGAATATGATTGCGAAATTGCTGAAAGAATACTCCAGACACTCCAATTGTTCCTGAGCCAACAAAATATATGATTCAGATCAAATTGAGATGAACAACAACGTTGGAGATGTTGAAGATGAAACTAGAATACAGTTGCAGGAGCAAACCTTTTATAACAAGATATGTAGGTTGATGCTACTATTATTAGTACCTACAATAACAACCAATACAACAATAACCAATTTTTAGTGGAATCTTAAGCTAGAAAGTTTTACCACCATGAAAGAATGCAAAGATTAGAATTCTATTTGCAGCAATGGGTATACCAATGCCGTCTTTAAAACAACGCAAATGTTGCAGTGGATGACAAACCCGGATCTGGGTTCTGATTGCACCTTTGCAGGTATATCAACAGTGAATATATTTTACGTCGGGTTTATGGGTAAATGAATTAGGATAATAGATGCCAACCGCAGAACTTCTACTACTATTCTCCAATGGTTTCGAATGCGAGGGAAGCGTAAAAAATATTTTCAGTGCCAGAATGTATTTTAGAATTAGAAAATTAGATAAGGAAATTAAAGAAAATTAAAACAAAAGAAGAGAAAAAAAGTGAAAATAATACATTGACAAAATTACTTTTCCTTTGTAGGAATACATAACCGTTGCATGAAAAGGCTTAATGTGCTGTAATAAATTATAAATTATACATTAAAACGACATTTTAGAAAATACAAAATAATGTACTGATATTTCGCTTTGAGTTAATCAAATATTGAATTGATCTATATGAATGCTCACTATTTTCACAGAATCATTACAATCAGCAAAAAAATTGTAGAAGATCTTAATAACTCAATAAAGAATCAGGCCTATCGCGATATATTTTTCCTGGGAAATTGTTCCCATTCAGCAATCTGAATTAAATTGCTGACAAGTGGAAAATCCCCGGCAAATTTTATTTGCGATAGGCCTGAATGTATTAAAATTAAAAAACCTTTTTCATGCTGACACACTTTTAAGACGTGTACCATGGTGTTAAAATTTTAGCCAGTAAATATAGAGCCAGTATGGTGAATAGAGACTTAAAAATTTTAACCTGCTCAACAGCTCGCTAAAATTATTCCAGCGGCTAATTTTTTTTCATTTGGAAAGCACGCTCATGGATTATTCCTCGTTACCAGTGTTCACATGTCCATGAGCACAAATTTCTTTTACTGACAGTAGCTAATTATGAAGGGATTTTGTGATGATCTTTCTGAAAAAATGTGTTGCAATTCGGAACAAATTTACTTTAGCACCAACTCACTTTTTTCAATTTTTTTTATTCTACTCACTATTTCATGCTGATAATTTAGTTAACACAATAATGCATAATCCTATATAATCTCTCATTCCTTAATGAATACCCTTATTGATTTTTACCAATGGAAAACGCCATAAGTTGAATGCGAATATGGTTCTGCACACACCCATTTTTGATACAGTGTAGTTACGCCATTTTTGACATACATCATCCAAAACGTCAAAACTCTGTGCCCGGTTGGTTGTTTTTAGGTGTTGGTTGAGTGATTCACTGATTATTTTGTACATTTCCTTATTCAAAATAAATAGACTATTAACATCATGGCCGCAACTTTAAAACCATATCTAACAGCGGTGCGACATACATTGACTGCCGCAATGTGTTTAACCAATTTTTCATCACAGGTAGTGGAGCGCCATAACAAACCTGAAGTGGAAGTCCGTAGCAGCAAGGAGCTGGTACTTACGCCAGTCGTAATTTCTCGCAACGAGAGGGAACGTGTGTTAATTGAAACTAGTGTCAACTCTGTTCGCGTTAGCATTGCAGTCAAGCAGGCCGATGAGATTGAGAAAATCTTGTGCCACAAATTCACCAGGTTCATGATGAGACGTGCCGAGAGTTTTGTGATTCTACGAAGGAAGCCTATAGAAGGATATGACATCAGTTTTCTAATTACCAATTTCCACACTGAACAAATGTACAAGCATAAATTGGTCGACTTCGTCATTAATTTCATGGAGGAAATCGATAAGGAGATAAGCGAAATGAAACTTGCAGTTAACGCCAGAGCACGTATCTGCTCCGAAGAATTTTTAAAACGATTCTAAATTGACACCGTTCTGAGGAGGTATTTCCACAACTATAAAACTGATATCATTACCAATGTATTTGAAACAGCTGCCCTCGTTTCCATTTTATGTTCATAGAGAAATACAATTATTATTTAAATTGGAGTTATCTTTTGATTGCATTGTAAGCAACTATTTATACAACTTAACTTAGTTCGATTAGGTAAATTGTTTAATTGGGCGGTGGCATACCCAATCCCTGAAACTCTATAGCAGCGCTAACAGCTTGTTGATCAAAGTAATTCATGCTTTCTTCAGTCGCGTCCTCGATGGCTTGCAAACTGGGATGTATTACCCTATGAACTCTACGCTGTATACCATGCGATTCAATAGCCATGTTGATGGCTGATTCTTCTAAAATTACGGATACGTTATCCCGTAAATTGGCGTCAATGATACTGTTGAGAAAATTATCGAATTCACACCAAACGACCGCATTTCGTTGCCACTGATGCAACTCTTCATCTGTCATTAAATCTGAAAAAGTAAATTTATTCTGTTTTTCCTGAACTAAAAATAATAATTTGTTAAAGTTACAATTGGTTTTTCTTATATATCCGGCCAAATACATTACGAATTTAAGGAACTTATTCAGTATACTATAAGTGGTTTACCCAAGTAGCTCATTGCTGCTATATATTGTTGTTTTGGTTTTAATAAAGAAACTACTGTCACTTTTGCGTCAGTGTGAGCTCTGTTAGTTTTGTAAGAGCAATATGGTTCTGTTCGTTAGCAGTTTTAATGACATTTTCGGATTCGTCGGTAGGTTAGTTGCCATTAGCCCGGTCCAGGGTAGCGATTCTTCACCTCCTTGATGGAGAGTGCGAGTGCAACTCTGAATTCGAAGTCTATGGTATTTAGTAGTATGAGTGAACAAACTTCAGAAATAATCAGTCATAAAACAGGTAGAGGTACTGTTGAGCTGATTGATTGATTGACAGAGATCTTTGCTTAGGCAGGTAAATAAATTCAACCACTTGGCCGGTTTTAAGACCACCCGGTAATAGTCAATTGCTTCCAAAAGAACCGTAAAATTCTGCGCAAGAACAATTGACAAAAAAAAATGGAAACACAAGAAAAAATATTTCTTTTAGTAGAATCACATGTAAATACTTTTTTTAATTTTGCAGTTTGATATTTTGTGAAAAACACACGATTGTTTCAAGAAAATAAACACAATCTTGAAAATAAACAAATGAAATGCAGTCGCCATCGCCACCTAAATAGAAATTTCCTTTTCAAAGTTATGTGGACATTTCTGAAATTAAAAATTTTCCATGACTTAATTACAGCTAAGTCCACACACCCATTCTTATTTTGCTTGTGTACACATACACAACCCGCACTCGCATCGCCATTGAGGTGGTAAATCACTACCCAGAGCTAATTGCCTAAACCTCGCACTTCAAGTTGATAAAGCTCGATTTCTGCATTTCTTCGCCAATTGATAGCGTTTTCGATTGGGACAGAAAAAAATCTGTTTTAATCTGGATAACTTTTCGTTTTCTATTGGGAAAACATATTGATCAGACTATAGGTCGTAAGTCAATTGCGGAAAAATGGGGGTTAAATTTTATCCACTTGCTAATTGACATTTCTGCAAAGGGTTAAAAAAATTGGCTATTTGCTGTATCAATTGATTAAATGGGATATTATTATAATACTATTGCCAATAATTTCCAAAAAAAAAAGGAATTATTAAATTCAACTTTCATGGTATTTTTATGGGTTAGGTCGTGTGTCGATTGCGTTAAAATTGGGTTTAAACTTTATCCAATGGCTAATTTTTGACATTTCAGCAGGTGTTTTCCATCTCTGTCACCCCTCAGTAAGTATATCAATTTGAAGTTAGTCACCATACTAATGTCAAAATTTATCCACCAGCTAAAATTTTAACGCAATCGACACACGGCCTTAGTCGTTGGTGCATCTGTAACAGGTGAGCTCTGCTCTGCTCTCTTGTACAAATACACTTAACACATATAAATACCATGAAAGCTAATTCTAATACTAAATCTAAGCCCTGGGTTATTAGTCTTAAGGCATACCAAATAACAAAAATTAAGCCAGTAGATAAATTTTAGCAAGGCAGTTGAGCAGGATACAATTGTGAAGTCTCTATTTACCATACTAATGTCAAAAATTATCCACATGCCCCTTAACAATTGACAGCTACCTTACGTTTCTTAAAAATTTGTATTAGTACTATATATAATACCGTTGCATAAATACCGTTATTGGCCCTGCGCACATAGGTGTGCTTCAACCGTAGTCATTATTGTGACTTTCCAAACACACGGGAATAAGTTCAACCGGTTGAATTTTGTGTAATATAATAAGCTTGTTTTGTGTTTGTATACTGTTCTGGTTTGTTTCTTTTTAATATTCGCGATAATGTTTTGTGTGCATATAATAGGTTTTGTTGAAATTCTTGTTTATTTTATATATTTAATTCGATTTACACAAAACTATCCGCCGTCTTTTTTTCACAAATGTCAGAAACACATACATGTGTTGGTAAATTATACTTCTTCAACCACTTCATCTTGGATGCAAAATTGCTTTCCTATGGTTCTCAAACTGTACACCCTCCTCACCTGTCCCAACAACAAACATGAGTTTCAACCGGTTAAAGCATACTCGTGTGCGATGGCCCATTGACTATATTCGACCAGTTGAACATATTCCCGTGTGTTTGGAAATTAACCACAATGACTACGGTTGAAGCATACTCGTGTGCGCATGGTTTTCACTAATGACTGTCACACATAAAAAGCCAATTCGTTTAACCATTGTGGCCTGTTCTTTTATGAGGCCTTGTTCAACATAACCAAACATCTTACAACTTACAATACAAGTTAGTGCCATTGAGTTTTTTTTCTTACGCCAGTACCGTGTTTCACATATCAAAAATTTAAAATGATTTCGCGAATTGCGAACTATCGAGCAATTTCAAAGAGTTTATCATTATTTACACAAACCCGCTCAATAATTACCAGTAATCAAATTACCAAACAGTGGCAATTAATTCCTAAGTGTCGGCATCTCGGGGTTATTTCTTCAAGAAACTTCTGCAGTTCAAAAAAAAATGATGATGAAATCGTCGATGGCCCTGGATACGTAGTTAACAAGGATCCGCAGCTTCCAGCTACTGTCGCTGTTCCTGAAGTTTGGCCTCATGTTCCACTATTAGCCACACGAAGAAACCCAGTTTTTCCCAGATTCATGAAAATTTTAGAAGTATGAAGGGAAATATCGTAATCTTGTTACCAATATTATGTTTTAACTCATCCCTAAATGCAGGTTACAAATCCAATGGTAATTGATCTTATCAGGAGAAAAGTGAAGCTAAACCAGCCTTATGTTGGTGTTTTCATGAAGAAAGACAGTGAAAATGAGTCGGAACAAGTCGAAAAACTAGACGATGTTTATAGTTATGGAACTTTTGCACAGATACAAGAACTTCAAGACTTGGGCGACAAACTGCGGATAGTCGTGGTTGCACACAGACGTATCAAGATTACTGGACAAATGCTGGAGGATCTAACACCAGAACCTAGAGGTTTGTTTTTGAAATATTTCATTGTTGTGGAAAGCTAGTAGAAAGCACATTCAACTTTTCTACATGAGTGTTAAAATTTAGAAATGACAATCCATTATCCGATGTTTAATGTTAAATTGAACGTCTTAGTTGATGAAACAGATAACGATCGACGTAAACGTAAATCACGGCCTGCACGAAATAATAAATTAAGTCGCATGGATCCGTTTGGACCACAATCGCCTCCAAATGTAGCACAACCATCATCACTATCACCGACATTAGAAAACGAAGATGCTCCTACAACTACACAGCCAGTCTTAATGGTTGAAGTGGAAAATGTTAAGCACGAAACCTACACACAAACTGAAGAAGTTAAGGCACTTACTCAAGAAGTAATTAAAACAATTCGAGATATCATCACCATGAATCCACTTTACAGGTTTGTAACAACTATTTTTTGTTATTGATTTCATTAACGACCAGAAATTTAGGGAGAGTCTTCAACAAATGTTGCACCAGAACCAACGAGTTGTTGATAATCCAGTATATCTTTGCGACCTGGGAGCTTCATTATCAGCTGCTGATCCCGAAGAACTGCAAAAGATTATGGAAGAAATGGAAGTTTGTAAATGAATGATTTATACATTATCTTTGAGTAACTCGCTTTCAATCTTTGCAGATTCCAAAGAGACTACTTTTAGCATTGGGACTTCTAAAAAAAGAACTGGAGCTTTCGAAGTTACAACAAAAAATTGGAAGGGAAGTAGAAGAAAAAGTAAAACAACAACACCGCAAGTACATTCTACAAGAACAACTTAAAGTCATAAAAAAAGAACTCGGCATTGAAAAGGACGATAAAGACGCCATCGGAGAAAAATACAGAGAAAAGCTGAAAGATAAAACTGTACCAGAAAACATTATGACTGTAATCGACGAAGAGCTAAATAAATTGAATTTCCTGGAAAGTCATAGTTCTGAGTTTAAGTAAGTGCAATATATATTATACATTTTCATTCATGCTGGTTTTGTTTTACAGTGTTACGCGCAACTATTTGGATTGGCTAACATCACTGCCGTGGGGAGTCATGAGCCAAGAAAACTTGAGTATCGATGAAGCCACCAAAATTCTAGAAGATGATCACTATGGGATGGAAGACATCAAGAAACGAATCTTGGAATTTATTGCAGTGAGTCAATTGAGAGGTAGTACTCAGGGAAAAATCCTTTGTTTCCATGGACCGCCAGGGGTTGGCAAAACAAGTATAGGTATGTTGAAACCAAATCTTTGCAATTTTTTGCACTTTCATTTAAATATTAATTTCCAGCTAGATCCATTGCAAGAGCCCTGAATCGTGAATATTTTCGATTTAGTGTTGGAGGAATGACCGATGTTGCAGAGATTAAAGGTCACAGGCGAACTTATGTTGGCGCTATGCCAGGAAAACTTATTCAGTGCCTCAAGAAAACAAAGTCCGAAAATCCTCTTGTACTTATTGATGAAGTTGATAAAATTGGAAAGTAACTACAATAATTCATTAAGATTTATGCACATTTGTATGACAAATCTTTATTCAGAGGTTATCAAGGTGACCCAAGCTCAGCATTATTGGAACTTCTTGATCCTGAACAAAACGCAAACTTCTTAGACCACTATTTAGACGTGCCTGTTGATCTGTCGCGCGTTTTATTCATTTGCACTGCTAATGTGCTCGATACCATTCCTGAGCCATTGCGTGATCGTATGGAAATGATTGAAATGTCGGGTAAATCGAGAATTCAACATTTATTGCGCCTAAGATTTTATGTTCAATAATGAAAAACTAATTCTATATTTAAGGATATGTTGCGGAAGAAAAAGTGGCGATAGCAAGGCAATACCTCATACCACAAGCAATGAAAGACTGTGGCCTAAACGAAAAACAAATCAATATTTCTAAAGAGGCTTTAAATACCCTTATACGAAGCTATTGCCGTGAGTCTGGTGTTCGAAATTTACAAAAACACATCGAAAAGGTTTGGTAACAAAGCTAGCTTATTTTTGACGTCTTATTTAAATAAACATATATGTAAAACACGTAGGTAGTCCGTAAAGTGGCATTTAAAATTGTTAAAAAGGAAGGTGAAATGTTCGAAGTGATAAATGACAATTTAACATCTTTCCTGGGTAAGCCTGTGTTTTCCCAAGAGAGAATGTATGATGCTACACCAGAAGGTGTTGTTATGGGCTTAGCGTGGACTGCAATGGGTGGCTCCTCGCTGTATATTGAAACGGCTAAACGAAAGGCCGATAATTTTAGCAAAGATGAAGCGTCAGGATCTCTCCACCTTACCGGTCATCTTGGGGATGTTATGAAAGAGTCCGCTCAAATTGCCCTAACCGTTGCCAGAAATTACCTCCGTGAACAAAATATCAACAACACATTTTTAGAAAAGAGGTGATTATTCAGTATCACTCACGTATTATTTATGCAATCATTTTTTTGTAGCCACATACATCTCCATGTACCTGAGGGAGCCACACCAAAGGATGGCCCATCTGCTGGCATAACTATTGTTACTGCTTTGATGTCGTTAGCGAATAAACGACCTGTTCGCCAAAATATCGCTATGACTGGTGAGGTATCTCTAAAAGGAAAAGTGTTACCAGTTGGAGGAATTAAGGAAAAAACAATCGCCGTAAGTTTAAAATTTATCTTAAAATCTGTAAAAGCTATAAACAATTTGGTAACGCCATCATTTAAGGCTAAACGAAGTGGGGTAACTTGTATTATTCTACCGGAAGAAAACAAGAAAGACTTTGCGGAACTGCCTAGCTTCATTACTGATGGATTGGAAGTACATTTCGCATCAAACTATGACGACGTCTACAAAATTGCATTTAGATCGGTTTAACAAAAATGCTGTTTTTTGGGTTACTTTAGTTACTGTTATTTATTGTTATATAACTATTTATAACAGATTTGCCGTTTGTGAAATTTTGTTTGGTTAATATATTCGGAAAAAAATGTTAAGGCCAATCGACGTCACCACTTACTTAACTGTGAGCTAAAATGTATTTGTTTTCTTGTTTTATTTAATTTGCATAAAAAAGGCAAAAGAAACGTTGATTCCACTATATATTGGAATTTTCTAAAATCCAAGGCAGGTATTTATCAACTCTTGTATATAAGCCAGGACGATTAATTTCACCACAACGAATACCCCATGAAACAACTCCAACAACAATCCATCGGCGATTAGGTAGTTGCACTAAGAGCGGACCTCCACTGTCTCCTTGACAAGAATCACGTCCTCCTTCTACAGCTCCAGCGCAAAGCATTGTGTTTTCAACATGCTCCACATACGCACTCTTGCAATCACTTTGTTTCCAGATCGGCACTTTAACTTCCATTAGAATCTTTGAATGTGGACCACCAAAGAATTGAGTTCCCCAGCCTGTGACAATGGCATTCCATCCCTCCCAATTCTCTCCGATTGGTGGTATGCAAATTGGCCAGATGTATGTATTGAAAAGTGTCGATCTCTCTACCCTCAATATGGCAATGTCATTCTCATATGTTTGTGGGTCAAAATCAACATGATGCACCATGTTACCGACAAGAAAATCTCTGGAACGAGTTTCATTAAGTTGCTGAAAATCGTATTCTCCCAATCGAACAAACAGTTGGTCTTTAGTAAACGTTTGTATGCAATGCGCGGCTGTCAGAACATGTCTGTCTGTAACAAGTACACCTCCACAATGTACATGTGGAAATCTGTGGCGTAGAATGGCTGCCATCCATGGCCATTCATCCGGCTCTGCTGGACGACCGCCAGTTATTCTTGGAAACTGTTTTGTTGTTATACCACAACCTCGCCCTTCTGGCCGATTAAGGATTTTGTAATCTCCATAATTGCTGTTTTCGTTAATATTGGTTACTATTTCGGGCACAATACGTGAGTATAAGCTTAACCGATAGTTGTCAGGGCAACAGATACCAAGCGATCTAATATAACAATACAATTATGGAAAAAATTACTCTTTCGTAACCAAATAACTTATATCCCAAATACTCAACGATTCAATAATACACAGATGATCTACAATTTTCCAAACATCATCCTTAAGTTCCGGCATACGACAATACACTGTATGTCGACAATGTCCAGGCAGACCGTTCGGAGTCACGCATGGTGAGTACTTTTTATTTGGCTAAAAATTAAGTGTAAATTAAATTGTATATGTAAAACAAAATGAATTCAAATACACTCGGAAGATTCAGTTGGCGCTTCAATCTAGTTTTTGTGTTTGGCGGTTGTTGCTCACCCAATAGAAATTTATAATTTTCCGACGCATCCAATAAATCTGTAATCATATATCGACAAATGCACGTATTTTTATCTGTACAAACTTACTCACCTATGTATTTTTTTTCAAATCCGTTGACACTGGTCAAGCACAATTGGATAAAAATTACCAAAGATATCATCCCTGATGGATTCCCCTTCATTTTATGGTGCTTATTGAAACCAGTAATGGGCGCGACTATTTCCAATATTAAGGAGGTTGCTTATCGCGATTATGTTTCCGTTTTAGTTTTTACTGGCACGCACAAGAAAAATACCTCAACTAAAACGTTTTCATTGTTTCCATTATTAACATACGCCGCACTTGGTATGATTGTATATGTGCAAAAGCAAGTGACACGCTCGTACCACATACTCAAAAGCTTATATTTTTTAGGTTGCTCAGTCGGAGCATGCAATGAATAGTAATATATTAATATAAGTACATACGTACATACATACATTCAGCATAATTTAAATAATATTTTGTAATTATTCCTATTCGCTGTTGTTTGTGTTGATGTTATGTTCTTAACTTGAGTTTACTTTCCACAAAATTAGAAAGTTACATTACTTTATTCTGATGATTAATGAAATTTCCATAAATCGAAATGTGTTCAAATTCGAGCGTTAGCCTCTGTAAAATATATCGGATGTAGTTTTCCTTTCCTTGTCATTCAAACGTACATACACGAAGAAAAAAAAATTTAAACCCATAATATATTCTATCTTATAACAACATTTATACAAGTTACAGCACAAAATCCTAAAAGATCACAGTACAAAAAACTAATCGCTATTTTTTGTATTGCCTTTTGAGAGACGCCAAAAAATTAGTTAAACACAATCTTTACAATAATGGTGGTAAGAGTTTTGTGGTTCTTTGTCGCAGTAAGTGCATTATAGAAAGCATTGTTGGTATAATAAATATTTCTTATTATTTTAACAGCTTGTACACTTTAGATATGAATCACTTAGCTGATACAAACTTACTAAAACAGCTGAATACAAAAAAAAACGAAATACATATTTGTTTTACATCTACATCAAAAAATCGGTTCACTTATTTTAAATACATTTGATTTCTGATTGTTCTTAGTTCTTGAATTAAAACGATTCATAATCGAAGGATTTGCTTGTCATTATATAATTCATTACTTGGGTTGGGACGATCGCTTCCGACGCATTCTTTGTGCTGGGGCCGCTGCAGTATTTGCACAGTTGCAAATGGCATCGAATAATCGCACCATTAATCCCCTGGCTCTGTTGACAACTTTTCCATTTTTGAAATCGCCTATCGCAAAATCTATTTGAAAAGAAAGTAACAATGTAGAATGGTAACAATAGTTGCATCCTATTATAAAGTTCAATTTTATGATTACAGTGATAGTGACATTTCTTAACTGACGAGTGTTAAGTTTTGTCACTAATAGCATGTAATTTATTGTGAACGGTATGTTTTTGATTTGCGATTCAGGCGACGGTAATATTTACGCGTCTAAAATGTGTAATTAATAAACAGTGACTTTAATTAAATTGCCATATTGAAAACTCTATAAAATCGCACGATCTTGCTTGCATTTTGTTCGGTAAATGTGACGCAGTCACTCTTCAAATAAGCGAAATATGTTTAAGTGCATAGTCGTTTGGCTTATTACCGTGCTTTTTTTGGGACTGTTAAGTATGTGTAGTTCTGTTACAATGAAGCAATTCGATGCTTCCCTGGATATGATGCGATCCGGTTGTGCGCCAAAATTTAAAGTTACTACACAACAACTAGACGGTATGAGGAATGGTAAATTTATTGAAAACATGGATTTAAAGGTAGATTGATAGTACAATAAAAATCGTATGTTTAATAACTTTACGAATTATTTTAGTGTTATGCCAAATGTATTGCACAACTAGCTGGTACTGTAAGTAAAGTTAAGGCTCTTTTAGTTGTCATAACATAATTCGTGCCTCATTAGGTGACCAAGAAAGGAGATTTTAGTTTTCAAAAGGCATTAGGGCAAATACCCATTATTTTACCTCCAGAACTTCAGGATAAAGCCAGAAAGGCGCTAGAAGCATGCAACGAAGCTCGTGAGTATACACATCATTCATTATTTTATGACCACTAAAAATGTTTTTTTTTTCGTAGAGAAAAACTACACTGATTCTTGCGAAAAGGTTTTCTACACAATAAAATGCATTCACGATTTTGATCCACCTAGTTTTAAATTTCCTTAATGTCATCGTCATTTGATTGCTCTAAATATATCGAAAATAAATGTTTGCTCAGGGGATGCAATTGGTACTTACTTTGGGTGGGAGATTTTTCTGTGGCGTTTGTCTAAAGGAAGAAAATATTTGACAAAAAAAAATATTATTATGTGCAAATCATTTTACCTGTTGCAAATCTTGATATTTCTTCTGCTCTGCTTCTACCTCCGCAGTTTTGATGACTTCTTCAATAAATTCCGATAGCACCTCCATTTTATCCGAGTCATTTTTGAAATTGTCGATCCGAGCATCAAATGGTTCGTTTTCGCATTCAATACTAGCAAAATGGGCCTTCATTTTTATTCAATTATCTAATATTTTCTGCGTTTAACCAATGCAACAATTTATGCGTATCTATTAACGAAGTATGTGTAATTTTCGTATCATATGTTTGGACACTCACTACTTCTAAACTACTGATAAGAATACCCTATTAAAACTTCAAAATCGATAAAATGGGACCTGCGCACTGCAATTCCTTTTATCCAAATCCTTAATTTTTTTATTTATCGCATTTGTTATGTATGTATACATAGTAAAATATTACAGTATGAACATAAAATGCGTTTATTGTTATAACTAAGCCGTGTATTTTATTTTGATGATAAACATTTTGTTTCAACTACACAATCAAATATTATTCCAAATGAGACAGGTCATCTAAGTCAGGTATCTGCCTCACATCGTTTTCAATTAATACCGAGTTGTGATCAACAGCGGCCTAAAAAATATTGTTAAGAAAACGAAATAAAATTACTGTCAAACTCACTCTTATCCCCCCAGGAGTCGTGTTTCCATTTTGATGGGCTTGCAAAATACCTACAACAGTTCAATAACAGACGTTTTAAATAGTTTATGTGAATAATAATTACCTGATTGAGGAGTTGATGGTCGTTGCTGCGATACAATAACATATTTTTGTGGCAGAGCCTGTACTTGTGAAACTGTCCTTATTTGAGGCATATTGACGTTGGGACTGAAAATATGTAATGCATAAGTTAGAAATGATCAATTAACATTACACAAGCATACATGTTAGAACGCTGAGTAGTTGTTACTTGCGGTCGTCCCATTGTTGATGCTGTCTGAGCAGCCGATGTAATTGGTGCACTTGATATAGAGTTGCTAATATTGCATGGAACGTTTGTTGTCAAAGGTGCATTTCTTGCTTTGATTACAGCTTGATGAAGAGTTGGTCCCAGGAATCCAAATTCAGTTCTAATTGAAAATTTGTATTATTGACACACCAATATTTAAAATAACGACTTACTTGTATTCATCTAACGCATCTGGAGGATTACGCATTGCCTTAAGGACAGGTGCACAACATTTTTGCAGCATTGCTCTTATGTGGCCTGCTGCTATTTTGTCTGTATTGCTCAACGCAGTACCTTGCAAATGCACTTCAATACGTTCCGAAATAAATTTTAATCTTGGCACAATAAAAACTTTGATAACTTCTCCGCCAAGTTCAGACAGACCAGCAATAGCCCCGTATAAGGAAGACAAATGAGTTTTATCATTCTGAAGAGCTTTGCTAAATATTCTGTAAATACTTTACATTATTAATATATTTCTCTTTTAATTTATTTGATTTACCGTGTTACTCTCGTTTGGAGATTATTAGTGGAAGTATTAAAATTTTTACAAATTTGAGACATTAGGCGAGCAGCGAAATCCCGTAATGCCCAGTGATTGTCCAGCTCAGGTCTCATACACAGTTGTTTTGAAACAATACAAGTTGAAACTGAAGGAATTAACTCATGAAGCTGTACAAATATAATAAATTTAAATTTAAATTTTTAAAATAAAATAAACACTATGAACTTGCATATTTTTCCAAATATAATGAGGGATTATCTAGCAAAGCCTTGACCATTCTCATTAAATATATAAGAAGCGCTAAATTATTTTGCACGACATTAACTTTAACCCCTTCGGCAATGAATGTACACATACGCGGTAGCATTTCGTGTAGACCTGGATCGGAAGCCAAACTTTGTAGAGCTTCACCGCGTCTTGGTTCATCTGCACCCACACAGGCTTCAGTAATTTCTTTGTAATATAGCTGCTGTTCGACAGATAACTCATGCGTAGCCAATTGCTTAACATGAACCGTTTCCACATTCTTTAATTTATGTATCTTTCCTGTAGCGGGCTTTCCTGCGGTGTCCTTGGTAACGCTTTGATCTAATTTAACAACTGGATTAACAGAGTCTATTGCTTGCGAGTCTTTGGAAAGAGGTGGTGGATTTTCTGGAATTGTAGGTTGTATTCCATCAACACATAACCAATGTGAACGTAAAGTGATGTCTAAAGGAATTTTCGGAGCTCCACCTTGTACAATTTCATTTAAATCCATTTCTTTATCCTCAACAAAGTGTAACTCTCTTCCACCACCAGATGCAAACCGAAATGGAATAAAGTCATTGGAAGTAAATCCGTATTGCGGCTCAATATTTCGCACTTTAATTGCATTATCGATATCGCATAGGCTTAGTTTCTCGCGTTTAGAATGGTTCATGAATTTAGCAGCATCCTGTACAATCTTTTTTATTTTAAGCGATACATCATCGGCAAGTTCTTTCGCCGCATCATCTGGCAGAAACCCCACGCCTATGCTTTCTGCAATGACTTTAATAGACTCAGCAGAAAGTGTCGTACCGTATAACATATTCGATCCACTCATCGTCCTTAGTTTACTAACCACTTATAGATAATAAATAAATGTATATATCATGTAAAAGTATAATATATAGAAATAGAACCCAACGAACTACTTTCATAACAAAATGTCTCAACTGTCACTTTTGTGTTACGTGTTTTCATGCTACGTTCAATCAGGGCTGCAAAAGCCGATACAACTGATACAACTGTACTGTTTTTGATACAATCGTCTTGCCACAGTACGTAAATACACTTTTATAAAATACGGTCCAATTTTGCTGTATTTCACTTTGGTTATTTTATAGAGTACAGAATGACCCCCTTATTCATTGTGCCTGCTCACACAAGAGTAAAATAAAATTACTGATTTTCATCGATAATGGTCATTGCGCAGGGAAATATGTGTAAGAGGAGGGGAATGAAAAAACACTCCACAATTTAGAATTATTCGATGAGTATCTTTGACGTTCTCTCTTGTGGTCCTATTCCATCGTTCCGGATACGTCAAATTTATTCCATTTATGTTTGAGCTCGCGGATAAAAAGGTAACATCACATTGCACTTCTTATAGAAATTCATCACAAATACCAGTGGCTCTCAAATTGTATAGTACTAAATAAATTGTTTGTTTTGTCACTAGGTGTCGCATATGAACTTTTCCTATTGTCAATACACGTTTCTATCTGCACGTAAAAATTTACCCCTTCCGCCATGATGGAAATCCCAGTTCCCCAAGTTCCTCTTTGTCGTAGACACTCGATACAAAAATACACTTGACAATTTTTTTTTCAACTAATAATTTAACTTTTGGTAACCCTGACGCTCAGCCGCCTGTGTATACAGAAATAAATGAAATAAAAAAAAGCTTATACAGGCACTGCATATCCTAAACAGACGCGTTTATGACATGCAGCTTCTATTCAACGTTGTATAAGTTTCATGAATACTGTTTTTGCGTTCAGGCATTTTAAGGAATGCATAACTTTATACATTGCTTATAATGATTTTATGGATAAGGTTGTGATTGTTCAGTGAATTTTTAACACATTTGCATGTATTCAAAATTATTGAGAATTTGTCCGGACAAAGTTGCCGAAATAAAATTTATAAGTAAGTTTATTTATTTGTCATATTCATATTTTTCCAAATTATTTTACTTATATCTTGTCGCCTTGTGTTAAATTTTCGGTTCTTTTCCTTATGTTGTTTGCGGTTTCCATTCTTACTTTGGTGCTTTGAAAACGGAGTGGAAAAAACATAAATAACAGCTGATGACGACCAAATGCATTTATTTTTTAATAATAGGTAGAGGTAGAGGTGGCGGCTCAGCATGAACGCAAGTAGCACTGATGTGCCTTTTTGTTAACACGATTCGTGTAGTCGTGTGACCTTTATTATGATGGTTTAATTGGGGATGTAATACAAACGGTATTTAGCCCGTGAGGTTTAGAAAAAGGATAATTAACCTTAATATTGGATCAACTTTTAATGCACAGATTAAATAATTTGTAAATTAAAGGGTAATTAGTTATTTTTTGTCGATACGGCTATGAATTGTCATAATAGTATAGTTGTTTTTTGGGTTGTTTTATGAAGGGGTTGCGGAATACATGTGATATGCTAACGTAAAACCTTTTGGATAGACAATATGTCAAAGTGTACGCAAAGATGTTGGGCATAACGTCACCCGGGGCTTAGATTTGCAAGTTTTAAATTTAATTTGCATGATATTTATATGTATTTAATGTATCTGTACACGGGAGCAGAGCAGAGAATTTTTTCAGTAGATTGTTTGGATAGAAGCCTGTTTAAGACATTATGCAGGGAAATTCAAAAGCATAACTGAAGTTATGATGGTATAACCTCTGTGAGGTTGTTTTTAAGCTTTCGGAAATGGTGTTCATATAGATGTTAAGATGTTTCGGTAGCACTTGGCGCGAAGTTATGATGATTGCATTGAATGTTTTTCTTTCATAATATTCTCTAATAATAATTGAAATTAATAAAACTAAATAATAGAAGAAGATATAAAAACTAAAAGAAAATAAACATATTCGGAAATACTTTTTGCGAAGCCTATATTTTGCCCCTGTACGCCTTTTATAAGCAAAAAGAGTTTTTTCTGTAAGGCTTTTTAAAAGTATTTAAAGAAGTCTTATAAAAAAAATAGCTACCTAAAAGTGCGCCAAGTGTTTTTCCATAAGACTTCATAAAGGTAATATTGCTAACGTGGTAATAGCTTCGATAGTGCAAAAGCCTAATATTAAATATATATATATATATTATATAAAACATTTAAATTGAACTCAATATTAGCTAGAAAACGAATTCATTTGTTTTAGTTTGAGAAAAATATTCAATGATAAAATGTAATGGCGTTTTTCATTGGTTAGGAAAACCATTTTTTTTATCTAGATCTGTCAAAAGACCGATTTTGAAAGTTGTTCTGTTCCATTGGGCAAACAAATAGATTTATTTTGATATCAGATTAATTTTGAAAATCTGGATTTTTCGACAGACAAATGTTTAAGCTGTTAGTTTGCATAGAGTGATTTCCGTTTATAGTTCTATGTGAAATAAAAATTAAATCAAAAACAAAAATCCTGTGAGCCTTGAAACTTGACAGCTACACCAACACATAGTTCACAGACACGAAATTACAACACACAAAGACAAAAAAAATCAATCTGAAATCGTGTTCCATTGGTAACAAAAATGACAAATTACAGATCAAAATAAAGATTTATCAATGGGAAACGCTATTACCCGGGGTCTCAACGAGCAATTTTTCATAAAATGCAATGTGGCATTCTATGAAAATTGATTGTGGAGGCTTTAAATAGTATTCTATCAAAGATTTCTTTCTATGCATTGCTAAGTTCATTGCTTTCTATGGAAAGTATTCTATGGGCTGTCGTTTCTGTTTGACATTTTGAGATAGTAAGCAATAGAAATGCCCGCCCTACATTTCATAGCATTCTATCATTATTTCTTTCTATGAAAATGGTAAGCTATCACATATTGCTCGTGGAGACGAGGTGTTAGTAAAATCAAAGAGATAGGAAACATTCGTACGTCTTTCCCATTATCACCTGATTTCGTATGTCTCGTTTAAACATATAAATGTTTAATTAACAGAGGTTGGACTGTAATGCAAAATGGATTTGTCAATATAATGGAAAATTCCAGAACTAGCTCTGACGTTAAGTCCAGGAAAGTTTCCAATCTCTTCTTTAGTGCAGACAGCCCATTAGTCGTCATTTTATACTTCAAATCTGACAATTGAACAACTGTCTCATAGACCTAATTCATGCGGAACACATGGAAATGAATATATTTCAGCGCCAGTCAACGTTCTACTGAGACTGATGGGGTAGATGTGTGAAGTTTGTTTTATTTTATTTTTATATAAAGGAGTTAACATTCTGCCATTCGTTTGTACTTTAAAAAAACAATAACAAATTAAAAGGGTGTTAGCAAAATATTACAATAATTTAACTTAATACTTGTCGAATGCGCTGTGAAAAAAGTGTCACCTGCAGTGCCAGTAAAAATAATACTCGACGCTCATAAAACGGCGCCATTTTAGAATGTGAATAATAAAAAAAATTATAAAAACATTTTTGAATTTGTAAGTTTTGTAAACAAACTTTATTTCATTGGTTTTAAAGTCATTTAAGTATAGTAAAAAGCATTTAAAAAGAAAACAATACTTAGTTCTTGGATATGGACTACAAATTGATGAACGAACTTTGCAAAACTTGACCTAGATAAACTATCGTACAGTATAAACTAGAAATGTATTTTTATTTTACAAAATCTACAAAATGTAGGGTGTTTTGTGGAACATTGTTTCTAAAAGTTTTATTTCGTATATAATCACAGATAAAGATAAAGTTAAGATACTGTCAGTGTTACAATATGTTGATTTCAGTTCATTCAACTAGGTGATGCCTCACTTTTTTGAAGTTTATTTCTATGTTACGGGTGTTTAAATGTTAAATTAAAGAGACTCATTGAATAGTTTAAATTGCTTTGTAAGGATTTTGTAAATACTTATAAGAAATGATACAATTGCTTAGGAAATTTTCGAAAGATCATGCTCATTGGCTTATATAATTATTTTTTTTACTTAGATTTCTACCTCTTTAAGTCAATCGACTTTTTATTTTCAGGATTTCTAAAATATGAAACATAAAAAACAGCATGGGACGAAGATTATGGACCAGAAAGCGCCACTATCGAGTGAGAATGAAGTATGAAACATTCCTAATTCTGTTTGTTAGTTTGTATGTAAACTTAAAATGTTGTTTTTTTTAAAGGAGTCGGATTATACGGCTACGGAAACAAGTTCAATGTCGGAAACTATGCGCAAGAAAAATAGGAAAAGTACAACGCAGTTCAGTGTTTTAAGGTATAAACAACTATCATTTACATTTAATAAATTTATTTGTAAAAACTTGACATGCAGGTCCGATACCGATGGTTTAAGAATGAAAATATCGGCAATCCGGCGGGAAATGACAGACTCTAAAGAAAGCGATATAAACAAATGTACAGAAAACAATAATTTGGAAAAATCTAAGATAAAAATTAAAGGAAATTTCCAAAAATCAAATATTAGCATGTCCGTGCCAACTTTAATTGGTTCATCGTCATTATTGCCGAGCAAATCATGTAGTTCCATATTAATTGACGAAAGTGATACCATATCAGAGGCTAGTAACAATGGAAAAATTAAGAAAATTAAACTCAAACGAAAAAAAGTAAGTTCTCTTAGACTACAGTAAATATATTTATCTAAAGCCAACTAATTAAAATATTCATTTAATTTAAAGACAGCTAAAATGAACGATATTAAAAACAACACACGTACATTATTCATTAAAGATAGAAACAAAATGATAAATGAGGATAAGGAGCGATCGTTAATTGGCTTAAATCAGACAGTTCTTCCCGATGATAATATTGGACTCTCGTCTAGCGACAATGAATTGCCAGCCTTAGTAAATGCAGCTATAAAGTGTGTTGAAAGTGATTCGGATACACATTCGACATCTACTCAACCAAAAGTTCAGTATACTTCCACTCTATTGCAAGACTTTATGGAAAAGACGCAAATGTTGTCAGCATTTGCGGGCAAAACCAAACAGAGTACAGCATCTACGTCGATCAATGCAAATATCTTAAACGGCGCTGATCCGCCAATAAAGAAGAAACGTGGAAGACCTAAAAAACTTCAGAATATCACAGTTGTTAATGAATCACCTGATTCCGGAGTTGTATCTTCAAATGCTCATAGTACTTCACCTTCTCCAAAAATTCATCTACAACGTCCTCGATCGCAAGGAAAAGTAGAAACAGTCCGGGATCCCTCATCACCTAAACTTGACATTGTAAATCTGGACAAGCGAATGTATGCCATGAACGATCGCGTACTATATCCTCCTCCGAGGAGTAAGATTCGGAAACAATCAACTACAACAAAACAAACCCATATCGCATCAACAAGCAGTAATATCAGGGCATCACCTATAACCAATCAAAGCAAAGACGATATGCTCGACCCAGTTTGGCGTAAAATTGACGTTAATTCTAAATTCCGAAGACCAAGTGTTAGCGGGTATAAAAGCGAAGGAAATGGTATCGGTGCCTCTGCTACAGTATGTAGTAAAATATTGACTGCCAAAAGCGGATATGCAAGCGATTATGGCATTAGAGGCAATCATAACTCGGGATACAAGAGCGATGCTAGTGCAAAAAGCCGTTGTAGTATGAGGAGTTGCTACAGTCGAGTCAGTAGAGCAAAAAGCTGTGATGGAAAGCATCGAACAAAATTCCGTCGAAAACGCAGAACCACTATACTCAATCACTCAAAATCAGTAGAAAACATTAATGAACAGGACATTCTGCAACTGGCTGGACTCAGTTTAGGACAAAGTAGTGAAGAGAGTGGAGAATCTGCTGTGTGCAAGCCAAAGATTCTGGCCGAAGAGCCAGAGTCATCTAACGTATACAAGAAATACGGTGAAATAAATCGTTATATAACTACTGGCGAATATTTTGGCAGTAACAAGGCAACACACTTTGCTGTAAACAAAAATCTTAATAACAGTCTTGCCGACCAGGAGTCCCAAGATCCTTATACTTTTATAGGAGCAATAGGAAACAAGTTGTATGGTCGTTCTCAGAAAGATTCAGTCACCGCTACCGAGCTGCCATTGCATTTGGGTTCGTCACGAAAATTAAAATCTCGACGGTCATCAGTGGCGAGCTATTGCAGCAGTAGTTTTTATTCGGGAATATCCAAGTCAAAAAGACACCGTCGTAGAAAAAGCTTCAAATTCGGTTGTAGCAAAATGGTTGTTGTCGATTCAAAATTACTAACTGAAATAGAAATTATAACAAATTCATTTTCTACAATGTGCCGTATTCATTGTGATAAGGCAATTGGTGGTAGTTATAACAAAGAAAAAGTTATTAATGAACGCGCCGGACAACAAAAGTTAATATACCAAAACAAAAGAAATCTTAAAAAGCGAAAGTTAAGTGAACACGTCGATTTTACTCTATCAAATGGCGTTAGCATTACAACAGCAACAACAACAACTGGAAAGCGCCGTCATAAGAAGACGTGTAGTTCCAGTCCTGATGATCATAAATTGCCCCTTAAGAAGAGGCATTACCTACTCACGCCTGGAGAGAAACCAGAAAAAGCTCACGTCGTGGCTTTTGCTAATGAAGCTTTGAAATCACAAAAAGATAGTGTTGTCGAACCAAAAGTAACTATACATCTACAAAAGACAACTACAAGAGCTATTGCTACAAAACCTGCAATTACTCCGAAAAAAAGGCATCTTCTTCAAAACACCTCTGAAGCTGGTAACAACTCACAAATTTATTCAAATGATAACAAATCGACTGCTGTTAAAAATATACAAATGGAAAGCATTCCAACTGAGATAGTGAATAGCAAAAAACGAAATAGACTGGAAGGTCTTGTGTCAAAAATAGCTAATGCTAGTGTCAATTCCTCAACGGATGTGGTGATTGCATCACACATTGTCAAGGGTCAATCTGCCTCATTGCCATTGGATCATGAGTCCTCGTACCCAACGCCAGGTATATTTGAGCCATCTGTGGAGTTGGAAATCCAAATTCCCATTACAAAATTGGGAGAAACATCAATCATAACAAAATCAGAAGTTGAATCACCCTTAGATTTGCTAGATATGCACAATAAAACTTTTCCAGATAGTTCTTCAGGCGCCAAGGTGGAACGTGTGGTTGAAAGTTTACTGAACAAGACTAGTGCTAATTTGACCTTAAAGCGAAAACGAAAGAAAATCAACAGAACCGGTTTTCCGAATGTTAAAAGAAAGAAAAGAAAGGTTAGTGAAGTGTCACTCACACCGGAATCTTCGGACCGAAAGTCAGAAAACGTTGCGAACGCGGAGGCGGTTTGTGATCGAGTTCCGCATACTGGTGAGACTAGCGATACATTTCTGGAGCGTAATCGCACTCCAAGGTTATCAGTTGTAAGCTTAGAACGACTGCAGGGTACAAAACAAAATTCACGCGAAGAGGTATTGCCTAATCGAACGCGATCCACGAAATCAACTTTAACGATAAAGAATAAACCTGAAACTTCAGAAGCACCTAAAGCGAATAAGCAACTTGCAAAGCCCTTATCTAAAAAGAAGAAGCAGACTTTTAGTTCCACCAATATAGAACCAATAAAGGTTGCTGTGAATCCTATTTTACAGATCACCTTTCCAACGTGTAAAATTCGTCTCAAGCGTCGCTTAGAGGCTGATATAATGGGTAAAGCATGTGGTGCACTTAGGAATAATGGTAAGGAGACCATCGCTGATAACCTGAAGGTGTTACCCTCAATTCGACCTGTTCTACCGATACAAAAATTCGTATCGGAAACTGTTGATTTTCTAGAGCAGGAACCTTTACCGCTTGCATTATATGATGTTGCAAATGCAATTGATTCCGAGTCTTCATCATCTGTGTTTAGTGAAGACAGTAAATCAACTAATCGGAAGCAAAAATGGAAGAAAAACTACCTTGTTGCCGGTCTTTTGTCTGAATATTATAAAGTAAGTAATAGCAACGTCAAGGGAAAGAAAATCGTCCAACCCATTCAGAGCAAGGAAATATACAACGAGTCAATTGAATGTATCAATGGGCCTCTTCTGCCACCGCCTCCATACTGTGAGAAGTTCTTTCGGCGTACAGAGACAGATTTTCAATTGCCCTACGATATATGGTGGGCGTATACTAATGATAAATTGCCAACCAGGGTGACAGTACCAAGTTGGAATTACAGGAAGATTAGAACAAACGTGTACCGTTGTGCCGATGTAAGGCCTAATACAGCAAACATTGATCGACCAACTTGCAATTGCAAATCAGATCTAGGCTGCGGTGATGATTGCCTCAACAGAATGGTGTATACAGAATGCTCCCCATCCAGTTGTCCCACAAGGGAGAAATGTCAGAATCAAAAGATTCAGCGACATGAAGTCGCTCCAGGCGTCGAACGCTTTATGACTGAGAACAAGGGTTGGGGAGTAAGAACGAAAATGCCAATAAAAAAAGGAACATATATTCTGGAGTACGTTGGGGAGGTTGTGACAGAAAAAGAATTTAAAGAACGTATGGCCACTATGTACGCAAATGACACGCATCATTACTGTCTACATTTGGATGGTGGTCTGGTTATTGATGGTCACCGAATGGGCAGCGACGGTAGGTTTGTAAATCATTCCTGTTCGCCGAATTGTGAAATGCAAAAGTGGTCGGTGAATGGTCTGTCTAGAATGGCATTGTTTGCTGCTCGAAATATTGAGCCAGGTGAAGAAATAAGTTACGATTATAACTTTTCGCTTTTTAATCCATCGGAAGGTCAAGAGTGTCGCTGTAATACACCGCAATGTCGTGGAGTAATTGGCGGTAAATCGCAGCGCATTAAGCCTCTAATTGATCCTTCTAAGCAAGTGGATGTGCCTATCGGACAGAGTAGTGGGCGGCGAAATGGCCGGCAGCGAAAGCGCCAAGGATCAGCTCGTAGAGATATTGTTCGCCTACAGTCTAAGGACGTCGTTATAACACAGATGCTTCAGCAATTATCGGAAAAGGACAAACGGTTAATCAAAGCACAGAGGATCTTTTTGATCAAAAATTTTGAAAAGGTAATTTTGTTTTTGCTTAACAGATTACGTTCATCTATAATCAATTACATACAGGTTCGTCGTATTAGGTCAAGAGGCGTACCATTGGAACCAAACAAACCCGACCAAGCGTGCCAAACAGCAGTTACTATGGTCCAAAGAAGACCATCAACGCCATCATCTCTAGCTGTACAGATATCTGCCTTACGTTCTCCGCGTAATATTCAAACTCGAGGTTTAACACAAGCTGTGCAAGATCCTGAAGTTGAAAAAATGGCAAAAATGGCAGTTGTTTTCCGGGCTATTTGCTCAGCATTGGAAGCCATAAGAGGTATAATCTGTATAATATTTGTTATCACTTGACCATAATCTTCTTAATAACTTAACTTTTTAGACGAAACTGAGAGACCGCAAATTGTAAAGCTTAATCCTAACTCAGTCAAAAGGAAAGGAAAGCCTGCTAAACTACCAGCTAATATATCTAAGACAAAACACATCGAGTTTTCAATTATACAAGTAAATGTCGAAAAAGGTTTTTACAAAGATCCGGTAGCGTTTGACGCAGATATGGAAAATTTATTGGCAGGCATGCGAGACCATAATAAAGACAACGCAAACAAACTAGAAATAATCAGCAAACTTTCATATCTGTACACCCAAATGAAAGACAAAATGTATGACCAACTGGTAGAATTAGTGGCCGATAAAAGCAGTCTTAAAAAGTTTAGACCAAACACTGGGATAGAAGTACCATCTGTCACAGGAGTTGTTAGTAAAATTTTTTCCGCAAAGGGCAAACAGACAAAATCATTAACGGAAGATATAATTGGTTGTATATGTGGCTTGTTTAAGGACGAAGGTCTAATGATACAATGTGCCCGCTGTATGGTTTGGCAGCATACTGAATGTACAAAAGCAGATGTAAATGCTGATAGTTATTTGTGTGAAAGGTGTGAACCACGCATTGTTGATCGTGAAATACCTCTAGAAGATTTTACTGATGATGGTGACAGATATTATTTGTCCTTAATGCGGGGTGATTTACAAATTCGTCAGGGCGATACTGTGTACGTCCTTCGTGATATACCTATAAAAGACGAAACGGGCAATGTGTGCACAACCAAAAAGCATACATACGAAACAATAGGTGAAATTGACTATTCTGAGTGCGATATATTCCGTGTAGAACGATTGTGGAAAGATAAAACAGGAAAACGTGTCATTTTCGGCCATCACTTTTTGCGACCGCATGAAACTTTCCACGAGCCTACGAGACGTTTTTACCCGAATGAAGTTGTGCGTGTTCCACTGTATGAGGTTGTACCAATCGAGCTTGTAATTGGTCGTTGTTTTGTGTTAGATCGCTCAACCTTCTGCAATGGTCGACCAGTTGATTGCACTAACGAGGACCATGTGTATATTTGTGAGCTTAGAGTTGATAAATCTGCGCGATTTTTCTCCAAGGCTAAAATAAACTGGCCTACTTGCACCAAAAATTACGCATTTAAACGATTTGAGGAAAAACTTAAAGTCTTCAAGTCTTACGCAGTAAGTAAAGTTGTACCTACTTTTTCATTCCGTTGCTTGAACGTTTACTCTATTTCACTTGCAGCCACATGATGTTAATCCTGCCTTACTGAAACAAAGGAAACAAAAGACGGAACCAGTGTATATGAAACTAACTACGTCTCCAAGAATATTGCCTTCGTCCTCAAAGAAGACTCCGATTGGAGTAAAAAGAAATAAAATAATAAAGCCTCCCACAGTGAGAATTTTTTTGTGTACATACATAGCCCTTTAATATATATATATATATATTTTCTTTTAATTTCCAGACAAAAAAACAGAAAAGAAACCATCTCGAAATAGTTCTGGCAGCTATTAAGAAACTCAAGTCGAAGAATACTCAGATAAGTGCAAGCGTTCTAGATGTATCATATTTACTCTCAGGTCGAGGGGCTAGACAGCGTAAATCAATTGTGGCGAGTGTGCCTATATAGTCAAACTATTTGTTATACTAAACGTTTGACCAGATTAATAGTTGTTTAACTCTGAGATAAATTCTAGAACTATTGCACCTGGACTATTTGTTTATACATACATACCTAGTTATATGTATGTCATTTACAATTAAATATTTATTATTTTTTTAAATATTTTACCTTGTTACTAAGTTATTTTAACTCAAGAATAACAAAACATTTAGACAATTATGTTTTTAATCTGATTGTAGCATTGTTTTTATATTGTGTAGCGAAGATGTTTATTTTTTTTTAACTTTATAAATTATTATTATTACAGGGCATGCCTTTTGTTAAGTACGTGAACTTATTTATTTGTTTATACGCATGAAGCACTTAAGAAACTGGAATAAAAAACCGATTTTTTAAAACAGTTTTGTGTTTCTTTTAGTTAACCATGTTCCTGAAGTAATAATTTGTTGAAATCTTAAATACGTAATACTCCTTGCACAATAAATTTATATTTATGAAGAACTAGGGTTTTAAACGTTTTACATTCAACATCCGCAAAATTACTGATTTTAATTTTAGTGACAAGCAGTTTTGTCTTCTGCATAAGTATGTGGGAAAGTTGGTTGATATTTCTTTTTTGACGGGGTCCGTAAAAACCCTCCATTAGATTATGTTATTCCAATTGAGCCGTTTGCTATTAATTTATCCTAGGGAGGTCTTCGTTGGGTGATGTAGAACGAGGGTAGACTCTGATTGGCTTTAACTTGGCAATGCCCAATATTGTAACTCTGACTACACATCAAGGCTTATTTTTTTACCTCGAAGTGGTAACCATCGGGTACTGGTACTGGTACTAACAACACTATAAACAGCAAGGTCAGAATGGCACGGAATGAATACCCGGCATGCTGTCCCAGGCGAACCTAGACAACAGGTTGGCAAAAAGAAGATGAAAAACTGTGACATCTACTACGGACCGTGTTATAGTGAGCAGAAACAGCGACTCTTCGGATGCGGTTTTGTTATAAGAGCCAGACTTAGGCAAGAAAATTGATCACATAGCGATAGACAGGCGGCCCGCATCCAGTATTTTGAATGTCCAAACATTCCGAGGAGCTAACATCGACTCGGACCACTACCTTGTTGCAGCCAAGGTTAGAATGCGGAAATACAATCCAGAAATACTGTAAAAAATTTAATGTCGAAAGACTGCACTCGCAAGAGACCGCCAAGACCTTCGCGCAACGCGTATCCCTTAACCTCTCGATTAACACCATACCACCAGCATCGAATGTCGAAGAACTATGGCAACGATGCCAAAAAGCCATTAGATCAGCCGCAACTGATGTGCCAGGTTTCTCGCGCCCACCAACAAGAAACCCCGGGTTTGATGATGAATGCCGATTGATGCTAGCAGCCAAGAACGAGGCCTACAAGGCTAAGCTGCAGGTGAAGATGAGAGCTGCCGTTGAGCTCTATAGGCAGAGAAGAAGGGAAGAACACAGGCTTTTTAGAAAGAAGAAAAAAGAGCAAGAAAAGCGAGCGATTGAGGATATTGGGAGGTGCCACTCCAGGAAAGAGGTTCGCAAGTTGTACCAAAGTGTAAAACGTCAAAGCCAAGGACACAAGGCTCAAACAGAATCCTGTCGAGATGAACAAGGAAATATCGTAGTTGAGACACGGTCGATGCTGAGGATATGGAAGAACCACTTCTGCAGACTGTTAAACGGCGATGACGAACAACATTCCGCTGTCAGGCAGAACGAACCATTCAATATTGGCAACGACAGCGAAAGCTGCCAACCACCCGACCTGAGTGAAGTGAGGATAGCAATATCTAAACTGAAGCTTAATAAGGATGCCGGAAATGACGGCCTTCCCGCCGAGCATTATAAAGCCGGCGGAGATGACTTGGTAAGTAACATCCACCAACTCATAAGCCGAAGAATGGAACCTCAGCATCGTTTGCCCGATCTACAAAAAAGGAGACCCTCTAAACTGCGCCAACTACAGAGGCATAAGTCTCCTCAACATCGCATACAAAATTCTATCTGCCGTAATATGTGATGGCCTGAAACCGTTTACCAACAACCTGATCGGCCTTTATCAGTGTGGTTTTAGGCCAGGAAAGTCCACAACCGATCAAATCTTCCTACTTCGGTAGATCCTGGAAAAACCCAAGAAGTCCAAATCGATACCCACCACCTATTCATCGAGCCGCACACGACAGCATTTATAGAGACGAACTATACAGAGCCATGTCTAGTTTTGGTATACCGCCCAAACTCGTCCGTTTGTGTATGATGTAGATGGAGAATTCTCGCTGCCCCATCAGAGTCGGAAACGACCTCACTGACACATTCGATACCAAAAAAGAATTTAGGCAAGGCGATGCGCTGTCGTGTGACTTCTTCAATCTGATTCTTGAGAGGATTGTGCAAAATTCACGAGCCAACACCTACTAACATACGCCGACGATATTGACATCATTGGTAGGACCCAACGTGATGTCATAGCCACGTTTGCTAGTATAGAGAAGGAAGCGGCAAAAATGGTTTTAGCAGTAAATGAGGGCAAGACGAAGTATATGCTGTCAACACGAAAGGACACACAACATCTACGAATTGGACAGAACGTCGCCATTGACAGATATAGCTTGGAGGTAGTACGGGACTTTATCTATCTCGGTTCCGCTATTAACTCTGACAACAACATCTCGTCAGAAATTAAACGAAGAATTACTCTTGCCAACCGCTGTTTCTTCGGGCTAAGAAGGCAATTCAGTAGTAAAGCCCCACTCGAACTACTAAGGAGATCTTATATAAGACCCTGATCATCCCAGTCCTACTCTACGGCGCTGAAGCATGGACCGTCTCAAAAGCGGATGAAGAAATCCTTGGTCGATTTGAGAGGAAAAGTCTTCGAAAAATCTTCGGTCCCGTTTGCGTTGACGGGCTATGGAGATGAAGGTTCAACCAAGAACTATACGAGCTGTACAGCGACATGCCCCTGGTCAAAAAACTCCGCATTGGACGTTTAAGATGGCTGGGACATGTAGAACGAATGGACACCAATACACCAACACCGGCTCGCAGAGTCTTCGGTTCCCAGCCAGACGTCGGACGCAGTATAGGAAGACCTCTCCTTAAGTGGCGCGCACAAGTAGAAACTGACCTCAACTGGAGGCAGTTAGCTAAGGACCATGCTAATTGGAGAGGCATGTTGGTTGAGGCCCAGGTTCATTCCGGACTGTAGCGCCACTAAGTAAGTAAGTAAGAGGTATTCGTTAATAAGGCTTTCTTACTACTGTCAATAATTTTATCATTTTTTGGATGAGCAAATAAAAAAAAAGTTGAATATATTGAACTTGTGAAAATTTAATTTATAAAAATAAGTATTTAGTAAAAAAAAATAACAAATTCACATTTTTGGAGGAGACCTTTCGAACACGGAAAGAGGATGTCCCCTTAAGGGGTTATGGAGATTCAACCAATAACTTTACAGGCTATTACGAAGCTCGCAGCCTTAGATTGAAGTGGTTAGCTGCAGACCAGGCCAATTGGGTGGACATGTTGGTTAATTATAGACGGTAGCGTCACTTAAGTAAATTCACTGTAATTCGTCACTATAAATTTGTTCCTCGTCTTTAAATATTTTACTTCCATATAAAATAACAAGAATTGAAGCAAAAGAAAATGCTGTATACAAAAGTTGTCATAAAAGTACCTGCTTCGCGAGTTTTTTATTTCAAAACAATCAAACTCAATATGTATTTTAAACGGTTCCGAGTCGCTGGGATCTGAAATTAAATTTATCATGAACGTATTTAGTTTCTAAAACTTTGATAAAAATGTCCACACAAATGGAATTGAAAATAATTGGTTTTTTGGTATTTTATCATTTGTCAAAAACATCTGATCATTTTGTTCCAATGTTAACTCACCAAACTTGCTGCGGGTTAACTCGAAGTTAACTCTGAATTTAAATTGACTGAAAAACTACTTTCTCGAGTTTAATCCCGAAGCTAGGATGGCCTCGCACTGAAAAACGAGGCTTACTCATTTTCACATAATTCTAGTGGGTTGCTTTTAAACACCATCTTCAAATTTTAGTATTAGTTTCTTCGTAATCCTCAAAGAATATAATATAAATGATTTACGAATTTAAAATTCAAATATACTTAGCTAAATAATTTCTCTATGTATCAAAACTATGGGATAGGGTATAAAAATAATCCTCGATTGTATCAAGTTATAGCGGTGTGCGATTTGTTTACTTTTGAGTAACGAAGTACTGATTACTTCAAATTCAGTATTCTGTATTTGGTATTCAATACTAAGTACTTCTTCACGCAATGAAAACTCATTTCCTGGAACCATTACCAGAGTATCAAAAAGCATTACACAATAATTCATATAATCTACTCACTGGTTACTTTGATTACTTCAATATCGACTTTAGAACAACGGTTTTGTTTAAAATGTGTGTGGAGATGGAGATTGAGAAAGGAAAAGTAATTAAATTGGACAAGAAGAAAACGAAATCATAAAAAAAAAATCCGGAAATAAAAAATAGTGATATGCAACTTGTAAAAGTGTTTATTAATAAAATTAGGTGGGGAAATAAAAATTTCGTTATTGAAATTCATAGTGATAGTTTCCATAAAATTTAAATAATGTGTAAATTGAATGTTGGTTGGGTTAAATGGTTTGTACGTGAGTTCTATAATCTTACAAGATGTAATAAAAGTCAAGACAAGTGCTTGTAACAACAAAATAGCTTGCATAAAGTGTAGTAAGGAACATAACACAAAAGATTGCACTAAATATACAACAAAATCCATAAATTGTTCGAAGATAAACGAATAAGCCGCTGTACGGATTTTAGAAGCGCCGCCCAGCATGCGTCTGAACGACAACTCTAATTGAGAATTAGCGGTCTACCACAATAAGATAATTAGAGATTTGAAAATTTTAAGTTACAATATAGCAGGGTTAAATAACAAGATTTTTTTTGTAGATTTTTTTAATTACATAAATGAATTTGATATCTTTGTATTATTTGAAACCCATATAATGGAATACGATGAAATTAGATATAAAAACATTTTCAAGAACCACGAGCTGAAATATATACCTGCGGTAAAAACAAATCGATTCGGAAGGGCCAGTGGAGGCGAAATTTTCGGATACCGGAAAAAGCATGAAGGAGTGGCAGTTAAATTTAAGAAGATAGAGGATGCATATGTATTGGAAATCATAAGCAATAAAATTAAAAGCTACTTAGTGCCAATATATTTAAATTGTAATAATTGGATTCATGATTTTAACAGACTAAACGATTTATTAAATAACCTGCGTTCAACCGATCTGATACTTATTGGAGATTTTAATGGGAGAATCGGTGTAGCGCAAAATAATTTTGTAGACGCGTATAATTCATTGTCGAATAACTCAACCCGGAAGTCTAAGGATGAAATCCGCGATGTCAAAGGAGATAAAATTCTCGAACTAGCAGATGCTTGGGACTGCAAAATTTTAAATGGGTGCTCTGAAGGCGACGCAAGTGGGGAATTCACCTTTATTCGTGGCACAGCAAATTCAGTTATTGATTATTGCTTTCTATCAGGATGCTGTTGTTCGCAACTAAGTAATTTCCAAGTAGCAACGAAAACGTTTTCCGACCATATGCCTTTAGAAGTTGTGCTCAAGGTTTACAGCGAGGCCACTCAAGAAGCAACAGCCCGTATTGCACTTCTGCCGAAGTTGCTTTGGAGACACAATTATAGGGACGCATACCAACACAACCTTAACATAGAACTGCGCAAATTGCACGAGTTGAATATTCATCCTAGAATCGACGACTTAACGGAGATGGTTAAAAAGGCTGCACCACCAAACACACCCACGAGCGAAAACGGCAAAATCAACCAAAAAAAGTGGTTTGATAGGGAATGTATGTTAGCGAGGAGCAGATCATTTTCATTTTTAAAATTGATAAGAATTTACAATAGTTCCACGTTCAAAGCTCTCTATACGGAAGCAAATAAGAAGTACAAACAACTTTGCTACACAAAAAAGATTGCATTCGATCTACAACAAATTGACTTGATTAACAGATCAAGATCATCAGCCGACTTTTGGAAAGCTGTTAAAACTATTAATGGTAAAACGAACCGCTTAGCACTAGGATTGGAAGCAGAGCAGTTAAGAGACCATTTTAAAACTCTTCTCAACTCAGTACAGATATCTCCATCCCCACAATATGCTGCACCCATGATAGTTGATGTTTTTTTGGATGAACCGTTTACGGTGGCTGAAGTGGATTTCGTTATTGGGAACTCCAAGGATAATAAAGCTCCAGGAAATGATCGCATTCCTTTTGAATTCTATAAGAATTCCACATTGGAATTCCGATCAGCTCTTACCATGGAATTCAACCGAATTTTCGAAACAGCTGATGTGGCATTGGCTTTCCGGAAAGCGATTATTTTTCCACTTCATAAAAAAGGAAACTACGACGACCCAGCAAACTATAGGGGGATTTCGTTTCTTAACGCATCTGCCAAACTGTTTGCTAGTTTACTTTTTAGTAGAATTACCGACTGGGTGGAAAATAAGAAGATTCTCTTGGAGTTTCAAGCGGGTTTCAGGAGAAATTATTCAACGGTTGACCAAATATTTTCGCTGATCAACATAAGCGAAATTAATAAAAAGAAGAAAAAAAAGCTTTACGCGTTTTTTTGTAGATTTTCGAGCTGCTTTTGATTCGATTCCGCGTGAAATGCTTTTATACAAGCTCTATAAATATAAAGTCTCATCCAAGGTAATAAACGTGATAAGAGCTATGTATAAAAATAATTCTGCTTATATTTGGGATGGCAGCCATTTGTCGGAAGAATTTGAGACAACAATGGGTGTCAAACAAGGATGCGTCCTAAGTACATTGCTATTTATTTTGTACATAAACGACATTACTGAGTACGTTAAAGGAGGAATCCAACTAAGTGAAACTCAAATTCCAGCACTAATGTTTGCAGACGACATCGTATTTCTTGCGGATACAGTAGATACCATGCAGTTAATGATAAATAGGCTAGATTCTTATTGCAGGACTTGGAATTTGACAGTTAACTTAGAGAAGTCAAAGATGATGATATTCAGAGATGGCGGGGGAAGATATGCTAAAAATGAAAAATGGATATTTCAAGTTGTTTTTCAAGTTTTCGAGTTGTGATTACCCCCAACTTGAACATGAACATACACCTTAAGATTAAACTTGCAGAAGCTAAAAGGGCAATTTGTGCGGTTTGGGGAAAGTATATTAATAATAAAAATATCTCGCACATATCTATACAAAAAATATTTCGGGCTACAGCAACTTCGATCCTCCTATATGCATCGCAAGTTTGGGGATACTGCTCATTTGAAGTCGTAGAAAAATTTTTACGGTTTTTTATCAGGAGAATTTTTAGATTACCGAGTAGCTGCCCCAACTACATGATATACTTGGAAACGGGATTGGCACCACTTTTTCTGGATACAATCAAATTCCATTTCGATTATATCATAAAAGTCATGGCAATGAATCCAGAACGCCTGCCCAGAATAGTGATTTCCTCAATGCTACGATATAAAGTTAAATGTGTTCAAGAGTGGCAAGTTCTAGGATTGGAATGCGGTTATGACTTTTCAGTTAGACCAAACGAACAATCGAGTCTACTAAAACAAAAATTTAACTACTTATTGGAGAAAACGGGCCGACGAATCTACGATACTTTAGTAAACGAAGCACAGTCATCGCAATACAGAGCTTACTATAGTCGATTGGAGCATCATTTACAGTCTAGGACATATTTTTTGATCAGCAATTCCACTGATAAGATAAGCACAATCTTTAAAATAAGAGGAGAACTTGTTAATCTAAATTTTATACCGCACCGTGCCGAACTACCAATTTTATGCAACCTGTGCAACCTAAAGGAGCGTGAGGATGTTTTCCACTTCATCGCGAGATGTCCCGTACTAAAAGAATTTCGCTTCATTTTCTTTGGTGTACAGGTGCTTGATTTAGACGAAGCAATGAGTATCCTTAATGGCGAAAGAGGTTGGGACCTTCTGTACAACTATACCGTAAACGCAATGCGGTACAGAAATTGTATAATAGATGAAAGCTTTTAACTTCAGCACATTAAGAACTGTCTTTGTTTTTTCTAATTTATATGTGTAAAATCTAAAATTAAACAAAATAAAACAAATATCTAAGCAAATAATGTCATACTGGTAGACGGCTCAAAAGCCAAACCATAGAGACTAAGATTGTATGAAATATGAAATAAGAAAGAAATAAAAATAGTCGATTTAACTAAAAAAAACTAACTAACTATAAACGAATAATCAAATAAAATCTTTAGTAAGGGAAAATCGTTTTGAAATCATTGCTGCATCAGAAACCCATTTAACTAATGAAATAAATGATAGTGAAATCTGCTTAGAAAATTACTGAACTATTAGATGTGATAGCAGCAGTCATACGGGCGGGGTTATAATGTATATTAAAAATAATCTGCGATTTTAAATACCTAGTATAAATGAAAATATGGTGTTTATGTGTGCAAATTACCACAAACGAAATAAATGAAGTAGTGAATTTTGTACATTTTTTAATGAGGGGCTTGAAAAAATAAACCTTAAATTCCCGAAAATACATAAGTTTACATATCCGGACCAAATGAGCAGAATACTTGCAAACCACATCTGTAAGCAATTAATATGCAAGACTTGGATAACAAACTCATCACGAACACTAATTGACTTCGTTGTTACCACAGCGGAAATAAATATACGGCCAGACACTAATTCTGAACTCATCGTGAGTGATCATGAGTCAATTTTAGTAGAAATTCCAGTAAGGGCAAATAAAACTAAAAACTATATTAGGTTTAGTAATAAATTTAAATAACAAAAAATCGTTTCCGAGAAATATTCAAAAACAAACTAGTGAATGCCACGAACCCTAGTGTGTATAATTTAAATTAGACCTCAATAGCATTACAAAATCCATTAAATGTCTGTGTTTGTATTGACAGTAAAAAAACGTATCGAACAAACGCAATAACAAATGGCTCACAAACGAGTTAAGAGAACTTAAACAACAAAAAATCTGTTGTCAACAAAAGGCTAGTTTATCTATTACGAACGTGGACTGGTCAGAATATAAAAGAGTTCGAAATATATATATATATAATATAAACAATTTACAATTTGCAAAAATGTTATATACGTGCTATAAAATCAATATGTGTACCAGTCAAAAAAAAAGTGCAAAGTTATAAAGTCAGAAAAAAAAAACAGAATGTGATTATATAACTATAGCAAATAAATTTAATTTGTATTTAATAGAAAGCATAATTGATATTAGTAATTCTATTAGAGTACATACTTCGAACAACAGTGGCTTAAGAGCAATTCAACCAGTTTTTAAAGTTTTCAGACATTACCCTAAACGAACTTAGGATTACATATATGCAAACAAATTAATTCAAATTTTGGTATTTTATCATTTGTCAAAAACATCTGATCATTTTGTTCCAATGTTAACTCACCAAACTTGCTGCGGGTTAACTCGAAGTTAACTCTGAATTTAAATTGACTGAAAAACTACTTTCTCGAGTTTAATCCCGAAGCTAGGATGGCCTCGCACTGAAAAACGAGGCTTACTCATTGTAAAGAAAAATCTCAGACCACTTGGTAACCCTAAAATACAATGCCTAAAATAAAAACACATATTTCGTTACACACACACACATACACACAGCATTTACACAGATACAGCAGTACACAATATGAGATTGATGCTTTTGGCATCTGTTCATGAAGTCAGTCTTTTACTGACCGTCATAAAGATTCCATGTAAAAATATATTCACTTTTTAAGTTATTAATAAAGTTTGTTTAAGTAATTTACATATTATATTTATTTTATTTCCGCCAAGGTATAATTTAAAGTAATATTGGTCCTTCGAGCCGGATACCAGTCTACGGTTAAATAGTCGATTTTTGAAGATAGAGAAAATGAGCATTCCAGGATCTGTGCGTCGCAGTCATCGACAGACAAAAGGAAATCCGCCAAATCGCTTTGGATACACGAAAAGCGATTTCGACGATGTATCATCGACAAAAAGTTCTCTGGAATTAACAAAAATCAGACGAGATTTAAAGATAAAGAAACTTCAACTTGAGGTAACTTTGTTAGAAAATAAGGAGGCTGAATTGGCTGCAGATATCTCATTTTCGGATGGACAAGAATCAGTTATAAATTCTGGCAGTATGTGTGACGATGCAGATTTATTAAAAGTATGTGTGCCCCAAGCCGACGGCAATAACACCCCTCGACGTGATGTTAATCATACTTTCACACACAACCGCGTGTATAGAGTGAAAAGTCTACCACAAATATGCGCAGTTCAGCAACCAACACAGTCAAAGTTATCCACGAACATAAAAGAGAAAAAAGTATCTCACAAATACGACGAAGAATTTCAGCTACACACTAAAGAAGACGGAGAATTTGAACCGAAGGGGAAAGTCAAACAGTGGCTTATGTTAGATAAAGCCGCACATAGTACGCCAAAAAGAGACAATCCCACGGATGATGAAATACAAGATCGGTCAAATGATAAAAAACAAATTGCGCATTTGGAAGCTGAATTAAAACGATGCAAGTTGCAGC
Source organism: Rhingia rostrata (assembly GCA_949824845.1). NCBI lineage: Eukaryota > Metazoa > Arthropoda > Insecta > Diptera > Syrphidae > Rhingia > Rhingia rostrata. The sequence goes on from OX463757.1 coordinate 107,015,242, forward strand.
AGCAGATAAAGAATCCTGATCGCTGCGATACAAATAAAGAAATGAATAACCGTAACCATCAGTATTTAGAAATGATGAACACATTTGTTGCAAGGCAAACAAGGATGGATCTACCTAAATTTAATGGCAACCCGGAGGATTGGCCTCTGTTCAGTAGCGAGTATATCCGTACATCGCATACAGGTAAATTCACAATTCAAGAAAATGTTACGAGATTAAGAGCTGCGCTAAAGGATGAGGCGCTGGATGCGGTGAAGTCGTTGCTTATTCTTCCAGATAGCGCCGACAGAGTGATGGAGATACTAGAGAGACGATTTGGACGCCCCGAATACATTATCAAATCATTGATAAGTAAAATGAAAACAACTGCAGCTCCTAGAGAGGATAAACCCTTATCAATAGTAAAGTTCGCCACTGCAGTTGAAAATCTCACGGTAATGCTGGAACTAATGGATCGTCCAGAGTATCTTCAAAATCCTCAACTGTTGGAAGAGTTAGAGCGAAAGTTACCACCTATATTCAGCATCTTATGGTCAGAACATATTATTGACAAGCCATTTATAAGTCTTCGTCTTTTCGCTGATTGGATTGAGAGAAAATCGCATGCTGCTAGTCTTCGTACATCCCTTTTTCAAGAACCATTGCCACCAAAAATCGAAATTAGACGTACAAAAGGAAAAGTCAACACAGTATCGTCCGATACCTCTTCTGAAGAGACACAGAAATGCAAATTGTGTAGTCTTAACTGCAAATCTTTAGATGCATGCAAACAATTCCTAGAGATGAGCATTGATGACCGATGGCAACGCGTTAAAAAATTGTCACTATGTTTTGCATGCTTGAAGAAAAATCATCACACCAGATTATGTCGAAAGAAGAACTCATGCAACGTAGACAACTGCCAAAGGAAACATCACCATTTACTGCACAATAGTGTGACAACACCACCCAGCTCTACACCAACATCAGCTTTCGAAATAAGTACTGCAAATACCACTGCAAGTGACAGCCATGCCACAGTGATGACGAGCGTTTGTTCTAATGGAAGTACTGTCACCAAAACCATGACCAGATTAAGAATTTTGCCAGTAAGTCTTAAAAACAATTCAGTTGTACTAAACACGTTCGCTCTTCTAGATCCAGGAGCAACACTAACATTGATAAGTGAAGCTGTAGCAGATAAACTTCAAATGAATGGTACGCATGCTCCATTATCAATTCAGTGGGCCAATGGCGATTTAGCAACCGAAGATGAGTCAAGAGTTGGTTCAGTTCACATCTCTGGAACATACAGTAATGCAAGAACATATTCACTTCACGATGTAAGAACAGTGAAACACCTACCACTGTACCGTCAGTCAGTCAACAGGATGAAACTAATCGAAAAGTGGCCGTACTTAAACAACATTGATTTCGAAAGCTACGAAAATGTGCAACCAACGATTTTAATTGGCGAGAATAATGGATTGCTTACTGCTACCCGTCAATTGATACACAATAAGTGTAATACTCCTATCGCTAGCAGAACCTGGCTAGGGTGGACGATAAGTGGCAACGATGGTAGCACTAAGCATAGTGAAGTCAACAATGTGCATTACATGACGAAATATGATGACGACGATCTACATCAAATTGTGAAGTCTTCATTTCAATTAGACGATGTCCTGACTAAGTGTGGAAGTGACCACAAACGATCCAGAGAAGATGAAAGGGCTTTAGACATTATGAAAGCCACAACGACGAAAATAGACGATAGAAGATGGCAGACTGGATTGCTGTGGAAACGTGACGACATTAAACTTCCAGACAGCAAGTTTGCAGCTCTTCAAAGATTGTACCTATTGGAAAGAAAGCTCGACAAAAATCCCGAGTTAAAGAAACAGTACGGTGACGTCATTGACGATTATCTGGAAAAGAAATATCTTGTTAGAGCCAAAGAAGAGGATCTGAGAGGGGACAGAACATGGTACTTACCTCATTTTTCCGTCATCAATCCATTGAAACCTACCAAGATAAGAATTGTTTTTGACGCTGCTGCGAAAACAAATGGAGTTGCACTGAACGATGAGCTGATTCAAGGACCGGACTTACTTCAATCGCTACCAGAGGTGCTGTTTAAATTTCGACAAGGTGCAGTAGGGTTCACAGGAGACATAAAAGAAATGTTCCATAGGATCATGATACGAGACGACGACAACAACAGTCAGATAATTTTATGGCGAGGAGAAAGTAGAACCGGGTATCCACAAGCATATAAGATGACAGCTATGATGTTTGGCGCGACGTGTTCCCCGAGCTCAGCAATTTATGTCAAAGATAGAAATGCCGATGAATACGCTGAAAATTATCCACACGCTGTTAAAGCTATCCAACACAACCACTATATGGACGATTATTTGGGTAGCGCAGACGACGAAGCAACAGCCATAGAATTGATTAGAGATGTCATCAAAGTCCACAGTCTTGGTGGATTCGAAATCCGAAACTGGAATAGTTCTTCGCATACGGTGTTAAAAAGCATACCATCAAATTTGTTAGCAAATGAATCGGGACAAGATATAAATATCGACAGAAGTGGAAATCTCAGCCGTGTGTTGGGTATTTCTTGGAATACTCAAAGCGATTCGTTTACGTTTGTGACCAACTTTACACGAATTGAAAAGTGTCTTCTGACCGGCGAAAGAGTCCCAACTAAACGACAAGTGTTGAAGATTGTCATGTCCGTTTTCGACCCGCTTGGGTTTCTGGCGCATTTTGTTTTAGTTGGCAAAATGCTCTTGCAAGCAATTTGGAAAACGTCCATAGACTGGGATGACGAACTAACTGATGACTTGGAGCCTATGTGGAGAAATTGGTTGAACGATTTAAAAAAGATTTCAACAGTCAAAATTCCTCGATGTTACTCTCCGCTGTTTAATGTAGCACCAGAGTTGGAATTTCATGTCTTCGTGGATGCGAGCGAGTCCGCATATGCAGCTGTGGCCTATGTAAGATTTGTTATTAATAATTCAAAGTATGTTTCTTTCGTTGCAGCAAAAGCTAAAGTCTTACCATTGAAACCAATGATGACGATACCACGGGCTGAATTGCAAGCAGCTGTTTTGGGCAGTCGCCTCGCAAAGACAATAAAATTGCAACATGACAGACGCTTTAATAAAATTAAATTTTGGACCGACTCGACAACTGTCTATCACTGGATAAATTCAGAGGCAAAGCGATTTAAATTATTCGTTGCTAATCGACTCAGTGAAATATCGGAACTTACAAATGTATCTGACTGGAATTGGTTACCAACAAGTTTAAATGTTGCAGATGAAGCCACGCGTATGACACCGAAGCAATTCGAAGAAGATTGTAGATGGTACAAAGGACCTTCCTTTTTGTATAACGATATTTCAACCTGGCCAAGAAGAAAAGTTAGCAATTCTACCAATACCGACAGTGAAGCTGAAATAAATGAATTTGTTGGAATCATTTCCGAGTCAGAGATATACAAATTACCTGATGTGACCAAATATTCGTCCTGGTTAAGACTTATACGAATAACTGCATGGCTTCTTCGATACGTCAACAATTTAAAGAAGAAAGTCCGAAACAAACTGCGACAAGGTGAAGGTGAATCAAATATTTTCTTTGGTGAATTGATGCCGATAGAAATAGAAGAAGCTGAGAAATTGTGGATTCGGCAATCTCAACGAAATTCATTTTTAACGGAGATGAGTGCATTGAAGAAAACCGGAATTGTATCTCGCTCCAGCAAGTTGTATAATCTGTCTCCAAAACTTGACGACGAAGGCATCATTCGACTTAAAGGGCGCATGTCGAATTTGATAGATGATGTTTGGCTGAAAACTCCAGTGATTCTTAACGGAAAAGATACATACGTACAACTTCTGGTCCAGTACTACCATGATCAAGCCAACCACATTGGTCATGATAGAGTATTGAACGAGCTTAAGCAGAGATACTGGATTCTAAAGGCGAAACCAACACTACGACGGATAACCTTCAAATGCAATACATGCAAGATAAGACGAGCAAAACCAGAACAAACTATTATGGGACAGCTGCCTCCGGTAAGACTTTTATCCGGTAACCCTGCATTTACATTTACAGGTGTTGACTATTTCGGTCCGATGATAGTTAAAGTTGGAAGGCGTCTAGAGAAGCGTTATGGAGTACTTTTCACGTGCTTAACAATTAGAGCATTACATATCGAGATTGCATCCAGCCTGACGACAGACTCTTGTATCATGGCACTAAGGCGGTTTATATCGAGACGTGGTTGTCCCATAACGATATTTTCTGATAATGGTACCAATCTGAAGGGGGCCGATACTGAACTCAAACAGTGTCTGAAGCAGTTGGATCAAGATAGTATTAGAGGTACTATGACTAAACATCGTATCAACTGGAAATTTATTCCCCCCGCATCGCCGCACATGGGAGGATGCTGGGAACGGCTTGTTATGTCTGTGAAAACAGCTTTGCACACAGTCCTAAAAGAAGCCCACCCATCTGACGAGACGCTAGCAACATTACTTGCTGAAGTGGAGCAGATTATCAACTCGAGGCCTTTAGTAGAAGTGCCATACCACCCAGACGAACCCGAGGCGCTGACACCGAACCATTTTTTGATAGGCAGATCATCAGCGTCTGCACCTATAAGTGACTTCGACGATAAGGACCTTATCCTGCGAAAACGATGGCGGATGTCGCAAAGATTAGCTGATCATTTTTGGAACCGTTGGAGGAAAGAGTTTTTGCCGGCTTTAAACCAGCGAAATAAATGGAAGATACCGAGTGGTCGAAGAGTAAAAGTGGGAGATATCGTTCTTCTGCTCAATGATAACGAACATAGAGGGAATTGGCCGAAAGGAGTTATCAACAAAGTATTTCCTGGACCAGATGGAGAAGTTCGTGTAGTCGAAGTAACAACATCAACCGGAACCTATAAACGACCGATAGTTAAAGTTTGTGTCATCGATTTGGAGAGTGGTAATAGCGACCGAGTCCCAATACCTGAGGGGAGTATGTAAAGAAAAATCTCAGACCACTTGGTAACCCTAAAATACAATGCCTAAAATAAAAACACATATTTCGTTACACACACACACATACACACAGCATTTACACAGATACAGCAGTACACAATATGAGATTGATGCTTTTGGCATCTGTTCATGAAGTCAGTCTTTTACTGACCGTCATAAAGATTCCATGTAAAAATATATTCACTTTTTAAGTTATTAATAAAGTTTGTTTAAGTAATTTACATATTATATTTATTTTATTTCCGCCAAGGTATAATTTAAAGTAATACTCATTTTCACATAATTCTAGTGGGTTGCTTTTAAACACCATCTTCAAATTTTAGTATTAGTTTCTTCGTAATCCTCAAAGAATATAATATAAATGATTTACGAATTTAAAATTCAAATATACTTAGCTAAATAATTTCTCTATGTATCAAAACTATGGGATAGGGTATAAAAATAATCCTCGATTGTATCAAGTTATAGCGGTGTGCGATTTGTTTACTTTTGAGTAACGAAGTACTGATTACTTCAAATTCAGTATTCTGTATTTGGTATTCAATACTAAGTACTTCTTCACGCAATGAAAACTCATTTCCTGGAACCATTACCAGAGTATCAAAAAGCATTACACAATAATTCATATAATCTACTCACTGGTTACTTTGATTACTTGAATATCGACTTTAGAACAACGGTTTTGTTTAAAATGTGTGTGGAGATGGAGATTGAGAAAGGAAAAGTAATTAAATTGGACAAGAAGAAAACAAAATCATAAAAAAAAAATCCGGAAATAAAAAATAGTGATATGCAACTTGTAAAAGTGTTTATTAATAAAATTAGGTGGGGAAATAAAAATTTCGTTATTGAAATTCATAGTGATAGTTTTTATAAAATTTAAATAATGTGTAAATTGAATGTTGGTTGGGTTAAATGGTTTGTACGTGAGTTCTATAATCTTACAAGATGTAATAAAAGTCAAGACAAGTGCTTGTAACAACAAAATAGCTTGCATAAAGTGTAGTAAGGAACATAACACAAAAGATTGCACTAAATATACAACAAAATCCATAAATTGTTCGAAGATAAACG